>CM053784.1:281649290-282261790 GCA_028749045.1 Cupressus sempervirens
TGTTGGTATTGTTGTAATAAGTTTTGATGCATAAGGTGATGAAGAGGAAAACATTGGAGGTTGTCATTCTGACTGTGGATTTTCTTTATGTGCTAATAAATCTTGTAAAGATAAGTTTAATGTTCATTCTAATAGTTTGTTAGATGAAGTCTATAATTGTGATCAACATATTTTGTATCAACATTTTTAGGATAGTTTTTCAAACTTGGTGACTAACTAATTTTTTTAGTGTGAAGGATTTTAGCACATGATAAGTCTAATTTGATAAGAAACATGACTAAAAATGAGGTAGAGGAATTAGATTTCATACACCTTACACAAGGTGAGATGCGTTTTCTTGACATGTGCAACTTTGTGAACAAAGTGGAATATGAAGCCTTTGTGTTTCCAGTTGATAGCATGCATCCATCATATGTTCACAATGGTTTTTAGTTTGATGTTTATTTGTATGGGCATGCTTATATCCATTTTCATAGTGAGCAAGATGAACAAAGTTAGTCAAGTTTTTATATGCACTATGAGAATGATTTTGTTTCACCTAATCTACTAATGAGCAATTTTGATGTGTGCGGTGAAATTGATGGAAATGATAATTATAGCTTACCTCAGAGAGATGCAAATAAAAATAATGTTTTAAATAGAGATAAGAAGTTTTGGTGGCTCAAAGCCATCATCTTGTACAACTAGAGTAGATTTCCTATTTTTAATAAGTTGTTAAGAGAAATTTTTGTTGTCAAGTATGTGGTTTACTTCCTCTAGTGATTCTAAATTCTTTCCATGCCTGCAAGGGGCATACATCCCCAGACAGACCCATCATTGGCCTAGTTCTTCATATGTAAACATTTCTACAAAATCATTGTGAAATGTACAGTTTTCCTTTTAAAATTAACACTGTGCTTTTGAATCATTGTTTGGACTAGAAAAATCTCTATTTTTGTGTTGGTTGTTCTAATGTTTAGCTTTTCCCTAAATCCCTAAGCTAGGTTTACATGGTTTTCATTTTAAAGAAAAGCACGAGAATTTCTAGAAAATATTTTTAAAATACTTTTTATAATATTTCTTTCTTGCTTTTAATTTTTTTTTGCATCACCTCACCTTACCCTAAGTCCTAATTCACAAGAATAATCCAAGCTTTCATTTTAACCCCTTAACCTTATGTGGGTTAAGTTTTATGATTGAGTACTAACCAAATCAAAATGACCCTTAGTCTTCCTTTAGATCAAGGGTCGTCATTATGTCATTTTGAAAAGATGAGCTTGTTTTAACTATAATGACATAGAAATGAGGTGACACCTATCTATAGGACCCAATCAATGGTAAAGTTTTAGAACACACTCATCATTCTAGATCAGTTGAAGGATCAACAAATGCCATTATGTTGCTAGCGGAAGCTGTAAGAGCTTTATCATTAGTAGTATAACTTGACGCAAGGATATGCGGTGATGTGGGCCATTCTTCTCTATGGCTAGTTGGTTTTTCAGATGGAGTTGATAGCTATTTGAATTCTATTTGTGATTAATGAAGGTCGACTAGAACCTTAATCTTCTTTTATTTGTTGTTGATTTTGAGATGATCAATGATGTTCACTATGTCATTATGTAAAACTACATGATCAATATTCATAGCAAAAATTTGACGCATGGAGGGTGGTAGGACTAGCTCTAGGAATTTTCCATAGGTTTTAGTCATAAAGGAGGTTCCATTTGTCAATTTTTCATTTGCCACAGACGTAAACATTATGGAGAAAAGGTATTTTGTCATAGCCATCAGATCCTTTCAAGATCGATGGATGTCACCTTATTGATAACAAAATTTACACATTCTTTATTCATAGTGACAAAGAAACACAAGGACACATGTAACAAGTGGGCCTACTTATTTGGAGTTTAGCACAGTAATTGACAAGAACATGGAGAACAATAGATCTCAGAGTACATGTGTGGTTGTTGTCATATCACTATGAAAAGATGAAGGTTTTTTATTATTAGTGACATAACAACAATACAACATGTGTCCAATTGGTCCAATGCAGTTTGTAACATGGTTCACATTTTTTGCCTCTAGATTGAAGATTCGTCGAGTGGTTGTCACTAGATAGAGTTGCATGATGTTTAACCATAGTGACATAGCAAGGAGTTGACACATGGTATGGGTAGCTCAATTTTAAATAAAGATTATAGTTTTACCCTTGATCATCAAATGCATAAAATATCAAAATTGTCATTATGTCATGATGTAGGGTAGGCTATGAGAAACAAAGGCCAAATGGCACACTTAGCTACCTAAACTAGCATGCAAGAGTTAACACAATGAAAGAAAACACAAAGATAATAGCACCATAGAGAGAGAGAGAGAGAGAGAGAGAGAGAGAGAGAGAGAGAGAGAGAGAGAGAGAGAACAAGATTCTTTATTGATTCATGAAAATATCAAAATAATGATGTCTTCTAGACTAATCAACATTCTCCTTATACTTTTTATTACTTTGTTCCAACCTCAATTTCACTTCCTTATGTAAAGATCCCGTAAAATTAGCAATTTTTTCCCTTGCAACACTTTTCTTTTCTTCACCAGTAATGTCTCTCAAATCTGATACTCCTCTAGGCTGCATTTCTATAACAATCTCAAAGGTGTCTTCCCTATACTCCTATTCATAGAATTGTTATATGCATATTCAAATTGTGCCAATACCATCTCCCAATTACTTGGCTTATTCCCAACTAAACATCTCAGCAAATTACCCAAGCTTATATTCACAACTTCTATATGTCCATCTATCTATGGATGGAATGTAGAACTAAAATTCAATTCAGTACCCATCTTCTTCCACAAAGTCTTCCAAAAATAACCAACAAACTTACTATCTCTATTAGAAATAATACTACTTGGTAATCCATGCAATCTCACAATCTCTTGAAAGAAAATTTTAGCAACATGCTCAACATTTGATGTCTTCTTACATGGTATGAAATGAGCCATCTTAGAAAATTTATCCACCATAAAAAATATAGAATCATACCAGTTCACTATCTTAGTTAGTCTAAGAAAAAAATCCACATGTTATGAAATGAGCCATCTTAGAAAATCTATCCACCATAAAAAATATAGAATCATACCCCTTCATTATCTTAGATAATCTAAGAAAAAATCCATACTCATGTCACTCCAAGGTTTCTTAGTAATAGTAATAGGTGTATACAAACTAGTATTTTGACTCACTCCTTTTGCAACTTGATAAACTCCACAACTCTTTACAAAATTTTGAACATCCTTATACATTTGTGGCCAATAATACTTCTCTTTTAGCAAACTCAATGTCTTATCAATTCCAAAATGTCAAACAAGTCCACCACTATGTTTTTCCTTAATCAGATTTAACCTCATAGAACTTTTGGGAATACACAACTGAATACCTTTGAATAACATACCTTTTTGAATGAAATACTCATCATACTTACTGATGTGATCTTTCAGATTTGGTGCTCTACACTCTCTCCACACCTTAGAAAATTTAGGATCATCATCACACAACTCTTTCATTTAATCAAAACCAAGAACTTCAGCCTTCATCACAATCAACAAATAATTTCTTCTACTCAATGCATTAGCAACTCTATTAGTAACTCCACTCTTGTGCTTGGTTACAAATGTAAAATTCTACAAATACTCAACCCACTTCATATGTCTCTGATTCAATTTTTGTTGACTTCCCAAGTATTGTAAAGATTTATGATTAGTACACAACACAAACTCCTTAGGAATCAAATAATGTCTCCACTTGTTTAATGCTTGAATAATAGCATAAAATTCTTGATCATACATAAAATACTTCCTTTTAGCATCATTCAACTTCTAAATAAAGAAACCAATAGGTTTACCTTCTTGACTTAATACAACTCCTATGGCACTTCCATTTGCATCACATTCAACTTGAAATACCTTATTGAAATTAGGGAAAGCCAATATAGATAACTTAGAAACCTATTTTTTTAAGTCTCAAAACTCTTACCAGCTCAATGTGTCCACTTAAATTACTTTTTTTCTCCTCTCATTGTTCTAGTCATAGCATTACAAAAAACACAAAAATTCTTTATAAACTTTCTATAAAAACTAGAAAAACTATGAAATGATCTTACCTCACCCACATTCTTATTTGTAGGCCATTCCAAAATTGCTTTAACCTTCTTTGGATCCATTCTCAAACCATTAACTAAAATCAAAAATCCCAAATACATAATCTCCTCTTGCATAAAGGAACACATTTTTAGATTAATTAGCAACCTTTCCTCTTTCAACCTCTACAATAATTGTCTAGCATTGTCAAGATGTTCTTCCCTAGTCTTACTAAATATTAGAATATCATCCAAATAAACAATCACAAACTTACTAAAGAATCTTTTCAAAACTTCATTCATCAACCTCATGAAAGTACTAGGTGCATTAGTCAAACCAAAAGGCATAACCAACCATTCATACAAACCATCTTTTGTCTTTAAAGTGGTCTTCCATTCATCACTTTCTCTAATTATAATCTGTTGATAGCTACTCTTCAAATCAATCTTTGTAAAATACTTTTCTCCACTCAAACAATCCATTATGTCATCTATCCTTGGCATAAGAAATCTATATTTCACTATGATCTTGTTAATAGCTCTTGAATCAGTACACATTCTCCATTCTTCATTCTTTTTAGGTGCTAATATAGTAGGTACAACACATGGACTCAAAATTTCTCTAATCAAACCTTTCTACAACAACTCATGCACTTGTCTATTATGTTCTTCATTCTTTGTAGGTGTTAACCTATATGGTGCTTTGTTAAGAAAACTAGCTCTAGGGAACAAATCATACAATGACTTATGCTTCTCATTGTAGGTAAACCATCAAGTATATCCTCTACAACAATCTCCTTATACTCATCCAATAATTCTGCAATTTCTTCTAGTACTCGGTCAATACTACCAGTTGTCACTCAGTCATTACCAACTTCTACCGCTCGATCATTACTGCCAACACTCGATCCTCTAGGAACTATAGAAAAAAAAACTTGATTCTTCTTTACTTCCTTTTCAAACTATTTTCCATTAACCATAGAAACTTTTATTGCAATACAACTGACCTCATATGGACTTTCAATCAAAGGCAACAATATTTGTTTCTTCCCATTTACGCAAAGAGTATATTAATTCAATCTTCCATTATGCACAACATACCTATCATATTAACAAGGTCTACCCAACAAAATATGACAACAATTCATGCACATAATATCACACAAAACGTCATCAAAGTAATGTCTAATTTTGAACTTCACAAGGTATTGCTCACTTACCAATATCTTATGCTCATCTTTGATCCATGAAACATGATAAGGTTTGGGATGTTTCAACCTTTGCAACTGCAACTTTGTAACTAGATCTTTTGATGCCAAATTTGTAGAACTTCCACTATCAATGATCACTTTGTAGCATTTTCTAGCCATCTTACATCTAGCCTTGAAGAGACTTCTCCTTAAAATAGGTTCCTCATCACTTCCCTTATTACATAAGGTTCTTCTCACCATTAGATTTTCTCTAGCCTTAGGTCCACTTGGTGAACCCTCATCATCTCCTTGAATCACAACCTTTATTTTACCTTGCCCACTTTTAGAGGATCTACATTCAAAAGATCTATGTCCCTCTTTACCACATCTAAAACAATTACCATTAAAACCAAGTCTAGAATAAAATTACCTCTTCCTTGGTAAGAATTAGTACCTCCTCAATAAAAATTACCACTTTTCCATTTAGTCTTGCCTTTGACATAATTCTTGCACTCAGATTTGTCATTATCCCATACAAAATTGTCAAATCTACCACCTTCAACATAAGATCTACCTCTGCCTCTCTAGAATCTACCACCTCTACCTCTTTGTCTTTGTTCATGCTTCTTTGTCAAGATCTCCTCATCTTTTAAGGCATATTGATATGCTTATTCCCCATTTTCTAACCTCACAAAACTTATTTCATCTTGAATTCTAGATCTCAATCCATTTATGTACCTAGAAATTTTCTCAATATCATCATCCACATGTCTAGATCTCTCACAAAACTTATTTCTTCTTGAATTCTAGATCTCAATCCATTTATGTACCTTACAATTTTCTCAACATCATCATCCACATGTTTAGATCTGATGTCCAATCTATATAATTCCTCTGTATACTCTTTTAAATTCATGTCTTTTTGTCTCAAACCTTGCATCTTTCTCAACAAGCTAACTTGGTAATCAATATGAAGGAATTTTTCATTTTCCTTGTTCACCATCTTTGGGCAAGTTCTGATCTTCTCCTTTCCTCTCCTTTGTCTAATAGTTTGAAAATTCTCCCACCATAGTGAAGCATGAACTTTCAACCTAGTAACTACAATCTTCACCTTCTTATTATCAGGAGTGTTTTTATAATCAAAGAACTTCTCCATATCTAAGATCCAATCCAACACAACATTGCTATCCAATTTTCCATCATAAGGAACAACTTCTATAGTAGGCTTTTAATTTTCCCTAGACAACACTCTCAACAACCTTGCTTCATCTTGGTCTTCTTCAGGTTTTGGATTAGGGTTTGGTGCTACAGCTTCATCATCACTTGCATCATCTAGATGTGCCCCTCTCCTCTAGGCTGTCTCCATAGCATCTAATATGGTTGTGATTTGTCTCAATGTATCCAATATTGCATTATTAACATTTCCTCTACCTCAAACCATCTTTACAATCAAGTTCCTACAAGATCATAACCCTTTGCAAGTTATAGGTCAAATCTATAGATTTGCAACTCTATAACCCAATTCACTTAGGCTTCTACATGATCCAATCACCAAAAGAACAAACCTCACACTTTGATACTACTTGAGATAGGGTAGGTTGGGAGAAACTAAGGCCAAATGGAACATTCAGCTACCCAAACTACCATGCAAGAGTTAACACAAATGAAAGAAAACATAAAAAGAACAATGCCATAGAGAGAGAGAACAAGATTCTTTATGGATTCATGAAAATATGATACAACTTGATGTAGGGTTGTCTAGGAGAAACTAAGGCCAAATGGCACACTTAGCTACCCAAACTACCATGCAAGAGTTAACACAACATAAGCAAACACAAAAAGAACAACACCATAGAGAGAGAGAGAGAGAGAGAGAGAGAGAGAGAGAGAGAGAGAGAGAGAGAGAGAGATTCTTTATTGATTCATGAAAATATGATACCACCTGATGCAGGGTAGGCTACGAGAAAGTAGGGCCAAATGGCACACTCAACTACCCAAATTACCATGCAAGAGTTAACATAACCAAAGAAAACACAAGGAGAACAACACCATAGAGAGAGAGAGAGAGAGAGAGAGAGAGAGAGAGAGAGAGAGAGAGAGAGAGAGAGAGAGAGCAACATTCTTTATTTATTCATGAAAATATCATTATACATGCCTAGCTGTGAGGCCTTCTAGGTTATGGCCAGATATAAAATACATTCAAATCCAAGATCTAGCTTCAAATTCACACTTTCCAATTCTTCTCTACAATCATCTCTCCAAAACTATCTAACTCTAAGCCTAAACACTCTATTTATACTTGCCAAAATGACTTACATGTCATTCTAAAACATAGGGAAGCCACAAGTCATCTCACAACAAATATTAACTACCTATACCAAATTAAATATGAGCAAAGTTAGTCCACTTGACATCCACACAAGCTTGACATCCAAAGAATCACTCAACAACAACTACAAACTTGACATCCTTCAATGCTCGGTAACCATGGAGGACTTGGAAATCAAGAGACCAATCAACAACCACAGGAACACTTGACAACCAAAGGAAACACTTGGCAACCAAAGGATCACTTGATAACCAAAGGAATCACTCGGCAGTAACCAAGAAATTGGCAACCAAAGAAAAATTGGCGGTCAACAATAATTGGAGCTTAGTGGCAATTGACAAAATGAGCAAAAGTGCAAGATTACAAGGCAACCCAGGATGCTCCTACATCATGTGACTATCCAGAACTACTTGATCTTTAGCCAAAGTGACATAATGATAGGTTGAGATGTGTCTTATGACATGAAACTATTATATAGGAATCATCAACAAGGTATGGAGATATCCATGTATCAAGGTTTCTTTGTTTTGACTATAGAGGAAGTTGAGACTTCCATGATGAGAGGCAACATAAGAGAAATCAAATTAGATTGAACCTCCTACATACTTTATGATGTGTCTCTAATTTCCTTTTAGGGGAATTTTTTTTTTGATTACTTAAAGGAGATATATAAGATATTTTTCAATGGAATTAATCATGTTTTGATTATTGGTAGAGGAAGAAAGAGATAGTTTCAACAACAACATAAAGAATAATTTTAGGAGGACACCTAGTAGAATCATATTTTGATCTAAGAGTTTTCTTCCTATCTATATATTCTCCTCTTTTCTCTTTCTAAAGGGTTCCCATTTTTTGGTCTTTTTTCTAAATTTGTGTGACTAGGGTTCCAATTACTAGTAATGAGATCACAACGATGATTCTAGTTTTATTGCCATGATACCATATTCTTCAATATTTCTCTATTATAAACAATAGTGTTGTAGTTTTCTTGAAGCAAATAGTTTATACACTCATCTCTTGTGTCTTATCTAAGTTTTTTATACACTTGATATATTAATTTCAATGAAATAAATGCAAAGACCAACCAATTTCTTAGTTTCATTCTAATTCTCATCTCCTCTCTCTATAATTTGTAATGTTTTGTGGTTTAGGAAAAAATAATTTAAACCCTTTTGCATCCCTAAGGGCCGGTTTGGTTGTGGGAATATAAAAATGGGAATAGGAATACCTAGTATAAATGGAGTTACATATTCCTATTTTTGTTTGATTCACCCAGAATTTGATATGGAATTCACAAACTCAAAAAAATTATGTTTTCTAAAATTTTAAAAAAATTGGAATAGGAATATGCATTCGAATTCCACCTATTTAGGTGGAATAGAAAACACTCATTTTTTGGCCAAAATTGGAATATGTATTCCAATTTTATTCTTATTCAAATTCTGATTTGATGCATTGAAATAGAGAATTCAAAATTTTAAGAATATATGTATATGCCTATTCTATTTGTATTCTCATTGCCAAATGGGCGCTAAAAGTTGTATGTTTTGTATGTTTTTCTATTGGAATAAAGAGCTAGGTAAATGATTGATATATTTGACAGAGATGCTGGTTATTTGAGAAGGATATTTCATAAGTATGAGGTCTTTATGAATACTAATGTCTATTTGCAAGGCAAATAGATAGATCAGATATCTATGTATATGAGTGTATTTGGGTATCCAAGTGTATGCTATCACTTAGTTATTTCCTAATGGATAAGGGACTAATTCTCTTGGGGAATGCATGTTTGTGTTATTCATACGTTAGCCTTGTTGATATTCAACATCATAAATCAAATATTTTCCCTTTCATGTTGAAAGTGCTAAAAGAATTACCCTCACTTGTCTTATCTCATTCATAGGTTATTTTATTAGTTATTCCATCCCTATGTTGTTTGTATAAGAATTAGAAGAATAAGGGTATTATTTTCTTTGCTAGATTCAAGTGTATGCTTTGAATACTAGTACCATATGAATGAATATGAGGTACACTCACCTAGGTTCTATAGAGCTTGAAGTAGAAGAAGGCTATAGCCTTATAGTTGGCCCTGGTGTCTAAATGGGGAGGGGAAGTAGCTTCCCCTAGATATATTCATTCTTATCACTTGATTTTTAAAATTGTTATTCAAGAGCCAACACAAGTAATATATCAAAGAATCCTATGATGCATACCATGACTAAGAAATTGCAACAATATATTATTTTCTAAGAGAATTGGTGCAAGATAAAGAGGTAAGATTGGAATATGTGTATACTAAAGAACACATTATAGACATATTCACAAAACCCTTACCTAAGAATGAATTTTTATATTTAAGAGGTAAGTTAGGGATTATTCTCCTATCTGAAGCTCACTAAATTGAGTTTAGTGATGCATTAACTAGTGCATGTTGAAAATTAGTCAAGTTGATGCACTATTGAAAAGGGAAGATTGCATATGAATCACTACATAAGGTACATTTCTATTCACTAAATATTATCTTTTTCATAAGATGTCAAAGAGGAAGAGTTTTATGTCATATTCACAAAAAATTTATAAACAGGGAGGGTTTTGTGATGAGGGAGAATTTGCAGAGATGTTAAAGTGGAAGAACTTGGTTCAAAATATTTAGAGGTGATATCAAACAAGGAATGTTTGCTAACAAAGGGAGAAACTGAAGGTAGAGAAAGTTCACATTGATAGAGGGAGTTCTCATAGATGAGAATCAAAATGAATTTAAGGATATTATCCTTACTATTATTTTTCTCTAAAATTTCATTGTATTATGACATGTTTTGTTTCCATCAATGCTAAAGAGGGAGATTATTGAAAATAATTGGTTAATTGTGTATTATCTTTAATGTTAGACAAGATGTCACATCTTTACCAATCAGTATATTCTAAGCTCACTCGAACAATGAATATAGTTTACTATGTCTATTGTACATTCCAATGGTTGCCAAGTTTAGAAGGCAGTGTCTACTGAGTTCACTTCTGTGTCAAAGAAAAGTTCATAGAATTTGAGTGTTAACTGAACTCACTTAGGTAATAAAAGAAAGTTGGATGGAACCAATGTTAATTGAGCTCACTCGGTTACCAAAGGAACTTTGTGAAGATCCATTGTTAACTAAGTTTACTTGGTTAACATAGGAAATTATTTTTGAGTTAGTGCCTACTAAGCAAGGTCAGCTAACAAAGGATTTTCATGTTTTGGCATATTGGGTTCAATGGATTTATTTGTTGGTTCTAGCCAACCAAGGATATGGATATTAATTATTCTAAGATGTATTCAACCTGACTTGACATTGCATAAGGTATAAGTATAAGGTCAATTTAAGAATTGAATGTGTGCAAGTGTATGGAAGAATAAACGATGATAAGATGAAGTGAATTAGAAGGATAAGTAGAATATTCTTGAGGATGTACAAAAATACATTCAATTAGGAAGGATCAAGAATTTGAGCCAAAATTGAGATCTATAACCAACAATTTAGTTGCATTAGAAATAAAGTCATCTCATTGTTACTCTCTAACCATTGTAGTAGTTATCTAAATCTCTTAATAGAGTTGTCTTAACAACTATTTTTAAATCCTCTAACAAGATGGCATTTCTAGATTGAAGCGTCTAAAGACCTCTAAAAAGGCCACTCCTAATAGGGTAATTAAATCCTCTAATAGGTTCACACCTAATAGTGTGTTTTGTAACTTTTAAGAGGGTTGACTCCTAATTGGGCTCACTTCAGAAGAGTGAAAAATAGTAACTAGTTGATATTGGTGGTTTCTCCCAAATTGGGTTTCCACATTAAATTTTGGTGTCACTTGTGTTCATTCTATTTCCTTCATATTTATTCAACTAAGCTAGTTAAGGTTAATCATAGATAATATCTTAAAATTTTCATGTTAAGCATTTGTTGAGTTATAGTTGTTATTTCAGTGGTTACTGAGTTACATCATAATATCAGTATTAACTGAGTGCCTATGTGTTTACTGAGTAACAATATTTTTCAGTGAAGTTTATGTTCTATTATAACATCTAAGGGATCTAGGATTTATTTTAGTGGTAATAAATTTGCTGCTCCCCTCTTAGTTACTCCTCTTATATTTTCAACAATGATAAAATATGAAGTTGATTAAGTAATTCTTTACTTAATTAGTACATCTAGACCTTGGATAAACGATTCACAATCCCTCTTGGTTATTCTAAATATCTAACAAATGGTATCAAAGCATTGGTGCTTGTAGAGAGAAGTTTGAAGGTACTCAAAGCTAAAGATCATGATGTACATAAAGGATGTACCAAAGTTGAACAAAGAGAAGTTTCTTACATAGAAAATGTTGAAGAGGCTACATATAGCTTGTATTGGTGATGTTGCACTAGATTTTCTAGACAATAAATATGTGAATATAATAATAGTTCCTATGACTACACAACAACTAAAAGGGAAGAAAGAGAATAATTAGGTAATATTGGAGATTTCTTCAACCCTAGGTTATGCTAAGTTTGATGACATAAAATAATGCAAGTATTCAAAAGAAATGTGGGATAAAATGAAGACCATAAATGGAGGAGATGATAATGACATGAGAGCCAAATAATAAAGTTTGATGAAATGAGAATGATATAAGGTGAGAACATAGTTTAGTACTATGGAGGAAAAAAAGATGTTGTCAATTCTATTTGAAAGTTTCAATGGAAAGATCAAGAATGAAACAATAATAAGAAAGGTATTGAGAACTCTACTTCCTATCTATGTTATTAGATTTTTTGCAATACAATAACTAAGATGTACACTAGCTAATGACCTAACTCTAGAAGGTTTAATTGGTAGGATTACTGCTTTTAAGATATCTAATTTTGATAATTACACTCCAACTACTATTGAATATGCTTTTAAATCACAACTGGTTCTTAGCAAGAAAGGAAAAGGAAAAACATGTGAAAAGTGACAATGATACTTCTGATGATGAACTTGAGGCACTAATGGCTAGAAGACTTGGAAGAGGCAAAGGAAAATACAAAGGTAAGCTTCCTATAATCTATTTTTCATGTAACAAGGTTGGTCATATTGTTACTAGATGTCTTGACAAAGAAGACAAGGATGAGATAAATTACAAAGGAGGAAGAGATGACCAAGACTATAAAAGGAATAAGAACTACAAAGACAAAGGTTATTCAAATAAAAGTGAACAAAAGTGATAGTGAAATCACATGACTAGTGATAGAAGTAAATTTGAGAACATTAGACCATACAAGGGTAGTTGTGTTAAATTTGGTAATGATGATTCATGTCTTGTAAAAGGTAAAGGATCAATAAAACTAACTAATAAGATCAAATGTGACAATTATTATTGGGCTGAAGGACTTAGCTATGATCTACTAAGTGTTTCATAGGTTAAAAAATTAGGTTATAGAGTTGAATTCCATCATAGAAAGACCAAAATATTTGTTGCTAGTGGTAAACTAATTAGAAGTGGTGATAAAACAAGATGTAACTTCTTCTGTCTAGAATTATCATTTAAGACATGTTTCTTTGCACAACATGAAGATATTTGGTTATGGAACAAGAGGTTATGTCATGTAAATTTTGACAATTTAGTTAGCATTAGTAAAATGAAAAGAGTAAGAGGTTTTCCAAAACTAAAGAAACCTAACAATGATATGTGTAAAAAATGTAAATTGGGGAAAATGATAAAGTTTAGTCTCAAGAGAAAGACATATTCATCTTATGATATTTAGGAATTGGTTCACACTAACATATGTGGACCTATTGGTATTCAAAACTATTGTGGAGATAAATATTTCATTCTATTTAGTTATGACTGCTCAAGAATGATGGTTTTGGTGTTTCTTAAAGAAAATCTAATGCTTTTTAGTTATTAGGGTGGTATTTGACTAGAGTTGAAAAGGAGACAGGGAATAGTTTTAAGTTCTTGAGATTTGATAGTGGTGGTGAATTTATTTCAAATGAGTTTAATATATTCTACAATGACATAGGAATCAAAAGATAAATGTCAATACCTAGGACCCCTTCTCAAAATGGAATAGTTGAAGGAAGAAATAGATTAATCATGGACTATGCTAGAATATTGATGATGGAGAAAAATGTGTCACATAAATAATGGAGAAGATTTAAATACAACTTTTTATACCCTGAACATATTACAAGTCAAGAAAGGTACAAATGCTACACCTTTTGAGTTGTATCAATATGCACCTAATGTTATGTATTTCAAAGTTTTTGGAAGCAAATGTTAGATACTTAAAGATAATAGAAATGGAGAACTTGATGTGAAAATTCATGAAGGAATATTACTAGGATATTACACTAAGAGAAAAGCTTATAAGTGTTTGAACTCTAACACTAACAAAGTTATGGAATGTGAAAATATAAAAGTTGATGAATATACAAAAAGGAATGAATTTGAATGGAAGACAACACTTGAAGACTACTATTTATTTTATATATGTGAATGATAGTTCTCCTAGAACCCCACCTAATTAATAGGGAAAATTTGTAGATCATCAATAGATTTGGAATGTCAAGTTACAATGACCAGTTGTAAAGAAATAGATTGTGGGTTCCAAGAAATAGGGAAATCATGTTGAATCACAAACATGGGAAGCTAAATGTCAGGAAGGCAATGCTAATCATGTAGAATATGAAATTGAACCTGAACAAGAGAGAGTTAATGAGATTGAAATTATTTTTCAAGATGAACTTGTTGAAGAACAAAAAAAAGAGATCCTTACTAGTAAAATATGTGAGAAGACATCATGCACCCATGAAAATCATTGGATATAAAGAATATGGTGTTATGACAAGAAATAAGCTTAGAAGTGATACATGCTTACTTTGTGAGTTTGAGCCCAAATCTATAAACGATGCTTTGGAGAATGAAGATTGGATAGAAATAGTAAATAAAGAAATTGAGTAATTTAAATGAACAAAAAATGGACACTAGTACCTAGACCTAAAGACAAAAATGTAATTGCAAAAAAGTGGGTATTCAAGAACAAGCTAAATGAGACTACTAAGGTCACAAGGAATGAGGCTAGACTGGTATGCAAAGGATATGCACATGAAGAAGGTCTTGACAATGGGGAGAAATTTTCCCTTGTAGAAAGACAAGGAGGTAGAACACTTATAGCATATTCTTCTTATAAAGGATTTTAGGTGTATCAAATGGATGTTAAATCTATATTTTTGAATGGAATATTTGAAGAAGTATACATAGAGATGCCTGAAGGATTTTTGGGCAAGAAAAATATGGCATGCAAGTTGCACAAAAATTTATATGGTTTGAACAAGCACCTATAGCATAGTATGAAAGACTGCATATCTACTTGGTGAAGATTGGTTTTTCAAGAACAAACGATAACAATAATTGATACTTGAAGACTGGCAAGAACAATGAGGTATTACTATCTAATTTTTATTATTATGATATCATATTTGGAGGAAATGAAGCATTATTAAAATCATATGCTAATGAAATGAAGAAGGAATTTGAAATTTCAATGTTTGGTGAGATCAAATTCTTTTTTAGTTTACAAGTATATCAATGAAGCAAGGTATGTTCAGTACTCAATCCAAATATATCAAGCAAATACTAAACACTTTTGGGATAAGAGATTCAAGACTAGTGAGTAAACCTATGTCTACTAGACATAAGTTCTCTAAAGTGATGATTCTTTTGGTGTGAACCAAACATTCTATAGATCAATGATTGGAAAACTATAATACATTGTTTATAGTAGACCTAATATTACAATAGTAGTTGGGATAGTTGCAAGATTTTCTACAAGACCTAAAGAAAACTACAAGGTGGCATGAAAAGGATACTAAGATATATGAAAGGAATAAAAAACTATGGATTATATTAAAAGAAGAATGATAGGTTTGAAATGAAGGTATTCAATAACTCTAATTGGGTAGGAAATACTGATGATAGAAAAAGAAAAAGTGGAGGTGCATTCTTTCTAGGAAAGAGATATATTTCATGGACAAGAAAGAAGAAGAACTATATTTCGCAACTAACAATTGAAGTTGAGTATGTTCAACAATAGTAGCTAATTTCTCAAATATCACATGGATCAAGCAATTATTGAAAGGTATGAAGGAAGAGATCACATATCTAGTGTTTATCTATTGTGATAACACTAGTGCTATTAAATATATCAAAGAATCTTGTGATGCACACAAAGAAAAAACACATTGCTATTAAGTATCATTAGTGAAGACAGCTAGTTCAAGAGAAAGGAGTGAAACTAGAGTATGTGAATACTAAAGAGAAAATTGCTAACATATTCACTAAAGCTCTACTTTAAGATGCTCATGAATATATTAGAGGTAAAATAGGGGTGATTACCCTAGAGAAATCTACTTAAGCAAAGATGGCACTTTGCATTAAATGTGTTGATCAAACTATCTTACAAATTGATGTAGACATTTCTAATTTAGGTGTTGCCTGAGCTAGTAGTGAAGAAAAAGGAAAGAATGAAGGAACAATCATACAAAGATGATAGATGAAAAAATTAGAACTAATATGAAGATATTTACATGAAAAGATGTATGAGTTGAAGTTGTCTTTGGCATTGTTGTCAAAGAGGGATAGATTATCAAAGAGAAACTATAAAAATGAAAGAGGGCAATAATGAAAGTTGTTACAGTAAGAAAGCTAAAAGAGATATCTATGCAAGAGGGAGAGGTTACTAAGAGGGAGTTCATAAGACTTACTTGATATGTTTCATATCCAAGTTACAAATGCTAGGCAGAATGAAACTAAGGATATTAATGAAGATAAGATACATTGAGGGTGTTCTTGAGATAGTCCATTTTTTTATTGCATGTTAACTTGAGGTGTTTCCATCAATACCAAAGAGGGAGATTGTTGGAAACTAAAATGGTTATGTTGTTATTTATGTCAAACATATTGATGGCATAGTTTTCTATCTGATCTAAGTTTTATATTCATTTGATTGATAAAGAAAATTTGAGAAGTTGTTCATAACAAAAGTATCTAGAGGAAAGGTTGAGTTATGCAAAGGAAACAAAAAATGGACATTTTATTAGCTAGACTTTGACAAGATAAATTGATTGTTTAAATCATGTTTCAAGTGGAGAAGACAATAATGCTCAAGCCTTGAAAGTGTGAACAAAGACAGATCAAATTCATAGGCATGATTGAAAAACATAGCAAAAGACTAAAGAATTTTTAAGTACATGTTGAGTGATGCTAGTGTAGAACAAGTGCCTAAACAAGTCAACAAGAATTAATGTTGACCAAGAATTAGTGTTGACTGAGTAATAATATATGTGCCAAGAAAGAAATTTAGAAGTGTTTAGGTAACCCAATGATAAACAAGTGTTAGAATTCAGTGTTGGTTGAGGAACAATATTTTAAATATTTATGAAATTATAATTTTGAGTAGACTAAGTGTATTTCATGGAATATGGAAAGCATGTTGAAGATAATGATTGATTAGTTGGATCATTTAATATCAAGAGAGGATTAATTAAATGACCTAAAGAATGGATTCCAAGAGAAGTTTCTATAAAATAAGAGGATTAAAAAGATGACGATCAGATACATTATATGTGATGAATTTAATCATAAACCTAACATCTATGGTAATATTTAAGAAAAAAAGATCAAAATTACCTAATTAAGGAGGTACAAGGGTGAACTTTCAATATGTTCCACACAGAGTGTAATGTTGGAGTATTTGCTAATGTTATTAACTAGCAAACCTATACAGAAGGATGAGAAGAGTTGAGAGGAAGTGAAAGGATTGCTAAAAGGGTTGCTAAGGGAATCAAAAGTTAGATGAAAATGGAGGCCAGGCAATGAATCAGTTTATGAGTTGAAGAGATATTTGTAAACATTGTAAACTTCTTGTTTCTTTCTAACCATTGTAAACAATATTTAAACTCCTTTAATCAAGGTTAACCTAAAATTCATATGTAAATCCTTTAATAGGGTGTAATTCTAATGGAATGTTCTAAAGTCCTCTAACAAGGCCATTCCTAATAGGGTGATTAAATTTTTTAACAAGGTCACATTTAATAGTGTGTTTTGTAACCTTTATTAGGGTTGGCTCCTAATAGATCTCCCTTTAGAACAATTAAAATTAGTGACATGTTTGTAGAGGTTTTTCCCAAATTGGGTGTCCATGTTAAATCCTAGTGTCAAACTTATATGGGTGTTATTTACGGTGTTTTATTGATTAATGCTTATATTCTATAAGATTGTTTTAGGACAGTGGAAAACTAGTTGATGTTACTAAAAGTTGACTATAGAGACCAAGCATGGAATGATAAGATTTGAAGTTGATTAAGTAATTGTTTGTTCAATTAGTACATCTGGACATTCCAAATCCCCCCACCACCCTCTCAGTTATTCCAAATATTATAACATATGTATATTTGAAAATAAAGAATACAACTTAAGACTTTGTAGATGAGATCTTCTAAATTGAATCTTTGTTAATATTGAATTAGTTAGATAGTTTATAATGAAAAATAATGTCTAGGGAATGTATGGACTTCAGATAAGCCTTGGATGTTGAAATAAATTATGGGAACATCCTACAAACATGAAAAATAAGCTTCATAATTGTAGTATGGTGGAAATGCACTTCTATAATATTCTTACCCCTTGATGTTTTGTATATAACATATGTTTGGAGCTCCTATTAAGAAGGGAGTTGCATGTTTAGAACATTATGTTTTCTTGATATCAACCAATGGACTCTTGTACTAAGTTTTGTAACTTATGATAGTAGATGGTTCTTGTCAAATCTGTATAGATTTTCAATTGGTTATTTTGACAAGTTGGTCAAAATTTGTCTCAATCGTTAGCTATGTATTTCAACTATTTATTGAAGCTATTATTGATTTTGATATATCATATCATATGATTGTAGTCATGGTTTACTTTTAATTATGGACTCGTATCACTTATATATTTTTTATAGTTTGACAAAATGCCTTAGAGATATTTTACCACTTGGAGTGTAGTGATAATTGTATAATCACAAAATGGGTTTTTTGAGAAGGCTTTTCAATATAACATAATTTGTAACCATAGTTATGAACATTCACTAAAACAAAAATAAAATAGGAATTTAACTCAAATGTAGTTGCAAGTGTCATAATGGACATGTATGCATACACAGTGTATGAGAACTATTTTACACCTACTCACTAAGTGATGTTGCTTTATGGAATGAATATGCCTTAGAATGCCTATGGTCCAAACTCATTTAGAGGTCAAATTTTTCAAGTTGTGGACATATAAAGGCTCAATATCATGGAACATATTAATTAATATCTCCAAGCCTTTACCGATTTCTTGGTGATACTAAAGAAAACAATCATGAATGGGGTATGAAAGGACTAGATTGAAGAAAATAGAGAGTGCCTTGTGGTTAGACAATCTGATTGAACCCACCATATTTAAGGTCACCAAGATATTCTCCTCCTTGTCTTTCTCCAAGGTGTTATCAATTATTGAACATAAAATAGAATGTGTAATACTTGTTGCAAAGGCTCTACAAGTATTGAATATAATACAATAAATGTTGAATTTTTGGGTGGTGTCAACAACCCATCCCATAAACATATTATAGAAAATATAGATAGTAGGTACTGCTATTTTTTGGAAAAATTTCTACTCCATCCATATATCGAAAGGATTTTAAATATATTTTTCTAATTTGAATATAATAGTCCTTGATTCAAGCATAAGAAGCTCATTTCTCACCAATCCCTATAAACCTTCAACGAGGGGCATGAAAAGGGAACATAATATATTTTATAAAACATATAAAATGGATTCATTGAGAAGTTTTATATTTCAAGATGAACTCATTTATAAATTTAGCATTATCAAATCTACTAGGAAGTTTAGTAGAAAATATTAATGAGATTCATCAAGAGTTAAACAAAAATTGTAGACCATGGATGAACATTGAAGTAAGGAAAGCAATGAATGGAAAAATCACATATTGAAAAATAAGAGGGAGTAGGTTTTTTTCCTTAGCCAGCTTGACTCTACCCTCACAATCTAGCCTCCACCTCTTTATGCATCGTTGTGATTTGGTAAAATTAGAAGCAAGCCATTGTTTCTTTTTATAATCATGTGGGTGTTGAAATAACAATGAAACTGGTAGTATTACTCTAGGCCCTCTTTAATCCCTAAAGTTTTCAACCTTGAATCATTGTGCAAAATTAGTTATATTGCCCACAACAAACACATGGAATACAAAAAATACAACTCCAACCACAATGCTACTTTTCAAATAGAGAAATGTTTTTGGTTGATGCAAGATTTCTCCAAGACCCAAGATTTTCTTGCATCAGACACCTAGGGTTAATAAAGAACTAGTGTCCACATAAGGAACTACTCATATTCTGTCTCAAATCATAAAGATCCAACTGAGCTTGTGCAATCCAAGAACTATCTTCAATTGACTTGTCTTTTTGCTAAACTTGATATTCCAAATAATCTTTTCCTTTGGTGCTTTTTCCTATCTTGGTATCCAAAACTCTTCCAATTCCATCAACTTGTTTCTTAGGATAATCTAGTTTCTTGACTACTTCATGACCTAATTCATGGTACTCATATATGTCTAAAATGTTGAATATAGGTGTAATATCCATATCCTTTAGTAATTCAATCTCAAAAGCATTACCACTTTCAAACTTCATAATTTTACAAGGCACAAACTTTTTCATTTTCAGCTTGTTGTACATTCTAGCTATATATCTATTCTTCTTCAAGTAAACCATTATTTCATCACCAAATTCAAAAGATTTGTCTTCTTTTATGATCCATTCTTTCCTTATATACCAGATTATAGTTATTCAAGTTATATTTGACTTCTTGATGTACTTTATTCATACAACCTCATCACTCCTATTTGTTTCCATGCTCAAGTCTCTCAATTTTGTATTTCCCTTAGGATGAAATTGAGTAACAATCTCAAATAGTGTTTTCTTAGTACTTCTATTCATAGAATTGTTATATGCAAACTCATCTTGTGCCAAAACTAAATCCCAATTATAAGGCTTATCCCTAACCAAACATCTCAACAAGTTACCCAAGATTTTGTTCATAAAGTCTAGGTAAAAGCACAAACCTATGTCACCTTTTATAAAGAAACGAGATATCAGAATATGATAGTTCAACATTAATGACAAAAAAAATGGTATTTGTGTTTAATATATGAAGATGATGTAAACTAATGAAATGCATAGAATTGGATGAATTTTATGCCTATAATTTTTATAATTTTTTTGAGTAAGAATTTATTCATTTTATTTTATTTTGAAGTCCCTTTTTTAGCTTTAAAAAATATAGGGTGTAGTTTCTATCAAATAAGTATATGCAAATCATCTTTTTCTGTCCTAATTTGAAAATATCTTATAGATGACATGTATAGCTAGTGAAAAAAAAAAGAAATAAATATTTTTGATGTATATTTTCTTTGTTATAACTACTCAAGTTTGACCTTATTAGAATCCAATAGTTTTTTCCTCCCATCAAAACTTCCCTATCAAATCTATACCTTCTCGAAAAAAATTACATATTCATGAAGAGGATTCTCTCCTCTAGAGATAAATATAATTTTTTAATTTTTTTGATATGATTTACTATTTTTTTCCTTTTTTGAGGGAGCATCTTCTAAAATGCTGAAATATTGACTTATAATATTTTGAGATTATAACATATTATAACTAATCAAAACACTCAAAAATTTGTATAATGATGATATTGAATCTGAGATCTATAAAAGGGTATTTTTATTTTTTGAAAAAAATTGAGTTTTGATAGAGAAATGAGATTTGACCAAAATAGGCTTTGGTATCATAAATGGTAACACAGATCTGTGCTTTTACCCAAGTTCTTCAATTTGTCCATATATCTAAGGATGAAATGTGGAACTAAACTTCAACTCTATATCCAAATTCTTCCAAACTATTTTCCAAAACTAACTAGTAAACTTAGTATCTCTATCTGAAATAATAAATTTAAGAAAACCATGCAATCTTACCATTTCCTTGAAGAATAATTCAGCTACATGTAATGCATCAGATCTTTTCTTACAAGGTATTAAATAAGCCATTTTGAAAAATCTATCAACCAAAACAAAGATAGAATCTCATTACCCCTCTAAGTTCTAGGTAAACCAAGAACAAAGTCCATACTAATATCTTCCCAAGGCTTATTAGGTATTGGAAAAGGTGAATACAATCCCAAATTCTGACTGGGTCCTTTTTGTTATTTGAGAAATTCTTCAACTTCTTACCATTCTCTACACATCCTTATAAATTTTTCATCAAAAGTATCTCTTTGAAATTAGTTTCACTGTCTTATCAATTCCAAAATGTCAAGCAAGTCCACCACTATGTTTCTCCTTCATTCTGTTTTCTCTCATAGGTTCTCTAGGTATGAATAATTGAATTCCTTTAAACAAAATGTCTTCTTGATTGAAATAATCAACCCATTTATAACTCATTGTTTTTTCTTTATAGGCTTTCCAAGTTTCTGCAAAATCAAGATCAGTATCATATAAATTCTTCAAATCACCAAAATCAAGTACCTCAACTTTCATCTCTATCATAAAATTTCTCCTTCAGCTCAAGGCATCAACAACTTTATTCAACTGTCCATGTTTATGCTTTATTGAAAATGAAAAACTTTACAAAAACTCAATCCACTTCATATGCCTATGATTCAACTTATGACGACTTCCCAAATACTGCAAGGTTTTATGTTTAGTATACAATATAAAATCTTTAGGCATGAAATAATGTCTCCATTTCTTCAAAGCTTGAACAATAGCATAAAATTCCTAATCATAAACTGAATATTTTCTCTTAGCATCATTTAGATTCTCACTAAATAAAGCTACAGGTCTTCCTTCTTGACTCAAAAAGATTCCAATGGCACTTCCACTAGCATCAAATTTAATTTGAAAAATTTACTAAAATCAAGAAAATCAAGTGTAGAAAATTTTATAATCTTTTGTTTAAATGTTTCAAAACTTCTTTGTGATTTATGTGTCCATTTGAAATTCTTTTTATCTCCTCTCATAGTTTCAGTCATAGCATTAAAAATAGAACTAAATTTTTTGATAAAATTCCTATAAAAACTTGCAAATCCATGAAATGATCTTACCTCTCCAACATTCTCTAGTGTAGGCCAATCAAGAATAACTCTTACCTTTTTAGGGTCCATCTCCGGTCCATTAGCTGAAATTACAAAACCAAGGTATAAAATTTCTTCCTTCATGAATGAACATTTCTTCAAATTAATCAACAATTTTTCTTCTTCAATTTCTATTATACTTGTCCAATATTCTCAAGATGTTCTTCCTTATTCTCATTGAATATCAAAATGTCATCAAGATATACAATCAAAAATTTACTCAAAGATTTTTTCAAAACTTCATTAATTAATCTCATGAAAGTATTAGGTACATTAGTCAAACCAAAGGTCATAACCAACCATTCATACAATCCTTCATTAGTCTTAAAAGATATTTTACATTCACCTCCTCCTCTGATTCTAATTCGATGATAACCACTTTTCAAATAAATCTTTGTAAAATACTCTATGCCACTCAAAATATCCATTATGTCATCCATCCTAGGTAATGGAAATTTGTACTTCTGATGTAGGTATGCTCTACTACCACACAAAGGTATGCTCTGATACCACTAATGTAGAGCCATGCTCTACTACCATTAACAAAGGTATGCTCTAATACCACTGATGAAGACACACTACTCTGATACCACTGATGTAGGGCCACACCACCCATACCAACTCACAACCAATATCACAACAAGATGGAGATAGAGAGATGACAAAAATGCTTCATAAAGCATCCATTAATACTTGAAATTCATTACAATATTCTCCACATGGAAGAACTCCAAATTCTTACAAAATAAGAGACTTTCCTCACAAGGACTTCCAACTAGAAGAGCTTACAACAAAAGAGCTTCTTCTTGAAGACTTCTGCTTCCCAGGCTTCTACTTCTCAAGCTTTCTTACAAGAGATTACATTCAAAGAGCTTTACTACAAGATCTTACACTTGAAGAGGTTCTATTTCTTGAACTTGATTACAAATGATAATAAGCCTTGATAGGCACTTCTAACCCAAGACATTACAAACACAACCAATGTGGGATAAAAGATAAATACAACTACCTTTAAATAAATATTAAATTCCCACCCAAATACAACTAAGCACCCAACAAATATTAAATACATGATTTATCCAAAACCTTCTAGAATTTCACCTACAACCTTCTACAATATCTACAACTTTCTAGAATTTCCACCTAAATACAACTAAGCACCGTGATGTGGCCCAATTAGAAAATTACATTTCTTTTGTAGATCACAAAAAATATTAAATGCATGATTTAAGCAACTTTCCACAAACTTCTAAAATGCCACCTAAACACCTCGATTAATGGAATAACAACTACTTTTCTTATTTTCTATTTACACCACCTATGCACCTGAAAATAGAAATTCCTCTTTTCTTCTTTTTTCCTTATTTTTCAAGTTTTTATTATTTCCTTTCTATTTTTGTCACTTTCTCTCTCCTCCACAATTTTTTTTCCTCTTTTTAAATTTTTTTTTTTTATTTTTTATTTTTTTATAATAATAAATTTTTGCAAGATGCTCCCGCATCAGACTCCCATGGTAGATAGAAAAGTGTGTCCCACACTTTGATGCCAAAAGAAAGATATACAACCATCTTCATCTTCTCTAAAGGCTTCCGCATTTTATTTTATTTTCCTGATGCATGATGCTCTTGCATCCAACTCCCGTGGTAGGAAAAATTTTGTGAGTATGGATTCACAAAATGAAGTAGCCACTGTTGACATTTTTTTTTCTCTTCCTCCAACATATAGCTAGAACAAGTATCTGGTGCTGATATATTTCCTTCTTTCTTGTTTTCCAACACCTAGTCGAAACAAGTGTCTATTGCTGAAATTTCTCCTTTGCAATGAACTCTGTCCAAGTATAACTCTCATCCTCATCCAATCTTGTTGAATTAATCACACCTGTAATAAACCCAACAAAACCATACCAATATTTCTTTGCATACCATATATCACTAACAAGATCCTCATATAAAACATCATCAATATCTTTCAAACTCACCTCAAAGACAACATCCCTTGATTCATAAGAATTTACCTCTTTCATGTCTTCATCTTTGATTTCTTCTTCTGTATCTTCAACAAGGCATGTAATAACTTCACTTGCTTGATCTCCAACTAAGGAACTATATATTTACTCCATTGTTGCAATCTTTAAATTATCTTCGTCTACTTTTGGCATACAAATCTGGTTATCTTCATGCTCTTCCTCTTTTCTTTCATCGTCTTCAACTTTACGTTCACAAATAATTTCCTCTTCATCCACTTGCTCTTCTTTTGTATCACTTGTCTAATACTCCACTGGATCTTCTATCTTTTCTGCATCCAAGGAATTATCAACATCTTGTTTCTAGTGACATGCTCTTCATTTTCACAACTCAGCTTCTAATTCATTCACTTGCTTCTACAAATCAACTAGCAATGCCCCTTGATTTCTTGCTCTAATTTTCTCTAGTCGAGGAATCCTCAAAATCCATACAATTGCAAGAGTCATCTTCTTCTTTCTCTTCTCATGCTCAAGTCTTTAGAAGAAAAATCTCGTGCAACACAAGAACCTTGTGCAAACTGCCTCATAGTCGATGATCTGTCTATACAATCAAGAACTTCTTTGAAAAACTTCTCCCAACTCAAGGTCCTGGTGCAAACTGCCTCATGTTCAGCAATCTATCTACACACTCAGGAACTCCCGCTCTAATACCACTAATTTAGGGGCATGCTCTAATACCACTAATGTAGGTATGCTCTTCTACCACTAACAAAGGTATGCTTTGATACCACTAATGTAGAGCCATGCTCTGCTACCATTGACAAAGGTATGCTCTGATACTATTGATGAAGACACACTGCTCTGATACCACTGATGTAGGGCCACACCACCCATACCAACTCACAACCAATATCACAACAAGATGGAGATAGAGAGATGACAAAAATGCTTCATAAAGCATCCATTAATACTTGAAATTCATTACAATATTCTCCACATGGAAGAACTCCAAATTCTTACAAAATAAGAGAGCTTCCTCACAAGGACTTCCAACTAGAAGAGCTTACAACAAAAGAGCTTCTTCTTGAAGACTTCTACTTCCCAAGCTTCTACTTCTCAAGCTTTCTTACAAGAGATTACATTTGAAGAGCTTTACTACAAGAGCTTACACTTGAAGAGCTTCTATTTCTCAAACTTGATTACAAATGATAATAAGCCTTGATAGGAACTTCTAACCCAAGACATTACAAACACAACTAATGTGGGATAAAAGATAAATACAACTACCTTTAAATAAATATTAAATTCCCACCCAAATATAATTAAGCACCGGATGCAGGAGCATCATGCATCAACTTCACTATTATCTTGTTTATAGATTTGGAATTAGTGCACATTCTCCATTATCCATTCTTTTTAGGTGCTAACATAGAAGGTATTGCACAAGGACTCAAACTTTCTTTGATCAAAACTCTCTCCAACAATTATTGTACTTTTCTATTCAACTCAATATTTTCATCAAGTGTCAATCTATGTGGTGATTTATTAGAAAAACTAGCTCTAGGTATCAAATTTATACAATGACTTATACTTCTCATAGGAGGAAAACCATCAGGTACATTATCAAAAATGAAGTCACAAAATTCAGCCAACAAAGGTTCAATCTTAGCCGCATGTTTCAATTCATCTTGTTTCTAAATATTTCTAGGAATCAAACCATAGCAAACATTGTGTTCTTTCATTTCCTTTACAAATTTTGTGTCCTCTACCAAACATACTCTGAATTTAGTATAGTGACTTTCATCAAACTTTTCCATCAAAGGCAACAATACTTGTTTCTTTCCTTCCACCCAAATAGTATAGCAATTCAATATACCATCATGCAAAGATTTTCTATCATATTGAAAAGGTCTACCCAAGAGAATATGACAACTATCCATAGGCATAATATCACACAAGACTTCATCATGATAATTCCCAATTTTAAATTTGATGAGGCATTGTTCACTTAAAAGTAAGCTATGCTCCTTATAGATCCAAGCAACATGGTAAGGCTTAGGATGTCTCAATCTTTACAACTACAATTTGTTAACCAGCTCTTCGGATGCCAAATTATCTTAACTTCCACTATCAATGATTTCACTATCAAATTATCAAATTTCAATGATCTTACATATAGTTTTGAAAAAAATTCTTCTCAAAATAAGTTCCTCATCAACTTCTTCATACCACAAAATACTTCTTAACATCAAGTTCTCACTATTATAATGTTCATTAGGTGTTTCAACAACTTCTTTGCAAGCTCAAGTATTTCCATTATTACCCCTAATCTTCTTTCCAGAGTTAGTACATTCAAAGGTCCTATGTCCTTCTTCACCACATCTATAAGAAGTACCTTTAAACCAAGATCTCTCTTCTCTTTTTCTACTATTATAATTCCTAGAGTAATCTGTAGCTACCTCAAGAGTAACTACCTCTTTTCGCAAGTTCATCTTTCCATGCTTTATCTTGCATTGTGCCATAAGATCTTCTACTTTCTCCATAGGTTCTACCTTTTCTTATTTGAAATCTACCACCTCTTCCTCACTACCTTTGATCATGTCTCTTTGACAACCTTTCTTTAGCTTTGAAAGAAAATGTTAGATTATGGTGACTGATCAGGAAAGTACTGTACATATGGCCGACATGTTATAACCCTAAAGTAGTTTAATACTTGTATAAAAGGATTTAGGGTTGGATATTTTTCATTATGATATGATGCAAAATTGGTTCTTGCGATGGTATTGAGTTGTAAGGGATTACGAATTGTAATCAGGTTGTAATCACTGGATTGTAATAAGATCGGACTTGCTATTTTGGTGGGCATAGCCCAATGATTGGGTGAACCACGTTAAATCTTGGTGCCTTGTGTTCATTTCTATATGATCTATTGTTCATTTCTATGTGATCTATTATTTTCTATTATTGGTTATATTTGCATGCAGTTTTTATTTCTGTCCATGGTTTATCCTAACAGAAAATTGATACGCCTCTTCCACACTATCCATCTTAACATAACTAATCTTATCTTGAATTAATATTCTTAGTCCATTCAAGTATTTAGCCACTTTCTCACTTCATCATCAACATGTCCAGATCTAATATCCAACTTGTAGAATTATTTAGTATATTCATTCACACTCATGTCCTTTTGTCTCAAATTTTTTTAACTTTTTGAACAAACTAACCTAGTAGTCTACTAGGAGAAACTTATTCTTCATCTTTCTAAGCATCTTCATCCATGTTTTGATCTTTTCTTTTCCTCTCTTTTGTTTTTTAGTTTGTAAATGATCCCACCAAAGAGATGCATGACCTTTAAACTTTATGACTACAATCTTAACCTTCTTATTATCAAAAGTACCTTCATACTCAAATAGTTTTTCCATCTCGGAGATCCAATCCAACAATGTATCAGTGTCAAGTCTTCCATCATAGTGAGAAATTTCTATAGCATGTCCAAAATTAGCTTTAAAAAAACTCTCAAAAGTCTTTCCTTATCTTGTTTAGCTTTAGGTATAGGTACAAGACTAGGTGCTCCTCTTCTTCATTACTAACATCTTCAAAATGTACACCTCTTCTTTGCAATGTCTCTACAACTTTAAGTCTAGTTGTAATCTATTTCAACATGTATATTATCACATTATTAGCATTTCCTCTACCAAAAACCATCTTGAAAATAGTTCCTATAACATCATAACCTTCTACAAGTTATAGGTCAAATTTTAGACCTACCACCCTACAACCAATCTGATAAGCTTTGCCATGATCCAATCCACAAGAAAAAACTCTGCTTTGATACCACCTGATGGAGTGATGGATAGATTCAAGAGGAATAAGTCCAACTTAAATCAATGAGCATCCCCAAATATACAAGTTAAATAAACAAAAAAGGAATAGAGACCAAATTCTATGCAACCATATTGATATATTCAAAAAATAAATCCAAACATGCCTAGTTGTGAGGCCTTCTAGATTACGGCCATATACAAAGAACTATGAATTCAAGTCCAAGCTTGTATCTTTCCTTCTTCTCTAGGATCTTCTTATGATATATCTTCTACATCATCTAATGTACAATAATGATTTCCTACAATAATCCAAGCTATTTATGTAGCCAGCTAAGCTACAAGTCAGCTAATCAAGCATTTAATTACATTATAGGCCCACCTTGGAAGAGTAAACAAAAACCATCACAAATATGAATAAAAATTAATAAAAATTCATATTTAGGTCCACACATGATCCAAGAACATGAACCTATTTTTAAAAGATCTCATTTCCTCATATAAAATTGTGCAAGATGAAAACTTGACATGTTTCTGCAAAATCTGCCCAAAAATTGATGTATGAGGAAAATGACAATATCTCCTGGTTCCAATTGAATTAGAACTTGTGATTTTAACTCAAGGTATTAGGGAATCTACAAGCCCTTAAGTGCACATCCATCCTAAAAGTCATGTGTACAAACCTGATGTAAAAATTGGTAGAAAATTGATGTGCTAGAAAAATGGTCATATCTCCAAAAACATAATGAATTAGGACTTTCACCTTTATCCATATGTAGCACTCTAGGCTCTCTTCAATCCCTAAAATTTTAATTCATTGAATCATTTCAAATAATTAGTAACATTGCCCACAATAGGTACATGAAATATAGAAAATACAATTCCAGCAACAATGCTACTTTACATCGACCCCATAAAGTAAGTTATAAGAAGATATTCTAGTTGTAATTCAAACACTTGTTTTATAGGTTCATATGACATAAATTGAATGTGTAAAGCCTTGGTATGTTTATAAACTATCTTCCAAAGGATCTATTCAATAACCTTATTAGAAGCTTCATCTTGTCTACTAGATTAAGGAATATATAGATAAGAAAAATGGTCATGAATACAATATTTATCTGAAAAGGTCTTAACATCCTTGTTTATAAATTGAGCTCCATTATCTGAAATGATAGCCATAGGAATAGAAAATCTAGCAATAATGTTTTGCAGGATGGTGTCATAAATTACATCCATAGTGGTAGAGTGAAGTAGCACAACTATTATGCACTTAGTGAAGTAATCTATAGCAATGAGGATATATGTATGTCCTTGAGAAGAGGGAGTGGATACTTTACCAATAAGCTCAAAACCCACACACTAAAAGACCATGGTGCAACTTGAGAATGCAAAGTATAGACATGAGAATGAATAATTTTTTTATGATATTCCATTTGAAGGAATTTGTTAACTAAGGATTTTCTATCAAAATTCTCTTCACATGATCTAACATGAGCTTCTTGTAAAGCCAAATCTATTTAAAATTTAGTAAGGCATCTAAGGAGAAGACCTTCATAAGCTTTCTCATAGAGAACATCATTGAGAATGATATATTGAGCTAGAAGCTTATAGATTCTACTCCTAGAATTCTTAGTTGTTGAACCCAAAGATTGATCCATCTTTAATATATTGATAAATATGAGAATACTACTCTAAATTCAAATTAAGACAAATTATATCTAATGAGGTATTTGTGAAATTGAAGGTTTAGAAAAGGTATAAATTGTAAATTGAAAATATAATACACCTTACTCTATAGTAACAAGGGATGTTGCAATAGCCATAGCATCAACATGTTGGTTATCTTTTCAAGGTAAGTTATGAATAGAGAAAGAAGAAAATTTTCCAAGTATATCTATAGCTAGATCACAACACTTGGTTAATTTATCATTCTTATTGTGATATGTACAATTAATATATTGTGTGACAAGTTGTGAATCACCAAAGATTTTATTATTCTGAATGTGTTTACAAGGATAAAGCCACTTTCAATCCAATGGTAAGGACTTCATATTTAGAAATATTATTCATGAATGAGAAGGTGAATTTGTAAGTAAGATAATAGTATTCCTAGATAGAGGTATTAATATAAATCACTCTCTAGATCTAGTTTGATAGCTTGATCCATCAAAGTATAATTCGCATGCGGGCATATACACCAACATGGTGTGCAAAAAAGTGGACACCATTCAAAAAAAGTCAGAAGTACACATAACATGACCACATTATTTATACTTTTGATCAAATTTTAAAATGGCCCATATCCCAATAAAAATCCAATGAAAAGACATTAAGATGAAGAATGCTTCTCTTAGTACCATAAACCACAACAAAAACAAAGAGACAACATCAAATGCGAGAACAAAATTTTGACTTCTTATTTGCTTTGCAAATGCAAAATTAAAGAATTCACAAGCACAATATGCTAACCCACATGGGAACCTTTATTACATTAATTTACAAGACTAAGCTATGAACTACCACCCAGAGATATCCTAAATGATGTTTGGGCCTTTCTTAAATAGGCAATTTTATGCCACCCAGGAAGGTTCTAGATGCTCAAAATTAATACATCAGACTAACAAACCCTAACAATACATATAGAGTTAGCTAAATAAGTCTTTGATAAATTATTTTAGAAATTTGGGTAGCCCAACTTCAAAAGGCCATCACTCTCGAATTGTTGCTCAGATTGGCTATTATAACCACTTTTTAGAAACATTAGCTCCTGATCTACAATCTTGGAACATCAGTAGCACCTTTTAGTTGAGATTTTAGACCTCATCTAGGAACTCTAAGGCCTTCAATGGTGAGCCTAAAGATTTTTCTTCAATTTTTTCCACCAAAAAATCTACAAAAACTTATCTAATACATAAGATGGAGCAATGAGATTTTTATGGTAGGCATATAATGGTAAAATGAACCTTCATGTAAGCACCTTATTAAAAGAGAAAATACTAAAAGTAAAATATTGTTGAGTTATGCAAGATTTCTCTTACACCTAGGATGCTTGTGTATCACATTAATTTTAACTTTCAAGTAATGCAAATGCAGTATGCTTAAAAAAATGTGCTCAAATTATCAAGAACTAGAAGCAATGCTTCCAATTCTCCATGACCCCATTAGGTTATGAAGAATGAGAAGTAATGAGAATGACATATATAGATATAGGAGGTGAAGGAGATCCAAGGGAGGTGTTTGTGTGTGTGTGTGTGTGTGTGTGTGTGTGAGAGAGAGAGAGAGAGAGAGAGAGAGAGAGAGAGAGAGAGAGAGAGAGAGAGAGATATGACATTGCTCTATGGATAATTCCACAAAACTTGTCACTTCTCCATATAATTGTTTTTTAGTGCATGTGCATTGAAGACCTTATTTCACTACTTTAGCTAATAGTAGATGGTGAATATTCATCATCACCATCATGTGACATAGACAACCATGAATATATTACTTCATTCCTTTGTTGATTTCTACTTTCTAGCTCTTTAGGTCATTATCTATAGCTTCTATAATGGATCCAAGAAGCTCTTCCCACTCTTTTCCATTAACTAGGTGGGCTTTGTCTCTTAATCCCAAGTTAATTGTTAATAGTCTCATTCTTAATATAATTCATAACCAAATTCTCCATAGCTAGTTTTCTTCTTGATTGCTACAATATTTTCTCCTCAACTAAACATTTTGTAATCAGTTCATATACAATCATATTATTTTTATTGGAAAATCATTTAGGCATATGACTGAGCCTTAGATCCAAAAAAGAGCTGAAATCTAGATCTACTAGAAAAAAACATTTGATCCCCAATTTTAAAACTTCACCACCTAGTATATTTTCAAGTTTGAATGGCACCATTTGAAAAAAAAATTGGCACCAAGAACTATTGGAAGCATGAATGTTGATGATACTTCTATGGGGTAGTATTGTAGAAACATGATTAGATCATTATCATGATGATATGTTACATTCATTATTGTGTTTGTCATTGATGTAAACATAGCAGTTTTCTTTGGTATCTAAAAGAAGACCAACAAAAATATCACATTGGTATGGATTGATAGTTGAGCATTTTCACTAAGTGAAGTTAAAGGGAGATAATACTAAGTGTCTAGTATATGCAACTAACCTCAAAAGCACAAGATATTAATTTTGGAAGAAATTGTGCAAGTTTTGGTGAAGACTATTCTGAGATAGATTTTACAGAAGCATGTTCTAGTAAAATTTCTATATCTCTTACCAAGGTTGTTATTCTAAGAAGATAAAGTTAAAGATGTGAGGAAATTTTTTGGAGATGACATAGTTAAGCTCGCTCATCAAAATGTTACATGTATAGAAAGTTATTCAAGTTACAAGGAAAGATATTAATGTTATCAGTAAGTGTAACGTGTTCTTAATGAGGTCCTATAATAATTAATTCAGAAGATGTAATAGCTAATTTAGGGAATTTTCTTATGAAATTAGTATAAAGGAACGATGTTCTCCTTTACCATGAAAGGATGCAAGTGAATTATTTTAAGTAGCATCAAGAGTAGAATGTGAAGATAAGAAGAGAAGAGTGAAGATGAAGGAAACTTTAGTGTTGAGGTTTATTGTGTGATCCAAAGTTTGACATTTGGATCCAAGGTTCATGACTTGGTCTACAAGGTCTAACAGTGATTGGTCTAGTTGAAAAGATAGGGGAAAGAAGTTAAAATATAGTACAAAAAATATTCTACAAGAAATAGTTGAGAAATTAGTTGGATAGTGAGTTTAGTGGTCTTGCCCCAAAAGTAGTTTGGACAATGGGTCCTTCTATCTTCCACAACTCTTAACAAGGTTGGCACAACTTGTAATAATGTCCATCCTCTAATAAGGAATATTTATATTAGTACATAATGTTGTGGGCATCATTTTCACAGAGGTTTTTCTTTTGATCAAGGGTTTCCCTAGTTAACATATTTGGTGTAATTGTGCATGTGCATCTTTTTATGGTTGCTATTTAATTTGGTTGAATAGTCAAGATTATTTAAGATTGATAGATGTTTTAATTATTGGATAACTGACTCACCCCCACCTTTCTCAGTTATCTTGGGTGAATATTGTTTCTAACAATTGGTATCAAAGCATTAGGTCCTTAAAGATAAAGTTTAACAACTTTGGGAGATCCATGGCAAACATATTTAGAAAGGAAAAGATAAAGATGCATCTGTAGTATATGGTCCAAGATATTTGATCTCAAGTGAAAAAATAAAAAAAGACAATCATTTCTATAAAAAAAATTTAATCTTGTACTAAGGAAGAGAGATAACTTTTCATGTGCAACTTGAGAGCTAGAGAAGTACTATTTTCTGCACTTCCTAAAATTGATTACATCTAGATAAAGTCACTTATTACTTCCCACATTATTTGGAAAGCTTTGGAAAGTAGTTTTGAAGGTGATAAAAATTCTAAGAAATTGAGGTTACAAAGCTAGATTTGTGCATTTCAAGATGCTAAAATGATGGAAGATGAATCTATAAGAACATATGTAGGTAGGATATTAGAACTTACTACGGGTATTAGATCTCAAGGAGGAACCAAGAAAGATGTTGAGGTGATATGGAAGATATTGAAGAGCTTAACACCACCATTGAAGAAAGTAGTTCAAATGATATAGGTTTTGATCTCTTGTACAAAAGATTTCACAAAGGAAACATTACTTGGGAAACTTTAAGAAGTTGAGAATGAGCTTAGACAATCTAGAGAATTGATAAGAATAGAAATAGATTTTAGTGCCCTAAATATTTGACCTAATTTATCAAGGAGCACAAGTTCTAGAGGAGACTTTTCTAGTTGTGGCAGATCTAATGAGGATATAAAGATAGAAGGAGTAGCCTATAGTAAGAAGAGAAAAGGGTAGTAAGAGAATCTTTAAATTTTGGAGTCATAATGAATTTGGTCATTATGCATCTAAGTATCCTAAAAGAGAGAAAAAGCATAGAGGAAATTTCAAACCTAGAAGAGATAGAGAGTGTTTGTATGCAATTGAAGAAGATAATTTTGATGAACGAGTGGTAAGTGCTAGCGATGATGAAATAGGATTTGTAGCTATTAAAGAAGAAAGTCTAGAGAAAATGGCTTTGGTATCTCAACTTGAAAAGGAATTTGACTAGATGATCAACAATGGTTGTTCACATCATATGACTGGTGATATAAAAAAATTTGTTGACTTCAAAAGTCATGATGGAGGCATTGTTAGAGTTGGAAACAATGCAGCATGCCATGTTAAATGTATTGGATCTATAACTCTTGATGGTAAGACTAACACTAAGGATGTATATTTTTTTGATGGTTTGAAACACAATATTTTAAGTGTTGGACAACTAGTGGATAAAGGTTATTAGTTATAGTTCATAGAGAAGAGATGCATGATCAAAGACAAAGATGGAAAGGTAATTGTAATAGGAACTAGATCTAGAGGTAATGCATTTTAGCCAAATCCCACTGAAATGACATATTTGGCTACAAAGGTAGATGATAGTTGGTTATGGAATAAGATATTTTGTCATATAAACTTGGACAACATTGTGAAGACTAGTAGTTTGTTTGTAATTAGGGATTTTCCTAAGATTGTAAAGTCTACTAGCACAATTTGAAAGGAGTGTGTATTGACAAAGCACAATAGAACTTCTCTTCCTAGCAAGAAGTTTACTATTGAAGAAAAATTGGAGATTATACATGCAAATCTTAGTAGTCCTATAAATACTAAAGGACTGTATGGTGAAAGTTATTTCATGCTTTTAGTTGATGACTTTTCTAGAATGATGTGGGTTGCATTTCTTAAAGAAAAATTTGAGGCATTTGATAAGTTCAGGATATTCAACAATAGAGTTAGGAATGAATTAGGTATGAAGATTAAATTTTTAAGATTGGATAAAGGAGAATTTAGTTCAAATGAGTTTAACATCTTTTGTGAAGCTAATAGAATCAAAAGATAGTTATCATCTCTGAGAACCTCTAAAAAATGGAATTGTGGAGAGAATAAAATGTTAGAAATATAAGCAAAAATAGCTATGTTAGCTGAGAATGATGTATCCAAGATGTTTTGGAGAGAAGATGTGAATACAATAGTCTGTACACTATGAATAGATTTCCAGTTAGGAAAGACACAAATATAACCCTTTATGAACTATAGTTTGATCACTCACCTATAGTTAAGTATTTAAAAAAATTTGGCAGTAAATGTTACATCAAAAGAGATGATGATACTGGTAATTTTGATGCTAGAAGTGATGATGATACATTTATTGGTTATTTGTTGAAAGTACAAAAGTAAGAGTTGATGAGAAATTTAGGATACAAAAAAGAATAGTTGAATACAATTCAAATGATGACAATATTGTTACTAAACCAAGGAATGATGAAGTATTCTTTGAGGCTAACAATGATTTGTAGAATAAAGGACAACTAAGGTAGGAAAAAAGCTCAAAACCTTCAATAGAGTTAAGAGTTGAGATAACAAATCCCACTTTTGGTAAGAATATGACAAAGAATCATCCACCCAAATAGATCTTTAGAAGAAAAGATAAAGGAGTGATGACAAGAAGAAAAATCAATGAAGAACTATATTTGGTATCTATTGTCACAAAGGTCTGCACCCTTGTCCAAATTTTTTACCTAAGGACAACCTTGTGAAACATGGAAACAACCTCCAAGCTCTGGGATTTGAACTGTGAGGTTGAGTCTCCAAAGAAGGCTGACTTACTTTCCTATCAGGGTGCACCTAACTACTCTTGGAGAGGAAAAAGGGAGAAGGAATGCATGAAAGCATATCTATCTAATCTAACCTAAGAGGGTGATGCACCAAAATAGAGTGTTCAAACTGATCTCTGCCCATACATGCACTATTGAACCATCATGACACCAAAGTATATAAACATTTATACTTTTTTTAATCTAACAATCACATGTAGATCAGAAAACCCAAATGAATGACACAAGGAAAGAGAAGATTCACTTATATATCATTCATAGGCCAAAAGAGATACAGTCATGCAGAATTGCAAATCTCTACAATACACTAATGAGAGGCAAATAGTTCTTGCACTTTACATCAATGGCTGAAGTAGATAAGGAAAAATGTCATACAGTTCAGAGGCAAAGGGAATTTACACATGAAATTGTAGAGCAATATCAGAGAAGTTAGAGAAGAGTCAACCTTTTACAAAATCTACAAAAAATTCCTTTATAGCTGAAGCATAACTGAGATATTTCCCCACTGAAGTTACTCTACAACCACTGCCATTAAGTCCTTTAGAGAATAATCATGGAGATCTAAAGAAAATTTGATCTGAGTACAGATCCAAATGCAATGATATCTAATCTTGTTGGAATAGGGCCTTGAGAAGACAGAAATGATGCCATTAAATAGTTTTGACCAGGTAGATAGATTACATTAGAGATGATTATTGTGTTTCCCAAGTTCATTGAGTTCAACACTCATTTTAGGGTGGTTGGCATTGATTGCAAGGATCAGATAGCACAACAAAACTCAAATTCTCCTATTTCTAGCTCATGAATCAGTAAGATCAGCAAGTCAACCTAACTTTGGCACCAAGATGAGCCACATGGACCAATGGTCTTCTTTTATTTTGCCACTCTATAGAGTCCCCATGCGGTTGACCACATCTTCTTATTAACTGTGCCACCTCCTCAAATCCTAACCACGATGCAACCGCTAACTGCCAGCCTTAACCACACTACCTAGCCGCAATGTATCTCCCCGAGCCTATGGGGACACATGGCATTTAGGTGCTTCCCTACAATGTTTAACTCCCTCGTACTTCCATATTGCAGGCAAGCGTTGATCGTCAATCTGCACAAGATCAATGATCGAGAAAGACTCTCCATTCATTGTGCCTATCCATGAAAACCTAGGCCCATGAAAACACTCAGAATCTGAATTGGTTTGACTCTACATTACCTTGGCATACAATTGGTGCCACCTAGAACAAAACTAACCCCACAAGGACATGCAACAACAAGGTGCATGCCCACATTCCTTAACATCCCTGCATCTTTATATTATGGGGATGCGCCAGCCACTGATCAAATCACATCGAACAATGGAAGGTGGAACTAGGAACATGAGAGGTTGTGGGATGGGTGTCACTAGGGTGCATGCCTACATTCCTTAATCTTCTTACATCTTTATATTGAGGGCATGAGCCAGCCATTGATCTCAAGAAATTTGGTGATGCTCGTAACACGTGCATTCTAAACCTCTACGAATATCGACCATGATGTCATCTGAACACGCGTCACCAAAGCACTTCCCCATACTATCAAAAAGTCTAACAAAGCTCAAAATGCAAGAAAGTAATCACCAATTGAATTGCTAGCTCATCCTGCCACTTCCCATCCTACGGCCCACAAGAAAAGCATGGACCCACCTGCCACACATCGCAAAGGGGCTTCCTTGCATTACATAATGGTCATGCATCTTGTTAATGTAGGCATGTGTCCACCATAGATCACCAGAGATCTGATGGTGTAGAAAGCTATAGGAAAGAAGAAGGTCTGCTTGATTGTTTTATTTCATTTTTTTCATTTTAATTTCCCAGGTATTAAAATAATATAAAAGATGGGAAATAGCCATTGGGTGGGGCAAGTATTTAAAGTTCAAATTTTGGCAAGAGGCAAAATGGGTAACATTTTTGGCAACTCAAAGGGCATGCAAGGCTACTATGCATGTGACTAGTGGCCTTCTACATCCATTGGGCCATAGAGTCATGAAAGATGTGGATCAGCACACTATAAAACCCTAACCCTACTTTTGCAGTAGCGAAACACTAAAAATCCCTATGTCTGCAACTTTGCAAACTCAGCAAAATAGATGTACTCGTGCACTTCTTGGAAAACTAGAAAAAAATAGAAAGGAAACTACTTTAATATGTACAGGAAGATTCAAGCCCTATCAAAAACATGGTTTGAGATAGATCGCACTGACTAGGATAGGAAAAATTTTACCACCAGGCTTGCTTATTTGAAAAGCATTAGCCTACTTGCAACTGACAATCAGGTAGGGAGCACTCCATAGTGCATCAAATTTTGAGTGTTTCCCTGGTTTTTCCCTATCTGTATCTCACTTTAAAACTAAGTCACCCTCTCTAAAGGTTCTGATTCTAGCCTTCTTGTCAAAGCTCCTTTTCACTTGTTGCTGATGTGTTCCTAGGGTCTACATGGCCTGACCTATTTTTTCTTCCAATTCCATTGGCTCTACCATTCTTACTATCATGGCATCATTTTCAATTAGCTCCAGTTGATGAGCTAGTTCTAGAGATGGAAATTCTAATGAAATTGGAAGCCTTACTTCTTTGCCATATACCAACATAAATGGTGAATTCCCTATTGACCTCTTAGGTGTTATTCTGTCAGCCCACAATGCAGTTTTCAACTTTATGCCAACACCTCTAGTTATACTCTATAGTTATTTTCATAATCCTAATCAGGTTTTTGTTGGAGGACTTAGCCAAACAATTTCCCTGAGGATACTAGTTTGAGGATGTGCTCAAGTAGATATTATGGTCAACTACCCATGCACAAATATGAGCTCCAAAAAAAGATTTTACATTATCTGAAATAATAGTTGAAGGGGCACCAAACTTGGTCACAATTTTGTCAAGGAACTCAACAACTAAAGATTACGTGGCATCCTTCAATGCAATTGCCTTTATCCATCTGGTAAAGTAATCTGTAGCAACTAAAATCCATTTGTGACTAGAACTAGAAGGAGGATTGATAGGGCCAATGAAATCCAATCCACATTAAGTAAAAGGTTGGTCAAGCTAAATGGGATGAAGAGGAAGAGTTGCAAGCTTTTGCTTGCTAGAGAAGAAAGCACATTTTTCACATTTCCTCACATACCTATGACAATCATGGAATAGGGATGGCCAGTAGTAACCAAACCTCATGACCTTCATTGCACTTGTTCTTGCTGAGAAGTGACCACCATTAGGATCATCATGAAGCTCTCTGGTCATTGTTTCAACTTGGTCTATGTCAATAAATCTTAATAGGGCTCCATTAAAATCTTTCCTAAAAAGGATACCATCAACTATAACATAAGGAATTGACTATAATTTATACTATCTCCTTTTAGTTCTATCTAACCCTTGAGGATATCCATTTCCTAATAAGAAATTCTTCATATCATCCATCCAGTTCCTTGGGCCATCATTTCTTGCTTCTTGTTGCTCTGTTGGTATCATGGCAACTTCCTCATCTAATTCCTAAAGTGATATCATCTATTTACAAAACCCTTTCCCTCTTAATAGCTTGGTGATCTGGATGCCAACATCATATTCCATTAATTTAGTAATCCAACCAGATTTCTTCTTACTAATATCTTTGCTCAAAAGGAAATCTTTCACACTGGCATGAGGTACTAACAAATGAATTTTATTATGAGATAGGAGGTGTCTAAATTTCTTTAAAGCTCTGATGACTGCAAGGGCTTGCTTCTCTACATAGCTATATTTTCCTTCATACTCTTTAAGCCCTTCACTAAAGAAGGCTATGGGTTGCTCTTCATCTTTATCATTTGTTTGAGTCAAGACAACAAAAATGCTTGACTCACCACCTAGGGTATAAAGGATGAAATCCTCTTCAAAGTTTGGATTAATGAGAGTAGGGGCTAAGGCTATGGCTACCTTGATCTCTTCAAAACTTTCCTTCCCTTCCTTGGTCCATGCAAAAATCATACTTTTCTTGAGCATAGTTGTAAGGGGTTTTACCATGGTAGCAAGATTAGGGATGAATCTTCTTAAAAAAATTATCTTACCAAGGAAACTTTGCAGCCCCTTCTTATGTTTAGGAAGAGAGCGAGCAAGTATTGCTTTTGTTCTTTTTGGATCAATGGTTAAACCATCCTCAGATACAATGTGGCCTAATAATTTTCCTTGATTGGTAGCAAAGACACACTTGCTCGGGTTAATGGATACCCCAAACTCTCTACACCTTGAAAACACCTGTCTTAAATGATCAACATGATATTCTACATTCTTTGAATACACTGTGATATCATCAAGGTAAACTAATACAAAATTTTCAATCACATTTTTGAAGGCCATCTCCATTGCCTTCTGAAATGTAGCACCTACATTGGTTAGCCCAAATGGCATCTTACAATAAGCAATGGTACTCCATTTGGTGGTAAATGTAGTCTTGTACCAATCAAACTCTTTCACCAGTACTTGATTGTAGCCAAAAAATCCATCAAGAAATGAAAACCTCTTTGAACCACTAACCTTGGACAAAATCTGCTTCATGGAAGGGAGAGGATGGTGACCTTTAAGGGAAGCTTGGTTAAGGTCCCTAAAGTCCACACACAATCTAATTTCTCCATTTGTCTTCCTAACAGGGACAAGGTTTGCTACCCATGATGAGTGCTTGATGGGGAAAATTATATTGGCCTGAATCAATTTGGATAGTTCTTTTCTCATTAAGGGTTCAATTTTGGGATTCACTAGCCTCTATTTTTGTCTTATTGGGTTGACATTATCAATTAAATCTATGGTATCTTGAAATAACCTTAGGCCAAAACCCTTTAAATCATCATATGTCTAGGAAAATATATCATTAAATTCTTGACACAGATGAATAAAACTTTCTTGCTCAATCTCAGAACATACCTTCCCCATGTTTAAGGATTTTCGATCAGCAATCATGACTGGGGTGTGATCATCTTCGTTAGCAACTAGGTTCATGAATCTACCTCTTGCTTGGTCATCAGGATTAAAAACACTCTTTAGAGTAATGAGACCCCTAGGTAGCTTGTTAGAACTGAGGTTAATGATTTGATCACCATACTGATCCTGCAGTCTTGACTAGTTTCTATCTAAAAATTTTGCTTCATTCTGCAAGATGCTTACAATTTTTTAATCTGATTCAAACACTTGCCAATGGATTTTGTTGTCAGGGATGGTAGGCCTTACCACCATCCTGATTTGTTGCTTCTTTTTCTCCTCAAAATTCCCTAGCACATTATGAGATGCACCAATTGCTGCAAGTCTATCAGCATGTTTATTTTCTTTTCTAGGGGTTCTTTGAATATTAAATGCATTTAAACCCTCAAGTAGATCCCATACCCTATGTTTATAAGACTTGAGCAAACCATTCTTGGTGACATTCTAATTTCTCACTTGGTTAACCACCAACTCACTATCTCCATACACACTTAAGGCTTGAATTCCTCTTTTTTGAGCAAGTAGGATACCTTGAATCAAGGATTCATACTCGGCCACATTATTAGTGCAACTAAATTTGAGCCTAAAGGAGAAGTAGTACCTTACTTATGCAGGAGAAACCGACATCACACCAGCCCTTGATCCATTCTTATTTCTTGAGCCATCAAAGTACATACTCCATATCCCACCCATATCTTCTTTAGTCTCCACAAGATTGGGAACTAGAGCATATTTCTCTAATATATAGTATGTACTGAGGCCTATTTCAAGGGTTTCTAAAATAGGATCAAATTGATATGCATTAGCCCATTCATCTAAGAGAAAATCAGGTATCTCTACTAGGGAAGTACTATGTCATTCTCATCCACTTCTAGGATAGTGCAATTCATGTTGATGAGATTAGGGGTGTAGGGTTCAGTATGATGGAGGGATAGAGGCTCTACTTTGATTGAAGCTTTGGCCCGATATCTTGTCCTAGAAAAACATATATGACCAATCAGAAGATTTGTAACCACATATTTGGGCAGTGAAATCTCTTGACAGACAGATGGCAAAATGTGGCTTGACTTCTGCAATGGATATATCTTGAGTTATAGTTTAACCAGGGCATGCATGTAGGGCCATTTCCACATTCCTAAGGATTCCTATATCTTGATAGCACTACCATCCAACTATAACACATCCCTAACAATGGGTTCATGTTTCATTCCCAAAGCATCAACAACACACCTAGGCCTCACTGAACTACTAGCCCTTGTATCAATCATGCAATTATGGACTAGTTGATCCCCTATAATTAAAGAAACATAAAATGGAGGGGATCTAACATTTTTACTTGTTTCATCCTCTCTTGATGACTGTACTAGGCTTGTGGCACTTTCCATGGTGGGTGGTTGATCCTTTGGTTCGATACTCTTCAATCCTTACTGCAGCAACCTATTTTGCATGGGTATAGTCGCAATAGCATTCCACATGGAAATATTCACATTTTTCTTCTTTATTTATTCTACCACACTGAATGGTGTAGTAGGTGCTTTGGTAGAAACCTTGGGAGTTGCATTTGTAGGTGGTTGAGGTGGAACAACCTGAGGATCAATTACATTCTTTCTGCCATCATTTTGCCTTTGCTGCTGAGGGGTATTTGACTAATCATTTACTGATCAGCAATGAGATATTACATTTGAAGTTGAGGTCTGATTGGGAAGAGGAGGGGTAGCATCTTTGATAGCTCTTCTTTTTCTCCTAGTTTTGTGGGCAATGGAATCCTGGTTTACTTTACAATTTTCCTCCACTTGATGATTCATAAAGGAGCAATCACCTTGTCCCTACATATATGAGGGCTCTTTAAATTGGTCCTCCTTGTATGATTGTCCTATTGTAGGCTCTTGGATGGTCAAAGCCAAATAAGATTCAGCCTTATGACACATGCAACAAGCATAGGAGTAGTTATAGGAGAAACAAAAATCCTTATCTTGGGCCATGTTGTTTTGAGGGACTATGGCCCTACTTCAGTTTACATTTGAGGTTGAAGCATGGCTACTCTACCTATTTTGATCAAAAGAATTGTTCCCATAATTTTGATTTCGAGGCCTACCACTGTTTAGAGTTTAATGTTGCAATTGATGAGCCTTACTACCTTGAGCTTGTTTTCTCTCTAAAGTCACTACTTTATTGCTCATTTTCTACATCACAGAGAAACTATCCTCCAGCTTCTTCTCCTGGCCTTGCAATCTTTTATCTATGCTCAACATCATAGATTGCATCATCTCCTTAATTTCACCTATTCCATTTGAAGATGTGGAGGCTTGAGGGACTAGAGTGGGGAATTGCAATGTGGAAGTTGTGGGAAGAGCCATTTCTAGTTGGTGATTTGGAACATTAGGAAATAAAGGCATGGGAGGCCTTAGAGCTAGCTTACCTCCTTGTATTAGGATTTTTTCTGACTTTATTGCTATGTCATAAGCATTAGGCAAGGTATCTCCTCCCATAGTTTGGATTGTAGTGGCAATGTCACTGTTAAGAGATCTAAGGTAATGCATGAAGGCATTACCAGGGGTAGGTTTTACTAAAATAGGTATCCTAACACATGTCTTTTGAAATCTATAGTTAAACTCAGTCATACATTCATGGCGGGCTCTTTTTATAGTAGTCAACTGTTCTAAAAGTGACAAATGGTCACTTTTGTCCTCAAAGTGTTTACATAGTCCTGCTCCTAATCCATCCCAATCTGTTATAGAACCATGAGCCAAACCTCTATACCAATGTAGTGCCTTTCCTTTCAAAGATGAGGCTAGAAGCCTAACTGCAACATCATCTTCTGTAATACCATGGATATTGCAGACATTTGTGACCTCTTGAATGTGTTCTAAGGGAGAGACAAAAGTTTCACCAGTAAACTTTGGTATACTTTTGAGTGTAGCCCTTGGTATGTCATGTCTTTGGGCCAACAAAAGAGGACTTCCACCATTAAAGGTAGCAAAAGCATGAGCTCTAGGAAACACCATATAGATAAGTGATCTATTGATATGTGCTGATGGAAATCTAGGCTAAGATCTAATAGTAGGAGGAGTAGAGATAGATCTTGCAGGTGTATTTGTTACTATTGCACTCCTAACTAGTGATAAAGATACTCTAGTCTTCCTTCTCCTAGGATTTGAAAATGAAAGCTCTTGGTACTGAAATTTACCTCTAGAAGATGCCCTTGTTTCAGCTTTGGGCATGAATTACTACAACTTTGGTCTAAAACCAAATGTATTTGAAGCTTAGAGTCACCAAGTACTTGAAGAATGAACCTCTTAAAGGCTTGAACACTGAAGCTAGTACTATCTCCTCAGTGTTAATCTTGAAATCTTCCTTTTGACACCAATAGACTTGAAATTTTCTAGTTTTTGTCCCATCGGGCATGCCAAAAACTATTGTTACAAAAGTTTGCACCCTTGTCCAAATTTTTTACCTAAGGACAACCTTGTGAAACATGGAAACAACCTCCAAGCTCTGGGACTTGAACTATGACATTGAGTCTCTGAAGAAGGCTAGCTTCCTTTCCTATTAGGGTGCACCTAACTACTCTTGGAGAGGAAAAAGGGAGAAGGAATGCATGAAAGAAAATCTACCTAATCTAACCTAAGGGGGTGATGCACCAAAATAGAATGTTCAAATTGATCTTTGCCCATACATGCACTATTGAACCATCATGATACCAAAGTATATACACATTCAAACTTGTTTTAATCTAACAATCACATGCAGATCATAAAACCTAAATGAATGACACAAGGAAAGAGAATATTCACTTATATATCATTCACAGACCAAAAGAGATATAGTCATGCAGGATTGCAAATCTCTACAATACAAAAATGAGAGGCAAATAGTTCTTGCACTTTACATCAATGGCCAAAGGAGATAAGGAAGAATGTCATACAATTTAGAGGCAAAGGGAATTTACACATGAAATTGTAGAGCAATATCAGAGAAGTCAGAGAAGAGTCAACCTTTTACAAAATCTATGAAAATTACCTTTATAGCTAAGGCATAACTAAGATATTTCCCCATTGAAGTTACTCTAAAACCACTACAATTAAGCCCTTCAGAGAATAATCACGAAGATCTGAAGAAAATCTAATCTGAGTACAAATCCAGATGCAATGATATCTGATCTTGTTGGAACAAGGCCCTAAGAAGACAAAAATGGTGCCATTAAATAGCTCTAACTAGGTAGATGGATCAGATCAGAGATGGTGGAGTTTTTCTCACATTTACTGAGTTCAATGCTCATTCAAGGGTGGTTGGCATTGATTGCTAGGATCAAATCTTGCAACAAAACTCAAATTTCCCTATTTCTATCTTGTGAATTAGTAAAATTAGTAGGTCAACCTAACTTTGGCACCAAGATGAGCCATGTGGACCAACGATCTTCTTTTATTTTTCCACTCTATAAAGTCCCCATGTAGTTGACCACATCTTCTTATTAACTACACCACCTCCTCAAATCCTACCCACGATGCAACCACCAACTGCCAGCCTTAACCATGCTGCCTAGCTGCAATGTATCTCCCCAAGCCTATGAGGACACCTAGTGTTTAGGTGCTTCCTCACAATGCTTAACTCCCTCATACTTCCATATTGTGGACAAGCATTAATCGTTAATCTACACAAGATAAATGATTAGGAAAGACTCTCCATTCACTACTCTTGTCCATAGAAACCTGGGCCCACAAAAGCACTCAGCCTCTGACCTGGTTTGACTTGGCATTACACTAGCATACAACTGGTGTCACCTGGAACAAAACTGACCCCACAAGGACACATAGTAGCAAGGTGCATGCCTGCATTCCTTAACATCCGTGCATCTTTATATTGTGAGCATGTGCTAGCCACTGATTAGATCACGTCAGATAGTGGAAGGTGGAATTGGGAACATGAGATGTTGTGGGACAGGTGTCACCAAGGTGCATGCCCACATTCCTTAATCTTCTTATATCTTTATATTATGGGCATGCACCAACCATTGATCTCAAGAAATCTGACAGTGCTCATAACATGTGCATTCTGAACCTTTGTAAATATGCACCATGATGTCATCCAGACATGCATCACCAAAGCGCTTCCCCGCACTATCAAAAAATTTGATGAAGCTCAGAATGCAAGAAAGCTAGCACCAATTGAATTGTCAGCTCATCCTACCACTTCCCATCCTATGGCCCATAAGAAAAGCATGGACCCACCTACCACGTGTTGTAAAAGGGCTTCCCTGCATTACATAAAAGTCATGCATCTGGTTAATGTAGGCATGCCCCCATCGTAGATTGCCAGAGATCTGACAGCACAAAAGGCTATAAGAAAGAAGAAGGTCTACTTGATCATTTTATTTAATTTTTTGCATTTTAATTTCTCGAGTGTTAAAATAATATAAAAGATGAGAAATAGCCATTGGGTGGGGCAAGCATTTAAAGTTCAAATTTTGGTAGGAGACAAAATGGGTAGCAGTATCTCAACTTGAACCAAAGAATGCAGATGAAGCATACAAAGATTGTTAGGAAAAATAGTCCACCAAAATAAACTGAGAGGGTGGGTGAATCAATTATCTAATAATTAAAATATTTATCTTCTTTAAATGAAATTAACCATTCAATCAAAGTAAATAACAACCATAACAAAATGCACATAGCCAATTACACTAGATATGTTGACTAGGGAAACCCTTGATCAGAGGAAAATCCCAGTGGGAATGATGCCCATAAGATGATGTACTAATATAAATATTTCTTGTTAGAGGATGGACCCTATGAGGAGTCTATTACAACATTTAGTACATAGATTCCCTATTAGGAGACTTTGAATCCCTTTTAGGAGATTCTAACTCTGTTAGGAGTTGTAGTACAATGTATGCAAGATGAGCCCACTACCCAACCATGTAATTTCAACTACAAGAAGATCTTACTGCTCAAACATGTAATTTATTGTTATGTTATTTTTCCCTTTTTTGTGTCAACCAAAAAAATCTCTTTTAGGCCTTGTAGACTAAGTCACAAACCCTAGATCATTCAGCAAAACCTCGACAATGAAGTTTTGTTCACTTTCACACTGCTCTGCTCAACTTTGCATTTTTCTCTTACTAGTACTTATCATCAATCATAAAACCGTATCATTCCATACCATGATAAGGGAAAATTTCTTTCATTTATACAAAGTCCTCAAAATAATTCCATGAGTTGGCTATTAGACTTTCTTAATTAATTATTATAGGACCACATTAAGAACATGTTACACTTAGTGATAACATTAATCTTCCACCTTGCATCTTGAATAACTTTCTATCCATGCAATATTATGATGAGAAAACTTAATGACATCATCCTCAACATGTATTCCTCATGTCCTTAGCCTTGATCTTCAGAATTCCAAATTTGATAAGAGATATAACAAATTTACCAAAACATGCCTCTGTAAAGTCTATCTCAAGAACAAACATCACAAAAACTTACATAACTTCTTGTAGACTTATCCTTTCTTCTTTTGATGTTAACTACATATACCAAATACTAAGAAGTATCTCCCATAACCTTAGATTTTAAGAATACTCAACTGGCCTTTTGTAGTTACTTGATCTTTATGTTTTTTTTTTGTCAGATACCATAGAAAACTACTATGTTGACATCAGTGAAAAACTTATTCATTAATATAACATATCTACAATACTCCCTCATTGGAATATCATTAGAATTCATGCTTCCAACAAAGATTACTATTTGAAGCAAGCTATGAAAGAAGAATTTGATTAGATAGTGAAGAATTAGACATGGGAATTAGTCCCCAGCCCAGCAGACAAGAATGTGATAGGAACAAAATGGGTATTTAGGAACAAGATGAATGAGCAAAGTGAAGTTGTAAGGAACAAAGAAAGATTGGTATGTAAAGGTTACTCATAGCAAGAAGAAATTGAAAATGATGAAACCTATGGTTCTATGCCAATAATGGAATTAGTAAGGTTATTCTTAGCATGTGTAGCATATAAGAAATTCAAAGTGTATTAGATGGATGTCAAGTTAGTATTTTTGAATGGAGAACTTGAAGAAGACGTATACATAAAATAGTCTAAAGGTTTTCCTATAATAGATGAGAAGGACATAGTATGTAGATTGAAGAAAGTATTATTTGGCTTGAAGCAAGCATCCAAAACTTGGTATGCATGGTTGGACAAACATTTGACAAAGCTTGGGTTTAGCAAAGTTATGGAAAATAGTAATCTATGTTGAGACAAAATAGATGATGGATTGATGATTTTGGTAATATTTTTTGATGATATCCTATTTGGAGGAAATGATGATGAAAGTGACAAGTTTGCAGAAGAAATGAAGAAGGAATTTGAAATGAGCATGTTGGGAGAAATGAAATATTTTGTAGGATTATAGACTGTGTAGGATAAAGAAGGAATCTTTATTTCATAGACTAAGTATGTGAAAGATCTACTAAAAATATTTGGTTTGGAAACATGTAAACTTGTTGGAACACCTATGGTAACTTGACACATGTTATCTAGAAAGGATGTTACACCTACTATTTAGTAGAAGAAGTACAAATCTATGATCGAAGGATTGCAATATCTGACTCACACAAGGCCTTATATAACAAATGTAGTTAGAATTGTTGAAAATGTTTAAGTTAATCCTAGAGAATCACATTATCTAATAGTCAAAAGGATATTTAGATACCTAAAAGTAACTCTAGAGTTTAGATTGTGTTATGAAAGATCTAATGATTTCACTTTATATGCTTATACTAATGCTGATTGGATAGGCAATATGGATGAAAAAAAGAGCACTAGTGATGGATCCTTCTTTATTGGAGGAATATTGGTGTCTTGGCTAAGCAAGAAGCTAGACTATAGCTCACAAAGTACACAAGAAGAAAAATATGTTATAGCAATAAGCAATTGTAATTAAGTTGTTTCTATGAAGCAAATATTGAAGGATATAAGGATAGAATTCAGTTAACCTATTGCCATACATTGTGATAAAATAAGTACAATGAATATGTCAAAGAATCCATTGTTGCATTCTAAGATTAAGCACATTTCTATCTATAAGAATTTGGTATAGCTCTGATACCATGTAAGAATTTTCCTTAGGGAAAGATTCAACCAAGATCGTAGAACTTGAACACAAGCACAACTATAGACCAAAAAGGAGTATGATCAATGTATTAGAGTATGTCCTCATACATTGCTTTGTATTGTATGTGATGATTGTACACACTAGGAGAGCTTGCATATAAATACCTCTCAAGAATTACCTATAATGTCTCTAGAAAGAACTAGGAGATAAGAGAAGCATGCCAACTAAGCACACATCTTATCCATCATTCTAGATGAGAGGATAAGAATGACAAGGTGTATCTCAAATGGAGATGTTGTAGAGACCATATGCATAAAAGAGGTGCAAAATCTTGTGTTGTCAACATGACAACTCATAAGAGTGCATATACTCCTAGGTGACTAAATAAATAAATATTAAAATAATGCATTAACCTAAGTAAACTTAAGTAAGTGTAAATAGTAAATAATTATTTACACCAACACCCCCCTTAAGTGAAACTTAGGGGAATGCCATTAAGCTTATGAAAACTAGGATGAAATGCATAATAGGTCCCAGCTACTAGGCCATTTTAGGTACCCATGTACATAATGAAATGTAATCTATCATAAAAAGGAGAAAGAGGAAAAACCTCATAGGAAAAACCCTCCCCCAAAAAGAGAGATGAAAAGATAAGATGCATGGATGGATGGAGTAATTGAGGCCACTCCATTACAAAATACATCAAGTATATAAAAGAGAGAAATGGGATAAAAAGAACCCCTAAGAGGAAAAAGTCCCCCCCAAAAAGGAGAAGAAGAAGGAGACAAAGTAGTGTCCCCCCCCCTCTAAATGTAAGGTGTCAACTAGTGAAAAATGCCCCAATATAGAAGTTGATCCATGACCACTGAATGATGTTCCTCCCTTTTGGAAGAAACAAATGCAAGGGTACCTATGAGATGCTTCTGCTATATGGAGAAAGAATCTCGATGATGAACGGTATCTCTAAAACTTGTTCAAGTATCCTTGTGTTGATACTAATGGTGGCTCCTTCCAAAATTGCAAAGAAGTACAGATTGAACAACGATGCATGTAGAACCTATTTCAAAGAGCCAATAGTCTCCTCAAATGATAGAGATACATCTTGCAACTATTTTACATAAGGGTCCACAATCACATCATCCTATAAAGACTGATCATGTAGAGAATGGACATGAGGGTCAAAGTGAGCCCTAGAAACAATTGTAGAAGGATCATCCCCATTAATGAGAAGTGGTACATCATCAAAAAAGTCTCCCAAATCTTGTGTGACTCCATGAAAAAACCTGAAATATCAGTTAAGAAGTCATCACCTGAGGCTAGAACTGGAAGACAGTGTGTAGCCTATTGTGTTGAAGTACATCAATCTATCACTGTGGCAATGGATAAAGAATTTAACTCAAGAAGAAGGAAAATATCATCTAGGATGTCTCCCTCATCTTCAATGTGAGACTCCACAAACAACTGTGCAATGTTTGGTAGGAAGTTGTCACATGAAGGTAAAGTAGGAAGACATGAAGTGTCCTATTACATTGAATCCATAACATCTGTGGCTAGAACAAGATTAGTAAGAGCACCAAGAGCATCTAGAGGTGCGGTCACATCTTCAATTGAAGAAACTAGAGTTGTAGTGACTGGATGTAGAATGTCCTTTGGATATGGAGGAGCACACGGATCTCCATATGCTTCCCAAATAGACATCCAAATATCATGAGAAAAACTTTCCATTCTAAGAAGATCAAAAGATTCCTTACTCATATTGTTATACACTAAGAGACAAAGGCACACAAGATGTGTCCAATTAAAATGTGGTGGCAATAAATAGAGATAAGGAAGCAATTCTAGATGATCTCTTAGATGATCAAGTATCAAAGCACTCTATTTGTGATAGTTTCTTGTTGTCAACTGTGGTTTAATACCAAACTGGCATATCTAACAAGACTCCATGAGATCAATCAATGAACCCCCAAAGAATCAAAGAACACCCCTAATGAATGATTTTGGCACTTGGTAGCCACTTTTAAATTTAGGGCCTATTTTTGAAAGTATTATTTCTATCCATAGAACCTATAATATGATTATAGATCTAGAAAGTAGACAACATAATGTTCACTTCAAAAAATAAAATGGAACTTGATTTGGAGTCCAGATGAGCCTATACTAAGCATAGTGGCAAAAATTGGAATTTGCAAGTTATAGAAAACTTTAGGGACATAGATCTCAAACCACCTATACCAATGTGTAGATCATGAAATTCTACCCCAAAAAAAAAAAAATTGCTTGCAAAAAGGAGTCCATATGAGGGAGATATCGTTTATTGAAAATCGTTGTAGCTATTTTTTTTTTGAATCACCATTATCACTCCTCCAAAAATCAAATGACTCAGATTTTTCCTCAAATGTTGTATTTGGATGAAACAAAATCTGATTTGGGTTTTTTTTGACCTTCTGAATGTGATGCAAAAATCTGATTTGCACCAGCAAGCACCAATATTCACCTACAAAAATTCTATCCTATGGCCCGATGGCCAAATATTTTTTGGAAATTAATGCAAATAAAAAATAATAATAGAGATGCAAGTGAAAAAAATGAAAATCTGAAAATTAAATGTATAGATCTGAAATGATCATACCAATTCTACAAATTAGTCCTTTGGGTATCTGTTTGCAAAAAAAATTGCCTCATGTTAGACTTTGGCCTAGGGTAGGCAACTTTATAACCAATTTTCACCAAATCAACATTCCAAACACAATGATGAGGTTAGATCTAGTTCTAGACATTCCCAATTTCTATGATATTCTAGATTCAGGCTAAGGTGTTGAAGTAAGAATGGTCTTAAATGACTATGTGAAGAGAGATTCTCCAAGAGCTTTGATACCATGTAAGAATTTTCCTTAGGGCAAGATTCACCCAAGATCATAGAACTCAAACACAAGCACAACTATAGACCAAAAAAGAGTATGATCAATATATTAGAGTATGTCCTCATGCATTGCTCTATATTATATTTGATGATTGTACACACTAGGAGAGCCTATATATAAATGCCTCTTAGGAAGCACCTAGAATGTCTCTAGAAAGAACTAGGAGATAGATAAGCATGACAACTAAGCACACATCTTATCCATCATTCTAGATGAAAGGATAAGAATGACAAGGTGTATTTCAAGTGGAGATGTTGTAGACACCATTTGCATAAAAGAAGTGCAAACTCCTATGTTGTCAACATGACAACTCACAAGAGTACACATACTCCTAGGTGACTAAATAAATAAATATTAAAATAATGCATTAACCTAAGTAAACTTAAGTAAATGTAAATAGTAAATAATTATTTAAACCAACACTATCAAGTATCACAAGTTGAGAGAGAAAGTTGTAGAAAAGGAAATTAGATTGGAGTATGTATGCACCAAAGAGAAGATTGCAAATATTTTCACTAAGCCTCTTCCCAAACAAACTTTTGAGTATTTGCAAGGTATGCTAGGAGTTATGCCCCTTCCTATATCAGAGTAGATGATGCAAGAGTAAATCAGTCTAGTGTAACATAGAACTATTGTTTGTCTAGACTAAATATTGATGATTCCTATATGGGGGAGTATCTATGATAGACAAAGTCATCTATGAATCTTGTTGGATGTTTTTTTTGAATATTGTCTTTAGACACTTGAGCAAGTTAGAGATATTTGTTAGAGAGATTGATGGTTGCTAAAAGGTTTGACATTGATGTCAATGGGGGAAGAAGTACAACATGAAAAATAGTTTGAGCATGGAAAAATAGTTTGATGTAGAGCACATTGAGTTATATCAATGGGGAAGAATGACTAATGAGGAGGATTTGAAAAGAAAGGTTAACAGTCTTTTACAGTTAGTATTTTTGGAACTAGATTTTTTCATCCATGTTGCCATCAATGCCAAAGTGAGAGATTGTTGGAAGAATGAATACTGATGATACTTGTATGGGGGAGTCTTTGAGAAACATGATTAGATCATTATCATGATGATATGTTACATTCATGACTATGTTTTTCATTGATGTCAATGTAGCAATTTTTTGTGGTATTTGATAGAAGAACAATAGAATGATCAAGTTCATATAGATAGAAAATTAAGCATTTTCACTAAACAAGGTTAAAGGGAGATACTACTATGTGTGTAGTATATGCAGCTAACCTCAAAAGCACAAGATATTAATTTTGGAAGAAGTTATGCAAGTTTCAATGAAGGCTATTCTGGGATAAAGTTTACAAAAGCATGTTTTAGTAAACTTATTATATCTCTTAGTAGAGTTGTTATTTTGAGAAGCCAAAGTTAAATATGGAGAAGAAATTCTAGAGATGAAATAGCTAAGCTCACTCATCATAATATTACATGTAATGAAAGTTATTCAACTTACAAGGTGAAATATTAATGTTATCGCTAAGTGTAATGTGTTCTTAATGAGGTCCTATAATAATTAATTAAGAATGTGTAATAACTGATTTAGGGAATTGTTTCATGGATTTGATATATAGGAAGGAAATTTTCTTTTATCATGAAAGGATGCAAGTGAATGATTTTAAGCAACACAAAGAGAGGAATGCAAAGATAAGCAAATAAGAGCAAAGGTGAAGGTAACTTCATTGCTGAGATTTTATTGTGTGATCCAAAGTTTGATATTTGGATTTGAGATTTATGACTTGGTCTACAAGGTCTAACAGTGATTGGTCTAGCCGACATGATAGAGGAAAGAAGTTAAAGTATAGTATAGATAATTATTCTACAAGGAATAGTTGAGAGATCAGTTGGACAATGAGTTTAGTGGTCTTATCCTAGAAGCTATTTGTGTAGTGGATCCTTTTGTCTTCCACAACTCCTAACAAGGATTTAAAGTCTCCTAATAGGTACTCATATGTACTAAATTTTATAATAGACTCCTAATAGTGCTCATCCTCCAACAAGGAATAGTTATCTTGGTGGACTATTGTTTCTAACAAGTACTTCTAAAAATAAAAGTATTTTAAGGAATGTGTTCCCCATTACCCTCATAAAATGAAGGCTTGAACTTCTCTCTAGTTGTTCTTTATCCAATGATTCTGAAGGGAGTAGCATTCTTACCAACTTAATCTTCAATGAACTAGATGAGCCTTCCTTCATGTTTTCAAATGCTTGTCTAAAACTTTGCAACAACCTCAATAAATTTAGTTGCCAAGAACATATTTTCCTTTTGGTTGTGATGATTAGATTTTAGTAATGAAATACCTCTTGATGTCTTTTCCCAATGTACATGAGAAACTACAACCACTATAATGTTTTCTTTCTTATCATCTTTAGTTATTATTCTTAGAGTGTATACAACTACAAAAGGCTTATCAACTTCACAAGCTATAGAATACAAAAGACCTGTAACAATTTGACGTTGTCTATCTATCAATAATTTAAATGATGGATAGAAAAGATATCCAAGGATAATCATATAAAGACCTTCTCCTAATGGAAGCCTATGCAAATGGATGACAATTGAAAACAAAAATGCAAATGAAGGCTTGAACTTCTCTATAGTTTTTCTTTATCCAATGATTATGAAGGGAGTAGCATTCTTACCAACTTAATCTTCAATGAACTAGATGAGCCTTCTTTCATGTTTTCAAATGCTTGTCTAAAACTTTGCAACAACCTCAGTAAATTTAGTTTCCAAGAACATATTTTCCTTTTGGTTGTGATGATAAGATTTCAATAATAAAATACCTCTTGATGTCTTTTCCCAATGTACATGGGAAACTACAACCACTATAATGGTGTATTTCTTATCATCTTTAGTTATTATTGTTATAGTGTATATAACTGCAAAGGGCTTATCAACTTCACAAGCTATAGACTACAAAAGACTTGTAACAATTTGATGCCTTCTATCTATCAATAATTTAAATGATGGATAGAAAAGATATCCAAGGATAATCATATAAACACCTTCTCCTACTGGAAGCTTGTGCAAATCGATGATAGTTTAAAAAATCACCTCCTTTTTCTCTACTACTTGTGATATTTTTTGAGCTAAAAGAGTCTCATACTTTGATAGGCTCTAATGATTCATGATATTATTGAGATCAAGAAGACCTAGTTAACATTCAACTTGGTTGCAATTAACACATGATATGCATGTGAGCCTAGATGTTAGATGATGGTGATGATGAATACTCAACATATACTAGTAGCTCAAGTAGTGACATATGTTCTTTAGTGCACATGTACTTAGAAATAATATTTTAAGGGATCATATGGGATCTTAAGGGGTCATAATGTCCCTTTGAATAAACTATGACCCCTCATAACCCCTTTCAACACATGATGAAGGGTACTTTGATACCGCTTGATGAAGGATGCTCCCCTTAAAACCATAAACTCATAACAAAAGCAAAGAAATAACAACAAATGCAAGAACAAAATATGGACTTCTTATTTTCACTACAAATGTAGAATTATAGAATTCACAAGTACATTATGCTGACCTACATGGGTGCCTTCATTATAGTAATCTACAAGTTTAAGCTACGAACTACCATATAGAGTTATTCTAGACAATATTTGGGCCTTTCTTAAATAGGAAATTTTATGCCACTCGAGAAGCTTCTAGATATTGAAACATAATACCTAGGGTGAACATACCCTAAAAATACATATAGAGTTGGCCAAATATATTTTTGACATTTATTTTAGGAATTTTGGGTAGCCCAACTTTGAAGGGCCATAAATCTCAAACCATTGCTTTGATTGGCTATTATAACAACTTTTTAGAAACACAAACTCATGATCTATAGGCTTAAAACTACGGTAGTACCCTTTTGTCAAGTTTTTGGACCTCATCCAGGCACTCTAAGGCTTCCAATGGTGAGCTTGAAGATTTTTCTGCAATTTTTTCTACTAAAAATCCACAATAACTTCTATGATACTTAAGCTGGAGCAATGATAATTTTATCATAAGCCTACAAGTCTAAAATGAACCTTCATTAGAAAATGAGAATATTCTGAGCTTGTATGACAAACTTACTAAAAATAGCAAGTTCCCATAAATAGTATCCACCCTATCTACTGGTCCTTATCAAAATAGAAAAGACTAACAAGAAAATATTTTTGAGTGATGCAAGATTGCTCTTACACCTAGGATGCTCCTACATCAGACACCTAGGGTAATTTGAAAAATGATTTCATCATGTCTAAGGTGTTCAGAGGAAGACCAAGATGGTTAACCTCCTCCCTTGCTAGCCATTATGAATCCTCTACTAGTCTCCCTTTCCATTTGACCAAGTATTCCTCATAAGTTTTGTTCCTTTTAATTTTTCCAACACGACTATCTAGTATATCCTCAATCTGCTTTGTAGCCAATCTAGCTACTAGAATAGCCCACTATGCTTCTACAATTTCATCTCCATCATCTCCTTCATGCAAGAATTTGTCTTAGGGAAAATTCACCCAAGATCAAGGAACCCAGACACAAGAACAATAATAGACCAGAAAGAGTATGATCAAAATGGTGACATATGCATTCAATATTGTATTAAGAGTACATTAGGAGTGCTTGTATATAAAGGCCTTTGGAAAGCTTCTAGAATGCATAGAAGTTAACAACATGATAAGTCATACAACTAGGCACATGTCCACTAGATATGGGTTATCCTCAATTAAGTATGAGAGTAAGTGCAATGATATGAGGATAAGCCTACAAAGATGTAGCACACAAAATTATGTTGTAGACAACATGTGCTAAAATGAGAGTGTGAAAAATTGTGTTTTCTACATGAAAACTTAGCGAATGATGCAAACTCCAGTGGTGTAGACACCATGTGCTGAATTAGAGTTGCTTACTCTAGTGTTGTCAACATGATGACTGATGAGAGTATACAAACACCTAAGTGTCTCACCTAAATAAATAATTAAATAATGTAGTAAAATAATTAAACTTAAGTAAAGTGTAAATGGTAAATACTTATTTACACCAAAACCCACCCTTAAGTGCAACTTAGGGGAACGTGCTTAAGTTCACAAAATCTAGGATTCAATGCATGATGCGTCCTAGCTACTAGGCCATGTTAGGTACCCATGTACATAATGAAATGCAATCTCTCATCAAGTGGAGAAAGAGGAAAAACCTCATGGAAAAAATCCTCCCCTAAAAATAGAGATTAAAAAATAGATGTATGGATGGATGGAGTAGTCAAGACCCCCCATTATGACATACATCTAGTATATACAATAGATAAATGTTAGAAGAACACTATCCCAAAAGAGGAAAAGGTCCTCCCCACAAGAGAGAAGAAGAAGAGAGATAAGGTAATCTCCCTCCACCCCCCCACCCCTACCAAATGAAGAGTGTCGATCAATGATAGCTTCTATGATGTAGAAGCTAATCTAGGAATGCTATATAGTGTTCCTCCCCTTTGGAAGAAACAAGACCATAGGTACCAATGAGATGCTTCTATTGTGTGTGGAAAGAATCTCGATGATCATTGATGTCTCCAAAACTTGTTCAACTATCCCTGTGAAGGAAGAATGTAGAACTTGTCCCAAAGAACATATTATCTCCTCAACTGATAAAGAGACCCCCTGCAACTATTGTACATAAGTATCCACAATCACATCAACATGTGAAGGTTGATCATGTAGAGAATGGACATGTGGGTTAGAGTGAGCCCTTGCAATAACTGAAGAAGGATCTCCTCCATCAATGAAAATATTTTTATCATCAATTATGTCCCCCAAATATACTATTTATGACTCCATAAACAAACCTAAAATATCTGTTATGTAGTCATCATCTGTTGCTAGAGCTAGAAGACTAGGTGTACCCTGCTTTGCTAGACCTATCACTATGGAAATATATGCATGTGGACTATACTAATGTCATGACCCCTCTCTCCAACTATGCATAGAACCCCATGTGTCTAAATCTTTTGAAGCACTATCGCTGGTGTCACTATTAGTTTCCACAATGTAAGATGTGCAAAGAGGATTAAAGGATAAGCTGGGTGAACTTTCCTCAAAATGTAAACCCTTCTCCACAAATGTCTCATGTGACTTAGGATCCATATTTCGATATGCCTTCACACTATCTTCATATTTGATAAAAGTACAAGGCCGAGGTAATGGTGCCTTGCATCCCTTGGAAGATATGTTTGCCCATGCAAGACAATCGAAGACTCTGAAGTGTGTCACGATTGGTTTTCTACTACCCCATACCTCAAAAGGTGTTTTTCTATCTAAGATAGGATGAGAAGACCTATTAAGTATGTGATTGGCACTGCTGATTTCTTTGACTTCAAGTGATGGATCTAGAGACTTGGCTTGTATCATACAACTTTCCATGGACTTAAGAGTTTGGATCCTCAATGCTGCAACATCTATCTTGTGTGGACTAAATGCTAGTGGATTTTGAAGATTAATTCCCTCAAGTTTGCAAAACATTTTAAGTATTTTTTTCACATATATACTTTCATTGTCCATTCTTAGAACTTAGATGGTTTTCCTTGATTTCTAATCAATATGAATCTTCAAGGCTAGAAATTTATCCAACACTTCATTCTTGTTATGAAGAAAGTAGACCCAAGTGTACCATGAAAAGTTATAAATTAAAGTAAGTATGTAGCAACCCTGGCTGATTGATGTCACTGCAAAAGGACTTGTTAGTACCATGTGAGTGAATTGAAGAACAACTAGCACTCTTGAAGACTTCCCTTTATGTAACTTCTCCCCTAGATACATTTCCACTAAACTTGTTGAACATTTACTTGTAGAAAAGTTGATTGTAGGTAGACCTTTGAGCATTTTGTTTGAACAAAGTTGCTAAAGATAGTAGAAGGAAAGATGACCAAACTGCTCATACCATAAGTGGATTTGAGAATTGGATTGAGTTAACAAGGCTTGTGAAGGAGACTTGGGCACAAAGCAAGAGAAAGAATACAAGCTTTTGTCATGATTAACTTTTCCCATTGCAACCATTGAATAATCCTTTAGACCATGTACCGTTACTGAGTTAGAATGGAATTCAACTTTATGACCATCTCCAAGGTGAGTGATTTTGTAAATCTAGAGGAGATTAGAACTTAGGTTTGGAACATAGAGAACATCTTTGAACTCTCCATTTTCCATTTCCACATTTCCTTTTCCTTGAACTTCCATTTTTTTATCATCTACCACAAAGATGTGCAGTACCTTAGACTACTTCAATGAAGAAAAATCACCTTTTGAAGAACCCATATGATATGAGGCACCTAAGTCAAGAATCCATTCCTTTGAAGAATTTGAATTTTCCATGAGTGCTTTCCCTTTTCCCTTTGAATCTAAAGAAGAACCTTTCTCCTTATAAGCATTAGGTAGTGGAACATTATGTTTCTTTATGATGTTCATCAATTCATCAATCTTTTTATGATAACACTCATGTTCTTCGTGACCCAATTTCTTGCAATAAGCACACTTTTTCTTGTCCTTATTATTGTCCCCATTCTTATTTGAATTCAAGGAAGACTTTCCTAGTGATTTGATTGTGGTGTTGTCTTTTTTGCATCCTTTGATTTGTTACTCTTCCATTTTTTATTCTTTCCCTTTTCTTTATTTGAAGATTGACTAGCTAAATTGTGAGAACCCTCATTATTGGTCACCAATGCCTTATACTTATGTGAATTGAGAATTCCCATTGATTTCAACTTCTTTTCTTCTTTATCCAACAAATCAACATAATCATCAAAAAAGACTTTATGATAGGCAGACCTTAATGTAGTCTTTGATGTGTTATAAGTAGAAACAAATGTAGAGTACTTATATGATAGCTTGTTATGAATGTGATAGATCAATCTGTCATCTTTAATGGGACTCCCACAATCATTAATATTTGTCCTTAGTTCATTCACCTTGGTGATGAAATCTTGTATAGAATCAAATGAGTTAGGATCTAAGGAGACAAGCTCATCCTCAATTTTTTAAACATCCCCTTTAGACACTTCATCATATAGGTTTTTGAGGGTATCCCAAACTTCCTTGGATGTATTAGACTTTTGAATATGATATATGATCTTGTCTTGAACCCCCAAAAAAATATCGCCTAGGGCTTTCCTATCCATTACTTACCATTCAATGATTTCATTGGTAGATACTTGATCACTTGTTGGTTTAGGAAGGGTACTGTCTACATATTGATAAACTCCTTTATGCATTAAATGACACCACATTTTAATGGACCACGTAGCATAGTTATGTGGATTTAATTTTGGAAACTTAAAATTTCCCATGATGCAGAAAATGAAAGAAAACTACAAAAAAATAGGAACACAACACCAAGAACACCCCCCCTGTTCACTAAATCAAGAAACCCCTCCAAAAAACAAATGATGTGGGCACTTTATATGTAATGTGATTACAATGGCCACTTGCCAATTTTGGCCTTAATGGACTTCTAATTTTTCTTATTTACAACCTCCTTATGGAGTTCAAAACTAGAATATTACAATGTATCTCAAATATACAACAACTCTAAAGATATATCAAAGCATTACAATGTAGAAAAAGACCTAATTCTGAAAGTGATGCTTTTGTCTGCACAACCCTATAATCTGATTACAAATCTAGAAAGTAGATGAAAAATAATGAACTTTCAAAAAAATGGAACCTATTTTCATGTCTAGATGAGCCCATACGGAGCATTTGAAGTTGCAAAATGGAGGATTGGATAGGTACAATCACCAAAAGATACAATTTCTAACACATCCGTGCACCAAAACCAAGAAAGAGCTACAACACTAAAAAGATTAGGAAATTATACCCAATTAAAAAAAAAATTGCACCTGATTTGGAGTTCAGATGACTAAGATATGGCCTCCCAAAGTCAGACTAAAAGTCAATCTAGAGAGGGGTTGCATAACTGAAAGATGGGATTAAATTTGACAGTCATATGGCTATCACAGTAGTTCTATTTTTTCCTTGGAATGATGGTTAGATGGCCATCAAATTTACGCCAATGAACTTGATGACATTAGTAATTTTCAACCTTGTGATGACATTAGCATGACATCATGATGACATCATCACATTCAAAATTGTATAGACATTACAAACATGTCTAACTTGCATGGCATATGGAGCCAACTATGTTGTATGAATGGGTGCTAATGTGAAAGCTGACATGTTAGCTGCTCTATCCACATTAGTAGGGTGACTAGGACTGCATCCATATGTCTTGGGCTAATGTGTCAAAGTGTAGTCAGAGCGTGAATTGTTTTGGTTGACATGTTGTGACTTGTATGTTTACCACAGGGTTGACTCCACATGTGTTTTGTGGTAGTGAGGTTTGTGTGCGGGCAAGCAAGAAAAAGCACCATGTGACTCAACAAGATGTTGTGCTGGGAAATGGGATCTTAGTTAGGGAACACTAATTAGTGTTGAGTCTTTGTTTCATAGTGATGATGTGAGGATAAGCTAGTATGAGTTGGGCCTCCAGCTAGTAAGCTTGACCAGTATTACATAGACCTACCTGATTTGTGAGCCCTAAATTTGGATTTGCAGTCACCAAAAAATTGTAGAAGCCAAATTTGGATGCACTGAATTTGGTTTTGAAGTATGCTAATTAAATAAATGCCATAGAATATTCCTTCCAAATTGTAGGGCCAAGGTGTGACTACCCAGTTCTGAAAAAAAATTTCTCCAAAATTGCAAATTGGGGCCTTCAGGTGCTGATTTGCAAAAAAGAAATTGTCTCTCAATCAACTTTAGCCTAGCATAGGAAAATTTATAGTCAATCTTCACTAAATCGATGTTCTAGACGCAATGGAGAGTTTTAATTTGGCTCTAGATGCTCCCAATTTCTATAGATTCTCTGGATTTGTGTTGAGGTACTGAAGCATGAATGGTCTCGAATGTCTATGTGTAGAGAATTTCCTCAAGCTCTGATACCATGTAAGAATTTGTCTTAGGGAAAATTCACCCAAGATAAAGGAACACAAACACAAGCACAACAATAGACCAAAAAGAATATGATCAAAATGATGATATATTCATTCAATATTGCATTAAGAGTACAATAGGAGTGCCTATATACAAAGGCCTTTGGAAAGCTTCTAGAATGCATAGAAGTTAGCAACATGATAAGTCATACAACCAGGCACATGTTCACGAGATATGGGTTATCCTTCATTAAGAATAGGAGTAAGTGTGATGATGTGAGGATAAGCCTACAAAGGTGTAGCATGCAAAATTATGTTGTAGACAACATGTACTAAAATGGGAGTGTGAAAAGCTATGTTGTCTACATGATAACTCAGTAAATAATGCAAACTCCAATGTTGTCAACATGATGAGTGATGAGAGTACACAAACTCCTAAGTGTCTCACCTAAATAAATAATAAAATAATTCAATATAATAAAATAATGTATTAACCTAAGTAAACTTAAGTAAAGTGTAAATAGTAAATAATTATTTATGCCAACACTTCATAATACTCTGTCAAATCTAAACTGTTAAATATTGGTGAAATATTCAATTCTACAAGAAACTCCACTTCATATGCATTTCTAAAATAATGCATTTTCAATATCTTGCATGGTCCAAACTTTTTCATCTTCAGCTTATTATATGTACCCATTGGAAAATGCTCCTTTCTCAAATGAACCATGACTTCATCTCCTTTTTGAAATTCCTTATACCTCATTTTCACATATGTCTTAGGCTTATACTATGTATTCATCTTTATGATGTGCTTTTGCACCTCCTCACAGATGTTCTTCAAGTGTTTAGCAAATTCTTCTACTTTAGCACTACTTATCTCTCCTTTATCCAACTACCTTAATTAAGAAGCATTTTTGGAACTACTCCCATATATAATTTGGAATGGCGATTTACTAGTACTCCTATTCATATAATTATTATATGAAAATTATTCCTATGGTAAAATCATATCACATCCTTTTGGTTTTTCTCCAACCAAACATCTTAGCAAGTTTCCCAAACTATGGTTCACAATTTCTATCTACCCAGTAGTTTGTGGATGATGCGATTAACTAACCTTCAACTCCATCTACAATTTTTTCCATAATGTATGCTAAAAATACCCCAAAAAATTGGTATCTCAATCTAAAACTATACTCTTCGAAAGACCATGTAGTCTTACCACTTCTTTAAAAAACACCTCTACTACATGAACAACATCACTAGTCTTCTTGTAGAAAATAAAATGTGTCATCTTTGAAAACCTATCAACCACCACAAAAGTAGAATCATGGCCTCATTGCATCCTTGGTAATCCAAGAACAAAATCCATGCTGACATCCTCCCATAACTTCTTTGGTATAGGTAATGGCTAATACAATGTGTATTCTACTTCACTCCTTTTTCCATTTGACACACTCTGCAACTCTATACAAACTTTTTCACATCTTGTTGAAATTGTTGCTAGTAATAATTGTTGAACCAAAGCAATGTTTTATCTCTGCCAAAATATCCAACCAATCCTCCACTATGCTTCTCCTTGATGAGATTCTCTCTCATTGAACTTCAAGGAATGAACAAGTGGCTTCATTTGAAAAATATACTATCCTAGATCATGAAATTCAACCATTTTGTCCTGTCAAGTGTAACAGGTTTTGTACAAGCTTTACATGCTTCCCCAAAATTAGGATCATCTAGATTCAAAGTATTGAGTTCCTTGAACCCAACCACCTCTATCTGCATATCTATCAGAAAAGGTTGTCTTCTACTAAGAGCATCTGTAATTTTGTTAGACTTCTCACTCCTCTATTTGAAAACAAATGTATAACTTTGGAAAAACTCAACCCACTTCAAATGTCTTTGTTTAACTTTCCTAGACTATTCAAATATTGCAAAGCTTGATGATTAGTATACAAAACAAACTCATTAGGAAGAAGATAGTGTCTCCACTTCTTCAATGCTTGAACTATAGCATAAAATTCTTGATCATAAAGATAATATTTTCTTTTAACATCATTTAACTTCTCACTAAAATAAGCAATAGGTCCACCTTCTTGGCTCATAACAACTCCTATTATAGTACCACTAGCATCAAAGTATACTTGAAACACCTTGTTAAAATATGGAAGTGTTAAAATAGGGTGCTCAGTAACTTTCAATTTCAGCAAATTAAAACTATAATTTTCTCCTATAGTCCACTTAAATTTTTTCCTATCCCCTCTCATTGTTTCAGTCAAGGGTTCACAAATACTACTAAAACTTCTAATGAACTTTTTGTAAAAACTAGCTAGTACATGACAAGGTCTACCTCTATTGTACTCTTTGGTGTAGGCCATTCACTTTTTCTAGGTCCATTTTCAAAACTTTTGCTAAGACTACAAATCCTAGGTACACCAACTACTTCTTTACAAAACTGCATTTCTTCAGGTTTATCAAAATCTTTTCTTCCGTCAACTTATCAAACACCTTGTGAATATGAATCAAATTCTCCTCCAATGTCTTACTAAAGATCAAAACATCATCTAGATAAACAATGAAAAACTTACCCAAAAATTCCTTCAATACCTCATTTATGAGCCTCATGAAAGTTCTTGGTGCATTGGTTAGCCCAAAAGGCATGACTAAACATTTGCATAATCTTTCTTTTGTTTTTAAAGTAGTCTTCCACTAATCACCTTCTTTGATATGAATCTTTTGGTACCCACTCTTCAGATCTATCTTTGTGAAATACTTAGCTCCATTGAAATAATACATAATATCATTCATCCTTGGAAATGTAAATTTGTACTTGATTGTGGTCTTGTTGATAGTGCAAGAATCTGTGCACATCCTCAGGTCATGCCCAAATTTTACAAGAGAAAACACAAGAATTTTTTTTGTTTCTTTTGAAAGTAAATAGTTTGTCTCTGTTGGTGTAAATAAGTATTTACTTATTACACTTACTTAAGTTTACTTTGTTTAATGCATTATTTAATTATTTTGAATTTTTTTTGTGAGACACTTAGGAGTTTGCACACCTTTTTGAGTTGTCATGTAGACAACACAGGAGTACACAACTCTATTTTAGCACATGGTGTCTACAACATTGATTTGTGTGTCACACCCTTGTAGGCTTATCCTCTCATCACTGCACTTACTTTCATGCTTAATGGAGGATAACCCATATCTAGTGGACATGTGCTTGGTTGTATGACATATCATGTAGCTGATTACGAGGCATTCTAGATGTATCTCAGAGGCCTCTATATATAGGCACTCCTAGTGTACTTTTACATTGCATTAACTATGGCATATCGAATACATTGTCATTCTGACCATACTCTCTCTCTCTCTCTCTCTCTCTCTCTCTCTCTCTCTCTCTCTCTCTCTCTCTCTCTCTCTCTCTCTCTCTCTTTGGTCTATTGTGTGCTTTTTTTTGAGTTCTTAGTTCTTAGGTGAATTTTTCCCTTATGAAAATTCTTACATGGTATCAGAGCTTCTTGGATATTTTCTCATCACATAGCCATTTTGAGACCATGCTTGCTTCATCACCTAAGCCTGAATCTAGAGTACTACAAAAATTGGGAGTATCTAGAGCTATATTTGATCTTGCCATTACGTCCAGAACACTGAATCAATGAAAATCAACTATAAACTCGGCTACCTTGGCCCAAAGTTGATCGCAAGGCAATTTTTTTTTGCAAATTGAAACTTGGAGGCACTAATTTGCATTACGATATGGTCCTTTTTGGTAGACTTAATTGATTTTTCAATTTGCATTTTTTTTCTGAAATTATTTTGTGGCAGAGAAATGTTTTTTAGTAGAATCGGGCAGTGACATCTCGAATCTACCATTTGGAAAGTTTATTATTTGTTGCAGGGGGGGTTGTACTGCACAAAAGTCTTATAGAGGTCGTATTGCAATTGCAGAGGACCTAGAACAACTAGCCACAGCCAAGTCAAAGCTTTGAGCTAGAAATATTCAGTGTGCATACAAACCCTATGGCTAGTGGTACATATTTCGGCCAAAGCCAACCGGCCAAAGGCAACCCCAAGCACCGGTGGTCTTTTATTTGAACACCCCGTAGCCTTGTTTATAAAATAAAGTAGAGACCATCGCATGTCCCATGTGGGACTAAACCTATGCATGATATTCTCGCTAGCTTGAACTTCCACCAGATGCAAGTGTTTTCGAGCAACACCGAAAGGTGACTTAGGCTCGCAGAGTTGTTACAGTCTGATGTTGGCATTACCAAATTTCGATGGCAACTCATTTTTCTAGCAGTTGCACTATTTCTTGGTGGCTTGTGCAATGAAGGTTTTTTGGGCATGCTTTGGATATAGCCTGATGCTCGCAGAAATCTCCCGACGGTGAAGACTTCTCTCAGCGTTGTTTATTGAAACTGGCGAAAAGCAACTACCCCCACTCACAGACCACCACACGACATTTTTTCAGTTGCCATCAGTCTACCACATGGAGTTATTTCCCACTATCACATAGGACCATTGATAGGTCATCCTCTCCCACATATACAGACTTGACACCTTAGCCAATAAATTGGTGCCACGTGTCCTCCACTGGACATACTACCAACTAAGCCGCACACTCAGTCGGTACTGCCACATTTTCCATGTTGAAGCTGACGCACACTCATTTTCCATGTTAGCACATTGATTGTGCTTGACATGTTATTATACACATGTACATTCCGTACAATATAGAAATCTGAGCCAGCATCCACTGAGCCTGACACATCAGCAAGGCCAAATTTTTTGTTGATGTCATCATTTATTGAGGTTCAAATTGACGATAATTTGACCATCAAAAATAAAAAATTTAGAATTGCAATGATGGTCATTTGATCATCAAATTTAGACTCTCAATTTTCCTTCCAGACCCCTCTCCAAATTGCTTTTCAGTTTGGCAACCTGATTTTGCAAGCCCATAACTCGGACATCCTCACTTCAATTTAGGTGCAATTTTTTTTGAAATTAGGTATAATTTTTTGAATTTTCTAGAGGTGGTATTTTTTTCTAGTTTTGGTGCATATATTTTGCATAAATTGCTTTTTTTGGTGACTATACTTGTATAATCCTACATTTTACAACTTCAGAAGCTTTGTACGGGCACATCTGGTCACTTTTTCAGGTTCTTTTTTTTTGAAGTGCATATTTTTTCATTTACTTTCTAGATCTAAAGTCCAATTTTAGGGTTGTGTGGACCAATTTATCACTTTTAGAATTAGGCCTTCTTTGGCATTGTAAAGCTTTGATTCTTTTTTAGTATTCTTGTAAAACTAAGCTACAATGCTTAAGTGATAGAATTGAACTTTATAAGGTAGATGTAAAATCAAAATTAGAGAGTCCACTTTGTTCATTTTGACAAGTGGCCCATTGTAAATGCACTACTTATAAAGTGCCAAAGCATCTTTTTTGGGGGGGTCTTTCTATTGAGTGAAATGGAGGGGGGGGGGGGTGTCTACTATGTTTTTTGTGTCTCTATTTTGTGATCTTTTCATTTCTACATCATGGGTTTTAAATGTCCTCCTCTAACTTCACGCAACTATTCTACATGGAAAGATATTGCATGGAGTAAATTAAAGGAAAAATGATATAGTCTATGTGTTGATGGTACAATTACCAAACCTACTGATGCTAAAGAACTCATTGATTGGCAAAAACAAGACCAATAGGCCTTAGGAGTAATTAGGAGTTGTGTACATGGGGATCTTCTCTTTCACATTAAAAATTGTTCAGAATCTAATGAAGCTTGGGATAAACTTGAACAGTTGTATGCTAAAGTGGATAAAGAAAAGGGATTTTAGATTGAGGATGATCTAATTGTCTTGGATCCTAAGAATTATGACACAATTCAAGATTATATCATCAAAGTCAATGAGTATAGGGCACTTCTTAAAGATTGTGGAAATCCCATGAAAGATGATAGGTTGATTCATCACATCTTGAAGTGGCTACCTTCTGAGTACGCTAACTTTGTTTTGAGTTTTAATACTCATAGGTTGACCATGGGATTTGCTTACCAGAAGCCTTCCTTTGATGGATTGTAGACATGTTGATTGTTGAACAATCTCACTTGGTGGATTTTGGACTTCTCAAGTCATCAAAGATGAAAGCCTTGGTGGTTAGTGATGATCACAAATCTAGTCAAGAAGGGAAAAGCAACAACAACAAAAAGTAGTGGAAGTAGAAAACACAATCTAAGACACAAAAATCCTCCTCTGAACAAGGTAGTTCTTCTTCAAACAACAAGGTAAGTAATGAAAAGAAGGATAAACTTTTTTGTGCATACTGCAAAAAGTCAAATCATGATGAGCATCATTGCAAGACAAAAAAAATTAGTGAGTTAGAAAATCTACTCAAGAAGAACAAGATTCAAGTGTCGGGTACTTCTAAGGATTCAACTTCAACCTCTTCAAAGGGTAAAGGTCAAGCACTTATGGAAAACACAAATTCTTCTTCAGAATGGATACTTCACTCAGGTGCCTCTTACCACATGGGTTCTTTAAAGGGAGACTTTTCTTCATTGAAGCAATCAAAGGTACCACAAATCTTCATGGGAGATAATACTAAAATGGAAGTTGAAGGGAAAGGACATGTGGAAATGGAAAATGGGAAATTCAAAGATATTCTCTACATTCTAAATCTTAGCTCCAATCTCGTATCAGTTTACCAAATCACTCACCTACGAGATGGTCATAAGATTGAGTTCCTTCTAGATTTAGTGATGGTATGAAGTCTCAAAGATGATTCATTGGTTGCATTTGGGAAAGCTAATGATGACAAAAGGCTATATTCCTTCTCCCACTTTGTGCCTAAGAGTCCTTCCCAAGCCTTGTTAACTCACTCTACTTCAAACATCAACTTATGGCACGAGAAGTTTGGTCACCTTGACTTCCGCTCTCTTCAACAACTTTTCTCAAAACACATGGTCAAAGGTCTACCTAATATTAGCTTTTCTAAGGAAGAGTGTTCATCTTGTTTAGTGGATATGAATCACAAGGAGAAGTATGATAAAGGGAAGTATTCTCGAGCTCTAGTTGTTCTTTAGCTAGTTCACATGGTATTAGCAGGACCCTTTGCAGTGACTTCAGTCAGCCAAGGCTACTACATACTCACATTTGTTGATGAATTTTCTAGATTCACTTGGGTCTTCTTCCTTCATCACAAGAATCAATTAGTTCATAAGCTTCAAGACTTCAAGACTCATGTTGAACACAAGTCAAGGAAAGCCATCAAGGTATTAAGGATGGACAATGAGAATAGATATGTTGATAGAAGACTTAAGAACTTTTACAAAATTGATGGGATTGATCTTCAAAACTCACCAACATTTAGTCCACACAAGATAGATGTTGTAGCTATGAGGATTAGGACTCTCAAGGCCATGGAAAATCGCATGATAAAGGACAAGTCTCTCGATCATACACTTGAAGTTGAAGCCATTAGCAATGCTACTCACATACTTAATAGGTCTCCTCATCTAGCCTTAGATGGCAAGACTCCTTTTGAGCATAAATCTGGTTGTGAGTCACCTTAAAGTCTTTGGTTGTCCAGCACGGGCAAACCTTTCTTCTAGGAGTTGCAAGGCATCATCACCTAGGCCTTGTACCTTCATCGGCTATGAAGACAATATGAAGGCTTATAGATTGATGGATCCAGAGACACATGAGATTTTTGTGGAGAAGGATGTTCATTTTGAGGAAATTTCACCAATCTTGTCCTCTACTCCTCTCCACACATCATACATAGTGGTAACTGATAGTGACACTAGAAATAGTGCTTCAACAGGTTCAAGCACATGGGGTTCTATCGATAGTTGCAGTGAGAGGTCACATCAATCTAGTCCACATGCTTATATTGCTATAGTGAAAGGTCCATCAGAGCATGGTACATCTCATCTTCCAGCTCCAACTTCACTTGACTTGGGAGATAGACTTGAGGACTTAAATCTTCTCATTGATGAAGTTGATCCTTCTACAATTGTTGTGAGGGCTCACTCTAACCCTCATGTCCATTCTCTACATGATCAATCTTTACAGGTCGGTGTGATTGTGGATCCTTATGAACAACAATTAGTGGAGGTCTCTTTTTTAGTAGAGAAGACAAATGGTTTAGTGGAATAGGTACAACAGACATCCTTGACATATCTGCATTCATTCTTTTTAGCATAGTTGGAAGGGGTGAACATTAGCATTAGTATAGGGATACTTGAGTAGGTTTTAGGGCCACCATACACCTTCAGGAGTGTACCTTTTTCCTTGTTTCTTCCTAAGTGGAGGAACACCATTCTACATTCTTGGACTAGCTTCTTCATCAGAGCTGCTTTCACTTGTTGGCATTCTTCTTTTGGCGGGGGGGGGGGGGAGCCTATTATGTTTCTCTTCCTTCTCTCATCATTTTTTTAAGTATATATTGGATGTATTTCATAATGGGGGGGTCTTGATTACTCCATCCATCAATGCATCCTTATTTATCTCTCTTTTTGGGGGAGGGCTTTTCCCATAAGACTTTCCCTCTTTCTCTGGTTTATGAGAGATTTGCATTTCCATTATGTACATGGGTACTTAAAATGGCCTAGTAGCTGGGACCCATTATGCATCTTCATCCTAGTTTTGTAAGCTTAAGGGCATTCCCCTAAGTTGTACTTAAGGGGGGGTGTTGGTGTAAATAAGTATTTACTTATTACACTTACTAAAGTTTACTTAGTTTAATACATTATTTAATTATTTTGCATTATTTTATTATTTTTATTTGTGAGACACTTAGGATTTTGTACACCTTTTTGAATTTTCATGTAGACAACACAGGAGTATGCAACTCTATTTTAGCACATGGTGTCTACAACATCGATTTGTGTGTCACACCCTTGTAGGCTTATCCTATCATCACTGCACTTACTTCCATTCTTAATGGAGGATAACCCATATTTGGTGGACATGTGCTTGGTTGTATGACATATCATGTAGCTTATTATGAGGCATTCTAGATGTATCTTAGAGGCCTTTATATACATGCACTCCTAGTGTACTTTTACATTGCATTAACTATGGCATATTGAATACATTGTCATTCTGATCATACTCTCTCTCTCCCTTTCTCTAGCCTACTGTATGCTTGTGTTTGAGTTTTTAGTTCCTGGGTGATTTTTTCCCTTAGGCAAATTCTTACAGTCTCTCACAAGGCAACTAGCAATTAGGGTTCATGGATTAAAAGATTAACAAGATTCATCTACTCACAGTCATACTCATTAAACACTTTGGCCTAACTCAAGGTACACTTAAATGCATTACCTAAATTGAAAGTTGATACCATAAAGGTTATAATGAGAACATTTTTATCATGCCTTTCTTGATGTAGTAATGCTAGCACTAACATTATTAATGACTCACTCTTAATTAGGCCCAATTCTGATAATAATCATCACCACATGGGCATTCATATTTTGGTCAAGATCGATATCCTACTTATTAGGGCACATTAGTTCTAAGTTGAATTGCTATAGCATTTACATCTAGATTTAGTAGTGGTGACAATATATATGACTTTTTGGATAGTAGATGTTATCCCCAATAGGTTTCAAGTTCCTTGTATATACATGAGATGCTAGATGACCTACTAGCATAGAATATTGCATTTGAGCTAATAAGTTAAAAGTGGTCTTAAGATCATGGGTATTCAAAAAATAATAGGATATTATAAAATTCCATATGGTTTGATGCCACCATAGGATTCCATAAGTTCTAGATATGAAAATCATAATGAAAGGAATGTACAAATCGTCTCTAATAATATAAGTGTATATACATATCCTATTATACATTACCTATTATATTCTATGTACATTTGTTATAGATTATCAGGTACATTAATTATATGATGTATGATCAAGAGGTATTATCTAAAATGTGAAACAAAAATTCCAAGACTTCTATACCTTAAATATAGTAAACCAACCTATTCCACTTATCCTACTAACTACCTTTATACTAACTTCGCACATTATTAATTTAATTAGGATCTATAATCATATGTTTATTTACTTAAGTTCAATATTTAACTATCTCCATTTAAATAAAAATTACATTCCCCACTTACTAACCCATCAACATTCATAACTGCTAACACCCAAACATTAATCATGCTCCCTAACACCCCTTCAACACTTGAATCTTATAAACTAACTTATTCCCTAACCACTACTAACTATCACTTAATAAATATCATACCTTACCTTTTTAACACCCTACACACATTTCCCATCATAAAATTTGTTGGTCAAAATGTAAGTGCCTAGTTTGGCACATCAAATGGAGATTAGATGGGGTGTCTCATCCTTGGACTCCCCCTTTTTGAATTCCTAGGTGAACGCACCTTAGAGAAGGGAAAGAAAAATGTATTTTTTTAAATTAAAAAAGTCCCTTTCTTAAGGAGAAACAACCACCCCTTTCAAAATCAAAAGCAAGGACCATGTCTTTTCATGGGTGCCAAGGTTTGCACAAGAAAAGAGGCATGTGACCTAAGTAGAGGTGCCTTGGTTGTGGTGTTAGGCAATTTCCAAGCTTGGTCCCTTTCTTTTGTGCTTGGGTATATTTTATAGATTATTATAGTTTAGCTAGTTAGAGGTGTATTAGGAGTAGGTTGTTTATTAGGTACTAGTACCTTCTTTTTTTATAGATGTCTTTTTACATTGACTTTATTCATGGAATCCTTGGTTTTTAGTGTCCTTTTTAAAATTTGAAGATGCCATTCTACTTTTTAATATTATTATTGTTATATCAGGTCCTTATTTTATTATTGTCTAAAAGATCCTCAAGAATATTCTACCTCATAATAGCAACCTAACTGTGAGCTATTTTCTCTTCTCCCATACAAAATCTAGATAATAGAATGCATACCTCTAGACTTATTTGATCATGCATATTTGCATTTTAAACTTCTACTTATTTATTTATTTATTGTCTCTTACTAAGGTTTCATGACATGGTAGCCAACTATAGTGTTGAGTCTTAGGGTTAATACCAGTATTCTTTTTGATGTATCAAATTGAATACTCTATTAAATCTAATAGAGCTCATTTGAGACTTGAAAATTTCAGAGGCAATCTACTATTTTTTTTTTGCAAAACAATAAATTGGATTATTGCATCATACTTATACAAGGTCAACTACGAAAACAATAGACCAATCATTTCTAGCTAGAATGAATCTTTAGAATGAAATTTTCTACTGAGCTAATAGATAATGAAATTTTCTTCTTATTTGAAATGTACTCTTTGAATTATTACATGATCCAAACAATGAACATGTTTCACCTATGCTTAGTCAATCCCATGAAGATAAGTAAAAGGAATTATCTATTGGAATGATTCTTGTATTTTTCAACTATATCATCTACTATTCATCTTTCTTTATTTTTCTCTCATAAGAAGACACATCACTAAATACTAATACAAATTCATCTCCACTAGTCTCAATTTCCTAACATGAAACTCTTGCACCATAATAATTTAAGACAAGATGAAATACCTTAATGAAAATGAAATAAAAAAATGACACATTGCCTCCTTCATGTTCCATATCCACCATGAGAAAGTTCCAAGTATCTCTGGTAAAGGTGGGCTCTCCAAAGAAGAGAATGCCATATCCATATATACATATACATTTGCAATTTCATAATGCCTCATCAAGGCTATAAAACAAGGCATATGGCTTTAATGGAGCCCATACTCCATGAACAACAAGACCCTCTCCAAGAGGAATCTAAGGCTCACACTAGTACACTATTATAGATCTTGATGAAATAAACATGATTAAGAGTTAGTTAGGTTATGATCGACATTTTCATTGTTAACAATGATTTATGAGATCCTATTAGAGATTGATGTAGATTTTGATTATTATAAGGTTGATACCATATCCAATAACATTAGGTCAATAAGATAAGACCCCATGAAAATGAGACTTAATATGTTCAAGCTAAGAACTTGGTCACAAGATTCAAGGTGTGATGTATAAGGAAATTAAGAAAGATAAATTAACATTCACTTTAATGAGAACAACAATGAATGTAGTACAAAAAGACATGTGCTTACATTCAAAAATTGGTTTTAAATTATTATGACATAATTATGGAAACATTCTAACAGTCTGGGGAATTAACCCTAGAAACCCACACACAAGCCCTTTGTAATGTGATAAAGGGATATTGCTAGTAATTTCACTATGTTTTACTTGATTGAAAGGTACTAGTTAACTAGTCTGCACATTAGTGATTTTCCCTTAGGACATATATCTTAAGATCCATTTTATATGTTCTTATGATTTACCAAAGAGGACTTTAGAGTTTCATTGTTATGTTAGAAAGAGTTGTGATAACATTTCAAATGATAATGAGTCATGTTAATAAAGATAACTATTGATACACATATTTGATATTTCAATGTTTTGAATATTTTATGAGAGTGATTAGATGAAAGTTAATTGTATATGCTATGTGAATTATGTGATATTGGATTATTCTACACTTATCTATATGTATTTTTATATTATTTCATTGGGCTACTGATGTTTAAGTTGAGTGTGCAAGAAAGTTGCACCATGGAATTATTCAGGGAAACAAGGTTCAAACCTTTGTGAACACGGTAAAGCCAAGGTGAATCTTTGGAAGATTCAAAACCTCATTGTAATGTGTTATTTCATGATGTGATTGTGCATGGATGTTATAAGTTTAAAGATTGTGACTAATTAGAGACATGTCATCATGATGTGTAAAGTGTTTTAATGTGTGTGTGTCATTTGACACTTGTATTGTCTATGTGTAAATGACATGTCATATAGGGTTTTTGGGCATGAAGTCACTTAACCTAAACTTAATCTCATTATGAAATTAAGCTAACCCACCTTGGAAAGTGTTAGGATGATTCACCTTCATGATGGAATTCATTAAATTTGATAGGAACTTTAGAGAGCTTAAAAGTGGTTCCCAAGTGTTATTTTGGTGAAAATAGGTCACCCACATGGTAGTAGTATAGGTTGGAGTTATAAATATAGCCATAAGTTGGCCTAGGGGACTTAGGAGACCCTCTAAACTAGTCATTTTCAAGCCAATTATAAAATCAAAGTGTCACATGACTTCTTTCCTCATTCCACCACTTGGTTAGGTTCCTATTGGTAGAAAGGTACAAGGGTGTAAGAGGAGTAGGTGGGGATGGAAGTGGATGTCTTTTTAGGGAGCTTGTGCCAAACTTAGTGGTTGTTCGCCCACTCTCTAATTATAGAGACACTTATGGTTGGAGGAAGAAACTTAGAAGCCAAGGAGGGAAAGCTCTTCATCACCATTTCATAGCCATTAGCATGAAAGGAGGTTAATCCTTCATGCCATGGATTCTCTCATCTCATGAAAGATGAAAGATGGAAATTGTAAGAGTGTTCTTGTAGGATTTATGTGTCTTGCATATGGTGTATGTTGTAGTTGCCTATGTATGTAAATGAGTATATTGGATCTACTTGCTTTTTTTTTTGTTTTCTTTGAGATGTTGTGGTGGATTGAATGTTGTGTTGGGTGTGAAGGCTTCACTCACCCTTGGGAGGGAAGAGAAGCCTTGGGGTGAAAGGTTAGTTGGGCTTTATATATGAGTTGAGAAATCCTTCTCTTGGAGAGGGGATAATTTTCATAGAGTATGGGCTCCATTGAATTCATATGCCTCTTTATTGTTGTATGGGAGGTATAAGTGAGGCTATTGGAAGAGGAGTATGTGTTGATAGCCTTCTTGAGGCATGTGTTTATTGATAGCCTTGTTGTGGCATGCCTCTTGGAAGCCCTATTGGAATGTGGCAATTGCCAAATTTGTTGTTTCACAAGGATATGACATTCTCCTCCTTAAAGAGCCCACCTTCACCCAATGTTTATGATTCCATCTATGAATCATTGTGCAAGACTTGGTTGAGGATTGTAAGTGTGCTGTTAAAATATGGTATTCATGTTGGTTCTAGTTATTGTGATGTTGCTTGAATGTATCCCGGTTGAGCCTTATTTCCCCTAGTGCAGAGGTGGCCTCTTTAAGGCCTAGGTTGGGAGGTGAGCCTCCATGGTTCTATAATTTTGATCTTGCACATTTTTTATGCATTTGGGTATTTAGAAGTCATGAAGATTTCATTGCATAAGAGGAGGAAATATTGTTATAGTTCATTTGATAATGGAGCAACAAACTCCATCTTGTTATGAGTTTCTATGTGTGATTGCAAGAGTGTTGATATTGCTCCTATTCATTTGTCACTAGTAGGATTGTGCATCATCTTGTGTAGAGATCTTTACATTATGTAATGTTGACAAGAAGAGTCTACCACCTTATGACCAATTGTGATAAGCTTGTTGTATGTTAAAAGAGAAATAGAAGAGAGAATGCCATTGTATTGTTGTTGTAGATCTATTTGTTAACATCATAATGTTTTTGACACTTGAGTGCCAACACACTTAATCATATTCCACATTGGATGCCAAGTACATAATGCATGCCGAGTGATCTTTATGTGTTGAGTGAAGATCTATTTCTGAGTGAAGATGAGCTACGGAGTGAAGATCAGATACCGAGTGAAGATCAGATATCGAGTGTTAACAAGTGTCGAGTGTTAACAAGAGCCAAGTAACATAAGGTGCCGAGTAATACAATTTTGTTAAGGTGTCGAGCTATCCAAGAAACAACATGTGCTGAGCATTAGCAATACTTCAAGAGCTGAGTAACTCAGTAGATCAGCATAAGAGTTTGTAATTGCACAAACTATGATGCAAATAGTTTTTACAGCCGAAATAAGGTAAATCTTGAAGGATTTAATGATGAGATTGAATCTTTTATTTTTCCTGTGCAATTTGCATGCAGCCAATAAGAAAAATGCTAAAGGCATGCAACCAATCAACAAAAGATAAGTATTGAGCAGAAAATGAAGATTGAATGTGGATCGAAGATCCATACCTAACCCTAAATCTTCAAATGTCTTTATAAGGAAGATGAAACTTCATTGTAAAGTGTAAGAGATGAGAGGTATGAGAAGACATACAAGGGTTTGCAAGGAATTCTATTTTTAGAAGTGAGGAGTATTAGATCACAAAAGGATCCAGATCAGAAAAAGCAGAACAAGTACCTACAATCAGCAATCAACGATTGTAATCAGTCAAGTTTATTGTACCTAATACTCTCTAGCAATTGTATTAGAATGAAAAATCCTATGGTGATAGGTTAGCTTAACAGCTATTTCAATAAATCCTTTAACTAGGTGATGAAATCCTTTAATAGGGTAACACTTCATGTTAAGTGTTTGAAAGCCTCTAACCAGGTCACTATTCACATAGTGTAAAGCCTTTAACAAGGCAAACCATCAAAAGTGGTTGAACAATATTGCTGTAGTAATTTTTATGGGTATCATCCCCACCCCAATTTTACCTTCTTATTCTTGGAGGGTTTTTGGGTTACCAAATTCCAGTGTTAAGTGTTATTGATGCATGTGTTTTGTTACATGTTTATTTGATGTATTTACATGCATGCAATTTACTTTCAGTTAAAAGTTTTATTGGCTAAAATATGATACTTATGATTCACCCCCCCCCTCTCATAAGTACTCTTTCCATATTTGAATATTCCAACAATTGGTATCAGAGCTTAATCCAGGTTCTCGTAAGGAAAAGCCTAACAACTTGGAGGAAAAGATCTAAAGATGGAAGCTTTCAAACTTGGAAAGATCATTGAAAATCAGGTGATAGATGTGCAACTTGCTTTGCATAGCTTGGAGGAACTCAAAAACAAGTTGAGAAACTCATTAAAAAAAAAGGAAGGATCTAGCCATAGCTGAAAATGATATACACTACAAGGAGATTGATACCACCAACATATTTTCTAGTGGAGACACTAAAGAGTTTGATGCAGCAATAGAAGAACTGATGGAGAAAAACAAAATTTAAGAAGAGGAGATAAGATCTCTCAAGATGGAGCATGAATCACAGGCCATAATGATATGTGAAATTACTGAACACAAGAAAAGAGGAGTTGAAGATAAAGTGATGTTGGAAAATGATAAAATAAATCTTGCAAATAGACTTGAAGAAAAATGTACTAAACTGACAAGGATCTCAAACATGCAAATGGATACACTTGCCCAAATGATGAACCTTCATTATGAACTCAATGTAAAAGATATTGAGATCTCCACCTTGAAGATGCAGAATGAACAAATGCAGAATGAATTGAATAGAGAAAAAGAGGTAGTAGAGAATCCAATAAATCAAGTGAAGCCATCAAGTATTTTGAACAATTGCTAAAATCACTAAAATCTACCAATGATACATTAGGACTAGGATACAATAGCATTGAAGTTGGAGAATCATCAAAAAGTGTTGAACAAAGAAGTGACAAAGGTAAGAATTCAAAACCCACTTGCCATTACTATAATAAGAAGGGACATATAGCTAATGTGTGCAGGAGCAGAAGATTCAATCAATCAAACATACCCAAAAGTTTTTGTCACAAGTGCAACATGCAAGGACATATGACACAAAATTGTAGATCCAATGTCACAAGGACTCAAAGATTTGATGGACATTGTTATAATTGAAAAAAGTATGGACATAGGGAATTTGAATGTAGATCAAAACCTATGTGGACATCAAATCAACTAACAAAAATAGAAGGGAATGGAAGTCATTATCATTGGGATTACAACAACAGGTACAGTTGTCACTATTGTCAAGAATATGGACATATACCATAGAACTATATAAGAACACATTTCAAAGGAAACTACAAAATATGGTTGAATCAAACTACATGTTTCAGTTGTTTGAAAATAGGTCATATCAACAGAAACTATCCTACAAGATCAAAGGCACCCAAGACTGAAGATAACAAAGGAAAACAAAAGATTAATGTTGAAAAGATAAGAGGGAAAATGAATAAGACTTGGAAAAAGAAGGAAGAGTGCAACACATCAAGTGGAGGGATCACTTCACCCAATGGGTCAAGTGATCATACTTCATCAAACTAAGTACAAGAAGTACACAAGATTGATATACAAAGCTATATCATACATCAGTCCCAAGACAAAGAAGCTAAGAAAAAGTATAAATCTACATGAAACAAGATGTCAAGACAAAAACTAAATGTTGATGCCGAGCTACCTTTGGATGTCGAGTTAAAATAGATGCCGAGCTCCCAACAATGACCGAGCTAATAATTGATGCCGAGTTGGATAACTCCAATGGAAGCTAAGTAAAATGGAAATAATGGAGGCCGAGTTAGGTCAAAATTTCTTTAGAAGCCGAGTTGGTAGTTGAGCATTCAATGCGATGAAATTAGGGTATATTATCACAATTTCAATCAATTTTCACATCGTGATCAAGAAGCAAAGGAGAAGAAAGAGAGCTGAGCGACTTCATACCAAGAATCTAGTATTTCAAGTAGATTGCAACCTCATTCAACACATTTTTCATCGATCTAAAGGTATTTTCATTTGTGTCGAGCTACGTAGTTTCATACCCACTTGTTGTATATACCCTAGTTTACAAAATGGCATCAAGTTCAAAGAAAGTCAAGAAAAAAGAGTCATTTGAATTCCAGTTAGTTTCAAATGAAGTTAAGCAACTTGATTTCCACACTATTCTTGAAGTTGCCTACAAAAATGACCCAGCTGGAGCTCTATCCCACATTCCTCCAAAAGTTGTAATGGTTCAAGATGTGAGGAAATGTTACAATTGCAAGATAGGAGCGCTAGGAGACATGGAAATTAGACAAGCTTATGATAAACTATTTGCAGATGGAGTACTAAAAGAAGAATTTAAAATCATTGAAAGAAAGGGTTTGACCCGAGTTTTAAGTTTTCCCACCATATTCAAAACTAAATGGATTAGACTTGTATTGAGCAAAATCCATGGTGGAAACTTGTGGTTAGAAGATATGCCCATCAAATTGACAAAGGAAATTATACATAGAGTAACAGGGTACCCAACCCTAGATCGCTACAAAACCCTAAGAAGTGAATTGAAGGAGGTCTTTGAAAGGAATACTGGTGCACAATGGAACAAAAGAGGAATGACAATTCATACCATACAAGATCCACTAGTAGAATTTTTTGTTAGAGTCATTGCTCACAAATTCTATCAATCCAGTAGACTCAACAGTGTACCATGCATTGTAGTACATGTAGGTTACAAATTGGTGAAAAAAGATCATATTTATGATCTTGCAGAACTGCAATTGCAACAGATCAATGAAAACCTAGCTGCCATAAGAAGAACAAAGGGCACACAATGAAAATTTTGAGCAATCCTAGTTTGCATATTCTTTTATGTACAGAATGAATTTCCTTCTTTTGGTAAAATAGCATGGAGGAATGACAGAACCATCATTGCACAAATTAATGAATATATAGAGCAAATGGGAGAAAATTTTGATACCTTGATGACATGCTATTTTGAGGATTTCAAGAAATCCATGAAGCAAAGATCAAGGATACCAGCTTCCTTAGTAGAAAAGCATACAAATGACATATGTTTCTTAGTTGACATAGATTTTACTTACATTCAAGTAGTAATACTAAGGGTAAGATGGCTAAGGCCATTTGGATACAAAATCAATATTGATGAGGCATCAGCAGCAATAATTGCATTATTGGTAGAGGAAGTAGATAAAAATGCACCACATTTTGGAACTTGTGATGTGGTAAGATCAAAAATAAATATGGAATTAAAAATTGCTTCTACATTAAAGAAGAAAGATAAATTAATCAAGAAGATCAAGAAGAAGTTTGGCAAAGAAATTGAGGCAGAGGCAGAAGAAGAAGAAGATGATAGTGAGGATGAAGATGAGTAGGAACAAGGGCCAATGGAACTAACTCAAGGTCTTGGAGAAGACAAGGAGGAAGGTGCAGAGGAAGAAGAAGCCAAGGAAGCACCAACTGAAGCCGAGCCAAAGAAGAGAAAGGCAACAAAACAGCCTTCAACCAAGCCCAAATCAAAGAAAGCTACCACTCCATCACCTCAAAAGCCAACAACACGAGCATCAACAAGAGCCTCTACTCAGAAGGCTAAAGAGGAAGTTACCAAGAAGAAACAAGTCAAGGAATCATAGGAAGAGTAGAGGAAAAGAAGAAGGTATGTGGCTCAACCTGGCATTGATGAAGAAGAGAAAACAAAAAAGGTAAGAAATTCATCAATTGATACCCTATGTAAAAAGATTGCAAGTGGTGACTTGAATAATTTAAATAAAGTTGATTTTAGTAAATTTACAAAAGAAGAACAAAATAAGATAGAAGAAATGGTGTATGGAATGATGGCACAGTTCAAGTACACTCCACTTGAACTAGATGGTCAATTGCCAAATGAGCTATCAAAAATTGTAGAAGACAGATGGCATTTTTGCTTAAAAATGGAGAAGGAGATGAGGGAATCAACCCTAGCTAGTGTATTTCTGGATTTGACTAGGGAACAAGTTAGCAAAGTAGTCAAAAGGCATAATAATAGGTTTACACCCAAATACAAGGCATTCTTTATACTTCAAAACAGAATGGAAGAGATTGTTCAAAGAACAATGAAATCATGGAAGAACTTGTACAAAAAGATTGAAGATTTTCTTGAGGAAGAATACAAGGAAGAAGCAGCTATACCAATAGAAGAGAGGAGAAAAAGAAAAGAAGAAGAAGAAACGAAAAGAGAAGAAGAGAAGAAAGATGAAGAAAAGAAAGATGAAGAGGAGGAAGAGGCACAAAAACAAGAGACAATGGCAACAGTTGAGCTAGAGGAGCAACCAGATCAGAGTGTGCAAGACACACAATTGCCACCCCCAGCCCTCCACAAGCATCCATCCCACCTACAGATACTATAACAATTACTGATGTTCCTGATACTTCTGGTCAAAATATCAATCCATTAACTATAGAAGATCTGAAAAAAATTCTTGACCAATCAACACGACAAACAATATTATGTACAGATCCAGTATTGGTTAGTATAGATGAGTTACAGAAACTAGTAGAAAATACAGTTAAAGATAAGGTGAATACAGAAGAACCACCTTCTATCACAACTACTAGTAGTCAATTTAAAACACCAACAAGTATAATTGATGCTGCAAGACAAAAGCAAAGTGCAGCTGTAGAAAAAGGTATAGAATAAATAGGATAGACTATTACATCTGATCCTACAACACAAACACAAGGTGCACTTCCATAGATAACAATAATTGATCATGGTAGACAGAAGGAGGAGGAAATAGTAAAAACTCCTAAAGAATAGGAGGCAATTCAAACATTAATAAATTTGCCTACCTCGAGAACTCCTTCACACCAGCCATTGCAGATTTCAGTACCATCATCTAGTACTACCAGAGTTGCAAGGGTACTTCACTATGGAGACCCTGAATTAGATGAAGAGATAGTCATACTGAGCTATGACTCAAAATCAATAACCATTGATCAAATCAATGAGGTGCAGGATGCACTAAATAGAAGGAAAAGATAGGAAATACTCAGGAAAGAGTATAAAAATAAGCAAATACTTTATGAGATCAAGGACATCTTTATGGATGCCTTCAGTTTGCAATCACCAAATGAGTCAAAGAATATCACAGAGCAACTAACAGATATTGTTCACTAGGTGACAAATGAAGACCTAGAAACCAATGCAAAACTTATGGAATGGTCAAAAAGAAAATTTCAAGGGAAAGTGAATGAGAAAATATCAAGATAAATCGCACTTTCACAAGTAGAATTGGAAAAGATTATTGATAAGGTGAAGAAGGTACTTGAGAATATATTCTCACTGTACAAAAAGTTGTGTGATTTTTCATACTTCACACAAGAAACAAGCCAAAAGATACTGAGCTTGGAAATAAATTTAAACATTTCAAGCATGCAGCTACCAAGTGATCCAGCTCAAAGTGAGAAGCATTTTGCTCAATCGCTTCACACTCACAAAGAAATAGATGTCTTAACAGAAGATGAGGCTAATATTAAGGCCAAATTAATACAGCTCCAGTCCTCCATTACCCCACATTTAGAGATACTCCATAAAGAGCAAGTATATGCTGAAAATGTACTCAAAAAAATCCAAATCTTTCTACATTAGATGGACTTATTCATCTTTCTGCCGAGACTGCTATCTAACATAAGTCACTAGAAATCACTTTGAACAATTGGGATGCAGCTCTCAGAATGATTATGGAGGTAAATAGCACATTTTTGGCTAAATATGGTCTTAACCCTTAAACACTCTTTGACATAAGTGTCAAAAAGGGGGAGATATAGAAGGAGAAGATATTAATAGGGGGAGATATAGATATTATGAAATGAATTAATAGGGGGGAATAGATATAAAGGAGGATGATCAAAGTTCTCAATATGTACATACCAATCAAATTAGTAAATGTACTTATAAGGTCAGTTAAGTGTTTTTGTCACTCATGTCAAAGGGGGAGATTATTAACATCATAATGTTTTTGACACTTGAGTGCCAACACACTTAATCATATTCCACATTTAATGCCAAGTACATCATGCATGTCGAGTGATCTTTATGTGCCGAGTGAAGATCAGATACTGAGTGAAGATCAGCTATGGAGTGAAGATCAGATACCGAGTGAAGATCAGATATCGAGTGTTAACAAGTGTCGAGTGTTAACAAGTGCCGAGTAACATAAGGTGCCGAGTAATACAATTTTGTTAAGGTGCCGAGCTATCCAGGAAACAACATGTGCTGAGCATTAGCAATACTTCAAGAGCCGAGTAACTCAGTAGATCAGCATAAGAGTTTGTAATTGCACAAACTATGATGCAAATAGTTTTTACAGCTGACATAAGGTAAATCTCAAAGGATTTAATGATGAGATCAAATCTTTTATTTTTCCTATGCAATTTCCATGCAGCCAATAAGAAAAATGCTAAAGGCATGCAACCAATCAGCAAAAGATAAGTATTGAGCAAAAAATGAAGATTGAATGTGGATCGAAGATCCATACCTAACCCTATATCTTCAAATGTCTTTATAAGGAAGATGAAACTTCATTGTAAAGTGTAAGAGATGAGAGGTATGAGAAGACATACAAGGGTTCGCAAGGAATTCTATTTTCAAAAGTGAGGATTATCAGATCACAAAAGGATCCAGATCAGAGAAAGAAAAACAAGTACCTGCAATCAGCAATCAAGGATTGTAATCAGTCAGGTTTATTGTACCTAATACTCTCTAGCAATTGTATTAGAATGAAAAATCCTATGGTGATAGGTTAGCTTAACAACTATTTCGATAAATCCTTTAACTAGGTGATGAAATCCTTTAACAGGGTAACACTTCATGTTAAGTGTTTGAAAGCCTCTAACTAGGTCACTATTCACATAGTGTAAAGCCTTTAACAGGGCAAACCATCAGAAGTGGTTGAACAATATTGCTGTAGTAATTTTTGTGGCTATCATCCCCACCCCAGTTTTACCTTCTTATTCCTAGAGGGTTTCTGGGTTACCAAATTCTAGTGTTAAGTGTTATTGATGCATGTGTTTTGTTACATGTTTATTTGATGTATTTACATGCATGCAATTTACTTTCAGTTAAAAGTTTTATTGGCTAAAATAAGATACTTATGATTCACCCACCCCCCCCCCCCCCGCCCCCTCCCTCTCATAAGTACTCTTTCCATATTTGAGTATTCCAAAACTATTATCATGAATATGAATGTATTGGAAAAATGGATTTAGTATCATAGTAGATATTAGTAAGATGCAAATATAACTACCTCTCTATTATTCTTTATTCTTCATTCTCATAGAAATAAGTAGATACATTCTATGATTAATCTCAATTAATATATACGTGTAGAATATGCATCGATAGATAATGGAATTGTATTTAGTTTATAGTCATGCTATGGATATCCATCATGGAATTGGAACTCTTGATGTATTGATTGTCAAATTAAATTCAATATCATAGAAAAAATTGTAATGATAGGAAGATTATCCTTGTTGAATGATATTATCATCTTAATTCTATTGTATAGTAGTTGAAAATGAACATTCAAACTGAATCTTTGTATGAAAATACAATACTAATTCTTGAGGCAATGGCTTCCTAAAATTCATTATCCACAGTTAAGAATAATTATTGACAAAAAATATATCAAGAATATCTTAGACCATAGGGTTAGAAAATTTAATGATTGACATGAATTTATAAGTGTATAGGAAATGAACTTGCTATAGGTGCCATTCAACTTTATAGAATTTGAATGGAAGAAGTGAATTATAACACTAAGTTATTATAGACCAATAAAATAATTAGAGGAATATGCTAGGGTATCTTGTAAAAGGAGAAATAATAAAATTTATAGACAATAAAGTATACCTAAATATAACACAACCCAAGAAATCAATTTTTAGTAAATTGAATTTTGAATTAATTGGGTGGACAAAAACCTAGGATATTGAACCCCATGTATAGGTTGACTAGACAAGATGAAAGAGACATAAAAAAAAAAAAAACAAATCAAGCCTATACCAACATAATTCCTAGGCAACTATAAGGAGAAAGAAAATATTTAAAGGGCAAGGAGGATAGGTGGTCCCAATCCAATCATGGTGCCAACTCCCCATAGTCCTCAAAAATTATGCATGGGACTTCAAAGTCCCTCTAACATATGATAGGAGTATTGAAATGGCTCCCCATTCATTTTTTTGAAACAATACAACTCAACTTTATGTTGAGATGACCCTTGTGTGGGTGCCTAAAAAGGTGGTGGAACAAGTCAAATCACTTGGTAGTAGGGATAGATATGTTTTTGTTGATATAATAAATGCCTTGGTCAAGTGTCAAGGTTGCTTGGAGATGGGCTAAAAGCTTAATAGACCTTTTATTTGAGGAATTGGAACAATACAATACGACTCAATTTTATGTTGAGATGACCATTGTGTGGGCACCTAAAAAGGTGGTGGAACAAGTCAAATCACTTGGTAGTAGGGATGGATATGTTTTTGTTCATATAATAAATGCCTTGGTCAAGTGGCAAGGTTTCTTGGAGATGGGCTGAAAGCTTAATGTACCTTTTTTTGGAGGAACTAGAACCAATGAAAAAGGAAGCAAGCAATGCAAGTTTTTTTTTTTAAAGGAAAATCTTTCCAATCAATTCACTAGATAATAGAAGCCAATGCTTGAAGGTGAGGGAAGGAGTGGGTTGGCATTAGAATTTGATCCATGACAACCTTTTCTATTATTGTTATGGGTGACCCCACCTTGTTACAAATGCTTAGGAGAATAATTAACTCCTGTCATAGCATTAGTGGGGAAAGTCTTTGGGTGGGAACGTGACCCCATGATTAGAAAAATTGACTTGGGGTTTGGGAGAGATGTAGGATTGTATGGGAATAGGATAAGGTTAGATTCGGTTAGTAGAAAATCATGTGCATAGTATAATGTTAATTTATTATGTAATAGTTTAATAATGTGGCTTGGTTGGACTTGTGTTAAAGTGTAAGGGTTAGTTAGGAGTTAGTAGACAGTGTTAGTAGATTTATAAGTTTATTATAATCATGTTGTTTTAGGTAGGATATTACAAGGTAGTATTTAGTTAAATTTATTAATTAAAGAATTTAAAATTTAAACATGTTAAGTTAACAAGTTATGTTAAGGTATTGATTAGTATTTAAGTATGAATCATTTTATTTATGAAATTAGATCATGCAATTAAATATTAGTGGGTGGTAAGGAAGAGTTTAATTTAAATATAAAGATTAAGAATTTTGTGGTAATCATATATTTTGTTTACTAAATAACCATCACTTTATATTAGCAAAATGAAGATATGTGTTACAAGTAAGATGGGATGTATTATAGGAGAGGAAGATATAGGATTATATGATATTATTATCAAGTAATTAATTATACATTATTAGTAAATATAGTAGTTTAAATATATTAACAAATAATCATAATGTTAAACAGTTAAAGTAATAATAATAAAATAATGGTAGTAATATTAATATAATATAATAATGCATATTATATCAAGATGGGGCATGCAAAAGATTGATTTAATATGTATATCATTCGATGAAAATTAATTATGTGTTAAATAAAATATTAGGGTTATTTGAGAGTTGCATAATAAAAACTTAGAGGCATAAGTAATTTTCAGTAAATTGAAAAGCTAAGTCAAAAGACATTGAATTGGTTATAGTTTTTTATTAGATAAATAGGTTTTACAGGGATTTTGAAACCTGAGTTGAAAAAAAACAAAAGGCTAAAAATAAGCAATTAAAGCCCAGCCAAAGGACAAACGCCAATAAATCAGATCACAAAACAAAAGGTGACCAAAGTGGGATCATGACAACCACCAACACAATAAAATTCTAGGCTTCTAAAACCTAAAGAATAAAGGGAAAGAAATCCCCTACCATGATGCACAACAAAGATCAATAGGCCAAAAACTAGGGGGCAAAAAGAATAGCAGACCAAAAATAGTCATGCATTGCCTTTAGATCCCTTCTTATGAGATAGTAATACCATATCAAAAGAGGCAGTGGATGGTTTCATCTTTTTTCATTTTACTATGATCCATTCATCCTCCACCAAAACTGCCACCTTCTGCCATCATAAATCAGCAACACTAGAACCACCAAAAATCCTTGAGACCAGGGCAAAGGACACAACAGGAATGACTATAGCCAGAGAAGAAGACATAGGAAGGACTACCCCAAATGAAACAAAAGTGGAGAGACTGACCAAATTACCATTAACAGAGGTCCTTCCAGCCCCCACCAAACTAGTAGCCAACTGGCACTGAGAATCAGCAAGGCCACAACTTGACCCTGATACCCCTGAAGCTAGGGGATGAACTACAATAGAGGAATTTATAGTAGGAATAGGAGAAGGAACATCTACCTAAGAAGGAGCCAGAGGTGGCTATCCCCAAGGCACCAAAAGACAGATTAGCTGCAACCACAGAAGGAGCCAAAGGAGGATCCTCCTTCAAAGCACTAGAAGATGGGACAACAGTAACCAAAGACTAATTTGCTACAACCAAAGGTGCCAAAGGATGATCCTTAGCCATAGAACCAATAATAGTAGAAGAGACATCCACCAAAATATCTTGAAGAGAGTCATCATCCCCTAAAGAGAGGACCTTGTGGACCATGTAATGATCTTGAAGAGAATTGGTTATAGTTAGTAAAGATTAATCCTATAATAATAATAATAATATGATTAATTTTTTTTAAAAAAAATAGTGTGTTTTGCCTTCAAATTTTGGGCATGAGAAGGAAAATCCCTAAACTTCAATGATGAGCCCAACTAACCCCTTCACCCAAGGCTTCTCTTCCCTCCCAAGGGTGAGTGAAGCCTTAACACTCATGAACAAATTCAACATTCAAAATGAAACAAAGAGATCAAGGAAGAAAACCAAAACAAAATGCATGAAACCCATTATATAATCACAACACAACACAAAGATTACAATTAAAATCCATGATTCCATAATAACATTCCATACTTCCAGATTCATTAGACAACTCTACAAAAAAATGGTCATGTTTTGAGCACCTACCTTGCTCTAGGATAATGGTAATGATAGTTGATGAAGAGCACCCTTAGCCTTGCTCCAAAACCCTAAATGTCTCTAAACATAGAGAGTGGGTGAAAACTCCACTAGTTTTTCCAAGACTCTCTAAAATGGCCTTCCCACTAACTATTTTAGCAAAAAAACCCAGCTACTTCCTCTTACAGACTTGTCTCCCCCTAAGCTTTCTATTTTTGACTTAGTGGAAGAATGGGAAAGAACTCATGTGACAACTCCATTTTCGAATTGATGGGAGAAGACATTGCTAAAGGGATCCCCTAGGCTATCTAGTTACTATCATGGTCAAAATTAGGACCCTAACACATTATACTATCATATGGGTAACTTATTTTCACATAAAAGACTCTTTCAGACCACCTAATGACCCTTCAAAACCCTAGTCAAGTCCAAATTCGAATTTCTTTTGATAATGACCCATCCTACCCCTTGTCAAGTGGGTTTACTTAATCATTAACAAGGTAATTAGTTTTAGGGTAAAATGCCACCATGACCAAAACCCTAGAGGACATGTCATTAACAAAAAAAATCCACAAGTGTCAAGTGACACCTAATAGCATATTCCACATCATCATGACATGTCTCTAATGCATCTTTGTGATAAAAAAAATTCACACACAAGAAAGCTTACATTTACAAAATAAAATACATCACAATAAGGCTTTTGAATCTTCCAAAGATTTGCTTTGGCTAAACTGCATTCACATATGTTTGGAACTTGTTTCCCCCAAAACATTCCATGGTTCCACTTCCTGCACATTAAACTTAAGCATCAGTAGTCCAAGAAGATCATATAAAATACATATCATAAATGCATATGAATTTAAATGTTATGTAATCCACATTTACATAATTCAATGGAATCCCTTAATCATTTCAAATAAGACATTCAAAACATTAAAATATCAAAATTTGCATATCACATTTAATCATAAATCATCATAATCAATTTAACATTTCACATCACATCATAATCCATTCCCTATCATAATGGAAAAATATTGAATCTATATTTCTAACTAAGCCAACATGAAAATTAGTTTGGATTACATACCTTAGATCAAAACCACCAAAAGTAATCATCACAATTAGTATACTTGATCCAATTAAATATAGTTTGATTACTAACAATATCTCATTATCATTATGAGGTATTACATGATAAGACATATGTTTCTAAAATTACTAATGTCAGGAAGTCAGGAAGTTTTCATAGTCATGTCTGCATAGGTTCAAAATCAGTCATTAGGTAAACCCATTATATCTTTTTTTCAACATATTATATCTTTATCTTAATCATCATTCACTATAGCCTTTCCACCCAATACTACTTGTATGACAATTGACTTATTATATTTACATCACACCAAAATCTAATGAGTAGGCCTTTATCTGAATTGATAATAATTTCTAACTATACTTATTATTAGTACTCTCAAGGGAGAGAGTTAATTCATTTTTCCACAATGGCCACCTAAAAGAACTATCCTAATAGATTATAACATACCATGAACCTATTGGCTTAGTTCCTAAGTTCTAACATCTTGAGTCTTTATTCCATAGGGTCTTAGCCTACCAACCTAAGAAAATTTCAAATATGATACTTATGATAATAATGACTACAATGTATATCATTCTCAATTAAGAAAACATTTCCCACTAAAGCCTTCTCTTCTAGATCATTGTCCCCTACCTCTTCCTCTCTGATCTCTATTATTTTGATCATGGAAATGACTAGAATATTTTCCCCTTTGGTTTTGACTTCTACTTCTAGTATCATCCTTGTTCTTTTGATCATCAATATGGCCTAAGTAAGATCATTCACCATATCTTCCACCGCGGCCTCTTCTTCTATTCTTTTTGTTAAACTTCTTGTTAAGTCTATCCTCAACTCTTAGGGCAAACTAGTGTGCCTCCTCAATATTATTCATTCAAACTAGACTCAACTCATCCTGAATGCTTGGACTTAACCCATTAAGATAACAAGTGACTTTTTCCTTATCACCTTTTGCATGGTTGATTCTAATGAGAACTCGGTAGAACTCTTCCATATACTCTTGAATAGATTTTCCTACTTGCTTCATCCCTTGCATCTTCTTCAACAAATCAAGCTCATAATCCATGAGAATGAATCATCGCTTTAGTTTAGCTATCATTTGATCTCATCTAGTGATTTTGTCCTTTCCCTTCCTATTTTGCTCCAATTGAACCTCTTGCCACAAGATCTTTGCATATCCCTTCAATTTTTCCTTCACAAAATTGACCCTATTCGAATCCTCAATATCTTCATACTCAAAGTACTCCTCTAGCTCATTGATCTAATAGATCAGTTCCTCTGGGTTAAGATTTTATCCTCTACTTTAGCATTTTCTTCTACTTCATCCTCATCCTCACGTTCATCTCTTAGAGGAAGATTTATTCCTCTCTGCACTTGTTCCTCCAATGCTTGCATTTCTCTTTGGAGGGCTCTAAAACCCTAAGGTGTAACGCCTACAATTGTTCCACCACACTCTCTTCATGGAGGCATTTTTCACACTTTCACTAAAACCCTAGTGCAAACTACCTCACAATCGGCAATCTACCTAGACACTCAGCCCAAACCATAGTCTTGATACAAATGGCCTCATAGCTAATGATCTATCCAGACACTCAAGAGCTCTAGCTCTGATATCACTTGATGAAGGGTGTTATGATACCACTTGATGAAGGGCACACCCCTTAAAACCATAAACTCATAATCGAAACAAAGAAACAATATCAAATGCAAGAACAAAATATGGACTTCTTATTTACACCACAAATGTGAAATTATAGAATTCACAAGTATATTATGCTAACCCACATGAGTTCCTTCATTACAGTAATCTACAAGACTAAGTTGTAAACTAGTAACTAGAGTTATTCTAGACAATGTTCAGGCCTTTCTCAAATAGGCAATTTTATGCTGCCTAAGAAGGTTCTAGACATTGAAACTTAATACCTAGAGCCGATAAACACTAACATTACATATAGAGTCAGACAAATACATTTTTGACATTTATTTTAGGAATTTTGGGTAGTTCAACTTTGAAAGGCCATAACTCTCAAACTATTGCTCTAATTGGCTATTATGACAACTTTTTGGAAATGCCAGCTCATGATCTATAGGCTCAAAATCATGCTAGCACCCTTTTGTTGAGTTTTCTAACCTCATCCGAGCACTCTAAGGTGTCCAATAGTGAGCCTAAAGATTTTTTTACAAAATTTTCCATCAAAAATCTGCAATAGCTTCTCTAACACTTAAGCTAGAGCAATGAGAATTTTATGGTAGGCCTACAACTCTAAAAGTAACCCTCATGTAGAAAATGAGAACATTCTGAGCTCATATGACAAACTTATTAAAAAATGCAAGTTCCTATAAATAGTAACCACCCTATCTACTAGTCCTTATTAAAATAGAAACTACTAAAAACAAAATATTTTTGAGTGATTCAAGATTGCTCTTACACCTAAGGTGCTCTTGCATCAACACATTAGACCCAACCTTTACGTTCTTGTTCTTTCTCTTGCCTCTCTAAATAATTTTTTGAATTAGGATTCAATCATTGTACAAAATCTTCATGAGGAGTCCAAAAGAAATATTTATTTCATACAAACCATAGTATTTACCCCATACTAGTTACATTTCCATGACCTCCAAATCTCCTAGTGGTGGCATATTGATAGACTCTGATGATTCCTAAGATTTTTGAGATTGGAAGGACCTAGTTAATATTTACCTTGTTTGCACTTAACACATGATATTGTTGTGAGCCTATGTTGGATGATGACATGATGAATTCTCGCCATCTACTAGTAGCTCAAGTAGTGATAGATACATGATACCTATGGTATTATATGCTATATGGATTCCAAGGATAACCTAGCTTCATGAAACAAGAAAGAAAACATCCCACCATACAAGTAGCATACAGACTTTTCTAGTGATCATATTGTGCTAAAGATGGCTTCTAATGTTAGATGAGGATGATTATGATGAATACTAACCATCTACTAGTAGCTCAAGTAGTGATAGAAGATCTTGAGTGCACATGTACTTAGAAACAAAATTTGGAGGGATATATTGGGATCTTAATGGTACCTAATGTCTCTTTCAACACATTAAGACATGAGATGACCCCTTTTGACATATTAGAGATAGCAAGTCTCTATAAGAACTTATATTTGTCAATGAAGGAAATACACCCATTGGATCTACAATAATCTTAGCTATTTTTCCATAATTGATGTTATGCTGACTTTCAAGCTTTCTCCCAAATAGACCTTCTTGTCCTTTTATAGTACCTACATGAAAACCAAAATAAAAAATTCAATGATAAGATCTATATACCCCATTAACATGTAGAGTCATAACTACATGTACTTAAACTCAAATACTTATACAAACATTTGTTAAAATGGAAACAAGCTCATGTTTACAATTGACAAAATGATTGCAAAATATGAAATTAAGTGTACCACATATGATAATGATGGTTGTATTTCCATGCCCTCCAAAATTGGTAGTGTGGCATATCGATGGGTGTTGATGATTCTTGAGATTTTTAAGATTGGGAAGACCTTGTCAATATTTACCTTGTTTTCACTTAACACGTGATATGCATGTGAGCCTATGTCAAATGATGATGATGAATACTCTACCATCTACTAGTAGCTCAAGTAGTCATAGTAGTTATTTACTGCACATGTACTTATAAAACATGTGATGAAGATGGCACCTGCAACTACTAGATTGTCATGGAAAACTTGTGATCAAGATGACACACTACAACATTTGGGGTTAAATTGTGATGACAATTTGTAATGGTAGTGCAATTTGTGGTGATTTTTTGATTTTTTTTTGCAATTATCCCTAATGGCGTTGTAATTTCAATGTTGATGTTGTAATTATGATGTTGAGATGATTATAAACAGAAAAAAGGAAATGTGACATTAATCATTCCCATTTAGTAGATTGTGGAGAGCTTTGAATGGGGGTATATAGAAGTTGCAAAAGAGTGTAGATATTAGTATTGAGATGTATGATTTCCTAGCCATGCCCTTGCTCTACATTTTTTCCATGGTATTTTTTTTAATAATTCATTCTCCTTATTATTTATTCTTTCTATTGTTTTACACTAACTTTCAATATCTTCCTCCCTGTATGAGATCTTAAACTTATTAAAATATTTTTTGTTGTCCATGGATTTGAATGAGCTTGACTATATTGTAATGCTATTTTTAGTGGCATATGATTCACCTTATTGTTTCAAAACTTTCATTTCACTAATCTTGAGGTGTTCCAAATTCACATTACATGTAGTTGTCCAAACTAACTTGGAGGGAGTGTGCATATCTGCCACTCATAAATAAAGAAACACTATAAATGTGATGTGATGGGATGTACATAATCTTCAATTAATCTATGGCCATGCCCTTGCTCTATGATTGAATTTTCATGTCATGCCCTTGCGATCTTTATTCCCTTGCTCTACATTCTCCCTCCACAAAAGATTATCTTTAAGTGTCTTATCACTCTTCCAATTAGGATAGTAGAGGGTTGGAAATTTTTTAAAATTGTATTAACAACCTACTTTCTTGTTATTTAGATATGGGAAAATATATATTTGAGCATAATTGTAGTTTTATCTTTTGAGATATGTATAGAAAGAAAATTAAATGGAAGCATTGTTGTAGATGTAGCACTCAAAAAGAAAAAAAATCACATTAATATTTAAGAAACAAGCATTTCTCTTATTTGTGAGACATTGTAATCCTTTAATCAAATTATAGTGGCCAAAGAATTTAATTTGTGTATTCATTTGCATCTCCTTATGGCCAAAAATATTCTCTTCTTGTGGCTCCCTTAAACCATTAATATTCTATCAAAGATTGAACATTTATGCCCTTCCCTATTGAATTTTTTTCTATTGGTGTGATGATTGTCTTGTCTATGAAGTAACTCCATAATAGATATGGTCATGCCCAGTGGTTGAAAGTTTATTTTAATTTTCCCTTTTTCAAGATAAGTTTTCTCTATCTTTCTCTCTAGAGTTCGAAATTAGACATTTTTTATATGGACCTATGAATAAGGGTATAGCAATTATGGGAAGTGAGCCCTATTGTATTTCCATGTTCTAACTACATTTTAAACTTTTTAAAACATATTGGTAAAGCCCATAATCAAGTTTTCAAATCAGCAAGTGCTTTTTCATGGACAACTTGAATGAGAGTATTTCTTTGATTTTCTTGTTGGGCATGCATCATGTTTAATAACTAGGCATCATTCTTTTAGTCCAGTTGGTTGTAATATGTATCTCACAAACAATGAAGTGTTTCTTTTTAAGGAACACCTTGATTTCCAAGTTATTTTTACAAGGCAACTCCTCAACACTGGATGCTTTGCATTAAGTTGAAGCTAATTTAATGTTGACAAGTGATACTTTGAGGTCATTGATATTAGAATCATGGATCATAGTGTTGTAGATCATATCCACTTTCATCAGTTCTGAGAGGAGGGAAAAATCAATCTATGGAATCACCATTATGGACATTGCCCTATGATTTATCGATTTATGTACTCCACTAACAATTCAGTTAAAACCATGATTCATGTGATGCCCCCTATCATAACACATAGATCATAGTTTAGAATCTGATATACATTAACCTGTAATCAAAATATATGAGAACAAGAAATTTGGATTGCATATTCTTGTAGAGAAAATTATTTAGGTTTACAATCCCTATTTACAAATCCTCTTTTATTTGCTTGTAGTGTAGCGAGAATAAAATTTGGACTTGATAAAAGCATGGAAAAATAATGCATTTATTAAAACTTATTCATAATTTCTCACCACATTATTTAATATAATTTTGAAATATTCAATGCATCTTGAAGGAGAATAAGTGCTTCAAATGTATTTAATGATCAAATAAACAAAATTTAGATTGGAATAAATATTTAAGCCTTTGTCAATTGAGTATCCTTATAGATTTGGAAAAATATATACAAATTCATGCAATTTAGAACTCTTTGCATTACGATAAGGTTATGCACAAAGAAATTGGTAGATGATCACTTTAATAAAGTTTTTCATTTGTAATCTAAAGTGATTAATGAAATATATATTCCTTAAGTTTAGGAAAAAAAGGCAAAGAGATTTTAGTATGCATAAAATATAGGAAGGTAAATGAAATCAAATATGAAAATTTATGTTTCAGAAACACAACTTGAGATGCTTCAATATACATACCTGAGGAATCTTCCAGCGTATTTTCTTCTAAACATGTATCTCTTTATATATACAAAGAGATATTTTTTAAGGTTCTTATTACATCTTAGAACAATAGAGAAATTTATCCAACTACATAAATATTATAGAATCCAAATAATAAAACAATAAAACTCACTTAACCCATCCTAAGTGACATATCTCAAGATCCTACACAAAAATAATCCAAACAAGGAAAAATGGGCAAAGTTCACAAGAAATTTTACAAAAACATATCATAAAAAATATTTTTAGAAAGAAACAAGCCATTAGCTAGTTAAATTTTCTATTTTCTAATTAGTTGGGTTGATTACAAATTCCTATAATACTAACATCAAATTAGGTACACTAAAATAAAAAATCAATAGTTCTTAGCTAGCAAGATCAAATATAGTTTTCTAAGGAGATAAAATTGCATATGCAGATGCCTCACTTGCATGTCAGGCATGAAGCACATTCCCCAATTTATAACGAATGGTTGGATATAAAGGCTCCATATGTTGGCCCAACAATGGAAGCCAAGGATTTAACCATGCATGTATTGACACGGTCTCCCTATGAGGATCCCAAGTATCTACTCGTACTGTTAATTTGGGCATCACTATATGATCCAAAATGTTATGAAGTACTAAAGTTGGTAGTAACTTCTCCCATGTCTCCAAAAAATGTAGCATAGGTTTAGGGTCCCTTGGCTCCTAGGAATTTGTAGTAGTTATTCTCACTACTAGAAGAATAAGTTCCGTGAAGATTTGAGTGTAAGGAGTTGAATAAGAAAGTTCCACTTCTTCATAAATGCCATACTCATGAGGCTCATTTCCTTGTAGAAGCCTCTTCCACAATGACATTAACTCTAAACCATGCAAAGGATGTTGAACTGGTCCCAACCTTAAAACACTCTTATAAGAAATTTCAAAGAAAATGCAGATGTAGTACATGACAAATTACACTTATACTCTTCCCAATATTTGGACTATAAATTCTCAAAGACACTCGCAAGTTATTCCAAAGTCCTAGTACCTACCACAACACTTTCCTAGATTCTATCTAGTGCTCCCATAATATCATCCATGTTGTGACCTAGCTATTTTTTTAGCCATGTAGTCTCTTTCTAAAGATGCTCCTTCTCCTTTTGACATATTGCCAGATACTCTTTCTCATGCCTTAAATTTTGATCAAACTTTGGATCTCTACCTCTACCATATCTAAAAGTCAACTTCACATTTTGTTGTAACTCTGGTATAGGTGTTTGATCCTCAATAGCTTTCATTTCTATTTTCACAATTTAATTTTAATAGGGAAGAGAATGTGTATGGCTTGTGATCATTTGGATCGTTTGGGTTTGTTTTGAGATATGTCACTTGTATAAACTTAAGTATTGAATTTAATAGAGAAAATTAGCTGAATTTTTTTAAAGATATGTCACTTCAACTTTAGTATTGACTTTAGTAGAAAGAAATAGTTGGTTAATGGAAAGGAAAATCATTAAAAAAAATTAATGAAAAATAACTTTATTAATAGACGTAGTAATGTAAAATATTTACATAGAGATTTTAGTATGCTTTTAATAGAATAAATTGCTCATAATGGGTAGTAATATTAATAAGGTATTTCATATAAATAAAAATAAAAATAGAAATTATATATTATTCTATAATAATAATCAATTCATATTATATATGTAAGAACATGTTAGTATGTATATATGTGCATGTGTGTTCATTTCTTTTATTCATTTACTTATTGGCCCACAATCTATCAATATTTCTATGATTTGTAATCGAAGATAGCCACAAAGGCACATCATTGAGAACCTTCCATCCATATAAATGATTTAAACCTACATAGCATTCTTCTCCATTAGATGTCAACCATAAAGTTTAATAGTCCAATAATCCAAATAAAATTAAGTGTTAGCATGTATCATTTAATTAAAAAGTTAAAAAAAAAGAAAAAGAAACAAAAAAAAACGTCATGAAAGACTCTCTCAAGGAGAAATGGAGATTAAAAGTCAAGTGTAAGTGCTAAAATCTCTTGTACCAGTTACTATTTTGGAAGATTTAAATGGATTTCACAAAGATCCAAAGTTAGACAAGAGTAGACCTACTTGCATAACTTGATTTCATAAGATGGGAATGTGGATATTAATGTGGGGTTAGTGATTAAATTCATAAGAGTAGACACTCACACAAAGAAATTCCAAGAGAAAAATCTCTAATGATTCTATGAGTGATCTGTACATTGAAAATATCCACACATTGTTCATAGAACAATAGAATAAAATAAGACCTTCATCAAAAATAGAAGAAGGAATCAAATAGTTTATTTTTTAAAATGATCAAATGTGAGAGAGGATATGAATGGGAGAAAGATAGTCCAAATTAGTAATTAATATGAAATGGTAGTTGTGTTGATGTGGTAGGTGGAGATATAAATTAGGCATATTTATAGGGGTGAGGTGGGATCATTGGGTGAGAAATTTGAAGAAGAATAAGTGTTAAAATAGATAAAATATATTTCATCTTTATATCAAGTTTGCCAACTTATTGAGATTCACAAAAACAACGTATATCTATAATTAAAAGTATTCAAATGATACCATATGGTCAAATTGTATTTATATGTTAGTTTCCCTACAACCCATAGGCACATTTTAATGCAATTCAATGGAAAAATACATGGTGATTTTAATGTAGTTTAGTGAAGAAATACCTTGTTCAATAATTCCACCATCTACAAAATTATATGTGTAGATATAAACATTAAGTGCAACATGTCCAATATTTTTGTAAATATACACATTAATTGCACCAAATTTTTCTTTCAAACCCATATGTGCAAATATAAAAATTAAGTACATGTCCAATATTTTTGCAGATATACACATTAATTACACCATATTTCTCTTTCGAAACATTAAGTATAACATGTCCAATATTTTCATAGATATACACATTAATTTAAAAAAAAAATCTTTCAAAAACATATGAGAAAATATAAACATTAAGTACACACAACTCAATAAGGGTACAAGAATAAGTTATTCCCATAAAGAAGGATAATGTAAGATAATACAATTGAATTTGATCAAAATAGGGAGACAATGAAAAATGTTATTGTCCTTACAAGAGTTGTAATGACTTAAAGACAAGAAGAATCAAAATCAAAACATTTCCAAGAGACATTGTAGAGAGAATTGTCACATTGAAGGGGGGTTTGATTATCATCCATTGGTAAGTTGTTTGTTATGTTGTTTTCACAATTAATATGTATATAAACCATGAAAATAAGGGTTTGATTATCATCAATTTTATATAGGTTGATCTCCCTAGGGTAGTACGTGATATGGACCACCACATCTTAGAGGAGCATGGAGGTGTGAGTATTGAAGGAGAAGATCATGCACCAGAAAATACATTTGAAGATGATGGTAAAAATGCATTCATTCATGACACATTTGGTACTTGTGTTGCTGCTACTACTGATGATGATGATTATGATGATGATGACATTGAGGCCATCCATGATATAACTCTACTTAATGAAGGATCTCAATCAACTCTTCTCTTTTTTGTATTGCTATTGGTAATTTGAAAGTTACAAATGGTTTATCCAACATAACAATGTTGCGTATGCTAAGGTTTGTCATATAAATCATTATAGTCTATAAAAGGTGAAATATGTACCATTAAGATTGTTTACACTAACAAATTATATTTTTTTGTTGTATAATTATAGGTGGCAACTTGTTGCCACCATCAAATGTTCTCCCACACTCATACTAAGAATCTCGCAGCAAAGACCCATATAGATTGCATTTGGGATCTCAAATCCATTTAAAATTTTGAAGGGGAGTACTTGGTGGGAAATGGTAGATTTAGGAAAGTGAAAGGTAATAAATTATGAGATGTTATTATTGTTAATTAATTCTTAATATTCAAAATAAATATTTTGTAAGTCATCTATTTACTTTTGTACAGTTGCTAAAGAGTGGGATGTAATACATTTGTTTATTACAAATAATCAAGATTGGATGACATTATGGATTGAACAATGTCAACATTCTGGTCATAGATTAACATGGGAATTCATATCTTTATTTTTTATACAAGCTCATTGTAATGGAAATCCTAATGTTATATAAAAGGAAATAAATTTAGCATATGGTTTAAGAGATCTCAAGGTACTTATAAGTTTTTTAATCACCTATATATTTTTGAACTTGTGATGCAATAATTTATAGATGTTTGACATTATTGTAGGTGAAACAAGGCTATGTTATGCAATGGCTATAAATTTTGAACCAAAAATTTTGATAACATGAAGAGAACTTTGATTTTGGGATAAGTGCAATCTTCCCAATGAGCAATATTTCATCTAGAAATGACTTACATCCTTGAGAATCTCATAATAGATACTATGAAATTTTAGTTGATATACTTGAATGTGACTATAATTCCTTCAAATTTAGATCTCTTTGTCATCAAATGGTACATAATATGACTCAATCAAAATGTTCTTGATAGAACCGTTATTGAGCATGAGAATGGATTTCCAATGATTAATACAAGGTTGTTTGAGCTAGTTGGGGATGAGTGCTATATTCTTCCAAGCTAATGAGAGTAGGTATTTTACTTAGAGGTTCCACACAAACTGGCTTGGTCATTTGTTTTTAAACATGGTCCAAGGGGAAGGCTGATAATGTATAATGTGATGGAAGAAGAAGAAGTGGATCATGGTTGAGAGTTGGTTGATGATGCTCCTGATGCAAATGATGCTACTAATAATCATGATGGTGATGCTTCTACTAATCAAAATGATGATGAGGATAATGATGATGATGACAACAATGATGATGAGCATGATACTGGTGGTGATTATGTTGATGATGACGACGATCTTGATGACAAGATGGATGAAAAATAATATCAATGATGGGGGGGTTTGATTTGCTAACATTGGAGGGGAATTTGATTATCAATGACAAGAATAAAATTTATAGCTATGGGATCAATCCTATGCTATTCAATATTTAGCTATTGATAGATCAATGATTGATTTGATTAACTTGTGATGTACCTTTTACTATTCATAATTCATATGTGATGCTAATATTTGATGTAATTTTGAGTATATGTATCTTGAATATTTTAGCTAACATAAGACAATTGATTTATATAAGTAGAAACCTAAAGCCCTTTCACATGCATCCCACACAATCTCATGGATCATCAGGTATAAACTAGTACACACCATAGAGATTAATGTCTTTTACCATTTGTAAAATATATCTTTCATTACCATTGATATCTCTTAAATCATAGAGTGGATGTACTAGAAAATAGGTTTTTGTTAGATTTGTCTTCCTCAAGTGAGGAAAATGTAGGAATGGAAGAAGAAAGTGAGACATTTAGTAAGTCTAAATCAAGTAGATCAATTCAAGGTCAAAATATCATAAATAAGTTCAATAAGCACATGAAATGTTTCCTTTCTCAAGGGGGATCATGTTCTTATGATGATGAGAGTGAAGGTGACTTTGATGTGCCCTTCAAGTACAAATATCTCTACAAATAATGGTATGCCAATGAATTTTTCCCAATAAAAATTGATGTTTTTTGTTGGAGAGAGGATATATCTCATATCACTATCCTCATCATATGGTTTGGGCCTATTTTCTATGGATGAGATAAAGGTCTCTTACAACAAGGTTTTTGAATTGATGGAGTATGTTGGACCTTGCTATGATTATAGTAGTTGGATGCAAATTGTTAGATATAGAAAATGTATGTGTAGGTATACACTCGTGGAAAATTATATACAACAAAAATTTAGTGAAAAGAGTAAAATAATAGCTATATACATTGATGGAAGGCCAAAATCATTGGTGAATATTGTAGGTTTTATAAATAGTACATGACCTATGTCAACTAAGAAGCGACCCAATATCATATTTGAGGCACATGAGGAAAATCATGTATTTGTATGTGCACTAAAATCAATAAGTGGAGGCAAAGAGATTCTTATTAATTTCATTTTGAATCACACATATACAAAAAAAGCCACTATAGTGGGAAAGGTGGTACATAATATGCACATTTAAAATCTTCTCCAATTAATGAATCCAACACACCATTAAACTTTTATATTTTTTTTTGCTAACTTAGAATAATAACACATGTGTTTTAACATGTCACAATGATTATTTTCTAAAATACAAGGTTACAATATGCATCAATAGCCACAAGATATGCACAAAAATGATGGTTCTTGTTGGGATTCAAAATTGAAGCCTTGATTTTGAGTACCATTAAAAAAAAATCAAGCCCTATAAGCACTTTCTGATGCATATGTACTCAGTTGTTTGTTTGAGGCCTAAGAGGTTTTTAATATTTCTAAAACCTTGCATTCAGTATGCCCACTCATCCCATGAAGATAAATTGCCATTCCAGGTCATTTTGTGAAGTTTCATTTTGAGCAATGCCCAAATTTTCATTTTTGCCGAAGTATTAAATACCGATAGGAGGCTGTGTTTGTAATTGAATATCTTGCACCAGCAATATTTCATGAGTTTCCTCTTTAGGAGTGTTTGGTGTCCATACCATAGAACCTATGTTTTAGATTTTGAGTCATTTCAACATGTTTTTACTAGGTTTTGAATCCCTCAAAGTTGGTCATTTATTGTTGTCATGCTGATGCAAATTGTTCAAAATTTTAGGAGGCCCTGTTTGACTCATTATAACTTTGACCTAGTTCACAAAAATGAGAAAAGGTCAGAGAATTGTTACATTTCAATTTTGAGCTTATGAAAAATTCATTTGATAAGTTTTTGAATGTGATTCCAAATACAATTTGTGAAGTTTTATTGGTGTCAAGAAATGCAGGTTAGTCAGTACCCTTGTTCATGATGTCATAACTCTAAATCCATGATAGATGAGATCAAATGGGTTGCGCCATTGTGTTCTATTCTGAAAATTCTTTAAGTATGCCAGTTTGCAAGTATTGAAAAATCTGTTGCATGCTTTCCCAGGTCCATTTCATTTGCAAAAATCACTTTTTTGTCAGTGTTCCCAGTCCTACAAATTTTTGTAGCCTACTTTGACCGTTCACCAAATACACCCAGTGATTCATCATGAGCCCTAATTCTAGATTCATATTCTCCTTGTGATAGTGAATCAACACCCAAATTTTTGTTCCCTCAAGGGTTAGTATACCTAGTTTTCAAAGCCAAATCTGAATGGGATTTATTGTTTTCTGACATATTTTCTTGTAGGCAGTTTTGAGAGGGCAACATTGATAGTCAATAACTTTTGACTGAGAATTCATCATGAGATGAGATTTGACAAGGTACAAGATTACAAATTAGGGAATCAATATTGTTGATTTCAGAGCCTAGTTAGTTATTTTTATTAGTTTTTAAGGCCAGTCAAAGGACCTCCTAACATGAAGTTGACAATTTGTAGAAAGATGTAAATTGAGTTTCAAATTTGTTTTTAGTGGTTAGCTTTGTTTCAAATTTGTGTCTGGTGACTATTGGATTAGTTTGACAGTTTAGTTGTTTGAAAGAAAAAGAATTTTTAGCTTGACCCACTTTGGGGCCCAACTGATGTTCTCAAATAAATAAGATATTAGGGATTGAAATTTTAAAATAAGAGGGTTATATTGATCGTTATCATTATGAGCTCTAGCGTATGCATGTTGTTTTTTCAAGATAAGACAATTATGAGAGATTATACAAAAAAGGGCCAGCTTGTGGAAATAGGTACACATGAGGAGTTATTAACTACCAATGGCTTGTATGCCAAACTTATCGGTGTTAAGAGGTAGAGAAACCTCCAAAAAGGCCATAACATATGTGAGAACACTTTATGCTTACACAAATGAGACATTAGTGAAGTATTCTTATGCAACTTCACTTCAGGCTACACTGAGATATGGTATCCAGATAAGTCTCATACAAGGACTTGGACTGAATGAGAAGTTGGGATCTTTCATTTGAATAGGGTGAGTATACAAGGCTCAACTAGACATGTGTTGGGATTGATTTTTTAGGTAGACTACATTGGACTAGATTGTAGTTTCTCTAATCTAATAAAGGTGGAGGCATCAAATTTTTTGAAGTAGAAACTTGTGTGGGCTTGGGCTAGGAGCAATGGATGCATGAAAATAAGAAAATAAGCAAGATATTTATAGACAATGGTATCATTTCCTATTAATGAAAAAAAATTCCACATGGAAAAAAGACAAACTTATATATAAACTCCAAAAAGAAAAAATTGAAACCCAACATAAGTGCATGACGACTTACCATTCAAGGTTATGGTTTACTAGGTAGGCAATAATGGCTATAAAATCATTGACAAGACACATAAATTGACTGAAATCTATAGTGTAATAAGGAGAAAGATTGACTTGGATTTATTTGGCTTGGTATGTGTACAGGTAATAAATGCAAGCCACACATAGTTGTTGACATGGATGGTAAAGGTGTTGTGCTCACAGGCTTGAGGCATTTTTCCCATTCATGGGGGTCAACTAGTAGGCATTTCCCCTACATAAAATAAATGGTTAATGTTTCTACAAATAGAAAATGCATGCCATTTTTTCCATGACAAAATAAACATGTGCATAGATGAAAGATAAATTTGGATGAATTATGTTGTTATTTTGAAATGATTTCCCTCTAGTGGGGCCCATCTATCCCAGGCAAGGATGTTACGATAGGAGAGGATAGGCTGCAATCTGAAGCCATGCAATAAACATATGTGATTGCCGCCATACAAGGAATAGAGCCAACCTTAGAAGGAAAAACTAAAACAAAGGTTGAGGCATTTATGAAGAGAAGGGGAAAGGAGACTTATGGAGAAAATTAATTCGTAGCTAACATATTTTTCTTTTGCATTCCCCTGTAGTGATAGCTTTGATAGTTGTCAAGGTTAGTTATTGTTTTTCATCTTCTTCAGTGTTGCTTCCATTGCATGCTTTTAATTGTTTGCTCATGGCCCATGGGAGAACCCATTTTATTCACCACATGACTTTCATTTTTGGCTGTAGGGTTTGAATAATCTCCTAGGTATGATCATCTATGCTCAAGGAAATTGACAATTAAGTGGGATTCACCAAAGATTTTGACTGATCCAATTGATGGAGAATAGAGCATAGCATGGGAAAGAGTAGAAAGAAAGAATTAATGAAAAGTTTTGAATGATTATAAAGTATCATAGGCTGCAAAATGTCTACACAAACTGCTACTGTAGAAAGGGAACTTTTGTTTTTGCTATTTTCTTTCTATCTTGTATCAATTGCTTTCTACCCATGAAGGATATCGAGTAACAAGATGCCTATGTCATTGATATATGATTTTCTGATGAAATAATGTAATCAAGCATTTGGGTAGTGTATTAATCATTAGTGATAATCTTGGATGATCAGATGTCACAATGAGTGACAAAAATATGAAACTCACTTCTCTCCATGTGTAGCAGGTAAAGTTGAATTGCATTTGCAATTTTAATGGGTTTGTTTATCCCATGTTGTCCTTGTGATGATATTTTAAGATTTTTTTATAAAGAATCACTCACCCTTTGATATGTCTAAAGTGCAAGAACTTTTGGATATAAAGGAGACTACTAACAAGTTGGACAAAAAAGACAACATTTTGACTTAAGGAGACTAGCTAAAAAAGGTGCCAGATTCTAGTGGTTGCTATGTTGCCACCAAAAAATAGGAGGGTTTCACCGGTAAAGACATGGCGACCTCCTAGAAAATTTAAAAAGTAGTGAAAGTTGTGGGACCTGCCAGTGGTCAAGGGGGCCAATCATCCTTCAACACACAAATCTAGGCACCCATGTGGATAGTGACATGGGAATCCAAGATCGAAAGAAACCAAATTGTGCCATGTGGCAAATATGATGGCAATCACTATGTCGCTAAGGAAAAGTTGCAAGGAATATAACCATGTGACATGGTGACTAGTTAAGATGGCACAGTGATGTGGTAGATGTATCAACTGATTGTGCAAAAATTTGGCTAATCACATGTTGACATGTGGCAGGGTTAGTCAACTAGGTTTGACCTGGATGAATTTTTCAAGGGAAATTCAAACCTGCATTAAAAAATTAATTTTTAAATATTTCTTCTCAAATTCACATCTTGATCAGTTTTAAATAAAGTTTGAATTAATCCTATAGTTTAAACTTTATGAAAAATCAAATATATGCAATAATGTTGTTTCAAGGGCCATACTAGGAGTTGATTTTTCAAACTAAGATTCTAGGAGTTCTTGATAAGTGAAAATAGAAGTATTATATATCATCAAAATTAGGAGAAAATGAAATTTTTGATTCTAGAGTTTGTTTTTACATGGGAGGTCATTGGTTCAAGTTATTTGAGGTTTTGTCCTAGGTACTTGATTTCTAGTTTTGTTCAATTGAGGTAGTTTAGATCTGATTCCCAATGAAATGGTGAACTGAATGAAAATAAAAAGCAACATGAAGGCAATTATGGGAAATTTTTTCCATCTCCAAATCAGTAAAATCAAGGAATTATCAACATTTCATGATGTATTTCAAATATTCTAGCAAATAGAAATGGTTGTCATTATTGAATAGAAGATATTCCAAGTTTGTTACAAAATAATGATGAAACCCAAATTAGATCTCATGGGTAAAACGATGAGGGAGGTTTTACAACAAGGAATGGAGATTCAAGTGGACACATGTCACCTTTAGTTAGTATCTAGGATTCAATTCTTCTTTTATATTTTTCTTTCTCTCATTCATTGTAAGGGTTGGTCATTTTTAGTATGAGACCACATTGTTGGTTCTAGAACTATAATTCCACCATATTCTTTAGTAGATATTTATCTTGTATGAATAGAGTAGTGAAGATAATATAGCTAGTTCTAATCTATTAGGCATTTCTATGTTTTAATTTAATGCATATGACTCTATAGTTTCAAGAAGAATCTCTTTAGTTTCATTCTAATTCTTGTCTCCTTCCTCTATTGTCTGCAATTTTTTGTATTTAAGAACAAAAAGCTTAAAATCATTTGCAATCCCTTAAGGTTGTATGTCTAGATAGGTTTCCTATTGGAACAAAGAGCCAAGTAAATACTTATTTACCTTGACAAGGTTACAGGTTTCACGAGGAGGATATTGCATAACTATGAGAGTTTTTATGAATATAGATGTCTATTTATGAGGTGTATGGATAGATCAGGTATCTAAATATATGATCATATCTCAGGTATCCATGTGTATTTTTTGACTTAGCTTGTGCACAGTGGATAAGGAACTAATCAGTTACAAGATTAACTTTTTCTTATTGCATATTTGGGGTTTTTACTGAAATCAACATCATTAATCAAATGTTTTTCCCTTTAAATGTTGAAGGACTGAAATGTGATGCCCTCACTTAGCTTGGTAGTTTCTTTGGCCATGTTATTAGCTATTTCATGTCTAAGATCTTAGCATAAGTGTTAGAAGATTTAGGTTCTTTATCTACTTTTTCAAGATTCAAGTGTATGATTTAGCATTGGTACTATATAAGTGAATCTGAGGTACACCTGCCTAGGTTTTCCAGAGCTTAAAGTAGAAGAAGGGTTTAGCCTTATAGTTGGCCTAGTATTTGAAAGGGTATATTGAAGATGGGAAGTAGATACCCCTAGTTGTATCTTGTTCTCATTGGGGTAGTTTGAGACCGTGTTGTTTCAAAACACCAATAGTTCTCATCAGACTTGTTCTTCTTGATAGGTAAAACTCATTATTTTACAAATTAGATACAAGAAATATGTTAATTCATATATTTTATTCTTCACTACTATTTTTGATTGATTTTAGATATAGTGTTAATAACATTGCATTGCAAATAAGTGTTGATTAGGAAAAGGGAAAGGAAAAGTAGTCCATGAAGAGCCACATGATGAGCAGGATGAATTCATGATTGATTTTGCATCAGCAACTAATCCTATGGTTGAAGTGAAAAAGGTGCTTCATTATTTACCAAGAAGGTTAAAGCAATTGTCATCAACTCAAGCTTTGACTCCTAAAATACAATAGAGGTGGGATGAGTTGATGCACCTAGTTGTGACATATACAATAAGTATTATGTAGTTTTTAATTATAAAAAAAGTTCAATAACAACTTTATACTATAATCTTTTATTTATGTCATTAAATAAAATTCATATATGTGTTATTTTTATGGAGGATGTTGAAGAGTTCAAGGGCGATGCCCCAGAGTATGATACTTTAGGTGGTTCAAGTAAATCACATGTTCGATCCTACACTTGTGTTTTTCTCAAAAAATATTGTTTTATTGTTCTTTAATAGTCTCATTTTTTAGCTCCTACCATTGATCCTATGTTTACTATGCCACCTTCTACAAGGAATAGAACTAGAGAGGTAATACTGACTGCAAATTTGGCAACACTTAGCATGGCCATAGATCTTATGGGAGCACTTATTGGTAAGTACATTCCTCTTTTTCTCTCTCATTTTTCATGTGTTTATTTCACTTGCACTATTATTTCTTAGGGGGAATTTTATAATATTGGATTCATTTTATTTATGAGGTGATGAGGACATTCTTGGGTGTACCCATATTAGATGTATGAGAACACTAAATAAATGTGATCAATTTATTGTCTGAAATGAAGATGGTCTTCCCTCGAGAGTAGGCTAACTTTCAAGTACTTTAAAAATTGATCCTTTATTTTTCTATACAATATTATGATCATAATCAAATGTACTAGAACCTATCATGTGTTAGGATTAAACCCCAGATAGAAACAACAATTACATGCAAATATAAACAATATTAGAAAGTATTGAATCACACAGAAGAGGACACAAGATACCAAGATTTAATGTGGTTACACAATCCATGGGCTACATCCACCAAAAAAAAAGTAAAATATTATTACTATCTATTGATTACAACCTAGTTACAATCTTTAATGCCTTATAGCTAAATATTGTTGCAAGAATGATTTTTCACATCACACATTATAAAAATCCCTAACTCTATGCACTTTTATACAAGTATTTTTTATGCTTTAGGGTTATAATTAATTACAACATGTTAGCCCAAAATAATCGATAAAATATGCCTCAATTTTTTTATGAAGTATAGATAGTACGTCCCTGATAAGTTACCACAAACTAATAATCTCCCACTTGGGGACTGATTAGGCTATACATTAAATAACAATATCCCACTTGGAGACACATCTTGTAGCAATATCACTACCACATGGGCCTCCCACTAGATCAAGCCACCCTTGACTCTATTTTTCTTCTATTCTATTTAGTCTAGAAGACCAACCGAAGATGAAGAAGATTTTAGCTTCTCCCTTGTCAAAACCTTAGTAAACATATCTATTGGATTGTCATCTATATGTATCTTATCAAGATTTAATTGTCCATCATCCAAAACTAACTAAAAGAAATGGTACCTCAACTAAATGTGTTTTGTATTTTAATTTAGAGAATAATTCTTTGCAAGATGAATGGCACTCTGACTATATGTAAGAAAATAATTATCTCTCTAAGGGTGTCCCAATTTTTCTAGGAAGAACCAAAGCCATATCATTATATTGGCTACCTTGGTAGAAACAACATACTCTTCCTCTATAGTGAATAAAACATTAATCTTTTGCAATCGAGAAACCTAGCTCACTATTGCCTCACCAATAGTAAATACATAACTTGTAGTACTCCACCTAGTATCAATATCCCCTCCCAAATTTGAGTCAACATATCCCTGTAAATCATTAGTAGAGCCCCCAAAATGTAGACACTTACTAGATGCTCCTCTCAAATATCTAAGAATTTATTTAAATGCATTGCAATTCTCAAGCCCTAGATGAATCATATTCCATCTAACGACTCCCATTGCATGTGCCATATCTGGCCTTGTGCATACCATAGCATACATAAATCATCCTATAGTTGAAGCATAAGGTATCCTGGACATCTTATCCTCCTTTTCTTGTTTCTTTGGACACATTTCCTTAGTCAACTTCACATTTCCTATCTCTACAAATCTTCATACCAAGGATTTGTTTTTCTACACCCAAATCCTTCATAGAAAATGAATGTGCTAACTATTCTTTTAACCCCTTAATGCGATCCATGTTAGACCTGGCTACAATCATATCATCAACATATAAACATAAAATAAAATAGTTGTTATCATCCAACCTCTGAAAATAAACACAATTATTTGAATGACACCAACTATATCCATGCTCATCCATAAATTTGTCAAATTTAAGATACCATTTCCAAGGTGCTTGGTTCAATCCATATAAACTTTTCTTCAATCTATACACTAAGTTCTCCTTACTTTGACCTTAAATCTCTATGGTTGTTCCATATATATCTCTTCATCCAACTCATCATGAAGGAAGGTTGTTTTAACATCAAGATACTCCAAATGAGAATTTTCAGTAGCCACAATATTTAAAACAAGATGAATAGAAGTCATTTTAATAATAAGAGAGAATATCTCATCAAAATCAATGCCCTTTTTCTATGAAAATTCTTTTACAACTAAACTGGCTTTAAATCTTTTCTTACCTCCATTCTCTTCTTTCAACCTATAAATTCATTTATTCTATAAAGCCTATTTACCTGTAGGAAACTTGCATGAATCCCGAGTCTTATTTTTTAGCAAGGAGTCCATTTCATCTATACCATTTTCCCACTAAAGCTTACTATCCACTTTCAGTGCTTGATCATAACATTCAGGTTCACCAAAATCTATTAGTTAAATAGAGTGTAGAGAAGGACAAAATCTTTGTGGAGGTCTACTTAGCTTGGTTGACTGTCTAACATTCACTTTGGTTTGTGGTATTTTTTCTGGCAATTGTTGCAAATCATGAGAATTTTTTGGAACAATATCTTTTGGAGTATCATCCAACATTACATAATCATCTTCTTTCTTCTCATGTTTCCATGATAGATCTTTGTACAACACTTTCTCATTAAATATGACATCCTTGCTTCTTACAATTATATGATTTCCAAAATCCCAAAGCCTATAACCAAATTCATCAATGTCATTTTCAAAAAATACACATTTCTTTGACCTATCTTTTAGCTTGGTTTTATTTTCAGAATCTATATGAGAAAATGCTTCACAACCAAAGGTTTTCAAAAAAGAATAACTCACCTTCTTACCAGTCCATGCTTCTTCTAGAATACCATAACCCAAAGGAGTAGAGGGACCTCAATTAATCAAATATACAACAATATTGACAACCTCAAACCACATATTTAAGGGAAACCCTACATGTAACCTCATGCTCCTTGCACGCTCCATTATAGTTGTGTTCATGCATGTAACCACTCCATTTTCCTGTGGATTCCTTCGAACAATTTTGTATCTACTAATACTGTTAGTGGAGCAATAATCTTCAAATTCATGACTTAAATACTCACCACCATTATTAGATCTAAGACATTTTAATTTCTTACCAGTCTCATTTTCAACCAAGTATTTCCATTTCCTAACAATTTGAAATACATCAAATTTCTATCCATGGAAATAAATCAATACTTTTCTAATTTCATCATCAATAAATGTGAAATAATCATGAGAGCCAATAAGGGAAGATACACAAGCTAGTCCTTATACATCTGTATGTACAAGCTCTAATCTCTCACTTTTCTTTTCCTCCCCACTCTTCACAAAACTCACTCTCTTTTGTTTTCCATACACACAACTTTCACAAAATCCATATTAACAAATTTCAAACCTGGTAAAACTTTCCTTGTTCTAAAGTAATTTCATACCTTTCTCACTCATGTGCCAAAGTCTATTGTGTCATAACATTGTATCGAAATCCACATCAACTATTTTTTCTCCCTGCTCAACTATAACAACTATTCTAGATTCATTTTTCTTTGAAACAATTAAAGTAGTAGGAACAATATGACTTGTACAAAGATATAAGGTGTCTACTTTCACACCTTTTTCTACTACAAGGGAACCTTTTGAAACCTTCCAATTTTTTTCATTAAAATTAACTACACAACCCTCATCACTAAGTTACCTTTTTGAAATTAAATTCCTACCTAGCCTTGGAACATGTCTTACCTCATGTAGTACCCAATGATTTCCATTCTACAACCTAATCTTAACATTTCTCTTTCCAACAATTTGATAGGGTTCATTATCCCCCAAATAAACAAGCCTAAAATTCTCTTGGACATAATCAATAAAATATCCTCTATGAGGCATATCATGAAATGAAGCCCCATAATCTATAACCCATGAATCATGAACACTTTCTAAAGAAAGAAGAAAAGCATCCTCTTTGGATTTGTTACTTGCCACATTTTCCTCCTTGTTTGCTTCTGATTTATCTCCTTCATTTTTATTTCAAGTTCAACAATATTTCTTTGTATGCCCTAGTTTACCATAGTACTAGCACTCTCTTGGTCCTTTGGATTGAGACCTCTTTCATTTTGACTTTCCTCTTGATTTCCCATGATTTTTAGAATTGTTTCCTTTCTCAATCATTCTACCTCTACTTTGTGTTTTTAAAGTACTTCCTAATGTAGATCTACTTGAGGTTTTCCTATGAGTTTCCTCACTCAAAATAACACCAATCACATCATCATATATTAGTGTATTATATCTAGAAAGAAAATTACTCACAATCATTACCAAGTCATTCCATCTTTTAGGCAAAGAAGACAAAATCAAGAGAGCCTTAATTTCTTCATCAAAATTGATAGCCATAGAAGATAATTGATTAGTAATAGTATTAAACTCATTTAAATGATCCATAAAGGTCCACCTTCTTCCATCTTCATATTAAATAAATGCTTCATGAGAAATACATTATTCAAAGCAAAGGGCTTTTCATACAATTTCGCTAGGGTTTCCATCAACTCTTCCATAATATTTTCTTTTGTAATGTTAAATGTCACCAATGGTGCCAGGCATAATCAAATATTTCCATGTGACTTTTTTTCTAAGATCTCCAAGTCCTCATCTGTCATAGTTCCATGTTTCTTGGCTTTTCCTTCCAATGGCTTTTATAAATCCTTTTGATAAATATAGTCTTGCATTTGCATTTTCCATAACTAAAAGTATTTTCCATTCAACTTTTCAAACTTCAACTTACCCTCTTCTTCTATCACTCCTACTCAACCATGAGACTCCCACTCAATTGTGAGACTTTCCTATAGAGGATTACTAAAAAAACAACCTTTCTCTGATACCACTTGTTAGGATTAAACCACATATAGTAATAAAAATTACATGAAAATATAAATAATATCAAAAAATATTGAATCATTTAAAAGAGAATAAAAAACACAAATATTTGATGTGGTTCACCCAATTTCTAGGCTACATCTACCAAACAGCAAGTCCAATATTATTATGATCTAGTGATTACAACCTAATTACAATCTGTAATCCCTTACAACTAAATACCACGACAAGAAGAAATTTTTGCATCACACATTATAAAAATCCCTAACCCTAAGCACTTTTATGCAACTATTTTTGTCACTTTAGGGTTATAATTAATTGCAAAATATGTACAGTACTTCCTTGATCAGTCACCAAAAACTAACATTGTGCAATCCCTTGCATTAACTACTAATCCTATTATTATTTTGTAGGGAATAATCTATTTTATTAACAACTTAATGATGAACTTGTTGGTCTCAGATTTGTTTAGACAATTGAGTGTCAACACACTTAAGTAATTTCTAAAGTTGATGCCAAGTATAATATATATGCCAAGCTATAATAAGTGTCAAGCCAAAAATTCAACAGGTTCCTAGTGAACTTTAGGTTCCAAGCAAGTTTCAAGTGCCAAGTGACAAGTGATGCTAAGTGATAATAGGTGCCAAGGAAAGTATATATGTCAAGTGAGATAGAGTTACTATAGTAGCCAAGCAAGACAGAGTTACTATAGGAGCCCAACAAGACAAAAATTCTATATGTGTTGAGCATTAGCAATCAGTAAGTGTTGAGCAACATAGAATCAACATATTAGTTTGTGCCTTCACAAACTTAGATGTAAACCATTTTTGAGCTGACTCAAGATGAATCTCAAAGGATCTAAAAGATAAGATTGAATCTATTACATTACCTAAGCAATCAACATGAAGCCAATCAGAAAAATGGAGAAACTATGCAACCAATAGGAAAAGTGTAAAGATTTGAGTGGGAAAAGATGGATGAATCTTGATCATGGATTCATACCTAACCATAATTCTCAAAAACCTTTATAAGGAGGTTGATAGCTCCCATAATTTAGAGAGAGAGAGACATAGAGAGAGAGAGAGAGAGAGAGAGAGAGAGAGAGAGAGAGAGAGAGAGAGAGAGAGAGAGAGAGAGAGAGTTGAGTTGAGTAGAAGAGAAAGAGGTCATGTGCAAATGCATGAAAGAATGCTAGTGAAGTATTGAAGGAAGAAAAATGGGTGTAAGGACTTAGAGGAAGAGCAGCACTACATAATCAAGTTGATCAGAATAGAGTATTAGCGCTACAAGTAGAGATATATCAGATCAGGAAGGATTAGATTAGATTAAGTAGAACAAGGATCTGGAATCAACAATTGAAGATTGTAAGTTATTAGGTCAAGAAATTCTACTATACTTTCTAACCATTGTATTAGGATAATGAAAATCCTATGATGATAGGTTGGCTTAACAGCTATATTGTAAATCCTTAACAAGGTTGTAAATCCTTTAACAAGGTAACATTCCAAGTGAGTGTTTGTAAATCTTTTAGACAAGTCACTTTTAATAGGGTGTAAAGCCTTTAATAGGGCAGGCCTTTCACAGGGCAGACCATTGCTGATGGTCAAACTTTATAACCTTAACTAGTTACATATTGTTGTAGTGATAAGTTGTGGGTGTCATCACCACCCTAGTTTTACCTTCTCATTTTGGAGGGTTTCTGGGTGACCAAAATCTTGTGTTATCTATTTTCATGCAAGTCTTTACTTTCATGTTTATTAGAGAAGTTAGATGCATGTGATGGATCTTAGTTGAAAAAATTTAGAGGTAGAATACTCTTACTTCTAATTCACCCCCCCTCTCAGAAGTAAATCTTCCCACTTGTAAATTCCAATAGAATTTTTGCATATATTTGGGCTGACCATACACATAGGGTATCATATTTTGATTTCATTGATAGATGATGTTTCCTTTGATCAGTTTCTTCAAGTAAATTAAAAATTAGCTTCAATTCATTTATGAATCTAATATTTTTTTTCTTTTCTTAAAAGGTGGAACTTGGAAACTAAAGAGTTAAAGGATAAACTCATTAATGCCATGAGAACACTTTTTGGACCCAACATCTTTCAAAGACTTAAGCTCCTTGAAAAAGTGGGCTAAGCTTTGAAGTATATTAGGTATAACTATAGGACCCAAATGAAAAAAAACCCTTGTTATAAGCACCCCCACTATATTCCTATTATTGAGTGGGAGAATCTTAAAAAGGATGCCACCGAGTAAAAAGAAGAGATGGTGGAGAAATGGTACCACTCAAGGAAAGAAGGTATGTCATAATATTAAGAATCAAATTATGTAATAATTACTCTTAATACTTATTTGATCTAAAATATTGGAAACTTCACATAGGTTGCCTAACACATCAAAGGTAACCAAAGTAAGAAAATAGAAGCACGAGCAATACAAACTTGGCTCAAGTGGATATTCAAAACTTGTTGCACAAATTACAAGTATAAGTCAATGAAAAAATTAATATATTGTAAACAATTTTGACTTGATGAAATTTATTTAAAAAATAATTGATGATATTGAGAAAAAATGTATGCCATGGAGTTTAAATAATAACTTTTGAAGACAACAAGAAATTAGCCTCCAGACAAGGCTATACTGATGGGGACACAACCCACGCACAGAATGGACACAATAGGAAAAGGGAAATTGTATTAACTATGAAAATAAGCTAGTACATTCAGTACAGAGAAAATAGACTTCAAAACACACCCTAGGGGCTTACAATAAGATAAATTTGGAGATAATTTCTCCTTTCAGTACCTCCTCTCAAACTCCACCACGAACTGCCTTTTACAATGCCAAAAATGTCCTTAAATAGACCCCAGAGGGTTAAGGACTAGGAATAAATTCTAGAAAGTGATAGTAGGCATCCACCAACCAAGTAGAAGGCTCCAGAAGCCGTGTTAGAAGTTGGTGCAAATCTAGAAGAATCCAAAAATGGTAACTGAACTTCTGGGAGGCATAACTTTTGAACTGTAGCTCCGATTGACGAACCGTTTACATTTACGAAAAGCTCTCGAAGCGCTCTATTGCCCTATGGACCAGTTTCAGATTTCCCCCATTTTTTGGCCCTTTTAGAGGTCATTTAATGCCCTTAACCTAACTTTGAAGCATTCTTAGGAGGTCTCCAAAACCCAAAAAACTGTGATAACTTTCAAACCATGGGGCCTTTTTACCCGATTCTTTTTCTGGAATGCTCTAAATTAAAATTACATTCATCTGGCCAATTTACACCTCCTAGTTCACCAAAATGATGGCTCAATTACATACTCCTATTTTTTTGGCATTTACACATATCCCAAGGTGTTCAAATACTCTATCCTTGAACACTGATAGTGGAACTGTGAGAGTTGGAACCTTTATTTGACCCAAATGGATATCCAAAAATCAAAACACATGAAATAGAAACTAAGTTTAAGTACATTTTTCGGGTGACACAGGATTGCCCTTATAGCTCTGGATGCTCTTGCATCAAACACCCACGGTAGATTGAAAAGTGACCCTATCACTTTATGAATGGTAGAGGATATCCCAAATGGGAAACCTCAACTGCTGAAATCCAAGTTGAGTCTTTGATTGGCCATCCTTTCCACTTGACCAAGTACACTTCATACTGTCTGTTTCTAGTACTTCTACCCACACAATGATGTAGAATGTCTTCTATCTCCTCTTTCTTAGAAGCATGAATTGGACATTGCTCTAACACTAGCTCCTCATCTGCACCATCATCATGATACTCTGTTAAGTCTCCAATGTTGAAAATAGAGAAATGTGAACACCACTTGGAAGCTCCACCTCATATGCATTTCTTGAGTCATGTTTCTTCAAAATTTTGCAGGGGCAAAATTTCTTTATTTTCAGCTTGTTGTAAGTACCGGCTGGAAATCTTTCTTTTCATAAGTGCACCATGACTAGATCCCCTACTTGGAATTCCTTATGTCTGCTCCTTTGATCAACCCTAGATTTATACTCTTGATTCATCTTGGTAATGTGTGCTTGAACCTCCTCATGTAGATGCTTGATATGTTCAACAAATTCTTCAACTTCAGCACTTGTCCTTTCTCCTTGCTCTATCTTCCTCAATTCTGGTGTAGTCCTTGGGCTACTTCCATATACAATTTGGAATGGTGATTTTCTAGTACTCCTATTTATAGAGTTATTGTAAGCAAACTCTGCTTGTGGTAGAATCAGATCCCATCCCTTGGGCTTATCCCCAACTAAACATCTCAGCAAATTGTCCAAACTTCTGTTTACCACTTCTGTTTGGTCGTCAGTCTGTGGGTGATGCATGGAACTAAATTTCAAGTCTGTTCTCAACTTCTTCCACAATGTCCTCTAGAAATACCCTACAAATTTAGTATCTCTGTCAGAAACTATACTCCTTGGAAGACCATGTAGTCTTACCACCTCTCTGAAAAACAAGTCTGCAATATGGACAACATCATGAGTCTTGTGGCATGGAAAGAAATGTGCCATTTTGGAGAACCTATCAACCACCACAAATACTGAGTCATTACCATGTTGTGTCCTTGGCAATCCAAGAACAAAATCCATACTTATGTCCTCCCATGGCCTTGATGGAATAGGCAATGGCTGATATAGTCCAGTATTGTGACTAAATCTCTTGGAAACTTGACAAACCTGGCAACTCTATACAAACTTCTTCACATCCTATGAAATTTGAGGCAAAAAATAATGTTCTCTAAGAATGGCAATGGTCTTATCTCGACCAAAATGTCCTACCATCCCTCCGCTATGTTTCTCCTTAATCAAATTTTCCCTCATGGAACTCTTTGGAATGCACAATTGACTACCCTTGAACAACATGCCATCTTGAATCAAATAGTCTAACCACTTGGTTCTATCTACAGAAACAGGCTCTTTACAAGCTTTCCATGCTTCAGAAAAATCAGGATCCTCAGGGTACAAATTCTTGAGTTCATCAAACTTGACTACTTCAACCTGCATTACTGTAAGCAACAACTATCTCCTACTTAGTGCATCTGCAACCCTGTTAGATTTTCCACTTCTATGCTTCAACACAAATGTATAGCTCTGCAAGAACTCTACCCACTTCATATACCTCTGATTCAATTTACCTTGGCTATTTAGGTACTGTAATGCCTGATGATCAGTATACAAAATAGATTTCTTTGGCAACAAATAATGCCTCCATTTCTTTAAGGCCTAAACTATTGCATAGAACTCTTGATCATAAACATAATACTTCTTCTTTGCATCATTCAATTTTTCACTAAAATATGCAATAGGCTTACCTTCTTGGCTTAATACAGCCCTAATAGCACTGTCACTAGCATCACAATCCACCTGGAACACCTTTCTAAAATCTGGAAGTGCCAACACAGATTGTTCTGTCACCTTCTTTTCAGCAATTCAAAACTTCTCGCAGCTTCTATAGTCCATTTGAACTCTTTTCTATCCCCTCTTATTATGTCAGTTAGGGGTGCACATATGCCACTAAATTTTTTAATAAACTTCCTGTAAAAACTAACCAGACCATGAAATGATCTTACCTCAATATTAAACCTTGGAGTAGGCCATTCCAAGATGGATTTTACCTTCTCTGAATCCATTTTGAGACCTTCAGGTTATATAACAAACCCCAAATAGACTAACTCCCTTTTTGCAAAGATACACTTCTTCAAATTAATTAATAGTTTCTCTTCCCTTAACCTTTCAAGGATGCTACGAATATGCAATAAATTTTCTTCCAAAGTCTTGCTAAAAATTAAAATATCATCCAAATAGACAATACCAAATTTTCCCAATAACTTCTTAAGTACCTCATTCATAAGCCGCATGAAGGTGTTTGGGGCGTTTGTCAATCCAAAGGGCATGAATAACAACTCATAAAGACCCTCCTTGGTCTTGAAGGCTATTTTCCACTCATCTCCTTCTCATATCCATATCCGGTGATAACCACTCTTGAGATCTATCTTTGTGAAGTACTGAGTTCCACTCAATCAGTCCATAAGATCATCCATTCTTGGCAAAGCAAACTGGTACTTGATGGTTATCCTATTTATAGATCGAGAATCTATACACATCCTCCACTCTCCATTATTATTTGGTGTGAGAACTACTAGTACTGCACATGGACTTAGGCTCTCCTGAATCAAGCCCTTCCTTAACAGCTCCTGAACTTGTTTGTTTAGCTCCTATGTTTCAGTAGGAGTCATCTTGTGAGCAGCCTTGTTAGGAAAACTTGCTCCTGGAATTAGATCTATCTGGTGACTGATTTTCCTTACTAGTGGCAATCCTTCTGGAACATTATCAGAGATAATATCTCCAAATTCACCTAGTAAATCTGAAACTTCAAGTGGTATTTCACTACTACCTTCTTTACCTTTCCTAGGAGTCAAAGCATAGCACATATGTTGATGTTTCATTCCATCTAAAAACTTCCTTCCATCAACAAGACAAATCCTTGCACTACTACATACCTTTTCACCTTCCATTTTCATGGGCTTCAGTTTGTGATGAACTCCATCCTTTGTTAGAGAGTATGTTTTTGCATGACCATCATGTACTACATGTCTATCAAACTGTCATGGTCTACCCAACAATAGATGGAAAACATCCATTGCAATAACATCACAAAGAACTTCATCATGGTAACTCCCAATTTTGAATTTCACTAAACATTGTTCACTTACTAGGACCTTATGATCATCTTTTACCCAAACCATCTGATAGGGCGGGGGATGTTTCTCCCTCTTGAGCTTCAGCTTAGAGACCATCTCCTTTCACACCAAGTTGTCAGTGCTACCACCATCAATGATCACATCACAAAATTTTTCCTCACATTTGCACCTGGTATGAAACAAATTCCTCCTTTTTCCTAGTTCAATCTCACCACTTAGTAGGACCATTTCATTTACCAAGGTCTCTCCTCTTTTTGCATCCTCTGAATGTGATGACTGTCCATCCTCATCCACATGAGCAACCCTAGCTTGACCCTCAACTCTCCTACCTGTCCTTCCTTGTCGTTGGGGGCATTCAAAGGCATGATGACCTTCTTCATTACAATGGAAATAGGTACCACGGAAGCCTCCTCTTCCTTGTCCACATCCTCTACCTCTTCCTCTTTAATTTCCAAAGTCTTGATCACGGGAGTGGTTGAAACCCTCATTCCTCTGGTTCCTGCTAGTACCCACATCTTCATTTTTCTTTTGGGTTTCATTTCGACCTCCAGATGACCTACTGCTTCCCCTTCCTCCTTGACCATGCCATCTTTCTCTCCCTTCAAACCTCTTATTCAACATCTCTTCAACTCGTAGGGAAAACTGGCATGCCTCTTCAATGCTGGTCATTCTTACCAGACTTAATTCCTCTTGGATGCTAGGTCGTAACCCACTGATATAATGAGAAACCTTCTCCTTATTTTCTTCTACATGCCCTACTCTAATCAAAAGTTGATAAAAATCCTCTATATATTCTTGGACTAATCTTCCCACTTTCTTTAGCCATGCATCTTCTTAAACAAATCAAGCTTGTAGTCCACAGGAATGAACTGCTTCTTCAATTTGTCCACCATGCGATCCCACCTTGTGATCTTCTCCTTTCCTCTTCTATTTCTTTCCAATTGAACCTCTTGCAACCAGATTTTGGCATGGCCTTTCAGTTTGGCCTTTGCAAACTTAACCCTATCTGGATCCCTGATATCCTCATACTCAAAGTATTGTTCCAATTTATTGATCTAGTCGATCAACTCATCTTGTTTTAGAATTCCTAAAAATACAGCCACATCAATTGTAGATCTTTTCTTAAAATTTAGTAATGGACCTAAAAAGTCTTTCCTCTACCTGATTCAGAACTTCCCCCATCAAATTCCCCTTCTGGTCCATTTTCTTCTTCTTCATTGTCATCCTCACTATCGTTACCTGCAGCAACATTTGTTCCTCGACGGAGCTCCTCCTGTAATGCTTGTACTTGCCTTTGTAGGGCTCTAACCTCCTCAGGATTAATAGCTCCAGCCCTTCCACCACACTCGCTTCATGGAGGCATCTTCTTAACTCAAACCCACAACCACACAGTCCTGGTGCAAACTGCCTCATAGTCGGCGCTCTGTCTACACACTCAGGAAAACTAGCTCTGATACCACTTGATGGGGACACAACCCACGCACAAAATGGACACAATAGTAAAAGGGAAATTGTATTAACTATGAAAATAAGCTAGTACATTTAGTACAAAGAAAATAGATTTCAAAACATGCCCTAAGGGCTTACAATAACATAAATCTAGAGATAATTTCTCCTTTCAATACTTCCTCTCAAACTCCACCCCGAACTGCCTTTTACAATGCCAGAAATGTCCTTAAATAGACCCCGGAGGGTTAAGGACTAGGAATAAATTCTAGAAAGTGCTAGTAGGCATCCAACAACCAAGTAGAAGGCTCCAAAAGCCATGTTAGAAGTTGGTGCAAATCTAGAAGAATCCAAAAATGGTAACTGAACTTCCGGGAGGCATAACTTTTGAACTGTAGCTCTGATTGACAAACCGTTTACATTTTCGAAAATCTCTCGAAGCACTCTATAGCCCTATGGACTAGCTTCACTCATCCCCCATTTTTTGACCCTTTTCAAGGTCATTTAATTCCCCTAACCTAACTTTGAAGCATTCTTAGGAGGTCTCCAAAACTCGAAAACTTGCGATAACTTTCAAACCATGGGGTCTTTTGACTTGATTCTTTTTTTGGAATGCTCTAAATTACAATTACAATCATCTAGCCAATTTATAGCTCCTAGTTCACCAAAATGATGGCTCAATTACATACTCCTATTTTTTTAGCATTTACACATATCCCAAGGTGTTCAAATACTCTATCCTTGAACACTGATAGTGGAACTGTGAGAGTTGGAACCTTTATTTGACCCAAATGGATATCCACAAATGAAAACACATGAAATAGAAACTAAGTCTAAGTACATTTTTTTGGGTGACACAAGATTGCCCTTATACCTCTGGATGCTCCTGCATCATATACAACTATGGCTAAATAACTCTGAGCAATGAGTGCACATGGTTCTTTTGTTGGATCTACCAATTAGGTAAACAGGTCAATTGAATTTTATTTCAAATTGAATACTTTAACAATTACTGTATTTGATTTTAACTTCCAAAAAAAATAGTCATTATATTTATTATAAGTAAGGAAACAATGACTATTTATTTGTTTAAAACTTTAAAGTGAATATATCTACATGGATTAAAATTATTAACATTTCTTAGTCTTTTTCTTCTACTTATATGTATATATTGTTGATAATTTTACTAATTTTTTACATTGGATTGCAAGATGCCAATCTTGATACACCAGCTAAGCACCAAAGAGTCATCAATTCAAATGTGGATCATAGCATCAAAGATATATATTTTATTTTCAATTTTTTATTTATGAATTATTAATACAAGTAAACATTTTAAATTGAATTTGGTGTAGTAATAAAAATTTAACTATAATATGTGTTGGGATTAAGAAAGCATCTTATATTGTAGTTGTAGGGGATGTAGAGGTTGTTCTTAATGAGCGTGTTGAGGTTCAAGCCAGTGGGCAAGATGATGTGGTTGGACAAGGTAAACAACGCTACAATGTTGTTTAAATTATTTAAAGTCTCAAATGTTTTAAATTTAACCCTTTCATTTGTTACTATAGAGGATCCACCTTTGCAAAGGACAATGAGATCACATCCATGAGTGAGAATAAATATCGATGATGACATGGATATGCCTCTACAACAATATAGGGAAGGACAAAAAGGAAAAAAAGAAAAAATACATGATTCATTGTGAACTTATGTAACTTATTTGATAATGATTGATGTTTATGTCTAGATGTTGTGTTTATGTTTTATTGAATGTTCATGTTAATTTTCTAATGAATCTTATGTTTTAATGTTAGTGTGAATGTTGTAATAAAACTTATATGTTAATGAATCTTATCGTCTGATAATTCATGAATGTTATATTTTATTAATAGAATGAATGAATTTTAGATGTTAGGAGGAGGGTGGGATGAGCTCCAACTTCATGTGGTTGGCCCTTATTAGTAGAGAATATTAAGCCATTCTTGAAACCAAGTGAAGCTTAATATTAACCTATGGTTGTGTGACAACTAACTATGTGAATCTCTTGGTTTTAAGCAATGCAAAAGGCAGCCATAGTTCAATATGTAATCTCAATATATTCATATGCATATGACATCAAGTGGAGAATTTTTTTTAGAGGTATTTAATTAGGTATTTTAAGTTATACACCATCACAAACATCGTAACTTTGACTCTTATAGGAAAGCATAATGTCCTCAACATACAAGCATATCAAGAATTTCTATGTGTTGGCTTACTAAGGACATTCTCTCATTCATAGCAGCTAGAGTTCCAATGTTCATGAAGGTTTTAATTTTAAAAACTTAAAATACATGTTAACTAAATGTAAATGTGGTGAGTTTTTTCAGCTCCACCTATTTTCCATGCATATAGAATGCAGTTGCATGTGCATTCTCAATTTAGAGTGGCATTCACAAGTTTATCAAATCAATGGTATGATGTCATTCACATCTACAGTTTTGCATTAGCAAGCTTAGTTGATTTCTAGGCTATTGCTGAAAACTATACATATGCTTAAACTTAGTTTTGGGTTCAATTTATATGGTAAAAGTGTCTAAGATCAAATATTTGAGTTCATTGTCTAAGATCAAATGTTTGGCTATGAGTATAGAAGTGTATGTCGCATGGGATGTCTATTGGAGGAAGTGGTGTATGTCTTTATGCTAGGTATTTCATAAGATACTAGTCATCTAATAATGAGGAGAAATAATGAAAATAATATATTTTATATATTATTGTGGTCTAACAATATTGAAATGTAGGTAGGGGGAAATAGAATTTCCATACATACTACTCCAAGTAGTCATCTATTTAGTGAACATTTACTCCATGGCTTCCTTTAGGTGGTTAGTGGGGAGAGTATTTTGGCATTTCTTCTTCATGTATTTTACCTTCATGTACTTCATATTCTTTTCAATGATGACTATGGTAATCACTCATAACTTAATGTTGTTGCAGTTACAACATGGCCTTTATTCATGCTATAGAGTATTTTCTAAAGATTTATGATCCCTTGTTAGGAAATCTGCCTTGTCCCCCATTAATAAATGATTGACTTATGTTGAAGTACAATCTAACATGTACTATGGGCACCCCCAACTTGACAAATGATTCATCTATGGGGGAGATGGTATTATCAATTGAACCTTGTAGCTTGGACACTGTATGGCTTTTTGTTTTTTCAATATGGAGACATGTAGACCAATTTAAGAATGACCTGAAAAAAGAAATGGTCAAGTGTATAAATTTTCTAGAACTTATATCAACTTTTTTAATTAGGACAATTTCTAACATTAGATTTTTTTGCTCTGATGCTTGCTGATGGTGACAAATCGATTGTGCTTGCTAGATATAATGCAAACACGTTTACTAGGATCACATCAAACTATGAAGTGAGGTATGTAGTATTTGTTACTTTTCTCATCTATATAGCTAATGAAATCTATAGATAGAATTTAAGAGTTCATTATGCTAAAATATGGGTTACTTTGGCTAAGAGATCATAAGGTTATTGCTTTCAATCAATGTCTCGAATGTTTGGTAAACTATGCTTAATCATGACTTATGGTGTATGTATATTCTAGTCTACATAACTTAAGGAAGATTATTTTTCCTTCCACAAGAATCTCTAATTACATATATAAGGGACTAGAATAGTTAATTTAACATATATGGAAAACTCATAAGTTTAAAGACCTTTGACTTTGCAAGATATTTATGTAGATTTATTTTTTTTTTTGGTCTAGAAATGAAAATCAGATTTTTCTACTCCAGTACTTGTTGATGGGGATAAATAGATTATGCTTCCCAAATTAAATGCAACAAGTTTACTAGGATTGCATCAAAATATGAAGTGAGGTATGTAGTATTTGGTGCTTTCCTAATCTATATAGATGATAAATTCTATAGATAGAATTTAGATTGAGGCCATTAATTTTTTGAAATTGTGGATGAGTTAACTTTTTCTATTGAGAAAAATGATTATGCAAAAGGATTTATGATTTTGGATATTTATTTTTATGGTTTCAAATGTAGAAAATTTTTATCCCAACATCTTGATTTTGTAGTATAGTTTCTTCAAATTTGAAAACTAAGATGGAAATTTAATCTATCAATTGTATATATTATTGTAGATGACCATAAAATTGGGATCTTCAAAAGGTAGACAACTAGCCATAAGAAAAAAAAAAATAGTCCCTTATGACCATACATCTTCTTGGCTCCATTATAGCATTTTTGTGTAATCATCTCTTGTAAAACATATGCAGAAGTACCAAAATTTGTATGTAATAGACCATCATGCTTGAGTTGTTCAGTCATTGAACTTAATCCAAATCCAAAGTCTAAGACATTTAGATTAGTGCTTTGATCTAGAATCAACTTTTGCAGCTTCAAATCTCTGTAATAAACTCCCATGTTGTCACAAAAGTCCACTATATTGATAACTTGTTGGAAGTATTTAATTACTACATCCTCCTTTATCTTTCCTTTGGAAACTTTGTTGAAGAGTTCTCTTATAATATATTCCATATCAAGATAGATTTTGGTATTTCTTTCCATGACTTAAAACAGTTGTTCAATGTTGGTATACTCAACTAGTCTAATCATAGTTGAGCAATGTTGGGATGCTTGACCAGTCTAATCTTAATGTATGGAATTTCATGATTTCCAACCTCACCACCTTCAATGTAGTGGTTGTGTTTCTTCTTCAGTTCATCAGATGAAGCACTAAGTTTAAATGGCCATAAAAGGTTGTTTACTTTCATGAAGCTAGGGCCAATAGTAAAAAACTTGTGGATAAGATATTCAATACAGATTATGCCATATTTATCTAAAACTTGTTCACAAGAAACAAGGTAGAAATAATAAGAACTGGGAAAGCATATTGACTAACACAAAAAGGCATCATGAGCACAAGTACCTTTTCAATGACATGGTTGTTAGTCAAAGGAATTTGTGACTTGTTAACCTTTCCATAATCTCTCTTGTAAATTAGCTCTCTTATACTTTTTAAATTTGGATATCTAGAAAGACTTAAGCAAGAGAATTAAATACTAATAAACACAATAATCTATGAAATAAGAAAAAATTGATCTACATAATGCTTATAATTGACCAAGAACTAGCCAAAGGTAACATATGGCTCAACTTGATGCAACATGTTCATTATTGCTTTGTTCACTTTTTGAAACACACCATTTAGGATATGAAATGAAGTACCATAGAAATTCAATATCACTTGACCATTGTATATACATCCAAAAGAGATCACTAACCACTATTCTAGAAACAAAAAGAGTAAAAGAGTAAAAGAGATAGTTCAAGCTGAAAAAGGACCAACCTACCTGAAAAGAAAAAGTCTCAAAATTATTCTTGTCTTTGGATGCATATCATTGATATTGAATAAGAAGAATAAGAAACTAAATAAACAAAAAAAAACTACTTAAAAGGTTATATAAGAATTTGGGGAAGACTAATAATGTTTTGTTCCTCTTTATTTAAAATAGAAGAGATGTAAATATATTATAATCAAATCTAGAAAAAAACATTTTATATTTTTTATGAAATATAGACTAGAGAGCTAATAGTCTACCAAATCTATCACTATATAAAGACCAAGAAAGTACAAAGTATATAAATACTATAGAGTAGGTTCTTATCCATGAATACAAATAATGAAGATTAGCTTAGCTACTAGCTCAACATAAAATCCTCCTTTAATTTTTGCCTCTCTCTTCAATCTAATAACCTCCCAGTCTTGATTTTTGTCACAAAGAACACAAGAAAATTAATAAGGTGTATTCCTCAACCCTAGATGACATGATGAAACATCAATTAAAAACCCAAGAATTTATTAAAGGATCCACATACTCCTTGGTGACTCATAAATTGATATAAAACTTTCCAAAAATAAACTAAGGTGTACAACTTAACACTAGATGGAATGGTGACATATCACTCACAAATCAAGAAATTTATTACTTGCTCTATATATTCCTTTGAATATTCCCCAGCCTTCTTAAATATTAGTTTGCAATTTGTAGCATTTTTTACTTTTGCAATTTCCAACTTCCACTTCTTGTCATTCTCCCATTCTTCATTTGTTTTCCTCTTCTTGAGAACTGACTCAAGCACAATATATTCATCCTCTGAACTCATATCTAAAATAAAATAAAGAATTATATTATTTGGAAAAATTAAACATTAAATAGGAAAATGATTTCTAGAAGCAGTAAGCATTTTAGAATTTCTATGGAAAATCACCATAGTATATTATATAATTCAAAAATAAAGACAATTATAGTTGTTAATTATACACTAGATGTATTGATATGGGTCTTTATGGGAGTTGGAGATTGCTTTAAAATGACAATTAACTCTCAAAAATCTGACAAGTGAAACAATCTCATCGGTCTCTCTAGATGCAAAACACTGCTAAAAAAAAGGTACTACTTACCATAAATTATTTGTTAAAGAAGTTTTAACTATTGTAGATTTTGAATGCAGAAACAAGCCAAGAAAGGTAGAACTACTCTCCAAGTGTGAAACTAAGATTTTAAGGGAGGCTAAGATGCTCTTCCCTAGGAATTATTTCTAGCAACCTGATAATTGTGAGCATTTAACTCACACAAGGTTGATTCTAGTTGATAAATTACTAATAACTATGTCAATATGTTGATATGTTTATTATTTTGAGTTTTTATTTTCATGCTGAGAAAATAAGTTCTTTTTGTTGAATATCATGAGGGAAGGGATCTAATCATTTTGTCAACCTACGTTGGGATGATCTAATTTTTTGCAACCCAAGTTGTTGGCTATCAAGAAAAACCTTGAAAAGAAAATTTCCTTGTGATCTGAGGAGTGCATTATGAGTTGTTTATTAATTTATAAATCGAAGTATTTGTTTGTGAGTAGTATTGTATCTAGTGTAAAGTGAGGCTAAAAAAAGTTATGTGTCACTAGTAGCTATTAATCTTTTACAACCCATGAATTCTTCATTAAACTTGTATAATATATTAGGTTTGTATTTTTTGAAATTAACATTTTGAATCACTCTCTCTAACTCATCATTAGAAAGAAGTACAAAATTATATTTTCTAGTATTATTAGAGTCAAAAAATTTCTAAATTGAATCCATTCTACTTTTATAGACATACGATGTAATATATGTTCGACTATTTTTCTTTTTGTTTTTATAAAATTTTGATGGTTTATTGAGGCCATTCAAAAATGTCATTGCATACTCTTAGAAGTTGAGATGCTAAATTTTGTTCAAGGACTACATGCTTTTTAACAAAAAATTTTAACTTCATTAATTTTCATAACATCTCAAAGGAGAATATTTTTGAATCTTGATGAGCATTAGAATTTTTGAATTGGTAAATACATTTGACAAGTTTAGGAGGTAGGTAGTAGAAACAACTCTGAATCTTTAGTGCATTTGTATATGAGATTATATAACCATTATTGAACCTTTCATCTTAATTTGTGAATTCTATGATGTTTTGGAAAAATCATATAAAGAGTCAAGAGAAGAAGGAAAAAGATAGATTGCAACATCAATGAAAAATTCAAGGCAAGACACTTGTGAAGAGTGGAAGGAGATGGAAGATCAATGGGATGTCAATAAAGATAAGAAATTTATTATAGAACAAAATTGCAAATTCAAAGATGAATTATATTTTAAAGAGAAATATTAGAGATATATTTTAGTCTAAATGAGTTTAGAATTCATTTCCATCATTATCATCATTAAATGACAACTTAGTCTCAAAAAATACTTACCACCATAATTGATCTAGATAGATGTTGAAGTATATTCTGTATCACCTAGATTAGTAGAGTAACATGAACACTAATGTATAAAAAGCATTCTCAATACTAAAAACAAGTAAACACTTATGATAGGACCAATTTTTTATCACCAAAAATGGAGGCAAACCAAGAATGGTATAACACAATGATGCAATGGATTTGTCCTTGATTGTAGGAATGTATGCTCAGAAGTTATGCTTCAAACTTCAAATGGATGGGTGGAGTGAGTGAAACAAGGTATCAACAATGGAGTTATGAAGTGATTTTGCCATTATAATGGTATTTTGGTAGTTTATGAGCTCTCAAAATAGCATTATAACTTTGCATGGAAGGTGGATGATTTTAGTGAAGGAGGTGGGTTCAATTTATAGGCTAAGGGCTTAAGGGATGGAGGGCTAAGATGCAAGGAGAGATGAAAGCTTAAGGAGGGCTAGGATGCACTTAAAGGGGAGCACATGGATTGTGCTTGTTTAGCACCAATAGGGAGGTGACACTTGTCACAAGGAGGATGAGTGAGAGAGGATAAGATAAGGGTTGGTCAAAGGCTTGATGAGGGTGGTTGAGGATGTAATAGTCATGAGTGAGGATGTAAGAGCCATTTATGGCTTTGTAAGAGCATTGAAGGCTTATGGTTGGGATATTTTGGAGGGAATTGAGATTTTTGACTTTGCTTGGATTAGGAAAGTCTTAAGCTCACTTAGGGAATGTGACAAGGTTGGGGCAGGGGGAGATTAGGCTTGGGTTAGGATTAGATTAAGGGTGTTAGAGATGTGCAAGTGGATGATATTCATGAGGGTGGGTAAGTTAGTGGCTAAGCTAGGTTAGTATGGGTGGATGGGGTGGATTAGGCTAAATGGAGAATTTAGGATAGGTTAGGGGCTATTAGATTTGAGGGCTTTATTTATTAAAGTGATTTATTTAATAAATGAGGTTTTTGGAATTAGATAGGAGAATAGGATTAATTGACAAATAATAGGTTATTTGATTTATCAATAAGGACTATAGATGATTAATTAAATTAATCAGCTAGGGGATGGCAAAGGTTTAATTAAATAGGAATTTAATGATACCTTTAGAGATAGCTAAATAGGATTAGTAAAGCAGTGTAATCAAATTTAGGTGTCTACATATTCTAGGACTTTTAATCTAGAATGTAATATTTGAGATGATACAAAATAGTATACCTTTCAAGGAAAGGGTAAAGCAAGGAGAAATATAATATGAACTCAAAATTTTGTGGGAAGAATAAGTGGTAGCGAACTAAGAATGATCACATATATGAGCAATATTAACTATTGTCACTATTTGGTATAAATTGAAGCAAGGATATCTAATAATAATCATTTGAATAAAAAATGGAACCATCGACCAAGAGTTATAAAGAATTTCAAAAGGAAAGGAAACCTTGGAGTAAGAATAAATATGACAATGAGATATTCAAACATAGAAATAAAACCTTTTAAACTTAGATGGAAAACCCAACTGATAATCCTTCTAGAAACCAGAAATTTGAAAAGAAAAGTATGGGAAGACTCTCTTATGGGTCAACATCTTTAAGAATAAGTTAGAGATCCATTGAAGACAAATGCATAAGATGGAACTCTTTGGTGGAAGACCTATAGTATTAGAGAAATAGATTGAAAATTAGGATAGTCATACAAATAAATAATTTAATTTATCAAAGTATTTTAAACAATATATATTAAAAGAGATTTTTCATAAAATGGATTTTATGAAAATGGTTGAAAACTTAGTCATATATAGAAACCTTTGATCATTTACTTTAATCAAATTAATATCTTAATATTATCTTGGATTTATAATGAATGAAAAAACACTTTCAAAAATTATATTTTAGAGAATCATTTGGCATAGCCATAGAGGTTAGTATCCAATGAATTGAGATCAAAAGTAAAATGACTAAGGAAGAAATTTGTAGGCTTTTGTAAACTTGAATCTCAAAATGGGGAAAAAGGAAGTAGACATGACCTACTATAAAGGTGAAGTAGATTAGATTGTCAACCATTAAACAAAATTTGACATCTCAACTTCCAATAAACCATGAAAATATTATAAAAATAAACACAAGAAAATAAAGGACCATATATTACTTAACATAATTGGTTCAACTATTTTTTTTATGGAAGGCCTTAGCTCCAATGACATTAGACATGCTTTTCTTTAGGTGTTTAGGAGAGAGTTTGTTTGACATTTTTTGTGATGACATTAATTATTTTTACTATTTTTGTGAGAGCATAATCAAACATCTACTCATATGATGTTCTTCTTTTCTCAGACATCTGATGCCTCAAATTAAATTCTAAATTTTGTCATTTGAACAAGTAGGGGTGAAAGTAGGGCACCTGCATTTTCACTTCATTATGGAGAGGCCTTGTTCTCACTAAACATAATTATCACATTCCATCATTTACAACTTCACATGGATAATTTTCTCCCAAAATAGATTTGAGTCAAAATTGATTGGAAGGCTTCTTATTAACTACAACTGACTCACTTAACTACAATTGATTAGAGATCTTGAAGCCTCTTTGATAGAAGAAGTGGCCTAGGCATTACAAGCAATAATTTATTTTTTATAATTCACCTAGTTTTCATAATTTTGGCAACATTTAACAATAGCTAGTCATCACTTGCATAGCACAACTATTGCAAGAGAGTCACAATTATAATGGCTAGTCCTAGTAGATCAACATCACTTCCACAATGCAATTATCACATGGATGTCACAATTACAATGATAGACTGGAAGCTTAAGACATCATAATTATGATGACATACTATCACAATTGTGACATCCTCAACACAGACTCTTTTCCCTTTTTCCAAGTTACAACAAAATTTTCCATTGCAATTATGACTGGTGCCCTTTCCATCATAATTTACAATAAAAAAATTCTAATTCCTATCTGATAGAAGCCAACTCATGGTTCTATCACTTGGGTGATGGGTGGCCATCACAATTATGATGACGTGCCATCAGAATTCAAGCCCAAATGTAGTAGTGACAACTATAAGTAGTAGACTATCATGCAAAACTTATGATGAAGATGACACCTCTAACTACTAGTCTTTCATTGAAAACTTTTGATGAAGATGATGTTTTCAACTACTAGATTTTGATGGAAAATGTGTGATGAAGATGATAGCTGCAACTATCAAACTATCATGGAAAAGTTGTGATGAACATGACACCTTCAACTACTAGACTGTCATGGAAACATTGTGATGAAGATGTCACCTCCAACTACTAGAATATCATGGAAAATTTTATCTCTATTGTTTCAAATTGGGGGAGAGAGAGAGACATAGACTCAAAAATTGAGACACCTCTAGAATTATATCCATATATTCACTAGATTTCTTATCAACATGTTTCATTATTTCAAGATCTACTCTAAATCTACTATCAATATTGACATCAATTTTTCTTTCATCTCAACAAGAGTTTCAATAATTTGTCTAGCCACTCGAGAATAATATTATTGTAATTTTCCTTGTTTGTCATGGTGATGTACCTTTGGCTTAATTTCACACCCTTCAGCCTCCTATTCTTGACATACATACACAAACCCATCACTAAATTTTCCTACATGATAAAAATCAAAGATAAAATTGAGTAAAATGAATTGACATATGTCAAAGCCTTTAGAGGAAGTCTCTATTATTTCTTTAAAAGATGATTTATCTTCTAGTTCAACTAAAAGAATCTCTCTCCTATACCTTTTCCTACATTATATTGTTCCATTTTAATTAGGTTGGCCATGTGAGGGTTTCCATTTGGATGAACAACAAACTAAATGATTCCAAGACCCACAGTCTGAGTTCCAGAAGTTAAACATTCCTTGATGGGATTTGCATTTCAATCTTTGTATAAAACCCCCTACCCATTGTCCCTCCACCATACTCTTTCTTTATATAAAACCCATTGTACATCATTCTTAAAATAATTTATTTGATGAAATTAATCTATTTTTAGGTAGAATTAGGCCCATTAGACCTCTAAATAATTGAATATACTTTTATATAGATATAAAGAAATTGTGTTATGTCTAGTAAAGTCATACCAGACAAAAAACAATCATGTTACATCAATTAGACATAACATGATCACATTATGTCTGGTATAAAATTTAAGTAATATGAAGAATAGCGTGATCATGTTTTTTTTATTAAATAGATCAATTGTGTTTTAGCTTAATAACAGGCTTGTTTAACTACCCAAAGGCTTGGGTTGATGTCTTCCCTCCATTTTTCATTAGTTTAGAAATCTTTTCAACTTCTAATCAATTCTCTTCTTTGACTTTATTAGGTTTGAAAATGGTGAAGAAGGTATCTCTAAAATTATCACCATAATCTCACATATTTTGTTACTTTTCAAACATATATATTTTTAAATTTATGGACAAGATTAGTATTATGAAATTAATTTTTCTATATTAGTGTCTCAATAGTCCTCTTAGACATATGTCTACCATTTTTTAATAACCTTTGATATACCTAACTAAATGGAAAATAGATTATACATTATTGTTCTACACTTGATTCAATATTCTTTAAAAAAAGTGTTGATTTTAGCATATTTTGATGTAAGTTATCTCCAACATATGAAGAGGTACCAGAATTTCAGGATGTTGTAACTTCAAAAAAATATAGAAAAAAACTACGCATAAAAAAATTATGAGAAAATACACAACTTCTAGATCTTACTCTTACCTATCATACTACCAAAGGGTTTTTCAAAATACTCAATATAACTATATGTTTAATTGAGCACATGAAAACAACTATCTTATGGTTTTTAGCAAAACAATTGTAGAATAATTTTTTGTATGCATGGGGTTTGAACCTCTTAATGTGATCCATTTTTTATAAACCTTAATAATTTAGAAACTATATTCAAAGTACTATATTATTTGTGTTCTACACATTTTTGCATTATGAGTGCATGACTTCAATGTTGGAAATTGTATATCGGAAACAAGATATCAGGATCTTATACTTTTACTATTAAAACAATTTCATTAATTCATATCCAAATCATCTTATAGATCTATCAATAAAACTATAATGCTAAAACATAAATATAATACATCACATCCATAAAACTCTTAAACACATAACATAATGATGCAAGAGTATCCAGAGGTATAAGGGCAATCCTATGTCACCCAAAAAAAAATGTACTTAGACTTAGTTTCTGTTTCATATGTTTTCATTTCTAGATACCCATTTGGGTCAAATAAAGGTTCCAACTCTCACAATTCCACTATTAGTGTTTTAGGTTAGAGTTTTTAATCACCTTGGGATACGTGTAAATGCCAGAAAATAAGGAGTATGTATTTGAGCCATCATTTTGGTGAACTCGAAGGTTTAAATTGGTTGGATGATTGTAATTGTAATTTAGAGCATTCCAGAAAAAGAATCAGGTCAAAAGACCCCACAGTTTGAAAGTTATCGCAGTTTTTTAATTTTTGGAGACCATCTAAGAATGCTTCAAAGTCAGGTTAGGGACATTAAATGACCTCAAACAGGGCCAAAAAATGGTGGACAAGTGAAGCTGGTCCATAATGCTATAGAGCGCTTCGAGAGCTTTTTGAAAATGTAAACGGTTCATCAATCAGAGCTATGGTTCAAAAGTTATGCCTCTCGGAAGTTCAGTTACCATTTTTGGATTCTTCTAATTTTGTGCGGACTTCTAATGCGACTTCTAGAGCCTTCTATTTGGTCGGAGGATGCCTACTAGCACTTTCTAGAATGTATTCCTAATCCTTAACCCTCTGAGGTCTATTTAAGAACATTTCTGGCATTGTAAAAGATAGTTCAGAGTGGAGTTTGAGAGAAGGTACTAGGAGAAGAAATTATCTCCAGTTTTATGCTATTATAAGCCCATAGGGCCTATTTTGGATTTTGTTTCTCTAAACTAAGTGTACTAGCATATTTTTATAGTTAATAAAATTTTCCCTTTCCTGTTGTGTCCATTTTGTGCTTGGGTTGTGTCCCCATCACATAATGATTTTGTTACCCATAAATACTTCAAGATGAAGGTAAAACTAGAGTGGGGATGAAACATATAAATCTTCATTGTTGCAATAATAAAGTTAACCAAATAAGGTTACAATTTCAAACCATAAGATATGATCTACCCTATGAGGGGTTTTCCTTATTAAAAGCTTAAGAGAATATTAGGTTTCACCTTTTAAATAATTTTACATTCACAATAAAGTAAGGACTTTATTAGGAGATTTACATAGGCATGTTAGGACCACTATGTTAAGAGATTTACCCTACCTCCATTAAAAAATAATTGATTCAGTACCTGACCCTTAGTTTACTCTATAATTTGATCTTGGGTCTCTTCTTTCCTTTATCTATGATCTAATTCTCCTAACCTAATAAATTTGTTTAGTCCTTCATTTCTCTAATTGCTCTCTATTGTATCTATCTATGAAGCTTCATTTCACTCCTTCTCATGCACATATCCTTTATGTATTCTCATTGTTATCAATTCTAGGGTTATAATCTTCCTTAAATATATGTTAGGTGAAGTTTCTAGATCTTGATTAATGACTTAAACTTCATCATCCTTTGTCATTTATGTTGGTATTTTGAAACATTACAATTTTAAATTATTTTGATGAGAAGATAATATATCTAGGGGCAACTACTTCTCATTTTCAACATACCCTTTTAGACACCAGGCCAACTATAAGGTTAGACCCTTCATTTATTTTAGGCTTTGCAAAACCTAGGGAGGTGGACCTCATATTCACTTATATGGTACTAGTGCTAAAACATACACTTGAATCTAACAAAGTAGATAAAACCCTTAATCTTCTAATACTTATGAAAAGATCCTAGATATGAAATAACTAATGACATGACCTAAAATTTTGATAGGTGAGGGCATCCTTTCAGCTATTAAACAAAAAGGGAAATGGATGATTATAATTTTGATTTCAGTAAATCTCCAAATAGCCAATAGTAAGAACAAGTTGATCCTATAGCTAATTAGTGCCTTATCCATTGGGCAATTCCATGAATTATGCACATACATCTATTATACCAATGACATATTCCATATGTCAAGATATCAGATCTATCTTATCACTTTTTGAATCAAACATTAGTGTTCATAAAGACCTCATTCTCATGAATTATACTTCTCAAATAACTAGCAACCCTATCAAATACATCAAGAAATTACTTGGCCCTTTGTTCCAACAACAAAATATATCAGAAATACAACCTTAAGGGGATGCAAATGGGTCTAATTTTTTTGTCCCCAAACCTCAAAACATTGCAAATTATAGAGATAGGAGATAAGAATCAAAATGAAACTAAGAGATTCTAGCCCATTTGTATTTATTTATTTGAAACTATATATTCAAATGCATACAAACAACTCATGAAACCACTAAATAAATTAGAACTAGCTATATTAACTTAACTTCTATTGTTCATACAAGAGAAAATATGCTGATGAATAGTATCACAATTGTGAGAAACCATCAAAACTAGAACCCTTGGTCTCAAAAACCTAAGAAAACTCAAGATTAGAACCCTTTGGTATCACAAAAGTGAGAAATGTTTTCCAAAACTAGAACCCTTACAATGAATGAGAAAGAGAGAGAGAGATATAGGAAAAGAATGAAATCTCAGATATGATCTAGAAGTGACATGTGTCCACTCGACTCTTCATTCCTTGCTATTGTAAATAATCTCTCATCTTTCTACCCCTAAAAATCTAATATGATTTTCATTATTGTTTTGTAACAAACTCACAATACCTCTTAATGATGAAAACCCTTGTGTTAACAAAATATCTAAAATGCTGATAATACCTTGATTCAATTGAGTTGGAGGTAACAAAATTTTACCCTAACTACATTCAAACTACCTCTGACATTCATTCAATTCACCATTTTACTAGAAATCAAATTTGAATTGCTGCAATTGAATGAAACTAAAAAGCAGGTACCTGAGACAAAACCTCACATAACTTGGACTAGTGACTTCTTGTAAAAAAGAAAAATCCAAAAATGGAATGTTCAATCTCTCCTAAATCTAGTGATGTATAATAGTGCCATACTTTTTTAATGGAAATGCCCAAAATCTCTATTTTAATTTCAGACTCATGTCATGGCTTTGAAACTATATCTTATTTCAAATATTTTAAATTTTCTAAAGTCTAAACTTTAGAATATAACAATTGTTTATTTAAAATGACCTTGTATGTAATTTTGAAGGAAATATTAAAATTTGATTTTTCATGACTATGCCTTTTTCCCTCCTATTTTTAATCTAGGTAAAACTAGTTTGACCGACCTTGACATGTGTCACCACTAGATTGTCCTAATTTTTGTACACTCACATGACACCCACCACCCAAGTGCTACATGTTACTGTCTCATTGGTCCCCTATCCTACCACATGGAAATTTCCATGTTGCTATCCTAGTCAACATAGTGCCATGTCATTGCAATATAGTGACATTGTGACATATGGCACCCTAGTCCATGTTAGCATCTTGTTGATAGTGCCATGTCATCCCCTTGTTATTGCACCATGTCATTGGTCACTATGTCACATGTCACATCAGCATGGTGCCACATCATTGTAATATAGTGACATTGTGACACATGGCACTATCTACCACATCAATACCTTTGGAAGCATGCCAGGTCTAAGGTCTTCTGCCACATGTCAATTTATAACTGGTCCTTCTGGCTACCATGTGCTACCACCTATCATCATATGGTTGGTTTGGATTTCCATGTCATTAATCTTTATCTACATGTGTTTGGTCAAAATTTGACTTCTCTCCAATAGGCCAAGTGAGCCCCAAGCACAACTTGGCTCTCAAAAGGGTCAAGTCTTTGAGACATAATACAATTGTATGGTTGTATAATTTAAAACATAAAAATCCCCATACATAGTGAGTGTGGGAAAAAGTTAAAACTGCTCATGAGGAAACAAAATATAAGTCATTTTCTATAACCCTCCTATCACTTATGATTTCCATCTTCTTCCATTGCTTCATAAACTAGATCAATCACATTATCTAGTAGGAAATGACCATTAATCTTATGGTCAGAAAGTAATGTTGCCTCCATAAGGGAATTATCAGATATTTAGACATCATGATGTAGTTCATATCTTTCATGCAGGTCATGGAGTATAGAGACTACATCCTCCATAAATAGTTTATCAACATAGACCTTCTATAAACACTACTCTAAAGATGGATCCTTTCTATGTATTTGTGGTACTCATTGAGAGTGGTTACTCTAATATAGTGTAGACTTCCACGTCCATGCATGGGCTTAAATAGAATCCCAACATCCATAGATCCATTTTTTGCACCATTAATTGGGAATACCCTTTAGATATTGCAATCTTATGAATGCATAGTTCTCCTATCATCATAGGGTTATTCTTTATCTATCTTGATAGAGTTTAGAGGAATCTACAAATTTCATCATCAAGTCCCATGACTGGATCAAGCATACTTTATCTACCCTTTTTAGTTAGATCTTTTCCATACTTTTCAAAAGCTTCATACTTGACTTTGGGATCTTGATTCATAATTGTTTGTGTATCATGAATTTCTTGTATTTCATTGGTAAGACTCTTCAAATAAATCTAGAAATGTTTGAACAACTCTTGATCGCACCACCCAAGCTTCCATAGAATAATAAATTTTTTCCACGATAGAGCTTAAATGAAGAAGGTGGTGACGTGCCCATCTAACGTGGGTGGAAGTTTTGAATGCATAGAAAAGGGCATGGCTATGATGGATTATATATCTCCATGTTGATCCCGAATCCCTTAACATTGACTTTAATGGCATTCAAAAATTGTGAGATGAAAATGCTGCCAACAAATCTGCACTCACAAATTTTAGAAGGAGAATTTTACAATGATACTACATTCTTCAAAACTAATTCTCTTAGCATTGTCTACAAATTTTTTGTTCCATGTGGCCACATAAATTCATGCTTTTTAGAATGGAAGTATCTCCAAGGTTCTAATCAACTCTTTCTCTTGCTTCAATTTTAGTTGAAATTCACTCTACAACTAAGATCTAATTTAGCTCCCAAGGCATCTTCTGTTGTTCTTGAATTGTGATACACATGTCAAAAAAAAATTCAAATCCTTAAAGTTGTCAAATCTAAACTTATTTTACCCATACTTTGAAAATTGAACTTGTTTGTCTTGTCCCTTGTGGATGAGATTTTGAGGCACACAATCATGACTGAATGATTCTTTGATTCAAAATGGTGCTTCTTCACCTACTCCCAAAACTAAGCTTTTGGATTTATTTATGGTTCAGCTTTGAGAAGTGTTGCAACTTTCTTGAGTAGTTATTCAGCATTAACCATTTTTAAGTCATTTAAAACTAAAAAGGCAATAATCTGAAATCAACAAAGAACAATCATTATTGTATCATTCTATAACATGAAACATTGTCGCCTCACATATTATCTTGAAACATTTTTTATACCAATCATCAACAACTATTATGATTATAATCTTTTGAAACATCCCTGGTCCAAAAATATCTCATTAAACTGATGGAATCAGTCAAGCCCCAAATTGGGTTTGGCTAAAAAAATTCAAACTAAAACACCTAAAATCTCAAACTAGCCTATTGAGTACATGGCAATTGATTAAAATTTAATTTGACCACTGAAATAAAACTTTTAAAACATTTTAACCTCTTTCTACAAAATACCAATTCCATGCCAAGGGGTCATCTGACTGGCCTTAAAAACTAACCAAAACACTCGGCTCAGCTGTGAGATCTACCATATTGCTTCTTTGTTTTGCATTTTCATACCTATTGAATCTCATCTCATGATGAATTTTCAGTCAAAATCTATTGACCATAGAAGTTTCCTTCTTAGAATTTCTTGCAAGCAAAAAAGTTAGGAAACCACAAAACACATTCAAATTTGGCTTTCAAAATAGGGTAGACTGACACTTGGGGGCATAAAAACTAGGATAGTAGTTCATTGTCACAAGAAAAGTATGATTTTGGGATTTAGGCTCATGATGAATAACTAAGATAGTTCTACAAATGGTCAAAGTGGGATACTCAAAATTGTAGAGCTAGGAATACTAGCAAAAATTTGACTTTTGCAAATGGAATGGACTTGGGAAAGTGTGTAGATAGATTCATCAAGACTTGCAAACTGGCATACTTAAATGATTTTTAGAGTATAAAATAATGAGGCAATCCATTTGATTTCACCTATCATAGATTTAGAGATATGACATCCCAAATAGGGGTACTAATCAAACTACACTTTATAACACTAGTAAACTTTACAAATTGCATTTGGAATCATGTTTGAAAACTGATCAGAGAGATTCATCATAAGCTCAAAATTGAAACATAACAAGTCCCTAACCTCTAGAATGTAATACAAAAGGAATTATCTCATTTCAATCAACTAGGTCAAAGTTATAACTAGTCAAATAGGGCCTCCTAGAATTCTAAACAATTTGCATCACCATGACAACAATAAACAACCAAATTTTAGGGATTCAAAACCTAATGAAAACATGTCAAAATGACTCAAAATATGAAAAATAGTTTCTCTAATATAGATAATAAATTCTCCCAAAGTGGTGAGTCATGAAATATTAAACACCTCTTATGCCTCAAAAGGATAGCTAGATAAACATGCATTAAAAAGACCTTAGAGGGCTTGACTTTTAGAATGGTACTCAAAATCAGGGCTTCAATTTTGAGTCCCAATAGTTTACTTCCTTTATTATGATTGGTTAAATCATTCAACTAGGGATCATTACCTTCTATAATGACACATAATCAACATATGTTCTAGCTCTATAAAAATTAGATGTCATAGAAATGTCAGCCAAAATAGTTTATATATGAGCATGTGCCATTAAAAACTTGTATATCAAAACTAAACTACTAGACACTTGAATTCTCTAACACTTGGTCATGCATCATTGGAATTTATAATGTAAAATTAAAGTCTGAGAAGGTGGAGTGGTGCAGGAGCACCTAGGAAATATGCCAAGTTTCCTAAATCATTTTTGGCTTGTAGTGGTCTTGGCTAGACCACATGAATAAGGGCTATGTGATAAAGCCCCAAGTGTGTGAGTTGTGTTTGTAAATAGGTTTTTGTTGTGTTTGAGTTTCCAAGTTGCTTCTATGTTGGCAAAATTGCCTAAATTGCTTGTTAGAGCCTAGAATGGTCAAACACTGACCAAGACCCCAGGAGGATGGGAAACATGGAAAATATGTTAAAAGTTGTAATTACATGGAAATAGGTTCATTTAACCATGTTTGAGGTCATGGAGCCATTAAATGCACAATAGTGCAAAAGTTGCACTTGGCAACTTTGCAGCTTGACAACATTGACAAAAAGTGCTAAAACTTTATAAGGGCTTCAAGAATCAGTTGGAAACCTATGGGATCTGTTGATTCATGTGGGTAAGAGGTATTTAAGACCAATCCAAGTTAGTTTGAGGGTGGGCATATGCTTTTGTACAAATTTTGGCATTGGAATGAAGAGCAAACTGAGCATTTTGATGACAGTTTTCTAATTTCACCCTTCATCTACACCTTTAATGGATTGATAGGGTTTCTATTTTCATGTGATTTTATAGTGTATGGAATGTAGATGCTTTGGTAAAGATTAGGAGTTTTTTTGATCAGTTTCATTACTAGTTTGAAAAATCTTTTTAAAGTTGCCAGTTCGCTGGTCTGTACACAGCAATCAGCAAAGAAATCTCTATAACTTGAATTCCAATGGTGGAACCATGATGGCCTTTTGGAATCAAGTAATAGACTGTATACAAAATGTAAATATGTATTTTTGTCTTGTTTTGCAGAGGTTTGTTGTTTTTTCCAAGAGGCCCTAGGCGAGTTTGCATACCCGGCTAGGCAATGAAATCAGCAAATAAGTGTTTGAAAGGGGCATAGAATGGGGTGTTGGGTGCAATAAAAATTCATGGAAGGCAAGAGTGGTGAGTGAAGGAAGTTAATTCTAGGATTTCAGTCATTTAGAGTCCATTTGAGTGGTGGAAGGAAGAACTCTCTATATTCCTGTTCATACAAACAAGAAACCCTTGTAAATAGACATATTTTTGGAAATCCCTTGTACGGATGACCTGGGTGTTGTAGACCTGAAAAATCTTCAAGGGGAGCCAAAAGGGTATCCAAATCATAAATTTTTTTGAGTACTTCTTAAGGGTTTGAGGAGATATAAGCCAAAAATCAGTTTTGGAGGCCTAATTTTGTTATTAGTATTGGTAGCCCTCTTAACTATGCAATCCTCAAATCGATTGGAAACCCAATACTCCAATTCACTTAGTGATCCTAAAAACTATTGAATGAGACCTAATACAAGCCTTGGAATTCAATATAGCCAAGAATGCACTCCTGGAAGCCAGTTGTCAAGAACAGTGCAATGAGAGCACTAGGGAGACCCCATGGTGAAATAGAGTTTTGAGTTGATTGGTGAGGATTAGTGTAATAAGGGAATAGAGAGAAGATTCCTGTGGAGTAGGGTATAGGATAAATACCCTAAGAGGCTAGGAGAAAGCCTAAAGTGAGTTCTAGTAGTTGAGGCTAGAACCTTGTTCAAGATCCTCCCCATCAAATTGGTATCAGAGCCTTGAAAGGTTTGGGACAAGACATTGTGTATGTCTTATTTTGGAAGTGAGTCAGTGGGAGAAACCACCATGGTAACAAATTCTGAGTTGGCAAAGGAAGTGATAGAACAAAGGGAGAAAAATAGGCTCCTTGAGGAAGCCTTAGAAGCTATGAAAGATAAGCTTGATGAAGTGGTAGAGACAGCTGGAAAAATGAAAGAGAAGTTGGAAATTAATGAAGAAAAGGGAAAGGAAGAGAATTAAGAGGACTATGTACCTGAACCTGATCCTCCATTACAAGAGGAACCTTTCCTTAAAGCCATCAAGGCATTGGGTGGAAAATATCTTGAGGGGATACCCCTATTTACTGGTAAGATGAATTCAGAGTTGGTCATGGAATGGATTGAAGGGATGGAGAACCATTTTGAATGTGAAGGCGTATTAGAGGCACAAAAGGTGAAGGTTGCCAAAGCAAGATTAAGGGGACCAGCCCTAACATGGTGGAAGTTCATTCAAGAAGAGAGGGAAAGAGAAGGCAAGAAACCTATCTCTAATTGGAAAGCTATGGTGGCAAAAATCAAAGATAACTATTTGCCTGAAGACTATGAAATCCAGCTACACAAGAAGAGACAAAGCTTGAAGCAAAAATATTTGGATGTGGCCTCCTATACTTTTCTTGAGATCCAAGGTCCAAGAGGAGGAGAGCATCAAGGTGGCTAGATATTTAGGTGGTTTGAAATGGAGTATTCAAGAGGAGATCAGCCTTTGGACTCCTACTACTGTTCATAAGTGTTTTCAATTGGCACTCAAAGTGGAAGATAAGAATAGAAGGAAACAAGACTCTAACTCTAGGGGTAGAGGAAGAGGGAGAGACTCTAGAGGACATAGAGGTGGTTATGGGGGAAGAAGCAATGAACCCAAGGCCACAGGAGACTCCAAGTTGATTGAGCAAAGTGGGGAAACAAGTGGAAGAGGTAATTTCACTAGAGGAAGAGGATTTGGTGGTGGAGCTAGAGGCAGATCAAACAATTTCAGTAGGGGTTCACATTTTGCAAACATGAAATGTTACCATTGTGGACAACTTGGTCATCCAGCCTATAGATGTCCTGAGAAGGCATCATCTTCCCAAGGGGATAAGAAGATAACATATGTTCAAGAAGAATGCAGCAACAATATAACTTCAGAAGTGAATCTTGATTCTGAGAAGGGAGAAAATCTGATGTTTAGAAGAGTTTTGATCAAGGAGCCTAGCAAAGAAGAGCCTAAAAAAAGAAGGGCACTTTTTAGAATAAAATGCAAGATACTTGGTAAGGTTTGCAAAGTTATTGTTGATTCAGGATCAACTGATAATAGCATCTCTGAAGAGGTTGTCCAAAAGCTCAAGCTAACAAAGATTCCTCATGATCATCCATATAGAGTCACATGGCTGAATAAAGGGCATAATGTGTTGGTAAATGAACAAGTTTGGGTGGATTTTTCAATTGGAGGTTATCAAGAAAAAATTCTTTTTGATGTGTTTCCCATGGATGCTTGTCATCTACTCTTGGGTAGACCATGGCAATATGATAGGGATGCTGTCTATCATGGGAAGAAGAACTTGTATGCATTCAAGAAAGGAGGAGTGACATACAAAATCCAATCACTTGTTGAGGAAGGCATAGATGCAGCAATAGATCAGCGTGTTCTACTCATGAGTGGAAAAGAATTCTTACATGATTTCAAGGAGAACAATGAAGTTGGGTTTGCCATAGTTGTGAAACCAAAGGAGAAAGATGCTGTCAAACAAACACCATTGCCAAGAGAGGTAAAAGAACTATTGGATCAGTTCAAAGACATCATAAGTGATGGAGAACTTGCCACACTCCCTCCACAAAGATCTATTAGTCATCAAATAGACTTTGTTCCTGGATCCTCATTGCCCAACAAGGCTGCTTACAAGATGACTCCAGATCAGAATAAAGAAATTGCAAGACAAGTACAAGAGCTACTTGACCAAGGTCTCATTCGGAAGAGTATTAGCCCATGTGTTGTACCGGTTGTTTTGGCACCAAAGAAAGGAGGTAAGTGGAGAATGTGCACTGATTCTAGAGCCATAAATAGGATAACAATTAGATATAGGTTTCCTATTCCTAGAATAGAAGATCTAATGGATTGTTTGGGGGGTGCTAAGTATTTCTCCAAGATAGATCTCAAGAGTGGCTACCATCAAATCAGAATGAAGGAGGGTGATGAATGGAAAATAGCCTTCAAAACTACAGAAGGACTTTATGAATGGCTAGTAATGCCATTTGGCCTCTCTAATGCATCTAGTACATTCATGAGGCTAATGAATGAAGTGTTGAAGGACTACATAGACATTTTTGTAGTGGTTTATCTTGATGATATTCTCATTTTCAGCAAGACTAAAGAAGAACACATGAAGCATTTGGCAATTGTTTTAAAGAAGTTACAAGAAGAAAAATTGACCATTAATCTTGAGAAAAGTGAGTTCTTGAAACAAGAGTTGGTTTACCTTGGTTTTTTAGTTTCACAAGGTAACTTGAAGATGGATGAAAGTAAAATAGAAACCATTCTAAACTGGCCTACACCTAAAACAGGGGCTGCAGTAAGAAGTTTCCATGGTTTGGCACAATTCTACAGGAAGTTTATAAGGGGTTTTAGTGAGATATGTGCACCAGTATTAGACACCATCAAGGGAGGACTAAAAACTAAGTTCTTGTGGACCAAAGAAGCCAATGAAGGGTTTGAAAGGTTAAAGAAAGAGGTAGCTACTAAACCCATTTTGGTTTTACCTAGTTTTGACAAGTTGTTTATTGTAGAATGTGATGCAAGTAATATTGCTGTTGGGGCTGTATTAAGCCAAGAAGGAAGGCCAGTAGCATTCTTTAGTGAAAGGCTAAATGAATCCAAATCTAGGTACTCATCCTATGACTTAGAATTGTATGCATTGGTGCAAGCACTTAGGAAGTGGAGGCACTATCTTTTACCTAAAGAGTTTGTTGTATACACTGATAACCAAGCATTGAGTTACATCAACACTCAAGAGAAGTTGAGCCTAAGACACATCAAATGGATGGAGTTCCTACAATCCTACACATTCACCATCAAGCACAAGAAAGGGCAGATAAATAAAGTAGCTGATGCATTAAGTAGAAGGCTGCTTACTATCCAAGAAATACAGTTAGAGAGTATTGGAGTTGAAGGTTTCAAAGACCTATATGCTGATGATGAAGACTTCTCAGAGGCCTACAAGGTATGTGTAGAGTTTAACAATCATTTTCATAGCAAGTTTGCTGATTACACTTTGCAAAATGGGTTGTTGTTTAGGGGAAATCAATTATGTGTGCCTAGAGGATCAATGAGAGAAAATCTGATCCAAGAGAAGCATAATGGAAGCCTTAGTGGAAACTTTGGTTTGAACAAAACATTGGAGTTGGTGGAATGATTCTACTATTGGCCTAGGATGCAAAGAGATATCCGGAAGTATGTTGAACAATGCATGATTTGTCAAAAGGCCAAGGGAACTTCTACAAATGTAGGATTGTACCACCCCTTACCCATTCCAAATAGGCCATGGGAATGCATCAACATGGACTTCATAGTGGGCTTACCAAGAACAACATCAGGTTTGGATAGTGTGTTTGTAGTTGTGGACAGATTTAGCAAAATGAGTCACTTTATTCCTTGTAAGACTACTCATGATGCTAGCTATATTGCTCACTTATTTTTCAAAGAAGTTGTAAGGATTCATGGCTTACCAATCAGTATAGTTTTAGATAGAGATGTTAAATTCATGGGGCACTTTTGGAAGACCTTGTGGAGAAGGCTAGGTACTAACTTGGCACATAGTTTAGTTTACCATCCCCAAACTGATGGTCAAACTGAGGTAATTAATAGGGTGCTTGGAAACCTTCTAAGGTGTTTAACAAAGGAGTATGGCCAAGTGTGGGATCAAGTCCTACCACAAGCTGAGTTTTCCTACAATGATAGCACAATAGAACTACCGGTAAGAGCCCTTTTCAAGTTGTTTATGGTTATCACCCAAGAGGAGTTTGTGAGCTATGAGAATTAAAGAATCAAGAAGAGATTAGTGGACATGCAGATGATTTTGCCCAGTCCATGAGAGAGGTACATGAGCAGGTCAAGAAGTCCTTGATAGAGGCTACTCAAAGGTTAAAGACTAAAGTAGATGAAAGGAGGAGAGATTTACAATTTGAAGTAGGAGATTTGGTGATGGTACACTTGAACAAGGCTAGACTTCAAAAAGGTGTTCCAAGAAAGCTTCAAATGAGGAGGATAGGGCCTTGTAAGGTTCTAGCTAAGTATGGCCCAAATGCCTACAAGATTGAGTTGCCAAACAATCTAGCCATCTCTCCCATCTTCAACATTCAAGATTTGGTTAAATACAAGGGTCCTAATGTCATGGAAGAGGAACACATCATAGAGGTAGATAAGAATATTCTAGAAATCAGTATTCCTCTCCAAACCAAGCCTCAAGCTGAAAAAGTTCTAGATTCAAGAGTAAAGAAGAAGACTAGGCATGGAATTTATATGGAGCATTTAGTAAAATGGAAGAACTAGCCTGAATCTGAAGCGACATGGGTAGCTGAACATGAATTCAAAAAGAGAGGTATCAGTCAAGATCTCTTGAATACTGACCCACCTTAAGTTTTTTTTTTTTTGTCATAGGGGGAGAATGGTGCAGGAGCACCTAGGAAATATGCCAAGTTTCCTAAATCATTTTTGGCTTGTAGTGGTCTTGGCTAGACCACATGAATAAGGGCTATGTGATAAAGCCCCAAGTGTGTGAGTTGTGTTTGTAAATAGGTTTTTGTTGTGTTTGAGTTTCCAAGTTGCTTCTATGTTGGCAAAATTGCTTAAATTGCTTGTTAGAGCCTAGAATGGTCAAACAATGACCAAGACCCCGGGAGGATGGGAAACATGGAAAATATGTTAAAAGTTGTAATTACATGGAAATAGGTTAATTTAACCATGTTTGAGGTCATGGAGCCATTAAATGCACAATAGTGCAAAAGTTGCACTTGGCAACTTTGCAACTTTGCAAAGTTGCTTGACAACATTGACAAAAAGTGCTAAAACTTTATAAGGGCTTCAAGAATCAGTTGGAAACCTATGGGATCTATTGATTCATGTGGGTAAGAGGTATTTAAGACCAATCCAAGTTATTTTGAGGGTGGGCATATGCTTTTGTACGAATTTTGGCATTGGAATGAAGAGCAAACTGAGCATTTTGATGACAGTTTTCTGATTTCACCCTTCATCTACACCTTTAATGGATTGATAGGGTTGCTGTTTTCATGTAATTTTATAGTGTATGGAATTTAGATGCTTTGGTAAATATTAGGAGTTTTTTTGATCAGTTTCATTACTAGTTTGAAAAATCTTTTTAAAGTTGCCAGTTCGCTGGTCTGTACACAGCAATCAGCAAAGAAATCTCTATAACTTGAATTCCAATGGTGGAACCATGATGGCCTTTTGGAATCAAGTAATAGACTGTATAAACAATGTAAATATGTATTTTTGTCTTGTTTTGCAGAGGTTTGTTGTTTTTTCCAAGAGGCCCTAGGCGAGTTTGCATACCCGGCTAGGCAATGAAATCAGCAAATAAGTGTTTGAAAGGGGCATAGAATGGGGTGTTCGGTGCAATAAAAATTCATGGAAGGCAATATTGGTGAGTGAAGGAAGTTAATTCCAGTAGTTCAGTCATTTAGAGTCCATTTGAGTGGTGGAAGGAAGAACTCTCTATATTCCTGTTCATACAAACAAGAAACCCTTGTAAATAGACATATTTTTGGAAATCCCTTGTACGGATGACCTGGGTGTTGCAGACCTGAAAAATCTTCAAGGGGAGCCAAAAGGGTATCCAAATCATAAATTTTTTTGAGTACTTCTTAAGGGTTTGAGGAGATATAAGCCAAAAATCAGTTTTGGAGGCCTAATTTTGTTATTAGTCTTGGTAGCCCTCTTAACTATGCAATCTTCAAATCGATTGGAAACCCAATACTCCAATTGACTTAGTGATCCTAAAAACTATTGAGTGAGACCTAATACAAGCCTTGGAATTCAATATAGCCAAGAATGCACTCCTGGAAGCTAGTTGTCAAGAACGGTGCAATGAGAGCACTAGGGAGACCCCATGGTGAAATAGAGTTTTGAGTTGATTGGTGAGGATTAGTGTAATAATGGAATAGAGAGAAGATTCCCGTGGATTAGGGTATAGGATATATACCCTAAGAGGCTAGGAGAAAGCCTAAAATGAGTTCTAGTAGTTGAGGCTAGAACCTTGTTCAAGATCCTCCCCATCATGGAGGGTGTGTGAATCAATATTCAAAAATTTAACCATGAAACATTCACCACACTTCAATCTCATAATTTATCTTGTAAACTGAAATAGCTAGCTACACATGTTCATCCATAGCATGAAACAAATAACACATAACACAATAAGTTTTTTACCCACAAATCTTTATTTATAAAGTTTATCCAATGAAGGTTACAACTATTTGATCATAAACTATGACCTACCCTCTAAAAGGCCTTCCCTGTTAAAGGCTTACAAAGACTATTAAATCTTACCTTATTAAAGGATTTCAACACTCTACTGAAAGTGTGCCTTGTTTGAGGACTTAAAATTTGAATAAAATAAGTACCCTATTAAAGGATTGACAAAAGCCTATTAAGACTTCTCTATTAAGAGGTTTTTATTGATTTTCCTTTTAGAATATTTTGACCTTGATCCTTTGGTTAGCACCTCTTTGCTAGATATCCTCTTTCATGATGTGTACTTGATCCTCCTAATCAAATGTATCTCTTTTTTCCTATAACTACTTTGCTATATTCTCTCTAACTAATTCTACAATTCATTCCTCTCTTATAACCTACTTAGTCACCATGAATTATCTCTATGCACTTAGAATTTTCCCTTCTCTTCTCATATGCACATGTAAACTCTTTTTGGTTTTCCCTCATTAAGAAGACTTAGGTGAGCTAGGGTTAGGTAGGAATCAACAATTGTGATTCATCTATTTTTCCACTTAAAACATCCCTTTATCTAATTAGTTTCACATACTATATAGGGATTCTCAATATACCTTTGTATATATCCTCTAGAATTGTAAAAGAATCCTTAAGTCAGCCCAAAAATGTTTTAAATAGGAGTTTGTGCCATTACAAATAACTATGACAAAAACTTTTTACTCAACACTTGAAAGCTCTGATGCTTGGCATTCACTATATCCTTAATGTTGTGACTTAGCTTCTAAATGAATCAACATCCACTATTTTACTCAGCATCTAAATCACTCAACATTTATGTCTTGCTTGACACTTGAGTGATTTAGTATACACCATATACTCAACACATACTAGTGCTTGACACTAACTATGTATATTTCTTGACATACACTACTTACTTGACACATACCAAGTTCTATTAAGTAATGATTTTAGGTATCTTGTCACTACCTTGTCAAAACCAAAATGAGATAAACAATCCCCCCATTTGACATGAGTGGAAAAAAACTTTGTCATGCATATACAACCTAACTTATGTGCATAACTCAAATAATCTTTATACATCACTTGGCTCTCATACAAAATTTCAAATTTTCAAAATTTTGTACAATTGATGACTTAACTATCATACCTCTCAAAAAAATTATATCTTGCCCCGAGTTGAGTGTTTCTTTCTATTGCTGAATTTTGTATAATTCCTACTAAGTAAATGTGTAGTACTATTTTTTTTGCATGTTTCTATCTCAAAACTATGTTATGGATGTGTAGTTCATTTACTATCCTCTTTTATTCATTGGAACTCCTAATAGCTACTATCCCCCTTTTTTGACACTTATGACATTTGGGTGGTACACTTATAGTGTGTTTGCCCAAAAATATTTTGTGGATCTCCATGATTATTTTCAATGCCGCATCTCAGTTATTACATGCTACCTCTAGAGATTGGTATTGAATATCTAGGTTGGGTAACAAGGTCAACTAGGCCATCATGTGTAGAAATTTGATTATCTTTCTTCATCAATGTTTTAGCAAAGGCTAGTTCCTTATGCAATACTTCCATGTGTTGGATCAACATGGACTAGATACTAATCAAGGTAGCCCTTATGTTTCCATCTTGTGCTTGTAACATGGGTAGCTTACCTTGAGTAGATAGTCATCTCCAAAAATAAGTCTAGCTTTGACCAGCAGAAAGTATCAATGTTGTACCTATAGAGTGTAGATCTTCTTACAACTAGTCAATAGCCCTCTAAAATTCTTATGTGAATTAATTAACATCACAAAGCTTTGCGTATAGAGAAAAGATACTCTCCAATACCTTTTTCACATCCTCTATTTTTGTTGCTAAATCAACCTGTCATAGTGCAATAGAACTAGAATTATTTTCAAGAACTTTAGAATGAAACTTATTTTCAAACCATTTGAGAAGTTTGACATTGTAGTCTAGGTCTTCATCCTTCATTTTATCAACTATATTGACTAGCTACTCAATGATTGGTTTTTCTTCACTTGGCTCTAATAGACTGAATGCATTAAGAAATATCTCTTTGATGTCATGAAGTACTTTCTTCTACTTATTCTCTTATTTAAGAAACTCTTGTTGTTTCTTCCTTTCAAGAACTTCCACTAGAATTCTCATTTGTTTTATGGTGATTGATGCAAGATAAAATTTTGGTAGTTCAACCACCTCATCTAAGTTTATAGCTCCATAAGACGTACCTTCAACATACTTAGATGTGCTAGGACTTGGCCTTGATATTTGTAAGTGTGTAGCATCTGTACTTGCCCATTGAAGAGTTTGACTATTAGGATGTGATACAAAAGATGGTAGGGTAACCAAGGTCTATATTGAAATGTGTTCCTTTATCTTAGTGGTGAAAAATAACTCTTCAATCCTATCATGATCATTTTTCTATTTTGTCATCTTCACCTTGCACTTGTGAGATAGGTTCAGGGTTGGCTTCTTGACCTCTGTGGACTTATGTCCCATCCTTCTCAATAGTTAATACTACTTGCATGAAATAATTTGGAACTAATGTGTTGATATCTGGTGTTATTGTATCATTTTCCTAATATACCAAAATGGGGATTGCAATTTGTGCTTCTATAGATTGAGGGGGCACTTTAGATAATTCTTATGATTTATCCCCTGTAGATGCCAATTCTGCATTCTCAATCTCATCTACTCTCACCAATATAGGATGATTGGATAATTTTTAAACAATGGTGGAGTCAATCAAAAGATTCTTCATGTCTTCCTCTATCAAGGGATAGATGTTCTAAGTAGAGTTGTTAGGAACATCCTTAATTTGTAGACTCATGATGACTCACTTGGTCTACATGTGGAGTGCTAACACTTGGTACTTGTACCTCTAGTACATTTTGATCATCCTCTTGCTCATTATTGGGTGTGACCTCTATTGATATTATTTTTTTAGTACCTCCCAAATGACCATCCTTGACTTGGACTTATTGTCCTTGTTCATCTTTCTTATCTCTAACTTCCTTAGGAACTTGGTAACTTGGGTTTTTTGTTTTCAACCCATAGATAACTTTCCTTATCTGGGTGCTTTTTTGGATAAACTCTTCAATCTTATTTTGCAAAATATTAAAGGCTCTATATTTGGGGTCAAATCTCCCCTTGAATTTATTTATAGCTCTTGTCTTCATTGCCTTATCCAAAGTAGGCATTACTTTGGCAAGTGTAGTCTACCTAATTTGTCTTTCTATAGTTAGACTATATTGCGACTTCTACTCAACTTGGTTATAAAGAATATTTGGTAGTGAGTTGGAAATCTCTATAGGTGTGGTCTTAAATGTAGCCATCATCTTATATATAGATTCTTCCACCTTATTTTGATCAATATTTCCTAATTTATCAAATATAACATGTGTAAAACTAGACAAATCTGCATTATTCTTAACATTTTCACACAAGTTGTCTATATCTGATGAGGGATTGTGGCTTACTGCTTGAAATTTACTGATGTCATCTAATTTTTTCCTCTCTTCATCTGAATCAGTTATAAGAGTGTATTTTCTTTGTGCATATGTCTTCTTTTTAGGCTGACTTAGCTCTGCTAAGGCAATAGATCTCTTTTTTCTTAGTTTATCTATCTCCTTTACTTGCTTGGTGGTTTCCCTTGTTCTTGACTTGGTAGTAGGTACTTTTGGCTTTTTTTGTGAAAGTTTCACAAGCTTCATCTTGGTTTTCTCCTCTTCAATCTCCTTTTCTTTCCTCTTCTTCTTTTTAGTTGGCTTAGGTGCTTCCTTGACTTCTTCTCCCTTGACACCTTCAACATTATATTCTTGATCTTCTCCTTGGCATTGAGTGAGCACCAATGGGGCTTTAGCTTGATGTTCTTCCTCATTATTTTCTTCTTCTTCTTCCTCCTCTCTCCCTTCACCAAATCTCTCTCCTAGCTTCTTCACAAGATTTTTTTTCTACCTCATCACAATAGTTGTCTTCAAATCAATAGTGATTCTTGATTTGGCTTTCTCATAGTTTCCAAATGAAGTGTGACTCTTGTCAACTTCTTTTTCCAGTAAAGTTGTAAGAGCCATAGATGTCTCATCGACATTGATTTCATAAGGTAATGGCTTGAGCCATCTAACCCTAGGTATTGCAGTTTGTACATATGTGTAATTAGCATCAACTAAGAAGAAAATATCATTATGATGTTTTTCCACTAGTGACACTGGAATCCTTAGTGTTTTCTTCATAGACTTCTTGAAATCTTCAAAGTAGCTTGTCATTACTATTTCAAAATTCTTTCCATGTTGCTCTATCAACTCTGAAATCTATACTATGACTAGCCTTTTGGTCTTCCATGCTATTTGACCAAATGTTGGAAAAGTATTCTGCACATAGAAGAATATATCGATAAGAAGTGAACCAAATTTTCATTATACACACTTTTTCTTCCTTATGGCTCCCATGTTTTGTGATACCTACTAAAGTTGTAACTTAGCAAGGTCATAAGCATGTTCTTTCTTCACTATCTTGTAACCCAAATCTACCTCCATGCAAGATACACTATTCAATCTTCTTGATTGAAATAACTTGTAAGAAATTACTCTCACTACAAATTCAATTAGGGGATCATAAATTATATCTATGGACATCCCTCTCTCTACCCCTATATTTCTCTCAATTGTCTCCTTTGCATCACTTTTCATATTTTTAGGTCTGTCTAGGGTTGGATACCTTGTCACTCGGTTGATGATCCTTTTAGTGATCTTAATGGGTCCATTCTCCAACCAAATGAAATTACTATGAATATGGCTCAGAACAATGCTTATCCAATCATTCTTAAAGACTTTGGAAAAATATAGGGCATGATTTAACCCTTTCCATTCAACAATCTTGTAATCTTCTCACAAAACTCCATTATTACTTAATTTACTATATGCATCTCTTATTTCCATGTCTCCAATATCTCTTGTCTTTCCAATGTAGCAGCATTTGACATCTTGTATCATTAAAACTTTTGGTGGTATCATCGATAGCACTCTAGATAGATCTCCCTTGTATGTTATCTTAGGAATAGCTTAGAAGGGTGGTTGTCTAATTTCATTACTAATTACACATTAAAAACTTCTTTTCCTTCTTTCCTAACATTTGTAGAAGAGCTAGATGCCATTTTATGTATCTAGGGTTCACAAAAATTCAAATAGTGAAACTTAACACTCGATAAATAACTTATGAATCTGATGAATGATGATGAGTATGTTCAGTGTAATCCATTTCACAAACACTTGAATATTTCTCCTCAATTTTTCTTATCCTCTTCATGTAGTCTTCGATCCCTAATGAATGCAAATGAGTTGAAAATCAACTATATAATCCTTGATATTCATAAATTAATTCTTAATGCTTATACAGTTGTAAGCTTGGCTATCATAGGATTCCACTCATTGGGCCTATACATGATGTCCACTATGCTCAACAACCATAGCAATCTTAGCCACTACTTACATAATTCCATCACATGGAAACAACATGAAAACTAAGAAACCTATAGATTTCCTTGAGGTTCTAACCAATACATTTCTTCTTAATTCATGCATTTATTATCTTTTCAAAATAAATTTTCTTGGAACTAATGTATGAAATAACTTTGAAATATCAGTCTCACACATACCTCTTGATTTTTTAGTTGGGGGTGATGTGATCAATTGATCCATTAGATGAAGCGATTTCATTTGAACTTGACATGTTGTAATCTTTCTTCTTCCACGTTTTGTTCATCTGTACTTTGAACTTCTCAACAATGACCTTTTCTTTGCCTTTATTATTGGATATAATCAATTAATTCTATATTGTATTTGATGTTAGAAAAATTTCATATCATTATCAGTTATTATATTCCTAGCTCATTTGGGCATTACAGATAGTTTTCTATGGCTACCGAGGAATCCAAAGTTTGCCTAGCTTAGAAGGTAGTGTCTACTAAGTTCACTGGGATGCCAAAGGAAAGCCTATAGATGATGAGTGTTAATTGGGCTCACTAAATTACCAAAGGAAGTTGCTAATATGTAGTGTTGACTGAGCTTCACTTGGTTAACACAAGAAAATTGCTTCTAAGTTAGTGTCTATTGAGCAGGGTTGGCTATCAAAGGATTTTCTTATTTTGGCATATCAAGTTCAAATGATTTATCTATTGGTTCTAGCTAACTTAGGAAATGAATATTAGTTACTCTAAGAAGAATTTTTTTGTGGAGCTAAAAAGATACATTTGATTAGGAAGGACCAAAAACAAGCAACAATAGAGATCTATAATCAGCTATTCAGTTGCATCAAAATTAGGTCATTTCATTGTTACTCTCTAACCATTGTAGCGGTGATCTAAATCTCTTAGTAGAGTTGGTTTAACAAGCATTTGTAAACCATCTAACAAGGTGGTAGTTCTATTGAATTCTCTAAAGACCTTTGACAAAGCCACTCCTAATAGGGTCAAACCTAACAGTGTTTTTTGTAACCTTTAACAAGGTTGGCTCCTAATAGGTCTCACTTCAAAAGAGTGAAAATAGTAACCAGTTGCAATTAGTGATTTTTTCCAAATTGGGTTTCCATGTTAAATCTTGGTGTCAAATGTGTTCATGTTATTTATTTTCTATATTTGCAACTAAGTTAAAGTAATCATAATCATAGATAACATCTTAAGATCTGCATGTTAATTAATTACCAAGTATTCTCAGTACTTACCGCGCTTTAGCATTTTTTTATTTACCAAGCATCAACAGAGTTGAGTTTGGTTTTTTACAAACTTCTAAGGGATCTAAGAAATAATTTTTTACTAACTAATTCACCCCTCCCCTCTCAGTTACTGCTCTTATATTTCCAATAATTGTTATTAGATCTTTTGGTGCTTGTAGAGAAGTTTTCAAGGACATAAGCTAATGATCAAGATGTCTTACAAAAGAGAGATTCCAAAGTTGAACAGAGAAAATTTTGCATCATGGGAAGGATATATGAGGTTACTTTTAACTACTCTTGGTGATTTAGGTTTCAAATATCTTGATACTGAATACAAGACTCCTAGAACATTATCAATTGAAGATATTTCTAAAAAGAAGAATCATAACATCATGATGATTGATATTGCATCTACTCTCAATTATGTTGAATTTGAGGAGGTAAAATACTATAAAACTACTCATGAAATACAGAGAAAACTAAAAGAAATATATGGAGGAGATGAAAATGTAAGAAGAGCCAAAGTAAAAATTCTTAGAGGACAATTTGATCAGATGAGAATGAGAGAAGATGAAAACAGTACAAAATATATGGAAAGAATCAAGGCTAGTTTAAGTGCAATAAAAGCATCTAGGGGAGACATTTATGACATGATTTTTGTAAGTAAGGTACTTAGAACTATTCTTCCATTTTATGCAATTAGAGTGTCTACTATTCAAGAAATGAGACATGATCCAAATAAAAAAATAGCATTGGATGCTCTAGTTGGAAGATTGACAACTTTTGAATTAGACAACTATCATAACTATGTTCCTAATTCCAAAAATATTAAGTTTTCATTTGAAGCCAAACTCTCAATCAAAGAAAATAGAAAGACATCAAAGACTAATCAATTAGGAAATGAAGAAGAAACAAAAGAAAGTTCTAGCAGTGATCTTGAAAGTGTCGAAACCCTACCTGCAAAGAAATACTCCAAAAGTAGAGGAAAGTACAAAGGTAAAATTCCTCTAATATGCTTTTCTTGTGAAGAAGTTGGTCATATTGTTGCTAGGTGTCCAAATAGAGAAACCAAGGATGAAATAAAAAGTCATAAGTACAAAGACAAGAAGGAATTCAAAAATTACAAGAACTACAAGGACAAAAGTAAGACATCTTGTTTTATGGCTAAAGCTTCTGATAACATTGAAGATGAAATGGTATATATTGTTGTAAAAGATGAATTTGATGATGAAGGAGATAAGATGGCACTTATCTCTTATGTTAGTAGAACTTATACATGGATTATTGATAGTGGATGTTCACATCATATTATTGGAGATAAAATAAAATTTGAACATTATGATTGAGGTAGTCTAAGATTTGGAAATAATGAACTTTGTTTTATAAAAGGAAAAGGTAGAATTCATGGATGGAATGGAAAAATAGTTGGATGAAAAAGGAAATCCGGTTGAATCTAGGAAACAAACGAAAGGTAACCTATTTTATCTTGACCTTAGTGAAAGTTCATGCTTGATTTCTCATATAGAAGAAATCTAGCAATGACATAAAAGATTATGTCATAAACTTTGATAATCTGGTCGAGATAAGAAAACACAAAAAGGTAAGAGGGTATACCTAGTTTGAATAAACTTGATATGGGTCTATGCAAAAATTATGAGATTGGTAAGATGGGAAAGACTAGTTTCAAAAATAAAATTTATCATTCTAAAAAAGTCTTAGAGCTTGTTCATACAGACTTATATGGACCTATTCGAATACAAAGTTATAGTGGAGAAAAGTTTTTCATTCTTTTTGTTTATGATTAATATAAAGTGATGACTGTGATGCATCTACAAGAAAAATTTGAAGCTTTTCAAAAATTCAACTGGTACTTGGAAAGAGTAGAGAAAGAAACTAAAAAGAAATTGAAATGCTTAAGATTAGATAGAGGTGGTGAATTCATCTCAAATGAATTCAATGAATTATACATTGAAAGAGGATTTTTTTAGAGTTTTAGATGACTCTACAACAACCCCAGGATCAAATGAAAGACCAAGATTACTTCCACAAGAGATTCACAAGACAATTGCATGAAGATGCAAGAATGCTATTATTGATAATGGACTTGATTGACATCCAATGGATTGATTTGAAATGTACATAATAGGCCTCCTTATATAGGAGAGGTGGTAAGAGACAATGATATGGAGAAGATAAGCTATCACCCATACAAGGTGGAATCACATGTTGACCAAAGGTGGACCATCCTCCAGTATGCAATGAAGTATGTGCAATGATGAGGATAATAATGTGATAAGTGCACTAAAGGTGGAATGAGATAACAACTATGACCACCTAGGCTGGAATTCTCCTACACCATGTGTTTAATTGAGGTAAAAACTTCCAAATGTCTTAATTAGAAACTACTATGCAATGCATTATCCTAAGTAAGCTTAAATAAGTGTAATTAGTGAATATTTAATTACACCAACACCCCCCCTTAATGCAAATTAGGGGAATCCACTTAAACTCACAATGTGAGATAGGTCCCAGCTACTAGGCCATTTTAGGTACCCATGTACAATATGAAATGCAATACATGAAATGTAATCTCTCATAAAGTGGATAAAGAGAGAAAACTTCATGGATAAAACCCTCCTCCAAAAAGAGAGATGAAAACAAGATGCATGGATGAATGGAGTACTAAAGACCCCTCAAAAATTGCATACATCATGTATATACAAAGAATGATCCACCATAGGAAGGAAATAAGGAGACATGATATCCCCCCCATAATGAAGAAGCTCCAATGTAGATGAGAGTACCTAAGAGAAAAATATAATCCAATGCCTACAAGAAACATGTCTCCCATTAGGAAGAGATAAATACATCAAATGAAAGGCCACTCCATATAAAAATCGAGGAAGGAGGAAGAAGGTCTCCATATCTTTGAAGACTGAATAGGTTTCTCCAAGGTCAAGGATTCTATCACACCATCAAGCTGACCTATAAGATGTGAAAATCAAGAGAACATGAACAGTTGGGAAATCTAATCTTCAAAGAAGGTGAAGAAGTATCACAAAGAGAAACCTCCTCAAATGTATTAACCAAATCTGCATTATGAGACTCATCCAAAAGAGCATCCAAAAATTCATCCCACACTACAAGATTTGAGGCATAAAGATCATCCCACTAGATAGTAGAACTCATGTTTTAAGAAGCAAGAGGTGGAGGAGTAGGAGTAGAATTGATCATCCTACTGAATAGTAGAACTCATGTCTAAACTTCAACACTTGTCTTAAGAACAAAATGATTCAAGTGTCCAATGTTCTCCTCACATGAATTATTCACCCTTGATAAAGGGTTAGGTAAATCATGAATATCATCATCATTATCAACAAAATGTGCAAAATAATACAAGTGTGATGTATGAACAACAACTCCCATAGCTATGAAATCTCTAGTCTCCATGTCCCTAATATAGACTTAATCAAGAGTGAACTCAACAATTTTACCTTGTGCCGCATGAGTAATTGGTAAATGGAAAGGATATTAGTGGTCAAGGATGGTACAAAAAATATATCATCAAATGTACCCTATCCCATAGGAGTAGAAACTTTTCCACAAACCTTCATGTATGTATTATTGCCCATAAATATAGGTGGAGAATTACAAGGGTCAATTAAAGAAAACATACCCATAGAAGATGCCATATGGTGTGATGCACCTGAATCAAGAAGCCATTTACCTTGCTCAGGATGTGTGGAAGAAATGAGTGCTTGTCCTTTGCCTCTAGATGATGATGTAGATGTAGTAGCTACTTGATATTGAGAAGAAGGAGAAGATACTGATGAGGGGAATTGGATATTATTCTTTTGAAGAATGTGAGTGAGCTCATCAATCTTCTTATGGAAACATTTATGCTCATCATGTCCTAACTTTTTGCAGTAAGCACATTTATCTCTCTTTCTTCTAGATGATTCCTCTATTGAAGAGGACTTGGATTCAATATTATGTTGTGAAGGAGAGTCATAACCCTTTCCTTTGGGAGTCTTTGGAGAGGAGTCATTTGCAGCCAACGCTTGATACTTGGAAGTCTTCAATTGACCCATGTGTGCTGACCTTTTTTGTTTCCTTGTGAGTTGATTTGAAAATTCATCAAGACAAGTTATTTTGTATGCACTACCAAGAGCATCCATAGTAGCATAGAATGTGGAAACAAAGATTGAATATTCAAGACCTAGCTTGGAAAGAATAGATAATATCAATTCCTCATTATCTTTAGTAATACCAAAATTAGAAAGATCCAATCTAATGGAATTGAACTTAGAGAAAAAGTCTTGAATATTTTAAAAATCACATGAACTTAAACCTATAAGCTCATTCTCTAATTTGAATTTTCTTATTCTATCAGGTTTACCAAAGATTCCTTCCAATGTTGTCCAGGCATCATGAGGATGCGTGCAAGATGCAATATGAAATAGAAAATCATTGGAGATGGTAGATCTAAGAGAGCCAAGCACTTTATGCCTTCTATCAAACCATTTCCTTCTTTCTGCAACACCTGTAGCTCATTCTAGATCCTATCCAAAAATCATTCTAAGCAATCCAATACTCATCAACTGATTAGAAACCACTTGTTTCCATTCATGATAGTTACATGGAGTGAGAAATGAAACTTTTGAAAAATCCATAATGAATCAAAGAATGATTGAAATCAATTGATAACTCCTTCAAATTACTAATTCAATTAAGAAAATTGAAATCCAAGTATTCACAAAGTGCAAATATGGCCAAAAAATACCTATTTTTGAAAGTGACATGCCCACTCCAAATCATTAAAATTTGATTATAAATCAGGAAAGTAGAGGAAAAATCATGCACTTTCAAAAAAAATTGAACCTGAAAATTTTACTAAATATGCCCAAATAAAGCCTTGAGATTTGCAAAAAATGGGATTTGAAATTTTTAGAAAAATTCAAAGATAGAGATCCAAAATCACCTACACCACTATGCAGATTGTGAAATTCTACCCGAAAACAAAAATAAAAATCCTCAGAAAGTGGAATCCATATGAGGGAGATATTGTTGCTTGAAAATCACCTCTAAAATTATTTTTTTCTAAATCGTCACCACCACACCTTCAAAAATAAAATGGCTCTAGATTTGGCCTTAGATGTCTGATTTGGATGAAACAAAATTTGATTTATGGGTTTTTGGACCTCCTCTATGTGATACCAACCTCTAATTGGCACCAACAAGCTTCAACTTTCACCTACAATAGAAGGTCACAAAATATGACTCCCAAAATCTCCTCCAAATTGTGATGTCCAAATTGGTAAATGTTGCACCAATAGTGAGTCAAGCCAACATTGCTTTTCTTGAGAAGAAGTCTTCACACCATGAGAGGTTTGATACAATGTTAGAGCTTTAGGTGACTCTACAACACCCCCAAGATCAAATGAAAGACCAAGATAACTTCCACAAGAGATTCACAAGATAATTACATGAAGATGCAATAATGCTATTATTCATAATGAACTTGATTGACATGGATTGATTTGAAATGTATATAATAGGCCTCCTTATATAGGAGAGGCCATAAGAGACAATGATAAGGAGAAGATAAGCTATCACCACACAAGGTAGAATCACATGTCCACCAAAGGTGGACCATTCTCCATTATGCAATGAAGTATGTGTAACATTTGATGAGGATGATAATGTGATAAATGCACTAAAAGTAGGATGAGATAACAACTATGACCACCTAGAGTGGAATTCTCCTACACCATGTGTTTAATTGAGGTGCAAACCCCCAAGTGTTGAAATCAGAAACTACTATGCAATGCATTATCCCAAGTAAGCTTAAGTAAGTGTAATTAGTGAATATTTAATTACACCGATAGAATTAAAAGACAAGTCTTAGCCCTTGGTACACTAGAGAAAAATGGTATAGCTAAAAGAAGAAATAGATCCCTCATGGATTGTAAAAGGACATTGATGATAGAAATGAATGTTGCAATCAAGTACTAGAAGGAAGCTATCAACATTGCAATTCATACTTTGAACAAAGTATATCTAAAGAAAGACTCCAATAAAAGTCCTTATGAATTATGGTATGGCTACAAACCTAATGTAAGTTACTTAAAAGTATTTGGTAGAAAATGTTATATCTTGAAAGAATCTAGAAAAGGCAAATTTGATATCAAAAGTGATGAAGGCATATTTCTAAGATACTCCTATAGAAGTAAAGCATACAAATATTTGAAATTTTCTACCCATAAAATCATAGAAAGTGCACATGTGAGAATTGGTGAGTTTGTAGAAAAGAGTGGAGAAGAAAGCTATAAAGAGCTAGAGGATTACAAAGATTTGTTTACTATGAATGTAATATCCTACCAAATCTATTTGAAAGAAAAGAGGCTTCAACTCATGAGTCCCTAAAATCTCCAATAGTTACCAAGTTGTAGACTGTGCAACCCAAGTCACAGTCTAAAAGACTTGAGTCATAGTTAAAGGCTACCAAGATACCTCAAGAGCTTACTAAGTCTGATAGACCAGAGTCACAAACAATGGGACCCAAGCCTGATGAAATTAGTGAAACTCATTCCAAATCCAAAGAACCTATGTTAGCAAGATATGTCAAAAGACATCATGCACATGATCAGATCATTGGAGACAAATTGGATGGAATAATGACAAGAAGAAACTTGACAGGTACATGTTTACTTGTTGAATTTGAACCTGGAAATATTAAAGATTCATTGGATAATGAAAGTTGGGTTGAAGCAATGAATGAAGAAATAGAACAAATAGAGAAGAACAAAACTTGGACTCTAGTTCCTACACCCTAGGATAAAAATGTAATTGACACAAAATGGGTATTCAAAAACAAGCTAAATGAAGATGGAAAAGAATCTAAAAACAAAGAAAGGTTGGTATGTAAAGGCTACTCTCAAGAAGAAGGTATTGATTATGGTGGAACTTTTGCCCCTATTGCAAGACTGGAAGGTGTTTGAACTTTACTTGCATATGCAGCTCATAGAGGATTGAAAGTTTATCAAGCAAGCTCCTAGAGCTTGGTATGAAAGACTTCATAACTACTTGATACATATTAGTTTTCAAAGAAAAAATGATAACAATAGTCTATATATGAAAGAAGGACCAAAAAAGAAGATTATGTTAGCTAACATATTTTTTGATGACACATTATTCACAAGAAATGATGACTTGTGCAAGGCATTTTCAAAAGAAATGAGCAAGGAATTTGAGATGTCCATGTTTAGAGAGATAAAATTCTTTCTTGGATTATAGATTTAGCAGAAGAAACATGGTATCTACATTACTCAATCTAAATACATCAAAGAGATACTAAAGAAATTTGGAATGGAAGATTCAAGACTAGTTGGAACCTCTATGTCTACTAGACATAAGCTTTCCAAAAATGATGATTCCAAAGAGGTAGACTAGATCACATACAGATCAATGATCAGAAAATTGTAGTATGTAGTACATACAAGGCATGATATTGAGTTAGTAGTCAATATGGTGGCAAGATTCTTAGAAAATCCCAAAGAGAATCACATGATTGCAATCAAAAGAATCTTAAAATATCTGAAAGGTACTAAAGAATATGGCTTATGGTACAAAAAAGGAGGCAATTTGGACTTTAAAGTATTTATTGATGTTGATTGGGTAGGAAATATTGATGATAGTAAGAGAACTAGTGGTGGAGCATTCTTTCTTGGTAAAATACTAGTGTCTTGGACAAGCAAGAAACAAAATTGCATCGCTCTATCCATAGCAGAGGCAAAATATGTGGCAATAATAGTCAATTATTTGAACATCATTTGGTTCAAACAATTGATGATAGGAATGAAGATAGAAATTAAGGATCTAGTAGTCATATACTATGCTAACACCACTATAATCAATATATCAAAGAATCCAGTAATGCATACCAAAACAAAGCACATTTCTATAAAATATCACATTTTAAGAGAATAGGTGCAAGATAAAGAATTCAGATTGGAATATGTGAATACAAGAGAACAAATTGTAGACATATTCACCAAGCCATTACCTAAGGATGCATTTTTGTATCTAAGAGGGAAGCTAGGGATCATTCCCCTATCTAAATCTCACTAAATGAAGATTGGTGATGCATCAACTAGGGCATGTTGAAGATCAATTAGTTGGTGCAGTATTGACAAAGGCACATTGCAAATGAATATGTACTTGAGGTACATTAATATTCACTAAGCATTGTCTTTGGCATGAGATGTCAAAGAGGGAGAAGTATATTGTTATATCACATAAAATTTTGTTGAAAAGAATGAATAGAAAGCTTGATAAAGAAATGAAGAAAAGAATTGTCAAAGAGGAAGAATGAACTTGATAGAAATTCTTGTAGATAGAGGGAGAAAACTAAAGGATTAGTTCACACTGATAGAGAGCATTCTCATGAATAAGAATTTGAATGAAAATAAGGATATTTTCCTTACTTTATTCTTGCTCCAAAATTTCATTGTGTTATGACATGTTGTGTTTCTATCAAAGCCAAAGAGGAAGATTGTTGGATACAATTGATTAATTGTGTATTGTCTTTCATGTTACACAAATTTCATATTATTATCAATCATTATATTTTGAGCTTATTTGGGCATTAAGGATAGTTTTCTATGGCTACCGAGTAATTCAAAGTTTTCCTAGTTTAGAAGGTAGTGTCTATTGAGTTCACTCAGGTTCCAAAGGAAAGTTTAAGGAAATGTTGGATGGAACTAGTGCTAATTGAGCTCACTCAGTTACCAAAGGTAGTTTCTAGTATGCAGTGTTGATTGAGCTTCACTCAGTTAACATAAGAAAATTGCTTCTGAGTTAGTGTCTACCAAGCAAGGTCAGCTATCAAAGGATTTTCTTATTTTGGCATATCAAGTTCAAATGATTTATCAGTTGGTTCTAGCTAACTTAGGACATGAATACTAGTTACTCTAAGTTATATTCTAGCTGACTTAACAATGTGAATGATATAAATAGAAGGTCAAGTTTTGGATAGAATGTGTGATGTACAATCATTGAAGATTTGATAAATGTAAGAGGAAGTGAATCAAAAGATAAGGAGAATGTTTTTGTAGAGCTGAAAAGATACATTCAATCGAGAAGGATAAACTACAAGTTAGAATAGAGATCTGTAATCAGCAATTCAGTTGCATCAAAATCATATCATTCCATTGTTACTCTCTAACCATTATAGTAGTGATCTAAATCTCTTAATAGAGTTGGTTTAACAACCATTTGTAAATCCTCTAAGAAGGTGGCAATTCTATTGAATTATCTAAAGACCTCTGACAAGGCCACTCCCAATAGGGTAATTAAATCCTCTAAAAAGGTCACACTTAACAGTGTGTTTTGTAACCTTCAATAGGGTTGGCTCCTAATAGGGCTCACTTCAGAAGAGTGAAAATAGTAACCACTTGCAATTAGTGGTTTTTCCCAAATTGGGTTTCCATGTTAAATCTTGGTGTCCAACGTGTTTATGTTTTTTTTTTTTTAATGTTTGTAACTAAGTTAAAGTAATCACAATCAAAAATAACATCTTAAGATCTACATGTTAATTAATTATCGACTATTCTCAGTGCTTACCAAGTTTCAACATTTTTTTGTTTACCAAACATCAGCAAAGTTAAGTTCTTTGTATAGACATCTAAGAGATTTGAGAAATAATTTTTGTAGTAACTAATTCACCCCTCTACTCTTAGTTACTCCTCTTATATTTCCAACATTTATTGTTTCCATTACTCAGTGTTGGTGATCTGGTTGGATAGTTTGTGATGATGAACAATCTTAAGACAGCTAAAGCATGTAGTCTCACTCAACCATCTATTGTAGTTGTCTTTGAAATGGGTTCTAATGCAATTCTGAGGAACATGTCCATACTCTTGACAAATTGACAACTATACCTTGTGTTGTAATCCCAATTATATGATTTTTCATTGTGTCATACCTTTTCCTACTTGTTTGATGTCTACTTGGCATTAGATCTATATTCATATGCTTTATGTCCATACTTCTGATAATTACAATATCCTTCAAATATTTATGTGCTTATGATCATGGTCCTACATTCATGTACTTGATGTCCTTGCTTATTGCACTTATGACAATAACCTTTTAATTGTACTTAGGGTTTTCATTTGCATTATTACTCCTACAAACATTTATTGCATGACCCAAATTTCCACAATTATGACAAGTGGGTTTGTAGTTCTTACCTTTGTTATTTTCTTTTTCACCACTTTTAGATGATTCTCCTCCCTTAGTACCAATGTATCCTAAACTAATAGATGATTCTCCTTCCTTAGTACCAATTCATCTTACATTTTATCATGTAAACTTGAATATCTAGCTACAAATTTTCATCCATAACATGAAACAATTATCACATAACACAATAGGTTTGTTACCTAGAAACCCTCCCATGAGAAGGTAAAACTATATTGGGGATGAAAATGACAAATTTTCACTAGTGTAGTTGCAAAGTGTATCCAATGAAGGTTGCAATTGTTTGATCATAATTTATGATCTACCCTATGAAAGGTCTTTCCTATTAAAGGCTTACAAATATTGTTAAATCTTACCCTATTAAAGGATTTCAACACCCTACTAAAAGTGTGCCTTGTTAGAGGACTTAAACTTTTAATATAAAAAAATTACTGTGTTAAAAGATTTACAAAAGCCTAATAAGACTACTTGTTTAAGATATTTTCACTGATTTACTTGTTAGAATGTTTCAACCTTGATCATTTGGTTAGTACCTCTTGGTAGCTATTTGATCTCCTCTTTCTTGATGTGTACTTGATCCCCTTGATCATATATATATATATATATATATATAGTCCTTTAATTTCTTTTCTCTATTCTCTTTAACTAATTTGACAATTCATTCCTCTCTCACAACCTACTTAGTCACCATGAATGCTCTCTGCACTTAGCATCTACCCTTCTCTTCTCATTTGTACATGTAAACTCTTTTAGGTTTTCCCTCATTAAGAAGACTTAGTTGAGCTAGGAATAGTTAGGAATCAATGATTGTGATTCATCAATTTTATCACTTATAACATCCATTTATCTGATTGGTTGCATGTACTTCATAGGGATTCTCAATATACCTTTGTATATATCTTCTAGAGTCATAAAACAATCCTTAAGTCAGCTTTAAAATGGTTTACATAGGAGTTTGTGCCATTAAAAACAACTATGCTAAAAACTATTTACTTGGCACTTGATAGCTTTGATGCTCAGCATTCACTATATCCTTAATGTTGTAACTTCACTTCTAAATGACTTGGCATCTAGCCTTTTACTTGACATCCACTATCACTCAACATATATGTCTTTCTTGATGCACAAGTGACTTGACCTATATTATTTTCTTGGTACATACTAGTGCTCGGCACTAACTGCATATATTGCTTTGCATACATTACTTACTTGAAACATATTGAGTTCTTTTAAGTAATGACTTAAGTGTTTTGTCACTGCCTTGTCAAAACCAAATGAGATCAATAGCATAAACCTTCATGTTGTTACTTGGATTCTCTATGTCTAATTTACTGGCTCTTGATAACATTTCAATATGCTTGGTCTTCATTATATTGCTTGGCTAATACTATATTCCTTGGCTTTCATATCTGGCCAATCTTTATTGAATGCTTGGTAATCACTATCTCACTTGGTATGAGTGTTGTATGCCTAACCTTTACTAGATAACTTGTTGGTGTGATTTTTCATAGTATAGAAAATTTTTGATATTTGGGTGAAAAATCAGTTATGCCTTTGTTTCGTGGTGCCCTCATTTTCAAATTTTTGAAAAAGGTATTTTCTTCAAGAATTTTGGCGGGGCTTTTTATCCTAATGTTTTATTTATGTCAAAATGCCTTTGGTAAACCTTTGATGTACATTTAATTGTGATATTCTGTTTGAAAGGATGCCAAGTTGAAGTGTTTTTCAATTATCGTTGATCTATTAGAGATCAAGGGTCAGTGCATCCCCGCATTATAGAGTTGTAGGTCTTTAAGCAAAGCAGGGAAGCGCATTTGCGACACGTAGCCCCTAATGTTTTATGAGATCCAGTACACTGCAAAAGCTCTTGTATGTCAGCTTTGTTAGTACTTTTGCACATGTTTTGCTTTTCTGCGATATCATTGGTGGATTCGTTGGCAGAGCTATGAAGATTACTTACCAAGCAGTATCACCATTGATCCTGTCTTGATCAACGGTTGGCGCATCCCTGCATAATAAAGATGCAGGTTTTTAAGTAATGCAAGGAAGCGCATTTGTGACACGTAGCAAAGTGGGGTCAAGTATTTGCATTTCAATATGCTACACTGCAAATGACTGATGATGTGTAATGCTAGGTATGCACAGAAGGGTTTTTGGTTGCTTAATGAATGTGAAGTCTTATCACCATTGATCCTGTCTTGATCAACAGTTGGCACATCCTCATATAATAAAGATGCAGGTTTTTAAGTAATGTGAGGAAGCACATTTGTGACACGTGTCTGTGATGATGTCAAACACATGCTTGCTTAGAAGAAGATATGGTATCCACTGGCATGAAGTGTTGTCAGACAGTATGAGCTAATATGGCAGTTTCCTATTGGTCAGTACAGCTAGCTAGTCGTTAATACGAAATGGATTATTCTGATCATCGATCTTGTCTTGATCGACGGTTGGTGCATCCTCGCATTATGAAGATGTAGGTTTTTAAGTAATGCGAGGAAGTGCAATGGTGACACGTAGCATTTTTCTAAAAAGACTGTAAAGCTTGTTATTTTTAAATCAGGACTGTGCAATCTGATAAAATCTACAGATGGGATTCAAATTTGAGTGAAAATTGTGGGCAATGATTACTGAGAGTAAATGTGATCCAGACTTGGTGTGTGGAGTTTTAATTCATAAAAAGAACCCATGATTTCACCATTAATAAATCACCAAAGTGCAGAAAGAAAAGGGCATTCAAGATTTCAGAGCTAAGGCACATAATTTCTCGATTAATACTCCAATAAAATTGTAGAAGACATCATATAGTGCAGAAGTGCAATTTTTGGCAGGTAAGTGCTCTGTGACTTTTTGAGTAAAATTTGAAGCATCTTCTGTTGTGAATTTTCCAAAGTTTCATTAAAAATGCCACCCCAAAAAGAGTTTACTAGACAAAAAGATTATCTAAAATGTTCAGTGCATGATGATTTTCTTGAACAATTCCCCTTATCAGTGCATGAAATAACTAAGGGAAGGGAACTCATTCCAAAAAGACCTAGATTAGTTGTGGCAAAAGGATTTTATGACAAAGCTAATTGGATAAGGGATGCCTAGGTTTCCATGGGATGTTTGGAGTTGTTTAAGAAATGGTTTTCAGAGCGAAAACTAGACACTCCTATGAGCAATGTATGGGAATTTGACATTGGAAAATTAGTAGTCCCCAGAGTCTTCTTTGATAGTGATTTATTGATGGACCCGGCAAAGAAGTATGATCCTATCACAAGGTGGGTAAAAAATCATTCAGGGGTCAACCTTTTTAGGGTTTTCCTTGAGCTGTTCAGTGAGGTTTTCAACCTAAACCCTAACCACACTGTGCATGGAATCATTGATCTGGATGATTTGCAAGCTAGATATGATACACAACAAGTATACTTGAGAACAGGGCCACTACAGGAGCATGTTGCTAGGGTTGGTAATTTTCCTGTGATCACAGCCAGTACTCCAGAGCCATTGTTAAGAAGACATTTCAATCTGAGAGCTCAAGCACTATATTTTTCTCTTTGCAAGATCTTGGGGATAGATGAGGGTAATCAAATTCCAAGTTCTGTGGTCCTCATAATTGCTCAAACCCTTCAATTTGGAATGAGTACCATTATGGATTTTGCCACTTTCCTAGCAAACGAGATTCACAACGGTCTGGTTGGAATAGCAAAGGGGAAAGTAAACAAACCACTCTGTTGGTATTCATTGATGATGCATTTATATTTATACAAAGGATATACTTTCTTCTCCAAGGGTGTGGAGTTAGAAACAAAAAAGGATGGAGAAAGGAATCTAGTGCAATTATGGAGTGTGGATATGACTTCAGAGGCCACTAATGCTAGTTATGTAAGATTTGACAGGTATTTTGCATCAAAGCTTAGACTACTTTTAAGAGGAGATAGCCCTAGAATCCCACAAGCATTATTAGAATTGGTTAGACCCAAGGACCATGCTAAAGGACTACTTGTCAGTCACAACTGCAGGGATATAATTCCCTACAATGTTTCAACAGTAATAAGAGTTTATGGTTTCTTAGGAAAACCTCATGTGTTACCTTTTCATGTACCTTTGAAGATAGGGATAGCCGAGCTCTTATGGCAAATAGGTAGTATAGATGAGAGGGAATTGGTCAAGAAGGGCACTTTCTTTCCAATGGTTACTGTAGTGCATGATTTTGTTTTTGTTAAAAAGGGGTGGAAGCATTTAAATTTGTTTTTGAATAAATATAACATGGTAGAATCTCACGCCAGATTCATTGACCCTGAAGGATTCTATGATCTATTAAGAGAAAGGGTGAGAGCTTCCCATATGGTACATCAAGTTTACTATCTAGAAGATATAATCAAAAATATTTTCACATTGCAGGAGCAAGAATTAAGCAAAGAGAAATGGATAGTTTTTAGTAAAAACCTGGAATTCATTAATGCTTTTGACCCCCAGTACGACCCATTGAAAGATAAGAAATACTGGGGAGATAAATTACAGGCATTAATGAATAATTTTGCTATAATAATTTAGACTATGAATGAAAAGAAAGATATATTTATTAAGACACACCTAGACAAGGCAACAGAAATACAAAGAAGAATGAGTGGTAGAAATGTGGTGACTCCTGGCCAATGTATATTGCAGAAAAGGATAGGTTATGTCATGGTTCAAAGTGTGCAATAGGTACCCCCTCATAAGGAGCCAAGGTCAAGAAGTCCATCTGCAGCCAGCTCTCCAAAAAGACGAAAATTAGAGCAAGGGTCTTCTTCTTCTCAAAAAGAACAATACTCCCCAAGCCAGTCTCCAATATAGATAGATGATGAAGCATCTCTAAAGGAACAACTTAGACAAATGGGAGGAGAAGGGGATGTGATTGTCACTTCTGCAGACCTAGATATTGGAGAGCCACAAGAACCTCCTAGACCTTCCTTGGACCTAATCATTGCTGATTACCAAGGTAAGAAAATTGACCCAATTGTTGCCCAGGCTTCTGAAAGATTTATTAATGATGAAAATTTTGTAAGATCTAGGGCTTTTGCTCATTTTTTATGGAGATTAAATATAAAGAATTTGAGAAAGCCTGTGAGAAGATAAAGGCTAAGAAACCAAATAAATCTGACCCAGTTATCAAGGAAGAGGTAAAATCAAAGTTTTTGAGTGATTTTGCCTGGTTCACTCCTGAAGCTGGAAGGCAAATAGTTAGACAATCAAGAGTCCTCCTTCTGCCAGAATGGGATATAGAAAATTCTATTGTTTTTGATTTAGTAAGGAAGCAGAAGGATGTTCAACTAACAACCGCTAAAGAAGTACTACAGGCTCATAGAGGGGTCAAATTTAGTGATGACCACCAAGCCCTTGTTTTGTGGTCCATAGATAAGAGAGAAAGTACCAGGATGCATGAGTTTCCCACTGCAGAACATACTGGTACATTGACAGTATACAGGGCTGGTGAGCTAAGTAGTAAACAAGTAATGGGAATGGCTTCAGAAATGCTAAAATTGGGTGGTGTTGTATCTGGACAAGAAGAAGATAAGTTTTCCCAACTCAATGCTAGGTTTGAAGAAGTTTTGAAAGCATATGAGGAAAGGGGTATACAGATACAATCACTGGAAAACAAAATGTCTAAAATGGAGAGGATACTTGGGAAAAGAAAAATGGGAGAATCCTGTGCACCTACAATTGCATACCCTTCATAGCCATTGGTTGGATCTAGATCAACCCCTATTATTGAAATACCTGACACCCCTGAAAGGCCCCAATTCTATATTGTAGAGGACTTTGAAGAGGAAAAAACAAAATTTCATGAGTTGCAGATAGAATTGAGAAATCATTATGAAGAGAAATTAAAGCAGGGTGTGATATATTTGAGGGATAAAATACAATGGTCAACCTTTTTTGATCAGTTGACAAGAATTGCAACCCTCATGGATAAGTTGAACAAGGATAAGGATAAATTGACTCCTCTTGCACAAAAATGGAGGGAAAGGAATAATGATATTACAATCATATGTATATCTGCAGTCCAAATGCCTTATCATCAAGTTGAGAAAATTTTTGATCTATTAAATAAGCTAGAAAATTTTGATGATAAAAGAGATTCTTTACAGAAAAGATTAACACTCTATTTTTCCAGATATATTGCTGAAAAATTCACCCTATTTCCTTGTGCTTTAGAATCTGTTGATACAATAAAGGAAAAGGAAAAGTGGAAAAGGGAGATGGATGAGTTATTCAATGAACGAATAATAAACATCATGAGTGAAACTAGCCACTGGTTTTGGGCAAAGACAAATGAAGAGCTAGTAAAAATATAGCTATTTTATACTGCTATGAGAAAAGAATTTGATGATTTAGAAGAAAGTGCAAATTCTTTAATAATGATACAAAGAGAAGCTCTAAGTTTTGATTGGCCAGATGATGATGCTTTTAATAAATGGAAAAACTAGTTTCTAGAACAAATGTCAGAAGATGATGAGGAGGAAAATGTAAAAGTAAAATTCACCCTCGTAGTTAATAATGAGGACATGGAAAATCCCCAGGTTGAAATAAATTTACAGGTAACTGAAGATGATACATCACTTTCAAACCTCATGGCTATTTAATCTGATGATGAAGAATAATTGAAGAATCAGATCTTATCTTCTTGTTTCAACAACTAAGAAGCATAACAGAAAGGGACCCACCAAGGATTGTTCGATGTATTAGCTTTTCTGTTATTTGTTTTTGTCTTTTATGATAGACATTTATCAGTATCCTTTTTTAAATTCTCTGAGAATACATGAATATAGAATGAGCTGTGTTTCTTTCTGAAGGCCATTCTGAGTCTATTGTAAAAGATATATCCATTTCAAAAGAAATGAATACAAATTATGAACTGTCCCCATATCAGTTCTTTCTAAATTTTGTCTCCTTTTAAATACTTAGCTACCTTGATGTTGTATGAGTAAAAGCTTGTGCAATTGAATGCAATCTAGTTAGGTTGTATATCGATTTATCATTGCTGTTAATTCAATGGATTAAATAAAGGCTTTGATGAATGTGATAAGATTTCTTAAGTATTGAGAAGGATTTTGAATGATAAATTCTGATAAGAATTGCTGATAGAATTTGTTGTAAAGCAACAAATTAGACCTAAGAATCTGCTATAGACTCTGAACCCCAATGGATTAGGCACTGATCAAGTTATTTCAGCTGAAGGAGAAATATATTATAAATGGTTATTCAAATGCATCATCAAATCAAATTTTACTTTTATTTCTTGTAGATCTTCAAAGTTGGCCAGCACTTGTTTGCATGGAATGTTTTAGCTTCAGTTAGCCATTGTTGTTGAAAACATCTGCAAATCTATAGAAGAATTCTTGGCCATATCTGTTTGATGGGATGCATTTACAAAGTTAGTGAGAATTATGTATATGTTTGAGGATCTTGAAATGAGAATCAGAATGAAACTAAGAATAATCCTCATACAGTTGTTCCAATTTTGAACCATCCCTGGGTACACCCACCCTGGTTTTGTAGAGCCAAAAGAGTAGAAAACCATTTGTGGTTTTGTTGAAGTTGGGTCCAAATACCTTACATATGCAATTGTTAATAAGAATAGGCTAGTTTTTAGATTGTGTATGTACTGTCATTCTAGTATTAAGCATTTTGTCACTTAGTAGTTTTAGTACTTTTTAAAACACTAACATAACTTAGTCATAGTGATAACCTTGTGTAATGCCCCACCAAGAGATGCAAAGGAATTAATTTAAAGTTTTACTAAATTTACTAACCATTTTTTTTCAAAACAAGAAAGACAACATCATACACATAGTAGCAGAAGCAATAACATACAACCAATTGTAAGAATACATAATAGGTTACATTCCTTAAGGATCCCAAGACATTAAGTCACATTTAATCTAATTAATACTAAGTCTAAAAACTACCACATCCACATGAAAGAATAATAGAAAGTCCAATGTCCATATTATACATTTGTTCCAAATGCCTCTTGGCAATTAAACTTGGAATACTCAATCATCCACTATACATGTCACAGGGTATGGAAAGCTTAAAAGATTAAACATATGTAAAAATAAAGATACATCATCCTCATCGAATCCATGATACAATTGCAATAAGGTAAATGAAACCATTAACATACATGATACATCCATCCATCAATAAAGATATAACAACCATCGTAAAAGATAACCATCCATCATAAAACACAACTAAGTGTGTGGTTCCTCCCAACCATCAATAACATCATTAGACCATCGTGGGCCCTAGCCATCCCCCACACGTAACATCCCAAGTCATCGAAGAGATCACCGGTATTATCATAGTAGGAATGTCACTCCTAAAACATACTACATCATATGTAGAAATAAATCTAACATGCTACAACATATACATAAGAAATCTAACCATGCAAAATAAAGCATAGGATGATTCTATAAGTAAATAGAATCATCTATCATATACTAATCATCAATATAAAGAATCATGTTAGCAAATAACATCCAACATAATGATCCAAGAATAGAAGGAAGGTAAAGAAAACCAACAAAGAATGTGTTGGAGGAGATAGGCTCAAGTCAAAATCCACATGTCAAGAGTACATCAACCAAAAATCACCAATCATCATCAATGAAAGTAAATAACCATAATAAACACATTCAAAAATAAGTACACCACTAGAGGTACACACAAACTCTATAGAGGAGACTCAAGCTACATTGTAGGGAGTGTCATCACATGGCTACTTGAGTTACCCTGGACTGGTCTCTTATTAGACCCCAGACCCTCAAGCGTTGAGTTACCCTAGATTGGTTACTTTGAACCCTGGACCCTAAACGTGACACATGTAGAACTAGAAAGCCCTCTTATGAAGATGAGGAAATCATCCCATTCCCATCATTAGTCTATACAAGCACTTAGGGCATGAGCAAGTCAAATGTCTCTAACTTGTCTTTTTAGTGTGTTTCCCCAAAATTATTAATTACTAGATTATCACTTATTACATAACTTGCAATAGGTTACCCTGGTACTAACCACTTTGGGCCCTAGACCCCTACTGCAAACCACTCCCAAAGACATGTACCTAGACAACTTCTTTTAAGAACATAAAACATGGTTGTGTCCCATACCACAACATTCACAATAATCAAACTCAGTTATTTAACAGGAAACTTGAAAATAAGCTGGTACTTCCACCCAAGTACACATAAATGCTCCACAAAGTAAACCTCATAAATATAATTTCCAATTTGAATAACATGTCATATCATGACATCTAGCCACATAAATAGTATAAAGGTTATCTCAAAAAACTTCAGGTGTATACCCTAGTTTGGCCAAGTTTCATGAAAATCACAAATCAAAGAGCCATATAAAATCATCTCAGTTCTAAACAAATGATTGGAAAACATCATCAGCTCTCCATGAGTAACTAAAATGCAACAAAAGACAATCATAATACTCACAGTAGTTCTTTACAAGAAACTAAAAGGCATTAAATGATAATCCATAATATTCATCGGTTCTCCACGAGCAACCAAAAAATATCTCAAAATAATACTTTTTGAAGACTCGAAAATGGTCAATTCAAACATGTCACAACATGACATCATCAAGATAAAAAACAAACACTTCAGTCCCATCAAGGTGACCAAAAAGTAATCCAAGTACAACTGATCAATGACTCAAAAATGGTTAGGACATGTATCTCAAATACATACACCTTAGCTTCACACAAGAAGACTAGAAAGCAATAACAATTAGTAAATACAAACATCTCATAGAGCACACCATCACATTACCATGGTTGGGTTTAGAAAGATCAAGGTCAAATAACTTCAACATGCCATTGCAAAAACATAACCCTTGAGCCTTTGGTAACAATCTAAGATTGGTCAACAATCTAGTCAACCCCAAAATCCCAAATCACAAACAATATACATACCACAATGTAAGTTTCATGTTTGGGTTTAGCTCTGAACACACAATGTCAATTTACAGTAAAGTCCCAATTTTCACTTTAGTGTGAGCTTTCAAATTTAAAGAGGTACATCTTACTCGATATGGTTTAACTCATTTGATTGCTCAAATAAAATAAAAAATTACCCCATTCAATTTCCAAATATAATCAAGATGCAAATGCATGGTTATGCCAAGTAAGATGTTTCAATTTTCATTTCAAAGTATATTCTAGGTAAAAGTATTCTTCATTCACCCTAATAATTAAACTCATCTGGATATTCAAATAAAAAACATCATAGAGGAACAAACACATGTTTTAGTTTTCTTTTGCAATCACATGGTTAAGCCAAACATGAGGTTTTCAAATTTTATTTCAAGTATATTTCAAGCGTATAAGATTCTCCATTTAATCTCCAAGTCAACCCATTTATCTTTTCGAATAAAGCATAGAATTATCCCTCCATTATTTTGAACATTTGTCTAAAATAGTCAAAAGATAATTATTTACTTATTTAAATCATTAAACTAATTCCCATTGACTTTTAATAAAATCATTGCATTATTTTACTAAAATCAATGTTACTAATAATTAAATGAAACTCCCTTAATTCCAAGAGCATCTCCCATTATTGAAATCTCTAGAATAATACTTATCTTCTTTTAAGTAATTAATTTGCAAATTCCTTAAAACACTCCAAGGCAATCATTTATTTAAAATAATCTTCATTGATTTTTAAGTAAAATCAATCTCATTAATAATTCAATTATTTAATTCTAGTAAACACTTATTAATTTTTCTTTTAATTTGCCCTCATTTAAAAATCCATTTATTTAAATTGACTAATAATTAATTACACTTCTTCTACTATTAACTAATCTTAATTAAATTAAATTTAATTAGATTAGTTAATAAATCATATAAAACTAATGCATAATAATAAGATTCTATTTTAATTCGAACCCAAACCTGAATCAATTTCCAAATCTTGATTCTACTAAGGAAAGATTGCAATAATATTTTTAATTCCCATAACTGGATGAAACAATATGCATGCCCGAATTATAAAATTGAAGATTCATTCACAGAGAATCATTCAGACAGACATAATAGACACAATGGAGACAGGAAGGGAAAGAGCATAATAAAATATGTGAAATAATCACAAGTGCCTACCTGGACACTAATGCTAATTCGGTAAGCCTTAGAAAATTGTAGAGAAGCTCCTCCTCTTAGAACCTTCTCCTTTTTGCAAATTCCTTCCTTCTCCAACATTTGCAATTCCTCCAAGAACCAAAACCTCCCCCCAAGTGACTAGGAGTGCTTGTAGAAGCATATGAGGATGTAGAAGCATATTAGGAGAGCCTCTATATAAACGCCTCTAAGATGCATCTAGTATATTTCTAGAAAGAACTAGGAGATAAGCATGACAGCTAAGCACATATCTTCCATGATAAGAAGATAAACATGATGAGGTGTCTAGAATGTTGTAGACACCATGTGCTCAAATAATGTGCTAACTCCTAAGTGTAGACAACACGTGCATGATTAGAGTGCAAACTCATGTGTTGTCAACATGACAACTCACAAGAGCTCACATACTGCTATGTGAATAAGTATTAAAATAATACACATTAATTTATTTAATTAAATTTCTTTATTTAATATTCACTTGACTTCTTTTTAAATTAATTTATTAATTTCAAATCTCATGCACTCACTTTATTAAATCCACTTGTTTTATCTTAATATATTTTAATCACATGCACGCATCATGCGATCTAAAATCTTTTAATAATTTTAATATCTTTTCCACTTTTAAATTTATTTTCAAAGCTTAATTGATAAAATAATTACTAACTTAAATAGTAATATTATTTAGAATTTATTTAAAAATGAACTCTAAATATATTGTTATTAAATTAAATAAATATTATCACGTTTCAAATTTAAACTTATAACTTTTATCTTCAAATTTAATTATTTTTATTTAATTAATTTTCCAATTAATTAAATAAAAATAAATATTAAAATATCATATTAATTTTCCATTTAATTACATCATTAATTAAATCTTTTAATTAGACTTAATTAATAGAAAATACACCAAGAAAGAGTTCCGCAACAATAGCAAAATGCAAACTAGGGCAAGCACTACACCTTGTAATCTTTCCTAGTAAATGACTTGCAAATGACAAAGTGTTGGGACACTAATTGGAAACATGGGCTTAAGATCAAACTTCAAATGGGTCCTCTAAGATCAAGTTTACCTAGCTCATAAATAGGTATTCATGCCTTAGGGTTAGGTAATATAGGCTTAGAGATTAGCACTTACACATATCTCATCTATATAAATAGGTAAGACAAATTTTATATAGCTAAAAATAGATAACTTGCCCTAGTGTAATAACTGAATGATCAAAATGATATGACATAAAGTAACATCATTTTGGAAATGATCAATTAATTAAAATTTGAAAGTATTATAATTCAAAAAAATGACTATTTCAATTTCATATGAATGATAATAGATTAACATTCATAACAAACTTCTATCTTACATTTAGAAAATAACCAAAAATGAAATCTACATTAACAAGTATACATAGACTTGTATTTATAAGAATTTATAGAATTCATACATATTTATAAACTAACTATCGATGTGTTGTGCAAGCCTCAACATCTAGAGAAGAGAAGAAGCATTAACATATGCTTAACCTCCCAACTGTGGACCTTATCATATCCCCACACAATCTCTGACAAGAAGTGGCCTCCCTACATTAAGTTTGGTTGGGGCAATTATAGTCCTTCCATTATGAGCATAACAATGTTAGAGTGTCCACTTAGAACCATACAAGGTTGAGGATATACCTCCAATAACCTTCTCTCTGTCAACTGGCACCACCAACCTCTTTGTGATCTAATTATGCAAGTATGCCTCTAATCTACCCTATCCAATGATTTAGATGATAAAATTAATAGCCTAGTCACCCCCACTCAACTTCAAAATAGAGATCAAATTGGACATCATGAGCTGACCTAGGTTTAGCATATTCTTTTAAGATGTTTTAATGCATTAGAGTTATGATTACAATGGTTTTCTCCTTGTATTAATTCTCTCCTCTTCAATTGCTCACACTAACTTCACTAGCCTTGGGTGCATCCATGAAGACTACTATTAATATTGTGATCTTTAGCATGTATAGTTTTCTTTGAACACTTTTTTGAGCCATGTCATAGCTAATGTACAATAAATACCAATGTGCAAGACATAATGTCATAACTCTAATTTCAAATTCCATACAAGAAAACTCATGCAATATATAATTAAGAATATGTGACAAGGGAACTACAAGCCATCCCTACGGTTATTTGATTGGCATATAAATTTTTTTGATTCAAAAGTAAATAAAACGATAGAGGTTGAAACATGTTTGAATTTATTTCCATACTAAAACATAGTTGCATTTTACGGTATCTGCAACTTTTAATATGGTTATCTACATGCTGATGAAATGCATGATTAATGGCATTAATGAGGATATGGAATGGAAATAAGGGTTGATCCCGAGTATCTAAAACCTATAATAATACTAGTTCAATTAATGGAACTTGACTTAGAACCAAACCTTTTCCCTCATATGGGAAAGTAGACAAGACCAAGATGCTGATAGAAAAGGAAAAGAAGAGAATAGGAATAAGATAGAAAGGAAGAGAATGAATCTATTATGATATGTCACATGATAACATTGTGATTTTCTTATGTTTTGGCTACTTGTGGATGCAAGAGTTTATAAGGAATATTGGCTTGAAAGAGTTTAGTTTCCAAGCAGGCTTCAAAATTCAAATATTTATAAGTTAACGCCAATCTTGAAGGCGGCTTCTACTCATGAGAGGAGTTATAAGGATTATATTTTTATGGTTTTAAAAAGAAACACACACACACACACACACACACACATAATCTAAATATATTATATCATCATGCTATTTTTCTATATCTATAATTGTACCTATATGTTTATATATGATTTATTTCTAACATCACACACATAAAAATAAATACATATATATACACACACATATATGTATATGTATGTATGTATGTATATGTATATATAAATATATATATGTATAAGTATATATATGTATGTACATATACATATACATATATACGTATATATACACATGCATAGGTATGATTCATAGATATCATCTGAGTGCCATTGTGATATCATATATTTATATACACATCTGTGTGTGTGTGTGTGTGTGTAAAAATTCATAATGTTAATCACTTCTGAGGTCTCAAAGAAAGAGAGAGGTAATTGTTCTTATCATGCTTATTAAATATTTTTTATGTTATAAAATATTGACCAAGTAGCTAATGACTATCCAAGGTGTACTCTATTACCTAGCTATTAAATCCTTTATCAAGTTAGTTAGAGTCCATACTTGATGGTCAGGTGATGGATTAAAATAGTGCCCCATTCCTTGAATCCCATTTAGTAATGCTTTCTCCCCTTCATCTTCTCCTACAACCACAATTGCAACATTTTGACAATAATAACATGGTCCTACATTTAAATCAAAATATCAAGAACATAATAATTTATGATTGAAAAAACATCTTGTTGGAATTATGATATATTTGTCATTAATGCAAACACTTATTCAATTCTGAATGCTTATCTAGCTTATCACATATGCTGAGCATTCAGTGGTTACCTTATAACTTCAGCAGTGTTCACCGAGCAAAGTAAGGTAAATGAAGAACTCAATGGTCACTGAGCAAAGCAAGGTAAATGAAGAACTCAGTGTTCATCGAGCAAAGCAAGGTAAATGAAGAACTCAATGTTCACCGAGCAAAGCAAGGCAAATGAAGAACTCAGTGTTCACTGAGCAAAGCAAGGTAAATGAAGAACTCAATGTTCACTGAGCAAAGCAAGGTAAATGAAGAACTCGGTGTTCACTGAGAAAAGAAAGGTAAATGAAGGACTCAGTGTTCACAGATTAAAGCAAGGTAAACAAAGAAGTTAATTTCTATCGAGTGACACTATATCTACCAAGTCACCAATGGTTACTGAGTTCAAAGTAGTGTTGTGTGGCTAGTATGAACCGAGCCTTTACTTCTACTGAGTGCATGATGATGTTGAGTAATGTAGTGGATGATGAGTATCAGAAGGTCACCAAGTCAGCCTGAGGAACTTGAGTTTTCTACTATCTGGCCGACTCATTAATGTTTTGTTCACTTATGTTTTGGCCAACCTTGCAGTTGTAAATAATGGAATGGTATATATGTAATGTATGATATCATTTGTAGAATGTATGGTATGATATAGTGTGTGTGAAAAAGATATAAAGGAAGAGATTGATGTTTGCATGTAAAGAGGATATTGAAAATCAGCAGCAAAGCAAAAGGGATACAGCAAGGTCAACATAGGAGCAGAAAAGTTATATCTATCACATCAGGTGATCAATGCAAAAAGGTTCTTATCAGCAAACAGTTGTAAGAAGATCCACTGCTTCATCCTAACAAGTGAATCAGTTTATAAATCCTTTAACAGGATAGACTTAACAGTCTTTTTGTAAATCTCCTAACAGAGTGAATACTTCACTGTATGTTTGGAAATCCTCTAACAAGGTGGATCTAGCAGTCCTACTTGCTTCTAACAGGGAAGATCACTAGAAGTGATCATTGCAAGCCTTAACAAGCCAACTTTATACTACAGTATTGAATTTTTGTAGGCATCATCCCCACCCTAGTTTTACTTTCTATTTGGAAGGTTTCTGGGTCACCAAATCTCTGTGTACATGTGCAATGAATTTATGTTCTTTCAGTTATGCAGTAGATTAGATGAATGAATGGTGAATGGTTAAAATTCTAAATTGTATAAAAGTTCTATAAGTTACTGATTCACCCCTCCCCTCTCAGTAACCTATCTAATCCTGGATATTTCCAACAATTGGTATCAGAGCTTTCTGATTCTTAGGATAAAGTTTGATAGCTTGAGCAAAGATCAAGGACAATGGAGATATTCAAACTTGACAAATCTATTGAAAATGAAAAGCTACATTTGGAAATGGCCATGGATCAACTCAAAGAAGTGAAGGAGCATCTTTCTCAATCTCTAAAAAGAAGGAAGGAACTTGCAAGACAAATAAATGATCATGAGTATGTTGAAGAAAAGATTGAATACCTTTTACCATCAAGTAGTTCAAATGAAGCTAATGAAGAAATCAAGGAACTCCTAGCAAAGAATGGTTCTCTGTAGGAAGAAGTAAGGAAGCTTAAAAGAGAACAAAAAATCCTATCAATCAGGCTATGTGAAGTTTTGGAATAGAGAAACAAGGAAAATGAAGACTTAGAGGTAAGAAATAATCAATTCCTTCAGCATGAAAATCTTGTAGGTCAACTATCTAATGCAAATGAAGAAATTATGAATCTAAGATCTGAGAATGAAAGTTTGAGAAATGATTTAATCACTGAAAGACAAATCAATGCAAGCTTACAAAGTGATCTAAGATCTAAAAGACAAATCAATGAAAGTTTGGAAAATGACTTGATCATTGAAAAGACTATCAATGAGAGAATGATAAAATCTCAAGCAGACATGATTCAATTAAATTAGAAAAGTGAGAAAAACTTTCATAGACAAAAAGATAAAGCCAGTCTTGGATATAAAGAAGAAGGTGAATCCTCCAAACAAGGTGCCCAAAGGAATCAAAGACCCACTTGCAATCACTATGGCAAGATAGGTCATACATCAAATAAATGTTGGAGTAATGGAAAAGGAAAATTCAATGGCAAATGCTTCAACTGCAATCAGCATGGTCACAAAGCTAATGAATGCAAAGAGAAACCAAAATTTGAAGGAAAATGCCACAAATGCAAGAAAAAAGGTCACAAGGCATCTGAATGTACAACTTATTAAAGCAATCTTTGGTTGGGACTACAATACATGGTGTAGGTGTCACTATTGTGGAGAATATGGACACATTGGGATAAACTGTGCAAGATATCACCTAAGAAAGAAGGATACAACCATAAGATGTTACACATGTAATGAACTTGGTCATATAGCTAGGAATTGCATGAATACTGGAAGAATTGAAGATGAAAAGAAAGCTAAAGCTGATAACATTCGAAAGTAGATGAGACAACAATGAATTCCTAGATCTACCGAGAAAGATAGTTCAAATGATGGTCATGTCACTCAAGAAATGGGTGACTCCACCATTTTCAATTAGATTTAAGAAGAATCAAGAACTGCATCATCAAGCCATATCTCAAGCAGTTCTAGAGTGAAAGGGTGCAAATGATCAAATTAGTATTTCAGATTCAAGGACCAAAGAAAAGTTATCATTCACTGTGTTGCATCTACCGAGCAAGGTTGGTTAAAGACCTTATCGAGCTAGGTCAGGAGTATCAAAGATTTTGTTTAACCATCGAGTTGCAAGGTTTTACTGAGTAAATCAATGATAGACTGGAAAGCACTATGTCATCTCATCTACCTTTGTACCGAGCATTAATGACAGTATTTCCATCAAAAGGGCAGAATTTGATTTCATTTTTCACTGCGACTTGAGAATGGTTAGAGCTAAAAGATTTACAGTGAATCTAGAGAAAATACCAAGTGATTTCAAGTGATTTTCAAACGAAGAATTTGTTCAAGATTTTCTTATACTTACCGACCAGCTATGGCATCTGCAAGCACTAGTAGCACCAAGGCAAAAAGAGGTTCATAAATGTTGGTAAAGGGTACATAATGGAAAGTGCCCAACTTCAAGATTGTTCCAGCCATTACAGAATCACTCGACCCAACTGGAGCTCAATCACAAATACCACCCAAGGTACTTCTTATCAATGATATTCATACTCATTTCAAATTGTTTATTCAAGAAATCAAAAATGTAGAGATGGATAGTGCCCTAGGTGAAATGAGTATAGATGGCTCTCTGAAACCTAAGTTCAAGCATCTTGAAACTAAAGGCTTGACTTATATCTCACATATGCCTAGAAACTTCCAAACCAAATGGATTAGGTATATCTGGAGTTAGGTGTATAATGGACAATTATGGTTAGAGTAGCCAGTGCTAATCACAAAGAAGATGATTCACAAAATCACGGGTCTCCCTATGCTCAATAAAGCAAAAGCCACCAAAATCGTAGGTTGGCAGGAGTTATAGAAGCAAACCCTAGCTGAGTGGGATGGTAGAGGTTTAAAAGTCAACATTATATCAGATGTCAAACTAAGATTTGGCATTCATGTAATTACATATAAATTATACAATTCTAGTAGATTGAATAGTGTACCTTGTGAAGCTGTGGATTTGGCCCTCAAGATTGTAAAGAAAAATCTTGAACTTGATCTGTCTGAAGTATTGCTGAAACAATTGAATAAAAATATGTATAGTATAAGGACTTCCAAGAATAAGCCTTTTAGATTCGGTTCTCTATTGATCTGTTTATTTTTCTACATTCAAAAATTCTTTCCATCTAAAGGAACTATCGTATGGAGAAAAGAAATTCCAATTTTGTAACAGATAAATGAGTTTGTAGCAGAGATCAGTGAAAATTTTGATAGCATCATGGACAATTATTTTGAAGATTTCAAGGAAAGAATGAATAATAGGTTCTAGATTCCACCAAAATTAGTTGAAGATTACAGAGATGATGTATGCTTCATGGTTGACTATGATAAGGTGTACATCCAGGCAGTTAGACCCTGAGTTGCACGGGTAAAACCTCTTCCCTATGAGGTAAATATTGATGAAGCTAGAGACATCATAGAAGCACTGGTAAATGAGCCAATAGACCCAAGGCAGTCAATTTTTGGAACTTATGATGAAGCAAAGGCCAGAATTGAGCTTGAAATCAAGCTACCATAGGCCATAAGCAAAGGCAAGAGGAAGATAGCAAAATTGAAAACTGCATTTGGCCCTCTTATGCTAATAGAAGGTAATGGTGAGGATGAAGGAAATGATGAAGAAGAAGGAGAAGAAGAAGAAAAAGGGGAACAAGGAACTGAAGAAGAACCTCAGAAGAAGAAAGGTAAGGTAATAATTACCAAACCTAAGAAGAACTAGAAAAGGTAAGCAGGAACCTATACTAGTCAGGCTTGCACCCACATTTGAGGAAAGGCTTAAACAATTGGAAGAAGGAATAGGCATCACAAATTTCAAGGCATTAACATTTGAAACTAGAATAGATGTTGAGAAAATGTAGATAGAGGAACTGGTACTCAGCAAGATGGGTAAATGGAAATACTCCTCGAACTAGCTTGCATCCCACATCTCAAAAGAACTATTGGAGAGATTGCAACTAAGATGGGAGTCAGCCACCCAAATGGTAAAAGAAATCTATGAGAAATCCCTAAAGAATCTTCAACCAAGTCTCACTGGAGCAGAAGTAAAGACTGCAATGAAAAACCATGAAGATAAAATGATGATCAGATTCTACACATGTTTAATTTTGATCAAAGATATTGAGCATGTTGTAAATGATGCTACAAACATGTGAAAAAACATTTATCATCTACATAAGCCCAGCAAAGACCCAGTGGAAATCAAGGATGATGATAGCAGTGATAGTGATGATATTGATGTCACTCCATCCATCACAGTCTCACCAAGAGAGCTGCATGCATTAATGGGAGAAGGAAAGGAGGAAGAAGCTGAAGAGGAAGATAAGGAGGAATATGATCTAGTAAAAATTGCAGTAGCATTTATTGCATCCCTTCCTCACTCTCCAAAAATTGTTTCATCCACTAAGGAGATAGCTTCTACAAGTGAGATTGTAAGCACAATTGCCACATCAATTGCTCAATCTTCACCAGCCTACTCCTAGCTCAAGGTATCTAAAATAGATGTGCCAAGCACTTCATCTACCAAGCTAAATGTTACTTCTTTAGCTACCAAACCATCCTCCTCAACTCCATCATCTTCAGTTGGTATAGTAATAAGTTCCACAATTTTGTTAGTTCCAATTTTTTCTACAATTTTGTCAGCATTATTTGAATCTACTTCAAATCTAGTTAGTTCAGATACTACATTACTGAGTGTATCATCATTTTTGGGAAGTATTCTAGTTTTTGTCCAGTAAATACTCCTATTGGCACTCAATCCTCAAGTCCTATCCCATTTTTCACTGTTAGTCCTTCCATCTCCACTATTGTGTCTACTCCTAAGGTCAAACCAGTCATCACAGAAGTCAAACAAAAGCAACCATTAAGACTTTTGATGAATAGAAAGGAAATTTCTAAAGATATTGACTTAGATACAGAGATAATGATTCCAAAAATTGACTATGAAAATGCCACCATCAAAGAGAAGCAGTATGCTAATCAACTAATAGAGATGAAGGCTATGCAGAAGCAGTTAAGGTCGGAAAGAGATAATCAGTACAGAATAATTGAGAATGCCAGGAATATAATTACAAAAGCTATAGGTGTTGAAGTAGATTCTACTCAACACATTTTGATTCTGCTAGAAGAGGCTATAAATAAACTCAATGAGGACACCTCTAGTTAATAAAAATCGATTGAAAAGGCTAAAAGAAAATTTGATAATAAGGTGCTTGAGCACATTGCTCAACACATTGCAATAAAATAGGTAGAATTGTCCACAATTTTGGTCAATCTTGAAAATTCTTTTAATAATGTAACTTCACTTTACTTTGAGATGTTATTGAGTATACCAAGGAGATCAAAGAAAAATTAAATAAAATTGATGAGGATATGAAGGTCAGTGCCCAAATGCTGCAACTTGATCCCAATTCAAGTTCATCCCATCATATTAGAATCAGATTTTTGTCAGAAAAGTAGGTAGAATTGATGAGAGAGGAAGCAAGGATCAGATCTACCTTGATTGAAATTCAAAATATGATCCTTCCTATCATGGATACAATGTGAAAATACATTGTCTACTCCAAAGCATTGATCCATGACAAAAAAATTTCAGTTGCAAAACACATGATTGAACTTTAAGCTGGAATTCAAATAGCACCCTCCACCTACACAATTTTGCAAGAAAATTGGGATAAGACTTTGGCTCTTATTCTCAAGGTACATTCTGAGTTTATCTCTCATTTTGGTATTTTTGTGTAAATACATACTATTTTCTTTGGCATTATTGTCAAAAAGGGGGAGATAAAGTTCCAAAGAAGAGATAGAGATACAAAGAAGAGATAAGAAATACATGTAAATAAGAAAGCCATGTGTAAAGATAGAAATATTTGTAAATACAATGTGCATATTGTATGGGGGAGATATATGTAAATCAGTATGTCAAATTTTGCACATAAGTTTTGGCTCATAAGTGTTTTTGTCACTAATGCCAAAGGGGGAGATTGTTGGAATCATGATATATTTGTCATCAATGCAAACACTTATTCAATTATGAATGCTTATCTAGCTTATCATGTATACTGAGCATTCAGTGGTTACCTTATAAGTTCAATAATGTTCACCTAGCAAAGCAAGGTAAATGAAGAACTCAGTGTTCACCAAGCAAAGCAAGGTAAATGAAGAACTCAGTGTTCATCGAGAAAAGCAAGGTAAATTAAGAACTCAGTGTTCACCGAGTAAAGCAAGGTAAATGAAGAACTCAGTGTTTACCAAGAAAAGCAAGGTAAATGAAGAACTCAATGTTCACAAAGCAAAGCAAGGTAAATAAAGAGGTTAGTTTCTACCGAGTGACACTATATCTACCGAGTCACCAATGGTTATCAAGTTCTAAGCAATTTTGTGTGGCTAGTATGAACTGAGCCTCTACTTCTATTGAGAGCATGATGATGCCGAGTAATGTAGTGGATGTCGAGTATCAGAAGGTCACCGAGTTAGCTTGAGGAACCTAAGTTTTCTACTATCTAACCGACTCAGGAATGTTTTGTTCACTTATGTTTTGGCCGACCTTGCAGTTGTAAATAATGGAATGGTATATATGTAATATATAATATCATTTGTAGAATGTATGGTATGATATAGTGTGTGTGGAAAAGATATAAAGGAAGAGATTGATGTTCGCATGTAAAGAGGATATTGAAATCAGTGGAAAAGCAAAAGGGATACAACAAGGTTAACATAGGAGTAGAAAAGTTATATCTATAACATCAAGTGATCAATCCAAAAAGGATCTTATTAGCAAATAGTTGTAAGAAGATCCACTACTTCATCCTAATAGGTGACTCAATTTATAAATCCTTTAATAGGGTAGACTTAATAGTATTTTTGTAAATCTCCTAATAGAGTGCATACTTCACTGTATGTTTGGAAATCCTCTAACAAGGTGGATCTAGTAGTCCTACTTGCTCCTAACAGGGCAGATCACCAAAAGTGATCATTGTAAGCCTTAACAGACCAACTTTATACTGCAGTATTGAATTTTTGTAGGCATCATCCCCACCCTAGTTTTACTTTCTATTTGGAAGGTTCCTGGATCACCAAATCTCTATGTACATGTGCAATGAATTTATGTTCTTTCAGTTATGTAGTAGATTAGATGAATGAATGGTGAATGGTTAAAATGCTGAATTGTACAAAAGTTTTATAAGTTACTGATTCACCCCTCCCCTCTTAGTAACCTATCTCATTCTAAATATTTCCAACACATCTAACCATAATTAACAATAAATAAGTATACATGATAAATATTTTTCACATGAGATAATAGTTAACCATAATTTCTATTTCACAAGATCATAAAAAATCAACGAACAAGTCATTTTCATATGAAATAAATAGTTAGCCATAATTCCCACTTTGTGTGATTATAACATTCGATAGTTTTAACTAACCAAAAAATGACTATATTCTTATTTTAAATAGATTAGAATTTTTGATGTAATATACCCACCCCCTTTTGTTTCATCAACCTTGATGAAATTTAAAACAAAAATTAATCAAAAATCCCTACATAACAACATAGTATTTTAATCATAATAAGAAAATATTTATGCTCTAGTCCTAGAGAAAAGATGGGGAAATTTTTGGAAGATCTAATCATAATCTTCCCAAGTGACATTCTCCTTAGTATACTAGTCTCACTAGACCTTGTACTGGGTTATTTCTCAATTCTATAAGTGAAGCTTACACACCTTAAGTATTTTGAGTGGTTTTATTTCTAGTATCCCTAGATATTGGACCTACAAAACATTCCAAACAATTACTTGTTCATGATGAGTGATATTAGGATATGGCACATGGAATACATTTGTTGAAATGAGATTATTGAAATGAAGAAGATTGATAAAGCCTATCATGGAACAATAATTATTTTATCACTGATGTTAAATATGCTACTTTTTGGTGAGACAATTTCTTACTTTGGTATAAAAGCTATCATTTGATTGATTGATGAAGAGGATTTGAAAAGAAAGGATAACAAGAGAACCTAGAGAAAGGTTGAGTTATAATGTTCCTAAAAGGAGCACTAACACCATGCAATACATTGATGATATAGTGCATTGTTTATCTACTTAAGGCTACAATTAAAAGTTATTGAAGCAAAGACTAGAAGCAGGCTAAGTAAAGAAATGTGTCTACAAAGCCTAGCCAAGAAAATAATGGAAGTCAAGAAAAAAGTTGTTAACATTAGATTGGTATGATATATGAGTGATAATACACTTAAGTCATTTACTTAGTTCATGCCAAACAAGTAATTTATATTGAGCATAAGGTGTCAGATAGTGTATGTCGAGCGAGTTAAAGTGTATGTATTGAGTAACTGGTAAATGTTGAGTCAGTCAAGTGTCGAGCAAATAGAGCAAATAGTAGATGTTGAGTAATCAATGGCTATCGACTCATTCAAAGGATGAGTTAAAACTTTGAAGATACAATGGATATCAAGCATCGGACACTTCAAGTGTCGAGTAAAATAGTTTTGTATGTAGTTGTTTATAATGGTGCAAACTTCTATGTAAAACATTTTTAAGTTGACTTAAGGATTGTTTTGCAATTCTAGATGATAAGAACAAATCTATATTGATGATCCCTATGTAGTACATGCAACCAATCAATTAAAGGGATATTTTAATCAAAAAAATGGGTGAATCATAATCATTGACTCATACCTATCCTTAATTCACCTAAGTCTTCATAAGGAAGGAAAACCCTAAACATTATATGTGAAGAAAGAGAAGTTTGCATGCATAGATAGAGCATTCATGGTGGTTAAGGAGTTGTGAATTGAGATACATTATTGAATCAGTTAAACGAGAATAGAGGAAAAGAGTTAGAGGACATAAGTGATACATCTAATGAGAGAGGATCAAGTGTATATCAAGAAAGAGGTGATTTTTTTATCTAGTAGTAGAGTGCTAACTACAGGATCATTGTTGAGACATTCTAGTAGGTGAATTAGTTAAGTCTCTTAATAGAGTAGTCCTTCTCATGCCCAAAATATTGGGACGAAACACATGGTTTTTTTTAAAATTTAATTAATCCAATATGTTAATACCTATTTGACTAAGACACACAAGACACATTAGGATTTCTAAGGTTCCAAATTTCATTTCATGTGTCCTTTCAATCTCCTAACTGAACTAGGCTTCATCATTTTAGAATTTTCATCTAATTACCTTAATTCTTGTTACCGTTATTTAAAAAAACTTTTAATGTAGTTAAAATCATTAAATATTGACTACTAAATCATTCAAGGCATTTATTTCATAGGTAAATTCAATGTTATCATATCAATCTGACATAGTCTTAACCCAATAGACCATTGTTCTTAGTTACATATTCAACTTCATTAAATCTATTACATTAATAATAGAAATTCAATTACCAAAATTCATTCAAAATTTTTAAATATAAAACTAGGTCTCAAGCATTATAAAACCTATCAAAACATCTATATATAACCCTTTAAAGATATGACTATAATATGACTTATCAATGTTGAAATTTAACTAAATAGTAATAATTAAAATACTAATTAAAAGATAAAATTAATTAATCTAACTTAATCCTAAAAAATCACCTAACTAACCCTTTTAACTCTCTTTTCAAAACAATTGATTATTTAAAATAAAGAAAACATTTACATCTTAACTAAATAAATTTAAATAACTAAAAAAATAAAAATAAATTAAATCTACAAACCTAAACTAATATTACACATCTTATATAGTTCCTAACTACTAACTACTAATTACTAACTAATCCTAACTTTTTTCAAACACATAACACTTACTACCCCTTCCTAATTAATCACCCTTACATATTTTTCATAATTTTACACTTACCTAACCCCACATCTAACCCCATGTGGTCCACTTACCATGGGAAACTTTCCAAGTGGGTGGTCCACTTCCCAAAACCCTTCCCACACTACCCAAATAAATCACAACAGACATGTCCCCAAACAAATTTCACAAGGGAATAAGGGAAGGCAAGTGGTTTGTCCTTTCAAAATTGATTAAACATTCCTTCTCCCCCCAAGGTCAATGTGCCAATCAAAACACTCTACAAGGATAAGATGGTGTTGGCTCCAAGGGCAATCTTCTAGCCCACATGAGAGAGGAAAGATAATTTAGTAGTGTTCAATGCATGGAAAGTGGCGACAACAAATAGGATGGTGGGATTGGATAGGTGGGGTGTTAGGGAGATGGGTACTTAGGCTTTCATAAATGCATTTGACTTTGTGCCATGACCATAAATCCACTCCAAACTTACGATGCTTCCAAATCACATGGAAAAATATTAGGATTTTAATGGGATGATGTTGGCAAGGGTGGGAAGTTATGGATTAAATTTTAGTGGGTGAAGGGAGTAAGGTTAAGATTGGGTATTCATAGGTTAATTTAATTGATCTTATTTTCTTATTGTATTTTATTATTATTTATTTATTATTTGACAAGTGTTAAAGGATTTTTAAAAAGGAATCTTTATAAGATTCTTTGTTGCTAAAGAGAAATAAAACTTGCATAAAAATATTAGAAAGCATTTTTGCCCCAAAATAGAAGAATTTTTTCAATGTTTATTTTTTTCCTCCAATAGTTAGTTTTGTTTTTAATAAAAGTTTTAACATGGCATAAGGTGAAAATGTTTAATTCATTTTCTAGGATCGATTATAGGCATATATTTTGATGTTATATTTTGCACTTGAATAGGAATATTTTTCAATAGTTACTAACAATGCAATATAAAGTAACATTCATTTGAATCAAATTTTCTCTAACACATAATCATAATTTAATCAAACAACTTAATATAAAACCATCATATATAATCACAATTGATCATTTACATATGGAATGTATTTTTAGGAGTACAAAGAATGTCATAAGAGTTTATTTTTTCCTAAACAAAAGTGGACTGGCCACTTCATATATATTTTATTATAAACTTGACTAAAAGTCTCAATCAGGAAAGAATCAAGGTAGAAAAACCAATATCATTGTCCTTACAAATATAAAGTTAGCAATGAATTATACATCAGGATCATATTTCCCAAGGAGAATTCTCCATAATAATGGACTCAAGAACACCAAAAACCATGGATAACCAAAATTGATTGAGAGATAATTAGATTTGATCACATTGACACACTTAACAACTGATCCCATCCAAGGCTTGTATAATAGGTTCCATATTGAACCAAGATTAGGGAGAAGGTGGATTTTTCTAAGATAGGAGATATCAATCTCAAACACCAAATATATGTCTCTTTCGAGGCTTATAATCACAAAGAACTTTCATTCTTTCTCTCCTTATCTTCCTAAACAAAAACTAGTTTGTATTGACAACTAAGAGCCCATAAAATCTTACTTTATCCCTCTCCTCATCATGAGGAGAGACTCTACACTAATCTAGATTCCAACTAAGAGCCTCCTCTTATACATGGCCACTTCTACCATATCTAAGGGTGAGTAATGCCAATACACCCTTAACAACTTTCCCTACAAAAAAGGTAATATAAAAGGAAAGCAAAATAAAACTCACAATAACACATCCCTCACATGTTTCATCACACACATGCAAAAGATCTACATAAGAAAATAAAAAAAGCATGAAGAACAAGGCCATGAAGAGTCCTACCTTCACAAAGGTTATAGAAATGGAGTTTTTGAGAAGAGCTAATCCTTCTTCCTCTTCAATTCCAAGCTTAAATTTCTCTAAATGTAGGGTGAACACCCTTCAACCCTAAAAATGGCAACTAAATAGGCTTCTAAACTCACCCAGCTAAAATGGAAATAACTCTAGAGTTGACTGAAGCCTTCTAGGGTCTTCCACTTTATCCTACCATGAAGACAACAGTTAAGGAGAAGTGTAAAGTTAGTGAACCTCAAGGAGATATTTAGGAGGTCATAAAAGTCAATAGAAGGATCTAGAAGGGTGAAAAATGTCCCCAACCCATATACATGCCCCCTAGGCACTTGGATTACATTAATTTTGGCCTCTAGGATCATTTTAGGACCTATAGTTGGCTTGAAATATTTGAAACTTTTAAAACCCTAGGAATGAAAACTTTCCACTAAATTCTAATTAGGGTAATTAATATAGGTTACTAACTAATTAGTCTTAGGTTACTAACTTAATCAATCTTAGATTATCAAGTTACTTTTCTAACCTTAATTACTGTGTTGATATACATATATGAATTACAAGTATAAATTAACATCATAAGGCTCATTATTACATAACATTGAACACCTTACAATTATAGAATGATACACACATTTTTTTTAATTGCAAATGGGAAACATATACTTCTGAGAGGGGGGGTGAATTAGAATTTCAAACTTCAACACTTAAAAAAAAACTTTTTACCATTCATTAGATGCATGTAATAAACTAAAATGAAATGCAAAGTAAATGCATGAAAACATATAAGCATACACACTTGACACCTGATATGATTACCTAGAAACCCTACAACAAAAAGGTAAAACTAGGGTGGGGATGCCAAATACAATTCTTCATTACTGTAGCAATAAAGTGTCACTTGTTAAGGTTACAAAGTATTGACCATGAAACATGATCTAGCCTATGAAAGGCCTACCCTATTAAAGGCTACAAGAGACTATTAAGTCCCACCCTATTAAAGGATTTTAACACCCTATTAGAAGTGTGCCTAGTTAAAGGACTTTAAGAAAATTCACTTGGAATGTCACCCTATTAAAGAATTTTTCAATGACTATTAAGTCAACCTTAGTCCAAAGGATTTTACTCTACTGATATAGTTGTTAGAAAGTAATTGTAGAATGTTTGATCTGATAACTTACAACTTTGTATTGCTAATTTCATATCTCAATTTTGACCTTCCTGATCCTTTCTGATCTAATATGTAAATGCTATATCCTCGATCCTCTATTCTACTAACTAATTCTGCAATTCTTTCACTCTTCTAAGTCACCTTGAATGATATCTAATCAATTTACCCCTTTTCATCCTTCTACTCTTCACTCGCATGCATTTTGAATTATGGTATTTTGTCTTCCTTATAAAGACTTTTGTAGCTTAGGGTTAGGTATGAATCTATAGTAGAGATTTATTTTTTTTGCTACGTAACCTTTCCAATTTTCTAATTAGTTGCAGGTTGATTTCATAAGGAACCAAAATAGATTCTTCCTTATCTTTAAAGCTTCGATATCTATCCATAAGCTGGCATAAAAAAGGGTTTACATAGTTGTTTGTGCCATCACAAACAACTAGTTCTAATTTGTGTTACTCAACACTTGATAATACTGATGCTCGACACATACTGTAGTTCTATTTTTGGCTTGACAACTGAATTGCTTGGCATCAACTACTTGCTTGGTACTTGAATGACTCAGCACTTACTACAACTTGACATCTATATATTTACATACTATACTAGGCATACGTTACTATCTCAACATGAACTTAGTAAATATCTTAAGTGTGTTGACATTCAATTGTCAAAACCAATCTGAGATCAACAATCTCCTCCTTTGACATGAGTGTCAAAGAAACTCAACTATATATAAAAAATCTAATCTCCTTGAGTATAATACATCCATAAGTTGACATATATACAAAGCTTCAAAAAAAATTCAAAATGTGCATGTTTTGTATCAAAAATCTATTCTCCATAGATTTGTCTTTTGCTGATACTCTTTGGCTTCAAAAAACTAATACTCTTTATCTGATATATATTCTATTTCTATTCTTTTTGTTATTTTCTTCCCCTTTTTATGTGCTCTCCCCCTTTTTTTTTTCTCCCTCTTACTCTTTATCTCTTGTTGCCCCCTTGCATATGTATCTCCCTCTTACTCTTTATCTCCCCCTTTTTTGACACTTATGTCAAAGGGTCTATACACTAATTGTGTATTTGTCCAAAAAGTTCTTGTGGACTTCCATTATAATCTATAGAGAAACATCCCAGTTATCTAATGCAACATCTAATGATCTTATTTGGATGGCTATGTCTACTGCAAGGTGAACTGGTCCATCTAATATTGAAATATTTGGATCTTTCTTCATCAATGTATCTACATATCTTAGTTCCTCGTGGAGTATCTCCATGTGAGGGGTAAGGGGGGCTTGAATGTTAGTCAACCTGGCTCTTATATTAGCCTCTTCTACTGTTAATATAGCTAGTTAACTTTTTGTTTTAGGAAATGAAAAGAAACTATTCTTACTTTGAGATGGGTTCTTAGGTAATTACATACCTGATAGTTTCAAATTGTTCTCTAGAATTAGAATTTTATGGCTTGTTTCCTATGTGAAGAGTGTGGGATCACACAATTTTGTGTACAATGAGAATATGTTCTGAAGTACCTTCTTCACTTTCTCAATTTTTGTGGCCAATTTAACTTGTGAGAGTGTTATATCACCTAATATTTTCTCATTGGCTTTCCCTTAAAATTTTCTTTTGGACCATTCCATAATTTTGACATTGGCTTCCTGGTCTTCATTATTCACCTGTTCCATAATTTCTAATAATTATTCTAATACTGACTTAGATTCATCAAGTGTTTGCAAGCTAAAAGAATCTAAAAATATGTCTGTAATATCTTATAATGTTTGCCTCTATTTATACTCCTTTCTGAGTATTTCTTGTTGTTTCTTCTTTTCTAAGGTGTCTTGCATTATGCCTATTTGCTCTAGTGTCATGGTTGCATAGTCATATTTAGGTATCACTATTTCTTCATCTAAAATTGAATCTCCAAAGTGAAATACCTTGGCAACCTTCGATGAGCTGGAGCCTGGAGTGGAAATCTATAGTGATATTGCATCAATGCTTGGTCTCTGAAGGAATTTTGTAGGGAAGCCAGATGTTGGTAAATTTACCAATTTTTGTATGGCTTCTTGCTCCTTCTCCTTTGGTATGTCCTTGTCTTTAGTTCTTCCTTTACTATTATCTAACCTACTCCTTATGTCTATATATCAGGTACAAATAAATTTGTCTATCCTACTTGTGCTTTTGTAGCCTTCTCTTCTTGATTAGTCTGAGTTTTTTGTTTAATAATTCAACTTTTACAGTAGTGTCAACCTTTGTAGATGTATCATCTGGTGTTTTCACTAGAGGTTGACAACTAGTCACTAGAGGGATGGTAGAAGGTGGTTCTTGTGTATTCACCTTGTCCACATGTCTTGACACCATCATCATCCTTTGTCTCCATGGTTGGTCAAAAAATATCTTCACTCATCCCAACTAGCTATCCACAATCAGGTCAACCACACATGCTTACCTTTCAAAAGGGTCATGTCTTAGGACAACAAGCTTATTGAGTGTATCAATATTTAAACATTAGAAGTACACCTCCATGAAGAATGTGGAATTAAAAGTTTTAACAAAAATATAATTCCTTTATCTTATGGCACACTCTTTTATGGATGGCTTAAAACATGTGTATTCTCTCTTTCTTTGTTTCTAGAAAGCTTATGTGAATGGCTTTACTTACCTTCCCCACATTTTCTTACCAATCGACTTCCCCTGCATGCAACTTTGTCTACTTCCATGTGGAGCTCCTTGTATCTGTCCTCCTTCCATCATAGATGTCTATTCTACCCTCCTCTTCAATCGGTAGCTTCTTAGTCTTTGTGGCTTCCTTCACCTTCCCTACATAACATGTCTCCAAATTGAAAAGTGACAACCACCATTTGAAGATAAAACCAACTATCATTTATTGTTATATCTTTTGCAATTTCTTTTTGGTGACTCCACCAAAGGCATTGGGAAATAATCAAAATAGTTGGGGGCAACCAATAATGTGGAGAAACATGGAGAATTTTTCTCATTTTCTTATTATTTGGTACCTATCCTTGCCTCTTTCCTGATGTGAGTTGCTCATCATATTTGTCTCTGGCATCATACTGGTCAAACACTCCTCTTTGGAACTCATAATCCTGCATGTGTTTGGAAATAGTGTAGTTTCTCAAGAAGATGATGCTTCCTCCTTCAAACAATGTGTACTAAATTGAAATTATAAGACCCTCCCCTTTTGTGTAGATATAGTTCAGGCTTAGTTGGAGTTGAAACGCTCCATTTGTTTTATGATTTTGTGAATAGACATGGAAGAGATCCAAATACAATGGCTCCTACTCTTGGATATTTTCACTAAAACACAGATGTGCAAATGAGTTTACATTGGGATTCATCCAACTGGTTAATATCTCAAAGCACCTTATCCTACACATGATGGTGGTGTTCACGTGTTTATCCTAGGCTGAGAAAATCCTATTAGATAGACAGGAAGATTCATTTGTTCTCATCTTTTATAGATGCCTCCATATTCCCACATGTCAACATGTCTTCTCACAATTCATATATCAAAGATTTTTTTTACCATGTCAAATCTTGTCTCATGATGAATTCTTAGTCTAAAGATATTGACTATCAAAGATGCCCTCTCAGAATTGCCTAAAAGAAAACATGTCAAAAAACAATAAATCGTGTTCAGATTTTGCTTCCAAAACTAGGCAAACTGAGACTTGGGGGCATGAAAAATGGGGCATTAGTTCACTATCATGAAAATGGTATAAATATATGATTTAGGCTCATGAAGAATAATAGGATACAAATGGCGAGTGATCAAAGTAGGCTACTCAGAATTTGTAGATTGCAAACATTGACAGAAAAGAATTTTTTGCAAATGGAATTGACCTGAAAAAGTGTGTAGATGGATTCATCAAGTTTTGAAAATTGGCACACTTAAAGTATTTTTAGAGTATAAAACAATGAAACAATCCATTTGATCTCACCTATCATAGATTCAAAGGTATGACATCACAAATAAGGGTATCGACTAATCTACAATTACTGACACCAGTAAAAAGTTACAAATTACAGTTGGAATCACGTTTGAAAACAAATCAAATAGATTTTTTGATGGGGACACAACCCAAGAATAGAATGGACACAACAGAAAAGGGAAATTGTATTAACTAAGAAAATAATCTAGTACAAATAGTACAGAGAAAATAAACTTCAAAACATGCCCTAAGGGCTTACAATAGCATAAATCTAGAGATAATTTCTCTTTTCAGTACCTCCTCTCAAACTCCACTCTGAATTGCCTTTTACAATGCCAAAAATCTCCTTAAATAGACCCCGGAGGGTTAAGGACTAGGAGTAAATTCTAGAAAGTGCTAGTAGGCATCCACTAAACAAATAGAAGGTTCCAGAAGCTGCATTAGAAGTCGGTGTAAATCTAGAAGAATCTAGAAACGGTAACCGAACTTTCGGGAGGCATAACTTTTGAACCGTAGCTCCGATTGACGAACTGTTTACATTTTCAGAAAGCTCTTGAAGAGCTTTATAGCCCTATGGAATAGCTTTGCTCATCCCCCATTTTTTGTCCCTTTTCAAGGTCATTTAATTCCCCTAACCTAACTTTGAAGCATTCTTAGGAGGTCTCCAAAACTCAAAAAATTGCAATTACTTTCAAACCGTGGGACCTTTTGACCTGATTCTTTTTTTGGAATGCTCTAAATCACAATTACATTCATCTGGCCAATTCACACCTTCTAGTTCACCAAAATGATGGCCAAATTGCATGCTCCTATTTTTTCAAGATTTTCTAACACACTGATAGTTGAACTGTGAGAGTTGGAACCTTTATTTTACCCAAATGGGTGTCCAAAAATGAAAACACATGAAACAAAAACTAAGTCTAAGTACATTTTTTTGGGTGACACAGGATTTCCCTTATACCTTTGGATGCTCCGGCATCAGACACCCAAGGTAGATTGAAAAGTGACCCTGTCACTTTATGAATGGTAGAGGAAATCCCAAATGGGAAACCTCAGCTGCTGAAATCCAAGTTGAGTCCTTGATCGATCATCCTTTGCATTTGACCAAATACTCTTCATACCACCTGTTTCTGGTACTCCTACTCACACGATGATCTAGAATGTCTTCTATCTCCTACTTCTTAGAAGCAAGAATTGGACATGGCTCTAACACCAGCTCCTCATCTGCACCATCATCATGATACTCTATTAAATCTGCAATGTTGAAAATGGGAGAAATGTGAATACCATCTGGCAGCTCCACTTCATATACATTTCTTGAGTCATATTTCTTCAAAATTTTGTAGGGGCCAAATTTCTTCATTTTCAACTTGTTGTAAGTACTAGCTGGAAATCTTTCTTTTTGTAAGTGCACCATGACTAAATCTCCTACTTAGAATTCCTTGTGCCTTCTCCTTTGATCAGCCCTAGCTTTATACTCTTGATTCATCTTGGTAATATGTTCTTGAACCTCCTCATGTAGATGCCTGATATGTTCAGCAAATTCCTCAGCTTCAACACTTGTCCTCTCCCCTTGTTCTATCTTCCTCAGCTCTGGTACAGTCCTTGGGCTACTCCCATATGCAATTTGGAATGGTGATTTTCTAGTACTCCTATTTATAGAGTTATTATAAGCAAACTCTGCCTATGGTAGAATCAAATCCCATCCCTTGGGCTTATCCCCAACTAAACATCTCAGCAAATTCCCCAGACTTCTGTTTACCACTTCTGTTTGGCCATCAGTCTGTGGGTGATGTGTGGAATTGAATTTTAGGTCTATTCTAAACTTCTTCCACAATGTCCTCCAGAAATACCCCACAAATTTACTATCTCTATCAAAAACTATACTCCTTGGGAGACCATGTAGTCTCACCACCTCTTTGAAGAACAAGTCTGCAATATGGACAACATCATGAGTTTTGTGGCATGGAATGAACTGTGCCATTTTGGAGAACCTATCAACTACCACAAATACTAAGTCATTACCCCTTTGTGTCCTTGGCAATCCAAGAACAAAATCCATACTTATGTCCTCCCATGGCTTTGATGGAATAGGCAATGGCTGATATAGGCCCATATTGTGACTAAACCCCTTCACAACTTGACAAACCTGGCAACTTTGTACAAACTTCTTCACATCCTATGAAATTTGAGGCCAAAAATAATGTTCTCTAAGAATGGCAATGGTCTTATCTCGACCAAAATGTCCTGCCATCCCTCCACTGTGTTTCTCCTTAATCAAATTTTCCCTCATGGAACTTCTTGGAATGCATAATTGACTACCCTTGAACAACATGCCATCCTGAATCAAATAGTCTAACCACTTGGTTCTATCTACAGCAACAGGTTCTTTACAAGCTTTCCATGCTTCAACAAAACCAGGATCCTTAGTGTGCAATTTCTTGAGTTCATAAAACCCAACTACTTCAACCTGCATTACTATAAGCAACAACTGTCTCCTACTTAGTGCATCTGCAACCTTATTAGATTTTCCACTTCTATGCTTCAACACAAATGTATAGCTCTGCAAGAACTCTACCCACTTCATATGCCTCTGATTCAATTTACCTTAGCTATTTAGGTACTGTAATGCCTAATGATCAGTATACAAAACAAATTCTTTTGGAAATAAATAATGCCTCCATTTCTTTAAGGCCTGAACTATTGCATAGAAATCTTGATCATAAATAGAATACTTCTTCTTTGCATCATTCAATTTTTCACTAAAATATGCAATAGGCTTACCTTCTTGGCTTAATACAGCCCCAATAGCACTGCCACTAGCATCACAATCCACCTGGAACACTTTTCTAAAGTCTAGAAGTGCCAACACAGGCTATTCTATCACCTTCTTCTTCAACAATTCAAAACTTCTTGCAGCTGCTATAGTCCATTTGAAATCTTTTCTATCCCCTCTTATTGTATCAGTTAGGGGTGCACATATGCCACTGAAATTCTTAATAAAATTTCTATAAAAGCTAACCAGACCATGAAATGATCTTACCTCAGTAATAGACCTTGGAGTAGGCCATTCCAAGATGGCTTTTACCTTCTTCGGATCCATTTTGAGACCTTTAGGTGATATAACAAACCCCAAATAGACTAACTCCCTTTTTCCAAAGATACACTTCTTCAGATTAATTAATAGTTTCTCTTCCCTTAGCCTTTCAAGGACACTATGAATATGCAATAAATGTTCTTCCAAAGTCTTTCTGAAAATTAAAATATCATCCAAATAAACAATAACAAATTTTCCCAAGAACTTCTTGAGTACCTCATTCATGAGCTGCATGAAGATGCTTGGGGCGTTCGTCAATCCAAAGGGCATGACTAACCACTCATAAAGACCCTCCTTGGTCTTGAAGGCTAATTTCCACTCATCTCCTTCTCAAATCCATATCTGATGATAACCACTCTTTAGATCTATCTTTGTGAAGTATTGAGCTCCACTCAAGCAGTCCATAAAGTCATCCATTCTTAGCAAAGGAAATCGGTACTTGATCATTATCCTATTTATAGCTCGAGAATCTGTACACATCCTCCACTCTCCATCCTTCTTTGGTGCAAGTACTGTAGGTACTGCACATGGACTCAGGCTCTCTTGAATCAAGCCCTTCCTCAATAGCTCTTGAACCTATCTATTTAGCTCCTTTGTTTCAGTAGGAGTCACCCTATGAGCAGCCTTGTTAGGAAAACTAGCTCCTGGAATCAGATCTATCTAATGATTGATTTGCCTTACTGGTGGCAATCCATCTGGAACATTATCAGAGATAATATCTCCAAACTCCCCTAGTAAATCTGAAACTTCGAGTGGTATTTCACTACTACCTTCTTTATCTTTCCTAGGAATCAAAGTATAGCACAAATGCTGATGTTTCATGCCATCTAAAAATTTCCTTTCATCAACAAGACAAATCCTAGCACTGCTACATACCTTTTCACCTTCCTTTTTCGTGGGCTTCAATTTGTGGCGAACTCCATCCTTTGTTAGAGAGTATGTTTTTGCATGTCCATCATGTACTGCATGTCTATCAAACTGCCATGGTCTACCCAACAATAGATGCCAAACATCCATCGAAATAACATCATAGAGAACTTCATCATGGTAACTCCCAATTTTGAATTTCACTAAACATAGTTCACTTACCAAGACCTTATGATCATCTTTTACCCAAGCAATCCGATAGGGCTGGGGATGTTTCTCCCTCTTGAGCTTCAGCTTAGAGACCATCTCTTATGATACCAAGTTATCAGTGCTACCACCATTAATGATCACATCACAACATTTATCCTCACACTTGCATCTAGTACAGAACAGACTCCTCCGTTTTCTTGGTTCAATCTCACCACTTAGTAGGACTCTTTCATTTACCAAGGTCTCTCCTCTTTCTACATCCTTTGAATGTGATGATTGTGCATCTTCATCCACATGAGCAACCCTAGCTTGGCCCTCAGCTCTCTTAGCTCTCCTTCCTTGTTGTTGAGGGCATTCAAAGGCACGATGACCTTCTTCATTGTAATGGAAAAAATGTACCATGGAAGCCTCCTCTTCCTTGTCCACGTCCTCTACCTCTTCCTCTTTGATTTCCAAAGTCTTGATCTGGTTCCTGCTAGTACCCACATCTTCATTTTTCTTTTGGGTTTCATTGCAGCCTCCAGATGATCTACCACTTCCCCTTCCTCCTTGACCACGCCCTCTTTGTCTTCCTTCAAACCTTTTATTCAACTTCTCTTCTACTCACAGGGAAAACTGGTATGCCTCTTCAACACTAGTCATTCTTACCAGACTTAATTCCTCCTGGATGCTAGGTCGCAACCCACTGATATAACGAGAAACCTTCTCCTTATTTGCTTCTGCATGTCCCGGTCTAATCAAGAGTCGATAAAATTCCTTTATATATTCTTGGACTGATCTTCCTGCTTGCTTTAACCCATGCATCTTCTTAAACAAATCAAGCTTGTAGTCCACAGGAATGAACTGCTTCTTCAATTTGTCCACCATGTGATCCCACCTTGTGATCTTCTCCTTTCCTCTTCTATTTCTTTCCAATTGAACCTCTTGCCACTAGATTTTTGCATGGCCTTTCAATTTGGCTTTTACAAATTTAACCCTATCTAGGTCCTTGATATCCTCATACTCAAAGTATTCTTCCAGTTCATTGATCCAATCGATCAACTCATCTGGTTTTAGATTTCCTAAAAATACACCCACTTCAATTGTGGGTCTTTTTCCAAACTTAGTAATGGACCTAAAAAGACTTTCTTCTGCATGATTCAGAACTTCCTTGTTAAATTCCCCTTCTGGTCCCATAACTTGTTCTTCATTTTCATCCTCACTGTCGTCACCAGCGGCAACATTTGCTCCTCTACGGAGCTCCTCTTGCAATGCTTGTACCTTCCTTTGGAGGGCTCTAACCTCCTCAAGATTAATAGCTCTGGACCTTCTCCCACACTCTCTTCATGGAGGAATCTTCTAACTCGAACCCACAACCACATAGTCCTAGTGCAAACTGCCTCACAGTCAACACTCTGTCTACACACTCAGGAAAACCAGCTCTGATACCACTTGATGGGGACACAACCTAAGAACAGAATGGACATAACAGAAAAGGAAAATTGTATTAACTTTGAAAATAAGCTAGTACAAATAGTACAAAGAAAATAAACTTCAAAACATGCCCTAAGGGCTTACAATAGCACAAATCTAGAGATAATTTCTCTTTTCAGTACTTGCTCTCAAACTCCACTCTGAACTGCCTTTTACAATGCTAGAAATCTCCTTAAATAGACCTCAGAGGGTTAAGGACTAGGAGTACATTCTAGAAAGTTCTATTAGGCATCCACCGACCAAATAGAAGGTTCCAGAAGCTATGTTAAAAGTCGGTGCAAATCTAGAAGAATCCAAAAATGGTAACCGAACTTCTGGGAGGCATAACTTTTGAACCGTAGCTCTGATTGACAAACCGTTTACATTTTTATAAAGCTCTAGAAGTTCCCTATAGCCCTATGGACCATCTTCACTTGTCCCCCATTTTTTGGACCTTTTTGAGGTCATTTAATGCCCCTAACTTGACTTTGAAGCATTCTTAGGTCTCCAAAACCTGAAAAAACTACAATAACTTTCAAACCGTGGGGCCTTTTGACCTGATTCTTTTTCTAGAATGCTCTAAATCACAATTACATTCATCTGGCCAATTCACACCTTCTAGTTCACCAAAATGATGGCCAAATTGCATGCTCCTATTTTTTTGAGATTTTCTAGCACACTGATAGTTGAACTGTGAGAGGTGGAACCTTTATTTAACCCAAATGGGTGTCCAAAAATGAAAACACATGAAACAAAAACTAAATCTAAGTACATTTTTTTGGGTGACACAGGATTGCCCTTATACCTCTCGATGCTCCTGAATCATTTTTCATAAGCTCAAAATTTAAATAAATTAAGTCTCTAACCTCTAGAATACAATGCAATAGGAATTTTATCATTTTGGTCAACTAGTTTAAAGTTATAACAAGTCAAACAGGGCCTCCCAAAATTCTAAACAATTCACTTTAGCATGACAACAACAAATGACCAACTTTGAGGGATTCAAAACCTAGTCAAACAGATTTGAAACAACTTAAAATATGAAACATAGGCTATCAGGTATGGACACTAACACTTCCAAAGATTTTAGTCATGAAACATCACTAGGTGCAAGATATTCAATTGCCAACAAGGCTTCCTGTCATTGTTTGACACAAGCAAAAATGCAGAATTGGACATTGCTCAAAATTGGACTTCACAAAATGGCTCGAAGTGGCAATTTATCTTCATGAAACACATAGACATTCTAAATGCAAGGTGTTAGAAACATTAAACACCTCTTAGGCCTCAAATGGATAGTCAGGTACAAATGCATCAAAAAGCACATATATGGCTTATTTCGTCAATGGTACTCAAAATTGAGGTTTCAATTTTGAGTCCCAGCACATCAATTCCAAGGATTTAGTTTTGAAAAGATCATATATGCATGAAGTAATATGCAAAGTATTAGTTAGAGCTAAGAAGAAATCTACATGTTTTCATGTTACTACCAAGCATGAAATTTTTAACTATTGTTTTTGAGTGAAAGTTTACTTATTGCCAAGCTATCTAAGGTGATATTTTGGCTGAGCTTGTTGTGGTTGTTGAGAATAGAAGAAATTACATGGAAGGTAAGGGAGTCAAAATTGTTGTTGTAGCTAAAATTATAGTTGTATTACAAGGATTGAGCATTTATTGCCAAGTTTCAAGGGCTATATGGTCAATTTTTGATTCATTTGCAATTATTTGAGATTAAAGAGAGCACAAAGAGAATAAGGTTAATTGGAGAAATTGATTCAAGAATTTGCATACTAAATTCAACTACTACTTGACACCAAACATTGTATTTTTCATGGTCTTTATCATGTGTTGAGCTATGTTATTTGAATTTTTGCAAACCCTAGTTAGTTGTTATGCTATCTAGCTCTTCTTCTAATGTGGTTAAGGAAGGAAAGGAAGTTTTAAATGTTAAATTTATAAGCAATGAGATCAAACAATTTTTTTTTGAGCTATTCTTGATATTGCATATAAAGGAGACCATTTGGTATGCTATCTACAGTACCACTACAAGTCTTAATGATACAAGATGTAAGGCAGGAAGCATTGGGGACATGGAATTAAGAGACTTATATGGTAAACTATGTGAGAAAACAATATTGAAAGAGTAAAACAAGGTTGTAGAGAGAAAAGGGTTAAATCATACCCTTGATTTTCCTAGTGTATTCAAGACAAAGTGGATTAAAGTTGTGCTTAGTAGAATTTGTGAGAACTTTGTATGGTGGGATGATGGCCCTATCAAAGTCACAAAGAGGATTATTTATAGATTAATAGGGTATCCATCCCTAGATAGACCAAAGACTATGAGGAGTGATACAAAAGAAGTAATTGAGAAGAATGTAGTAACACTATGAAACAAGCAAGGGATGACCATAGACACAATAGTTGATCCCCTAATTGCATTTGTAGTGAGATTTGTTGCATTTAAATTCTTTCTATCTATAAAGTTGAATAGTGTACCATAGATGGTTGTGGATTTGGGTTACAAGATAGTAAAGAAAGACCATTCTTATGACCTTATCGAGTTACCAACTTCATCAGTTGTCAAAAAACTTGGGAGCCATAAGAAAGACTAAAAGTGCATAATTCAAGTTTGGTTCAATACTTTTTTGTATATTTTTCTATGTGCAAAACATTTTTTCCACATTTGGTAAAGTAGCTTGGAAGACTAATAGGTCAGTTGCAGTGTAGATTGGTGAATTCATAGAGAAACTTGGAGATAATTTTGAGACTATGATAACTAGCTATTTTGAAGTGTTTAAGAAATCAATGAAAAAAGATTGATAATTCCAATGTCAATAGTAGAGAAGTATTTCAATGATTTTTTTTCTAGTTGATGTTGATTTCACTTATGTCTAAGCTTCTATTCAAGGGTGGGATGACTCAAGTTATTGCCTTATAAGATTAATGTTGATGAGGCATATGTGGCATTCACTACTTTACTGGTAGAATAAGTAGATAAGAATGCTACTACATTTTCAAATTATGATATAGCAAAGTCAAAGATCACAATGGGTTTGAAGATAACTTCTATGATGAGGAACAAGAATAAGATTGTGAAGAAACTCAAGAAATAATTTGGTGAAGCAACATGAGATGATGAAGAAGAAGAAGAAGATAATGAAGATGTTGAAGATACACTTTCCCAAAAACTACTTGATCTCACACAAGGTCAAGGTGAGGACAAAGGAGAAGAAGAAATATAATTTTTTGAAGGTTTTGAGGGAGAAGAAGCCAATGAAGCACCTATTGCCACAGAAGGAAAGAAGAGAAAATAAAAGAAGCCAGCAACAAGAAAACCTAAAAAGGTTGTGAAACCTTCAAAACAAAATCCTACACTTCATGTTACCATGGTTAGTACAAGAGCTACTACCAAGAAGACTTGGGAAGTTCAAAAGCCTAAATGCAAGAGAGCTAGCACAACTATTAAAGAAGATGAAACCTAAGTAGAAACAAAGAAGGGAATATATTTCCCTAGCTAAATTAGATGAGGAGAGGATCAAGTTAGATGAAAACAACCAATTAAAAGTGATAAGTCACATTCCCTCTTCTGATTTGGAGAACTTGTGTGAAAATATTAAGAATAATACTGATTTAAGTGGATTTACACATGTTGAGTTTAATAAACTTGGGATGATAGAAAATAATAAAGTAGAAGAATCTATATATGCCATGATGGAAATGTTTAAGAAGTCTCCAATTGAGGTTTCCAACTCTTTACCTAAGAATCTATATGATAGAGTTGAGCAAAGGTGGCAATATAGCCTCACCACAAAGAAAAATATTAGAGAGACTATACTTGCAAGAGTGATGCTAAATTTGGACAAATATGAAATCAAAAAGGCTATTAATACGTATAATAGAATATTTTTTCCAAAATAACAAGCCTTTAATATTTTATAGAACAAATTTGAAGAGGTTGTTTAGCAGAGCACACATTTATGGAAGGTGATCTATGGGTTGACAACACAAAAGGCTATTGAGAAAGAACCTAAGAAAGATGTAGGTGAAGAGAAAGATGAGGAAGAGTTAGTTGAGGTAAAAAATGATGAATATGTAATGGAAGTACGTGGGTGAATGACTAGAGAAGTAAAAACTAAGGTAAAGCAACAACAAGACAAGAATGTACCAGAAGTACATATGTTGAGTACAAACCCACAAGAAAATACAAAAAATATTATGGATGTCTCTAACACCACCATTTAGAACATCAATCCTCTAATAGAGGAGGATATGTAGAATACATTGACTAATTCCATGACCAAAGCACAACTATGTAGCCATCCTATTTTGGTGAGTGTGGATGAATTGAAAAGGTAGAATTAGCATCTGAATGGGAGAAAATACAAGCATTATCCATTTTCCCGCTTAATCTATAGAGGTGGAATCTACAATTCATATGGTATTATACCAAAGAAAGGACACTATGTCTTCAAATATTATTGGTATGGTAAAATAATGTCTTAGTACAAACAATTACAATAATTGAGAAAAAAGGGACACTGGTCCAAACAAGTTAAGAAGTCAGTCCTACACCTACACCACAAGCACAAGGTGGAATAGAAACTAAAGAAAAGGAGAAGGATAGGACTAAATATTCATTCTTGACTAAGAAACAAAAGAAAGTAATAGCAATTCAAACACTGGTTACCTTACTAGACACTACTACTCATGTTTGTAGTCAAGCACTTCATAGACTAAGTACAAAAGCTACACCATTGCAAGCATCAAGGCTCAGTCCTAAAAAATATAAGGTTGATGAGATGACATCCTATAGTGATATCAACTTAGATTAAGTGATTATATTTCCAAAGTTTGTTCTAACATCAATCACAATAGAGAAAATGAACATATTATAGGATTCTCTAGCAAGGAAGAAACACCAAGAACTACTTAGAAGGGAGCATAGGTAGAAATAAGCACTCCATGACATCAAGGACATTTTTCTTGATGTATTTGGCCTACCTAAACTTGATGAAGCCAATCTAATCATTTACTAGTTGGAAAATATTGTTTAAAAGATCAATGATGAAGACCTAGATACTAATGTTAAATTATTGGAATGGTCTTAGAAGAAATTTCAAACAAAGGTGGATGAACAAATATTTAGTGCCATTACACTACACTATGTTGAGTTAGCAACCAAAATTGATGGTGTGAAGAAGATCTTGGAAAAAAATTTCTCTCTTTACACTAAGTTGTGTGATGTTTCCCTATTCACAAAAGAAGTGCAAAGACATGTTGACCATCTAGAGGAAGATTTGAGGAAAACAAGTAGCATTCTACAACAATCTCCTGTCAAGGCCAATCTCATTTTAGAAATTTACTATTAGCACAGGGTTAGTTAGCAACTTTACAATCTCAAGATACAACTATTAGGGCTACACTAATTAGCATCCAATCCATCTTAACCCCTCACATGGAGGTGTTACACAAGGAACTATCCTATTCAGAAACATTGATGAAGAAAGATTCTGATCTTTCTACTCATGAAGGCCTAGTCACCCTTGCTACTAAGTTGGACATTGAGAACAAGCCTCTGGAGGTAGCATGTGACAACTAGGATGGAGCACTAAAATTTATCATTCTTGGACAAACACATAATTTGTGTACCACCCATGAAATAAGTGTCAAAAATGGGAGAGAATGAAGAAAGGGGGAGATTAATGAAAGGAGAGAATAAGTTTTGGGGAAGACCAAACAAAGGGGGAGACTACAGAATTATAACTACATAATCAGAAAGCCAACACAACAGATCTACTTAGTAGAAGTATTTAGTTTTAGATTCAAAATAGAACAATAAACTTAGAGGGAGTTATATAATTTTGAGGTATTATTGATAAGTCACAAGTTTCATAAAATTTTAAGTTTTGAAATTTTGTAAGTCAAGTACTATATAGATATTATTTGAGTTATTCTCAAGAGATAAAGTTATTTGTACATGACCAAGTTTTTTTTCCACTCATGTCAAAGGGGGATGTTTTTAGTCTCAGATTGGTTTTGACATATGAGTGGCAATACACTCAAGACATTTATTTATTTCATGTCGAACAAGTAATGTATGCTGAGCCAATTATACAATATGTGTTGAGTAACTAGTAAGTGTTGAGTAACTCAAGTGTTGAGCAGATAGTAGATGACAAGTCATTCAGATTCTGAGTGATCAAAGGATGTCAAGTCATTTAGAGGCTGAGTTATAGCATTGAAGATGCAATGGATGTTGATCATTAGACACTTTAAGTGGTGAGTAAAATAGTTTTGGACATAGGTTTTTGTAATGGTAAAAACTTCTATGTAATTTTTTTTTAGCTAACTTAATGATTGTCTTGTGATTCTAGATGATGAGGATGAATCTATATTGAGGATCACTATGCAATACTTGCAACCAATCAATTAAAGGAATATTTTAAGTGAAAAAATGGGTGAATCAAAATAATTGATTCATACCTAACCTTAAGTCACCTAATTCTTCTTAAGAAAGGAAAACCCTAAACATTGTACGTGTCGAAAGAGAAGTTTGCATGTGAAAATAGAGAATTTATGGTGGCTAAGGAGTTGTGAATTGAGATTAAATATAGAATCAATTAAAGGAGAATAGAAGAAAATAGTTAGAGGATAGAAGTGATACATTTGATTAGAGAGGATCAAATACACATTAGGAAAGAGGTGATCTATTATCTAGCAGTAGAATGCTAAGCACAAGATCATTACTAAGACATTCTAGTTGGTGAATCAATTAAATATTTTAATAGACTAGTCCTAGCAAGTTGTTGTAAAGCCTTTAACAAGGTACTTACTTCATTATATGTTTTAAGTCCTTTAGTTAGGCATACTTCTAAAAAGGTGTTGAAATCCTTAAATAGGGTAAGATGTAACAATCTTGTAAGCCTTTAATAGGGAAGACCTTTCACATAATAGATCATAGTTTATAATCAAGCATTATAGCCTTCATTGGATAAACTTTAGTACTGTAGTAGTGAAAATTTGTGGGTGTCATCCCAACCTCGGTTTTACCTTCTCATATGATGATTTCTAGGTAACCAAATATCTTGTGTCATATATATGTTGAATGATGATTTGCTTTCATGCTATGGATGAACATGTTTAGCTATCCATTTCACTTTACATGAAAATTGTGAGATGGATGTGTGATGAATGTTTTAACGGTTAAATTTTTGAAGAATTGATTGACCACCCACTCATAGTTCACTTTCCCTATTGAGTTTCCAAAAAAAAATTAGTTTAGACCAAGCAAAAAGTTAGTTAAAGCTGAATGAAGTAAGTTTAATCTTTGTTGAGAGAAGAGAAATCTAGTAGGTGTTAAGTGAAGAAATCTTCATATGTGCTAATCTTCTAAAGATGACAATAGCAATTGATCAAAACATATTGTATGTCAAGAAACCTAGTGTTGGCTGAGCATCAAAAGATAGTGTTTGTTGAGCAAACAACTTGTTATTGTTGAGTGATACTAAAATGAGTTAGATCAAAGATTTGAATAATCTGAGCCAAAAAATTTAATTTCTTGAATTGTGTGAAGCATTTGGAACATAACTATGATGAGTTGGTAGCACATAATTCAAGATAAACCATTTTGAGATGAATTCAAAGATGATTATAGAGGAAGTTTCTAGAGGAGATAAAATGGTAAGGTGGGTAGATTCAATGAATCTAACCTAACCCTAGAATAGATGATTGTGGTTAAGAAAAAAAAAGATCTAAATTCTCTATTTAAAGAGATAACAAGCTAGAAGCAATTAATGTCATGTATGAGAACCTAAGAAAGACAAGTGGTCCAAGGTGATGCTTCATATGGTGGCTGAATAAAAGTGTTTGTAGTTTGCATACAAAGAAAGAAGGCTTAAGTGGATGAGTTTATGAAGGGTGAAAAAGCTATCAGAGAAAAAAAGGATGCATGCCAAGTAGAACTGATGCAGAAACATCCTAGGTTGCACAACTATCCTACATATTTTTAGTTTTCACCTTGCTATTGAAATTGTGTTTTGCTAAAACTATGTTTTCTGGTTTCTGGGTGCCTGTTGTAGACCATGTGACTAATTTTTCATAATGAATGAAAGCCTTTACACTTCAAGGATTGAATAGGGTGTAGATTAATATCTATGGCCCAAGGTTGAAGTTCTAATTCCTCATACTTTAAGAGATATGGAAATTCTCCCAAAGTATCAATTTCAGCCAGTTCTACATGACAATTTTTTGTGTTTGAATTTTGGGATGGATGTGCACTTATCCTTGATGTATTAGCCTTTGTGAGATTAAGGGGTTGTAGAGGACTTAAATATATACTCATATTTTTAAGCATGAGTTCTAATTTAATCGAATCTAGGAGATATCATTATTTTTCTCAGACATCGATTTTTGGATACTTAATTATTGATGCAAGCTGACTTGTAGCTCTTCAAGTATTTAATACTAGGTTTATTTTCATGATTTTTATTTTAGATTTGTTGAGAGCTGACTTGTGGCTTCTCTATATTCTATAATGATCCTTAAGTCATTTTGGCTAATACAAATAGAGTGTTTAGGCTTAGAGCTAGAGTAGTTTTAACAGAGGATTAGAGAGTAGAACTGGAAAGCATGAATTTGTTGTTTCATCTTAGATTTGAATGTATTTATATCTAGGTATAACCTAGAAGGCCTCATAACTGGGCATGTATGATGATATTTTCATGAATAAATAAAGAATATTGTTCTCTCTCTCTATGGTCCTGTTCCCTTTTGTGTTTTCTTCCATTATGTTGACTCTTGCATGGTGGTTTGGGTAGCTAAGTGTGCCTATTGGCCTTAGTTACTCTTGACCTACCTTGTGTTAGGTGGTACTAGAGCTTGAGTTCCATCCTTGTGGATATTGGACCATGTAGAAACCTAATTTGGATTTGGCTGTAGGATTACAGATCTATGGATTTGACTTATAACTTGCAGAGGGTTACGATCTTGTAGGAACTTGATTTGTGAAGATAGTTCGTGGCAAAGGAAATAGTCATAATTCTATATTGGATCAATTGAGACAAATCGGAGCTAGATTAGATGATATGGAGATAGCCTAGATGAGAGGTTCACATCTTGATGATGTAAGTGATGATGAAGCAATAACACCAAACTATAATCTAGAACCTAAAGAAGATTAAGATGAGGAAATATTGTTGAGAGTGTTGTCTAGGGAAATTCAAAGCCTATTGTAGAATTTGTTCCTTATGATGGAAAATTGGATATCAATGCTATGTGAGATTGGATCTCAGATATGGATATGTTCTTTGAGTATGAAAACACTCTTGATAATATGAAGGTGAAGATTATAGTTACTAGGTTGAAAGTCATGCTTCACTATGGTGGGAGCATTTGCAAACTGATAGAAAAAGGAGAGGAAAGGAGAAGATCAAAACTTGGCCAATAATGGTGAACAAGGTAAAGAAAAAATTCCTTCTTACTGATTACCAAGTTAGCTTATTAAGAAAGATGCAAAGTTTGAAACAAAAGGACATGACTATGAAAGAGTATACTAAGTAATTCTATAGATTGGACATTAGATATGGGCATATGGATGATGATTTTGAGAAATTTGCAAGGTACATAAATGAATTGAGATCTAGAATTCAAAATGAAATAATTTTTTTAAAGTTGGAAAGTGTGGAAGAAGCATATCAATATGCCTTAAAGCTGAGGAGATCTTGACAAAGAAGTATGAACAAAGACAACGATGTAGAGGTGGTAGATTCTAGAGAGGCAGAGGTAGATCTTATGGAGAAGGTGGTAGATGTGATAGTTCAATGCATGATAAAGGAAAATCTAAATGGAAGAATGATGATAGAGACAAGATCAAGTGGAAAGGTAGTAGTTCATACTAAGGAGGTACTGGATCTTTCTGAGGACGAGGCAATTCTTATCCTAGAGGTGGCTTTTGTGGTAATTGTTTCAGATGTGGTAAAGAAGTGCATAGATCTTCTAAAAGTGGACAGAATAGTAGAAATGTTGTAATTCAAGGAGACATTAAGAGTTTACCAAGTGGACCTAAGGCTGGAGAAAATTTGATGGTGAGAAAAACCTTATGAAATAAGGGAAGTCATGAGGAACATGTCCTTAGAAGAAGTCTTTCATGACCAGATGTAAGATGGTTGGAAAATGTTGCAAGGTGATCATTGATAGTGGAAGTTCAACAAATTTGACATCACAAGAGGTGATTACAAAGTTGCAGTTGTAGAGGCTAAAACAACCCAAACCTATCATGTTTCATGGATCAAAGATGAGCATAAGATATTGGTAAGTGAACAATGTGTTGTTTGGTTCAAGATTGGGCATTACTATGATCAAGTTTTGTGTGATATTATGCCTATAGATTGTTGTCATATTTTTTTGGGCAGACCTTGACAATATGATAGGTATGTCATGCATGATGGAAGATTGAATCAATATACTCTTTGGGTGAATGGAAAGAACAAAATATTGTTACCTTTGATTTTAAGTCTAGATGAGGTCAGTTGTACTGCAATAAAAGTTTGCATAGTTAATGGGAAACAATTTGAAAAGGAAGCAAAGAAGAATCAACTTTGTTTTGATATAGTTCCTAGAGGACTGAGTGGTGTTAGTAATGACCAAGCAGGAAAAGTTGGTAATGATAAAGTGATGACAAAAATTTCTGAATTGTTGAATGAGTATAAAGAAATTGTTGCTAAGGATATTTCTGATGGTTTACCTCTAGTAAGAATCATAAGTCATTGTATGGATCTAATTCCTAGAGCTAGTCTGCCAAACAAAGCACCATATAGATTGACACCTATAATGAATGAAGAACTTAACAGACAAGTGCATGAGTTATTGTAGAAGGGTTTAATTAGAGAAATTTTGAGTCCATCTGTTGTACCTATTGTATTAGCACCTAAAAAGAATGGAGAATGTAGAATGTGTAATAATTCCAGAGCTATTAACAAGATCATAGTGAAATATAGGTTTCCTATGTTGAGGATGGATGAAATAATGGATTATTTGAGTGGAGAAAATTATTTTACCAAGATTGATTTAAAGAGTGGCTATCATCATATCAGAATAAAAGAAGGTGATGAATGGAAGACTACTTTCAAGACAAAGGATGGTTTGTATGAATGGTTGGTTATGTCTTTTGGTTTGACTAATGCACCTAGTACTTTCATGAGGTTGATGAATGAAGTTCTAAAAAGATTCTTGGGTAAGCTTTTGATTGTTTATTTGGATGACATTCTAATATGTAGTAAGACTAAAGAAGAACATCTTGAGAATATTAGACAAGTATTAAAGAGGTTGAAAGAGGAAAAGTTGCTGATTAATCTAAAAAAGTGTTCTTTTATGCAATAGGAGATTGTGTATTTGGAATTTGTGATTTCAGTTGATGGATTGAAGATGGATCCTAAGAAGTTTAAAGAAACTTTGGAGTGGCCTACACCTGAGAATATGGGTGAGGTAAGAAAATTTGATGGTGTGGCTCACTTTTATAGAAAGATTATAAAGAATTTCAGTACTATTTGTAATGCTATGACTAAGACAATGAGAGGATATCAAAAGGAATTTAAGTGGACACATAGAGATGATAAGACTTTTGAGACTTTGAAACAAAGGTTGCTGAATTATCTATATTGCTTTTGCTTGATTTCAACAAAGTAATTAAAGTTTAATCTGATGCAAGTGGTAATGCAATAGGAGCTTTATTAAGTCAAGAAGGTAAACCTACTGCTTTCTTTTGTGAGAAGTTGAATGATGCTAAAAGAAAGTATTCTATGTATGATCAAGAATTTTATGCTATTGTTCAAGCATTGAAGAAGTGGATATATTATTTGATTCCTAATGAGTTTGTGCTATATACTGATCATAAAGCTTTACAATACTTGGGAAGTCAACATAAATTGAATCAAAGACATATGAAGTGGGTTGAGTATTTGTAGAATTTTACATTTATAATCAAGCACAAGAGTGGAGTTACTAATAGAGTTGTTAATGCATTGAGTAGAATATGTTCTTTGTTGACTGAAATGAAGGTTGAAGTTCTTGGTTTTGATTAAATGAAAGAGTTGTATGATGTTGATCTTAATTTTTCTGAGGCATGGAGAGAGTGTAGAGCACCAAATCTAACAAATCATAAGTATGATGAATATTTCATTCAAGAAGGTATGTTGTTCAAAGGTATTTACTTGTGTATTCCTAGAAGTTCTATGAGGTTGAATCTGATTAAGAAAAAGCATAGTGGTGGATTGGCTAGACATTTTGGAATTGATGAGACATTATGTTTGCTAAAGAAAAGTATTATTAGCCACAAATGTATAAGGATGTTCAGAAATTTGTAAATAGTTTTGGAGTTTGTCAAGTTGCAAAAGGAGTGAGTTAGAATACTAGTTTGTATACACCTATTACTATTCTTGAGAAACCTTGGAGTGACATCAATATGGATCTTGTTCTTGGATTACCTAAGATAGTCAAGGGGTGTGATTCCATATTTGCTATAGTGGATAGATTTTTTAAGATGGCTCATTTCATATCATGTAAGAAGACATCAGATGTTGAGTATGTTGCTAAAATTTTTTTTAAAGAGATTGTGAGATTGCATGGATTACCAAGAAGCATTATTTCTGATAGAAATAGTAAGTTTGTTGGTTATTTTTGGAAGACTTTGTGGAAGAAGATGGGTACCGAGTTGAAGTTTAGCTTAACATTCTATCTATAGATAGATGGATAGATAGAGGTTGTGAATAGAAGCTTGGGTAATTTGCTGATTTTATGAGATCTTTACATAGGGAAGTAAAGTTGAGGATAAAACAAAGTAATTAGAAGTATAAGGAGAATGTTGATTAGTCTAGAAGACATCATAATTTTGAAGTTAGTGATGAGGTGATGGTTCATCTAAAGAAAGAAATATTTTTAGTTGGAACATATAGTAAGCTAAAGATGAAATTTTTTGGACCTTGTAAGATCTTGAAGAAGTTTGACAGTGGAAAAACTTATGAAATTGAGTTACCTAATGACGTGGATATATCTCCTATATTCAATGTCGTTGATCTATACAAGTAGCATGAGTTAAGTAATGAAGTTATTATATTAGAGGATTATCCTAAGAAGAAAATTGAATAAGTTGAATAGATATTGGATCCGAGAGTTGGTAAAAGTACAAGGGGAAAAGATTATTATGAATATCTAGTGAAGTGGAAGAATAGACCTATGGAAGATGCTTCATGGATTTCCTAATCTGAATTGGATTCAGCTTAGGTTATGACATCTCAATGATTTAAGAGAATTGTTTCTTCCAAACCTATTTGTCTAAGGTAGGATTATCCTAGGTTGCACTACTATCTTGCATGTTTTGAGCTTTTACCTTGTTACTAAAACTGTGTTTTGCTGAAAGTGTGTTTTCTAGTTTCTAGGTGCTTGTTGTAGACCATGTAACTATTTTTACATAATTAATGAATGGCTATGCACTTTAGGGATTGAAGAGGGCCTAGAGAACTATCTATGATCCAAGCTAAAAGTTCTAATTCCTCATATGTTGGGAGATGTGGAAATTCTCTTGGAGTACAATTTCTACCAATTTTGTACGACAATTTTTTATGGTTGACTTTTAGGATATACGTGCACTTATCCTTGATGAATTAGCCATTTCACACTTAAAGAATTGTAGAGGACCTAAATATCTACCCATAGTTTGAAGCACAATTTTTAATTCAATTAGAGCTAGCAGATATCGTGATTTTCCTTGGACATCAATTTTTGGACATTTAATTGTTGATGCAGGCCAACTTGTAGCCCTTGAGGTATTTAATGTTAGGTTTATTTTCAAGATGGGTATTTAAAGTTTTCTGAGAGCTATTTTTTGGCTTTTTCATGTTCTAGAATTCTCTACAAGTCATTTTGGCTAGTATAAATAGAGTTTTTAGGCTTAAAGCTAGAGCAATTTTAAGAGAGGATTGGAGAGCAAAATCAGAAAGTGCAAATTCACTATTGGATCTTGGATTTGAATGTATTTGTATCTGGCCATAACCTAGAAGGCCTCATAGCTTGGCATGTATGATGATACTTTCATGAATCAATAAATAATATCTCTCTCTCTCTCTCTCTCTCTCTCTCTCTCTCTCTCTCTCTCTCTCTCTCTCTCTCTCTCTCTCTCTCTCTATATGGTGTTTTCTTTTGTGTTTGCTTCCATTATGTTAACTCTTGCATGGTGGTTTGGGTAGATGAGTGTTCCTATTGACCTTAGTTATTATCAACCTACCTTGCATCAAGAATGGAGGATTGAATGTAAGATCTATAATCTGCAAGTGAGTTGTCTTATTGCTAGATCAAGTCCTATTGTTACTATCTAAAATTTTTGTCATTCTGGATAAATCCTTTGGACTAAGGTTGACCTAACTATCATTACTAAATCCTTTAATAGGATGACATTCTAATGGAATATTATAAATTCCTATAACAAGGCTCGCTCCTAACAAGGTGATTAAAATCCTTTAACTGAGTCACATTGAATAGTGTGTATTGCAACCTTTAATAGGGTTGGCTCCTCATAGGTCTCACTCTAGAACAGTGAAAATTTGTAGAATGTTATTGGTTGTTTTTTGCAAATTAGATTTCCACATAAAACCCCTATGTCAAAATGTGCAATTGATTTTGTGGTATTGCATGTTTACATTTCTGCAAAGTTATTTTGACCTAGAACATCAATATGCAAATGTTTTAAGATATGAAATGATCAATGAATGCATAAGTATAAGTTGAAGTACTAAACAATTTTATTTGTACATTTGGACCTTGGATAACTAATTCACCCCCCCTCTTAGCTATTCTAAATATTCCAACAATTGGTATAGGAGCACCAAGTCCTTATGAAGAAATTTTTTGAAGCTATATAAAGCTAAAGATGAAGATGTACAAAAAGGAGGTACCCAAGTTAAATAAGGAAAATTTTCTTGCATGGAAAAGTTTGATGAAGATACATCTAGTTTGTCTTGGAGATTATACATAGTCAACTATCTCCACTGAGTATGTTGATCTAACTAGAGCCCCAACCATGGAACAATTAAAATAGAAGAAGGAACATACTCACACAATGTTGGAGATTGCATCTTCCCTAAGCTATAAAATTTTTGATGATATCAAAGGGTGTGATTCTTCCAGGAAGATGTGTGATACCCCACAAATGATCTATGGAGGAGAGAAGAATGTGTGGATACCTAAAGTTGAAAGTCTTAGATGAAAATTTGACAAAAATAGAATGCAAGAAGGTGAGACCATAGTCCAGTACTGTGCAAGGATAAAATACATCGTTAATACAATTTGAAAATTTGATGGATAGATTAAAGATGAGACTGTGATCAACAAAATATTGAGAACCTTGTTACATATCAATGCTATTAAAGTCTCTTCTATACAAGAACAAAGGTGTAATGCTTGTAGTAATTCGACCCTTGAAGGATTGGTTGGTAGAATCGCAGCTTTTGAACTTTCAAATTTTGATAATTTCAAATCTAAAAATGTTGAATCTATTTTCAAATAAAAGAAACTATAGATAAGAAAAGGAAAAATGTCAAACATGTTTCTAGTGAAAATGATACAGATGATGAAGAGCTAGAGGAACTAGAAGAACTACTGGCTAAGAAATTTTATAGAGGCAAAGGAAAAAACAAAGGTAAGTCATTGATCATATGTTTTAATTGTAATGAGCTTGGTCATATTGCACCAAGATTTCCTAAAAATTCAAACAAAAAAAATGAAGACAAATATAGAGGTAGATAAGATGATAGTAATAAAGGATTCAAGGACAACAGAAAGAAGGCTTGTTACATTGCTAAAGAAGAATCTAATGATGAATTTGAAGATCATGATGATGAAGTTGTCTACATTGCCATGAAAGATGATTCTAATAAATATGATGCAACTACATGGATCTCTTATGTGAACAAAAGTGATAGATGGATCATTGATAGTGGATGTTCAAATCACATGACTGAAGACAAAGTAAGTTCATTACCCTTGAGTATTACAATGGAAATGGAGTTAGATTTAGTAATCATGCACCCTATCTGATAAAAGGAAAAGTATCAATGAGAATGACAGATAAGATCGTGTGTGACAATGCTTACTATGTGGAAGGACTTAACTATAATATGTTGAGTGTGTTGTAATTAAGTATGATACAAGGGCATCTAGGAGAGCAACTGAGCAAAGGAGGACACCAAGCACTAAGGAGATTGAAAGGACATCAGAAGAATTCAATTGACATGTACTAAAGCCTATAATGGCTTATGGCAATGAAGAATTCAATGAATTATGTAAAGGTTTTGATAAAGGTCTAATGACCAAATTACAATGTAATGGGTGATAAATGCAATGTAATGGTTGATAAAGCCATATGGGGGTATATTTTAGAAGTTTTCATATTTAGAAGCATCAAATAAATCCATTTTATCATTCCTAGATTGATGGAATAGGCTAGGAGATTAGAACATTCATAAAATGCATAGTTTGAAATTTAAATTTTGAGTTCAAATGGTTATATGGGTATTTTGGAGGGAATTAGCTTTAAAATTCTTTTTAGGCTTAACTAATTCTCCAAATATTTAAAGCTATTTGGGACAGGTAGAGAGAGTCTATTAAATAACCAAGACACCCTTGGTACGAGTAATAAGGAAGAAAAGAAAAGTCAGGTTGTATGGACTGCTATAATAGTGAACAATAAAAATCCATATTTTATGCTATCGCATTGATTTATTGAACCTTTCTTTGTTTGGAATATCATATCTATGCATTATGAAGGTTATTGGATTCCATGTTAATCATTTTTGAATAATTTTTACTCTATTTTGAAGAAGTTTACATGACCAATAGTTCATTTACTGGTTGTTTCTCTTGTAATTTCTGCAAGAGTCTAGTTTTTTTTTAGATAATGACCCTTCCATGAATTACAAGGGCCCAAAATTTGTGGGAGGCTTGAAACTAACATGTACCATAGAAAATAATAGTTTTTGTATAGCATTACTGTTTATGGCAATGAGTTTTCAGAAAACAATGAGAGTGTTCCTTAAGGAATGATTGGGTAAAGTGTAGCAGCAAGTAATCTGTCTAAAGAAGAAGGTTGATTTATGATTTAGGATGTCCTAGTGAATTAAGGATAAGTTTATCCATGAATTATTTTGTTTCCAAAGGAAGTGAAGGTATGGTTTTCAAAATAACTTATGCAATAAGGGTTTGGGAGCATTAGATTGATGTTTTGAGTGATTCTAGTGGATTGAGTCAAAAATCTTTGGGAATTTGTCATTTTATGCCATATTATAAATATTTTGAAAGTTTTGAGTGGTGAGGATCAAGGGAAAATATAGATGCTTTGTAAAGTGATGAGATTTACTACCATTTAAGGGCCACCTTGTGAAGGAAGTCATATCTGGTCCAAAGGAGTTTGTGTTAACATTTAAATATGTTGTACAACCATGAAAAGGGTATCTAAAAATAAAATTTATTTCTTAAATAATTTGGGAAAAGGTACAGAAAAAAGGGAAAAACTAGTACAACAAGGCTAGTTGGGGCTAATAGGCCTAGAAGGCAGTTTGAAGGGTTTTAACTATTGGATATTTTTTAGATAGCCAAAGGTGGTTGATTCCTATTGAATATACCTTTTTTACATCATTTATATCTATCCTAGGAATTTGGGGGCATAGTTGAGTCTTTTGTGGATCGTTGGTTATTGGTGAGCCTGAAGGGCTAAAGGGGTTAGTGCCATAGATGAAGAAATTTTTATTTTCAACCACTTCTGCTAACCAATCTACATCAAGTGGTATCATAGCATTAGCAAGATCTTTTGGACATTGAAAGTTGTATATTTCATCATCATAGGAGTCTTTTTTCATCTTTATTATACTAGTCCCTTTGTTGAAGCCTTGGAGTGTCCAATCCCTCCTCGTGTGTTCCAGAGTTGAAAGGTATATTAGAGGTGTCCAAAGAATTCTTGGTGAGAGAGGAGAATCACTTAGAAGGTTCTTGAGTAGGTAGAAGAAAACTATGAAGCCTCACCCCAACCATCCTAGCACCAATAATGCATTATTATTTTGATACTCATGACTCGATATGTCAGAACATTATTTGATGCACTGAACATTATTATGATATTTAGGATGTGTGATGCTTTACTTTTAGATATTTGATTTTTTCATTTAATGCTTTACAAACATGTATGATGATAAAGTAAATTAATGCAAAACTAACACTTTGATTATATAATTCAAATGGTCAAAAATATGAGTAGAATTAGATAAATAATTGATTATTAGAAAAATGGATGTTTTAATTTATATGATTTTTCTGATATGTAAATTTCATAATGCATGTGATTTCTTGAACCTACTGAAGGGTGCAATGAGTGTGCAAGAAGTTTAGCCGGGAAATCCAATGGAAAGCCAAAGCTGAACACCCTTGTCTATTTTGTGCCATCTTTGCATTATTTATCTTTATAAGGTTGTTATTTGATTTTATTATTCTCCTAGCTTTTAATTGTTCCTATTATGTCTTTAAGGCTTTAAAACATCAAATTTAAGTGCCCTAGGGGTAAGAGTATGGGTGGGGAGTACTTTCAACCCCCTTAGCCTCCTTGTTTGACTTTGAGGGTCACTCAAAAGTCCTATTTTTAAGGGATTGCAAAAATTGATTGTCGCCTACTTGAGTTGGTGACTCCAACTCCATCTTGAGTTTCTTAAAGTCTAGTTGAGTTAATGATCATACTTAGAGGATTTTGGAGGAGTTTTGTGGTTGTTACCCAATCTCTAGATTTGGAGAAAGTTGGAAGATTGAAGAAAGAAAAGGAAAAGCTCTTCTCAAACCACCATTTTTTTTGCCATAGCTCTTTTGGTGAAGGTAGGGATTCTTCACTCCATTGAATTGTTCCTTCATGTTGTCTATGCTTGAATCATGTATAAGTTGTTTTGTTCTTCTTCTTTTTTGCTTGCTTGTGTGTTGGGATGGGGTTGGAGGGATTTTTGTTGTTCTTGGTGTATTCTTATGCTTGTCTTGATGTTTTGTGTTTTGAGATGATTTCATGGGGATTGTTTTGGCATCACTCACCCTTGGATAGGAAATAAGTGGCCATGTACAAGGGTAGGGCCTTAGTTGGACTTCAATGGTGTAGAGTCTCCTCTCATGGTGAGAGGAGGGAAAGAGGGTAGGGTGTATGGGCCCCTACTTGTCATCACATGCCTTGTTTAATATTGTGAATTCTTGAATATGGAAGGGAATGAAAATCCTTGTGGTATTAGCCTCGAAAGGGCCTTGTGGAAGAATAGAAGTTCTTGATGTTTTAGCCTCGAAAGGGCTATGTTAAGGCATGGTGATTGACATCTCCCATTGAGAAAATTTGCCTCCCCCCTATTCAAGTCCTATGTTTGGATCTATTGTGTAAAAGCATATTTGGGTGTATGCTTGTTGTGTTCTTGATGTTGTGATGTTTCCCTGGGTTAGCTCTTGTCTTCTCCTTGTATTTTCTTGAAGTTTTGAAGGTATTGGAAGAGAGTACTTGTGAAGAATTTTGAAGAGATTTCATTTGAATTGAAAAATTATGTAAAATGTATTTGAATTTTGATGCATTAGCAAAGACATCGGGTTTTCTTACTAGTTCTTTCCTAATGGAGCCTTGAACTAGGATGAATAATAGAAAAAGGAAAAGATTATGAAATTCTCCTTGCAATGCTCTCATGTGATTTCAAATTTTGGCATATGTATGTGAGAAAATAGAATGATAGATAATGTCTTTGTATTTATGAATTTCCAAGTTTCCAATTATGTTAATGGAAGGCAAATTGTTATGTTGAAGTTTCCAAATTGATGTCTAAGTATTAAATGTAATCAAAATCCTACATTGTGATCACAAAGTTATCACTTTCATTGTTAAGTTTCATTATGAACAAAATCAATTTGATCAAGAGATTATGTATTTCCTTGAATTCAAAAAAAACATACAACTTGATGTATGATGAATAGATAAAACATAAATTATAAGAGAAAGAACAAAAAAATTATGACCTTGCACATTTCCTTGTATTAATATGCTTGTTAAGTAGAAATCAATGTTATTACATGGATAGAGACCACTAATTTTATAGCCACTTTACATTATAGCTTAATGAGAGAATTCTAACTTAAAAAAAAAAAAAACACCTCCAGGAGCAAATTTCTCTCTGGAGTTTGTATGAGAGTTGCAAAAACTTACCCCAAAGCAACAGAGCATATTTTTGTTGATGCTCTTTTTTAAAATAATAATAATAATAAAAGAAATCCTTCCATCAAATTCGTTGATAGAAATATACATTATAAAATTTAATTTTTGGTGGCAATAGTAATTCATGTTATCATGTCTCTCCCAAAACCCACCTAATAAACTTTTTGTAATTACTACCCTACCCCCCATCTTCTAAACCCCCCCACCCTAACCTTATTGCTTAGCTGTCCTAATGCCTAGCGCATGATGGAAAAAAAAACCCCCTACCACCCATGCATAGTACAACAATCATGTCAATACAAGGTGCAAGGAGGAATGGCATTTAACACAAATATTTGCCTAAACTTTAATCCACCCACCCATTTTCTTACCATGCATTGGCATTGGACTACCCCCATCCCTCACGCATCATGGGCAGAGTGGGACAGTGCTACCAAACCTACGTCAGCTATCAAGTACGTGGGGCAGTGCACTATCCTTAGTGGATAGTCCCACTTGCATTAGGGATGGCTTTGGTTAGTTAGTGGGTGTGTGGGGAAATGTTGTATCATCTTCCTTGGTATAGGCATAGTTCTTAGTATAGTTTCGGTGTAGACTGGGTTAGATAGAAATTAGTTGTTTTAAATAAGCTTAGCTCTAAATTATAATTAGATTAGTAGTTATTGTTGGTATCATTAGAGTATAGTTGGTGTAAGACAAGATGTCATTAGATTAGGTAGCTATAATTTAGTTACTATCTGTTGGTTGTAGTGCATTTTATATTATTAAGTAGTTCTTTTTTCATATAATTGTGAGATTATTAGAAAGATGTATAATGTCATTTTGTGCTTGGTAGTGTAGAACATTTTTATGAACATAAATACTTAAGTTGTTTAAATCTAATTGTTGGAAATGATGTTAGTATTAGATTAGTGACTTAGTTGATAGGTTGTTAACTAGCTCTAAACTAGAAGTTTTAATTTGAAATTAGTATTCATTTTTCAATTTAAATTAAATTTAGTGTTCTACTAATTATTCTTTATAATTGAAAATTAATTGGAATTACCTTAATATTGGTATTTTTAGAATTGAACTTAAATTATATTTATACACACACACACACACACACACACACACACACACACACACACACACACACACACATATGTGTGTGTGTGTGTGTGTGTGTGTGTGTATACATACATATATATATATACATGTATATATATATATGTATATATATATATATATATATATATATATATACATATATACATGTGTATATATATATACATATATACATATATACATATATGTATAGGATAGTTCAACCAATAACAAAGTTGCCTCCATTGCACATGTTTATCTAAGGATAGCCTAGATTTTGGATTAGAGTTTTCTTTAAAAAATTTAACTTTTAGTAATAGTTTAGAAGGTGATCAAAGTTCAGAGGTAGATTTGGGATTGTTGTATTATGTTTAGATTAGTTTTTTTTTTTAGTTTACATGATAGCTAGTCTATGTAAAATGTAGTTTAGTTATGTGTTAGTAACGTATAGTTTTTTTTGTTGAATATCAGTTATTTAATATTCTAATGTTTAGAAATTTTTAATTGGTTACTTAGATCTTAGTTGTCCCATATTGTTAAAGTCTTAAAGTTAATTAGTTTCATGATTGTATTTATAATGTTTTTAAATATTAGTGATTAGTATCATTTGGTAATTTTGTTAATTGCAAGTTGTTTTATTGTTCTAGTTCAAGTTTTAATTTAGGATATATGTTAAGTAGATTAATTTAATATGTTGGTGGATATTAGTTAGTTAGGTAAGATAGTGTAGTATAAGTGAAAGTGGTTATCATTACTTGTTAGTAGGTTTCGAAATTATCACAATTTTTGTTAGAAGATAGTTGAGTAATTTCCCTTATATATATATTTAGATAGTATAGTTGGTATACATGTTGTCTAGTTAGTTTGATTTTAAATATTTTCATGTTAGTGTAATCAAGTATTCCACGTAAATGATAAAATTTAATAAATCAATTGAGCTTAGTTCAAAGGATAGTATGGTTGAAACTAGAGACGTTAACTTTAACTAGAAATTAGTTTTAATTAAGTAACAAATTTAATTAGTTTATCCTAAGGGATTCAAGTACATTGTGTAGTTATATATCTTAGCTTATAAAGCTAGTACTAATCGTGGAGTTGTTTGCAGATTGATTAATTTAGATTTAAATTAAGTAATGTTTTAACCAATAAGTATGTTCTATTTAAAACAAGGTTATGATAGACTAATGAATTGATGAAACAAATGCTAATATCAATCTTATAGTGAGAGTTCTATTTAATGATTTGTTACTCCTCAAGTTTATAACTCATATGTTGCAATGTAGAGAACCTATGCCATAACTTTGAACATAAACATATCAAACTTAGATCAGTTTAATTTTTAACTTAAAATTTTTTTTTTTGTGTGTTTTGCCTATATATTTTGGGCATGACAAAAACTAGTTTGCAAGCATGCCTCCTAAGGGACAAATGGCTAGGGAGTTGGAAGAGTTGAGACAAGAGTTGGAAAAGGAGAGAAGAGAGAGGAGAGATCTTAAAGCATCCAAAGAAAGAGAAGAAAGGTAGATGAGAATAGAGAGGTTGTAGTTGATTGCAAGGATAGAAGCCTAAGAGAAGGAAATACAAGAACAACCTAGAAGGGAAGTGGTTCATGAAGAAGAGCATGAAGAGGACAATGAAAGAGAAGAAGACAATGGAGTAGTAGATGATCCTAAGGAAAGAAGATTCCTAAGAATACTAAAGACAGCACAAGGTACTAGTTTGAAGATAGGGATGGATTTTCCTATCTATCAAGGCAAGATGGAGAGTGAAGAAGTGCTTGGATGGATAGAGGCACTTGAGAAATTTTTTTGATCTAGAAGACATAGACGAGGAAAAGAAAGTGAAAGTGGAAAAGGAAAGGTTAAGGGGAACAACCCTTACATGGTGGACAAGTTTACAAAATGAAAGGATGGTTAGAGGCCTCAATAAGATTTCAAATTGGGAAAGGATGAAGAAAATGGTAAGGAGTCAATGTTTGCCATTATTTTTGGCTATACAAATGAAGATGAGAAGGAACAATTTGAAATAGAGGGATATGGATGTTATGACCTATACTAAGAAATTTCATACCCTAAGCATTAGAGGAGGGGTAGAAGATGAAGATGAAAAGGTTGCAAGGTATGTGAGTGGGCTAAAGTACAACATTCAAGATGAGATTGGTTTGAACATTCCTAGAAACCTTGGGGAATGTTTTCAGTTGGAAATCAGGGAAGAGGAGAAGTTGAAGAGAAAGGGTGAGAGACAAGGAAATACTAGAGGAGGTGGATCAATGAGAGGAAGAGGAGGAAGAACAAATCAGACTTGGGAAGAGAAGAATAAAGATAATGGTTCTAATTTAGAATCTAGGGGTGGATATAGCAATAGAGGAGGAAGATTTGGAGGAAGAAGAGGAAGTGGGGTATTCGTAGATAAATGTTTACATTTCAATGGGATTGGGAACCGGTCATTCAAATGTACAATGGCATGAATCAAATCAAGGTAGAGATAGAAGAGTGCACATGGTTCAACAAGAGGAGTAGAAAGTAGAATAAAATTCAGCAAACCCTAAACTTGAAGGTGAATTAATGCAAGGAGAGAAACTTCATCAAGAACCAAAAGTAACAATTTTTAAGACTCCTTGTTTATGCAAAGGAAAGATATGTAAAGTTGTTATTGATTCAGGATCAAAGAATAATATTGTTTTTCTTGATATGATCACTAAGTTAGGCATTGTTCCATTTGACCACCCTAATCCTTACAAGGCCACTTGGGTTAACCAATAGTAGCATGTAGAGGCTAGGAAGAGAGCATTTGTGGATTTTTCTATTCATCCATATTAGGATAGAGTGTTATGTGATGTGGTCCCTATGACTTGTACTCATTTGATCTTAGGAAGACCATGGTAGTATCTTAGGAGGACACTTCATGATGGTTTTCATAACACATATATGGTGCAAAAAGATGGTCAAACCTATAAGTTGACACCTTTACCTTTGGAAAGTCTAAAAGAGCATCCTTTAAATTGTTTTGGAGAGCATTTTCCATTATCAAAGTAGGTTGACAAGAAAGTTGATACTAGTTGGAAGAAAGATGATAGGATGCAGCAAAACTATTTTCTTCATGATGATTTGTGGGATTTATCTTATGTAAAAATTGGTTTAGTAAAATGTCCTCTTGTTGAGCAGGGATATGTGAGTGAGAAAAAGAAGTTGCAGGGTCAGCAAGTGCATCAAAGAAGAGTAGAAGTATAAGTAGCAAGGTCCTAGAAAAGGACACACTAAAACATGTTTTCTTTCTAACCCATTTTTTGATGTGAGTACAGGTTGGAAAAGAAGGAAGAAGGAAACATTTGGGGACTATGTGATCACTATTTAGAGGATGATGGTCAATAATAATCAGATTGATCATAGGAGTAATTCTTGGGACAAGAATTTTAATGTTGGTGGGGAGTATAATGTAGGGGCATCTAGGAGAGCAACTGAGAAAAGGAGGACACCAAACACTAAGGAGATTGAAAGGACATCAGAAGAAGTCAATTGGTATGTACTAAAGCCTGTAATGGCTTATGTCAATGAAGAATTCAATAAATTATGTAAAGGTTTTGATAAAGGTCTAAGGACCAAATTACAATGCAATCGGTGATAAATGCAATGTAATGGTTGATAAAGCCATATGGGGGTAGATTTAGGAATTTTTCATATTTAGAAGCATTGAATAAATCCATCTGATCATTCATAAGTCAATGGAATAGGCTAGGAGATTAGAACATACATAAAATGCATAGTTTGAAATTTAAATTTTGAATTTAAACAGTTATATGGGCATTTTGGAGGGAATTAGCTTTAAGATTTTTTTTAGGCTTAACTAACCCTCCAACTATTTAAAGTTGGTTGGGATAGGTAGAGAGAGTCTATTTAATAACCAAGACACCCTTGGTACAGGCAATAAGGAAGAAAAGAAAAGTCTTGTTGTATGGATTGCTATAACAGTGAGTAATAAAAATCCATATTTTATGCTATCTCATTGATTTATTGAACCTTTCTTTGTTTGGAATGTCATATCTATGCATTAGGAAGGTTATTGGATTCCATGTTAATCATTTTTGAATAATTTTTACTCTATTTTCAAGAAGTTTACACGACTGATAGTTCATTTACTGGTTGTTTCTCTTGTAATTTTTGCAATAGTCTAGTTTTTTTTTAGATAATGACCCTTCCATGAATTCCAAGGGGCCAAAATTTGTGTGAGGATTGAAACTAACATGTACCCTAGAAACTAATAGTTTTTGTGGTGCACTAGTGCTTATGGCAGTGAGCTTTTAGAAAACAGCGAGAGTGTTCCTTAAGGAATGATTGGGTAAGGTGTAGCAGCGAGTAATCTATTTGAAGAAGAAGGTTTATTTATGATTTGGGATGTCCTAGGGCATCAAGGAGAATGTTATCCATGCATTATTTTTTTCCAAAAGAAGTGGAGGTATGGTTTTGAGAAAACCCTATGCAACAAGGATTTGGGAGTAGTAGATTGGTGTTTTGAGTGATTCTAGTGGATTGAGTCTAAAATCTTTGGGATTTTGTCATTTTATTCTATATTATAACTATGTTGAAATTTTGGAGTGGTGATGATCAAGGGAAAATATAGATGCTTTGCAAAGTGATGAGATTTGATGCCATTTAAGGGTCACCTTGTGAAGGAAGTCATATTTTTTCCAAAGGAGTCCATGTTCAAATTTAAATATGTTGTATAAACTTGAAAATGGTATTTTAAAATACAATTTATTTATTAATTCATTTGGGAAAAGTTAGAGAAAAAGGGGAAAAACTAGTACAATAGGGCTAGTTGGGGTTAATAGGCCTAAAAGGTAGTATGAAGGGTTTTAACTATTGGGTATTGTTTAGATAGCCAAAGGTGGTTGATTCCTATTGAATATACCTTGTTTAAATTATTCATACCTATAGTAGTCATTTGGAGGCATAGTTGAGTCTTTTGCAGATATTTGGTTATTGGTGAGCTTGAAGGGCTAAATGGGTTAGTGCCATAGAAGAAGAACTTTGTATTTTCTACCACTTCTACCACTCTACATCAAAATAGTTCAAGTTCCAAAGTTGAATTTTGATAACAAGAAGGCTAAGATATATGAAACTGGTGGAAAAAAATTGGAAGTGGAGATCAAACTAGAGGTAATCTATTTTATCTTGACATGAATGATGCTACTTTCCTCGTTGTAAAACTTGATGATATGTGGCTATGGCATAAAAGATTATGTCTTTTAAATTTTAAAAATTTGGTTAGTATCAAAAAGATGAAAAGAGTTAGAGGTTTTGCAAAACTAAAGAAACCCAATAATGAAATTTGTAAGCAATGTCAATTAGGCATGATGATAAAGTCTAGTTTTAAAAGTAAGACTTGTACCTCAAAATAAATTCTTGAATTAGTTCATACTAATTTATTTGGACCAATTGATGTGAAAAGCTACAAATCTGATCAGAAAATTATCCTATTTGTTAATGATTACTCAAGAATGATGACAGTAATGTTTTTTCTAAAAAAAGTCTGATGCTTTTAAAAAATTTAAGTGGTACATGGAAAGAGTTGAAAATTAAACTACTAAAATCTTGAAATATCTAAGATCTGACCAAGCTGGAAAGCTTACATCAAATGAATTTGAATTTTTTTGTAATGACAGAGGAATCAAGAAATAAACTTCTACACCTCATACCCCTCCATAAAATGGGATTGTTGAAGGGAGGAATAGATTTGTAATGGACTGTGCTAGAACAATGATGATGGAGAAGAATGTTGCTTTGAAATTCTTGAGAGAAGCTATCGGTACAGTTGTCTATACCTTGAACCAAGTACAAATCAGGAGAGGTACAAATTGCACACCTTTTAAATTATGGTATGGATACTCACCCAATGTCAAATATTTTAAGGTAGTTGGAAGCAAGTGTTACATTCTTAAGGACAACATAAATGGTGAACTTGATGTAAAAAGTGAAGAAGGTATATTCCTAGGCTATTCTAGAAGAAGTAAATCTTATAAGTGTTTAAATACTACCACTAGCAAATTTATTGAAAGTGAAAAAATAAAGTTTGATGAATATATAGAAGTGCATGAAGATGAAACACATAAGGAATCTAAAAATCATAGAGCCTTTATGTAGTACTATGAAGACATACCCAACAATGTTGATAATTCTACAAACCAAATTACTAATTAAGAAGAACCAGTAACTGTCAAGTCTCATGTAATGGATGTCAAGCTACATTGAAGAGCCAAGTTGTAGTCAAGAGACAAGTTGCAATCAGATGTCAAGCTACATTATAATACTAAGATCAATTTACATGAAAGGAATGTCAAGTTACTTGATAGAGAAGTGCATAGTAGATCTAAAATTGAAAGACCCTTTGTAGAAAGGAGAACTAAGAAAAGGTTGTCAAAAATGTCAAAAGACATCACCCTGTTGAAAAAATTATTGGAGATATAGAAGATAGGCCAATGATAAGGAATAGATTGAGAAATGACACATATTTTTAAAGCATGAATTAGCCTAATTTAGTGAAGGAATCATTAGAAAATGAAGACTTGAATCAAACCATGAAGGAAGAAATTGATTAGATTGAGAAGAAAAAGACTAGGACACTAGTACCTAGACTAGAGAACAAGAATGTTATTGGAACCAAGTGGATGTAGAGAAACAAACTAGATGAGAATGGGGAAGCTACAAGGAATAAGGAAAGATTAGTTTGCAAAGGATATGCACAAGAAGAGGAAATTGACTATGGAGAGACATTTTCTCCAGTTGCAAGATTGGAAGGAGTAAGAACTATGCTTGCTTACTCTTCTTATAAAGGATTTAAAGTTTATCAAATGGATTTTAAGTCAACATTTATAAATGGTATACTAGAAGAGGAGGTTTACATAGAACAAACTGAATGATTTTTTGATACAAACAATAAGAATATGGTGTGTAGATTGCACATATCTTTATATAGCTTGAAGCAAGCTCCCAGAACATGGTATGAAAGATTACATAACTATCTTGTGAAAATTGGTTTTGAGAAGATTGATGACAATAATGATCTATAATTGAAGATAGAAGAAGGTAAAGGAATTTTACTAGATGAAATATTTGTTGAAGAAATCAAATTTGGAGGAAAAAATGCATTTCGTAAGACATTTGCAAATGAAATGAAGAAATATTTTGAGATGTATATGTTTCAGGGTATAATATAGTGGAAAATTTTTGTATTTTGGCAAATTTGACGTTTTACCAATGTTATTTTTGGCAATTTCTAAGCCCTTCCATGGTTTCCTGGTCGCCAAGCTTTGTTGGGTTTACCTAGTTTCCTAGCATTGTAATCACCAAGGAAAATGTTACGTTTGAGTTTTTCCCTAGCGGTATTGCCTTTCATGCAGCTGACTAGGTAATGCTTATTGTGGAATTTTCTTTGGGTTTCAAGTTTTCATTTCATGCAGTATGGGAGAATTCACCATCCCAGTTTCATTTTACCATGGAGGAGTCAGCTTGTTTCACGTTATGGGAAGTGGAGGAGTCGGCTCGTTTCGCCAAGACTCTTTCATTTTGTCATGGAGAAGTCAGCTCGTTTGGCGTGGTAAATTGGTAATTGTATTGATTTGTAATATGTATAAATCCAAATTTTCCCAAGCAATGAGACATTCACTAAATACTGCTGGCACTCCATCAAATTTTTGGCAGCGCAGGACACATCGCAGGCACGACTCAGACTCCAGAGATAGCTTCCACAAGTGGTGGTACACTGGTATGTGCAGCTGTGCTGTAAAATACTCTCCTTGAGCTTATGTAGTTTAATTTAATTAGAAGCTTATCTATAGTTTCCTTTCTTATCTCATTTTCATCAGAATTTTTTCAAAAAGTGGACGCATTGCTGAAAGTTGTTGGCGACGTTAATGGTTTTTAAAGCTTGCATGCATAGATTCGTGAAAATGTGAAGTCTATTTCCTACCAACTTTCAAGTGAGATTCGTGAAAGATTCCTTGTGACCTTGTGATAAGCCTTATATCCTCTTCTAATGAGATTCCCCTTCTTTCGTAGCTTCAGAACTTAAACATTTCAAATCGTGTTGTCGCAGTTGTGAAAACCCATTTCCTTCTAACCGGTGTGAAGTGGTGAACACTGCATCATCTTAACCTTTCGCTACTTTGCAGGATGACATATCTTTCCCCTTTCACCACTGCAAACATGTGAAAACTACCTGAATTAAGATTTTGTGGTCTCACAACCAACAGACTAACTGTCTACATAAAACCTCTGATGATATGATCTCCCTTTTCGTGACTGCCAGAAGTCCTTTGCCTTTAACCGTTGCAAACATGCGAAAACTGCTTGAATTAACATTTTGCGATCTTGCAACCAGTAGACTAACTACCTACATAAAACCTCTAATGATGCGATCTCCCTTTTCATGACTGTCGGAAGTCCTTTCCCTTTAACTGCTGCAAACATGCAAAAATTGGTTGAATTAACATTTTGTAGTCTCGCAACCAATAGACTAATTGGCTGATTAAAACCTCCGATGATGCGATCTCCTTTTCACGACTTCATAACATAAAAGTTCAAACTGATGAAACCCTTTGCAAACCTCTGATGCCATCGACTTTGCATATGTTTTTTTAACCTTGAATACAATGAAATGATTTGCCTAAAAAATTCAAATTTTAATGTGATTATTATTTTTTGTTCACCAATGTATAATTTTTTTGTGGTTTTAAAATAACACAATTCACCCAGATTTTACACATTTTTTGAGAGACTATGAATGATTCACCAATGGAGATTATTATTTTTTCTTTGTAAACTATTTTTTTCGCCACAAAAAATAAATTTTTTTGTTAGGTGTTTTACACCTTTTGCCAATTTTTTACACCTTTTCTAAAGGAGGGGTTTCTTAAAGTATACCCTGATATGTTTGGAGAAATAAAGTTCTTTGTTGGATTACAAGTATATCAAATGAAATATGGTATTTAAATCACTCAATCCAAGTATGTGAAGGAAATATTGAAAACTTTTGGTATGGAAGATTCAAAACCTATTAGTACTCATATGATGACAAGACACAAACTATCCAAAACTTATGATTCTGTTGAAGTAAATAAAACATTGTACATGTCTATGATTTTCATATTACAATATGTAGTTTATAGAAGACATAATATTATAGTAGTTGTTGGGATTGTTGCAATATTTTATACAAATCCTAAGGAGAATCATTTAGTAGTTGTAAAAAGGATTATGAGATACTTGAAAGGAACAACATACTATAGTCTATACTACAAGAATAATTACATGTTTGAATTGAGAGCCTATACAGATGTTGATTGGGGTGGAAATATTGATGATAGAAAAAATACAAGTGGTGGAGCATTTTTCTTAGAAAAAATATTGCTTACTTGGACCAGCAAGAAAGAAAATTGTATTTCACAATCTATTGCTGAAATTGAATAAGTGGTTGTTGTTGTGAATTGCACAAATGTGGTATGGATTAAATAGTTACTTAAAAAAATGAAGGAGGAAATCAATGAACTTTTGGTAATCTATTGTGACAATAAAAGTGTTATAAGTATATCTAATAATCATGTGATGCACACAAAGACAAAGCACATTAAAATCAAGTATCATTACTGGAGAGAATTGGTTCAAGACAAAGAAGTGAGAATGGAATATGTGAATACAAAAGAACATATAGCTAATATATTCACAAAGGCTTTACCTAAGGATGCACATGAATATCTTAGAGGTAAACAAGGGGTGATACCCCTATCAAAAGATACTTAACAAGAAAGATTAGTGCCTTGCATCACCTGAGTTGAATGGAATATTTTACAATTTGATGGAGTGGATCTTACTTTAGCACTTGCCTAAAGTAAGGAAGAAGCTGAAAAAAATGTTTTACAGTCACATACAAGCTAATAGAGGGAGAAACTAAATCGATTATATATGAATGTATAGATGAAAAATCTTTGGCATTGTTGTCAAAGAGGGAGATATCAGAGAAATCAAAGAGATCAGAGAAGGATGAAGAAATATTCTCAAAGGGGGACAAGACTAGATGAGGGGGAATACACATAGGAAGGTACATTTATTGATAGAGGGAGAAATTTCAATATAAGGTATAAAGTTCTTTTTGGTATTGGTTTTCCATCAATGTCAAAGAGGGAGATTGTTGAAATGAAGAAGATTGATGAAACCTATTATGAAACAATTATTATTTTATCACTAATGTCAAACCTACTACTTATTGGTAAGACAATTGTTTATTTTGGTCTGAAATCTATCATTTGATTGATTGATGAAGATGATTTGAAAAGAAAGGATAACAAGATAACCTAGATAAAGGTTGAGTTACATAGTCTATAAAAGGAGCACAAAGGCCAAACAAGACATTGATGATATCATACACTATTTATCTTCTTAAGGCTATAATGAAATGTTATTGAAGCAAAGACAAGAAGAAGGCTAAGTAAGGAAATGTGTTTGCCAAGCCTAGCCAAGAAAATAGTGGAAGCCAGGTAGAAAGTTAGTGTAGGTCAAGTAGAAAATTAGTTTATTTCAAATGAAGTAAGTTCAATATGTGTCAAGAAAAGAGAAATCTAGTAGGTGTCGACTAAATAAATCTTAGTATATGTCGAGTATTAGAAGATGGCAATAGCGGCCATGTGAAACTTAATGTATGTCAAGCAACCTAGTGTTGGTCGAGCACCAGAGGATAATTTTTGTTGAGAAAATATCTTGTTATTGTCAAGTGAAAGTAAAATGAGTTAGATTGAAGATTTGACAAATCTGAGCTAACAAAGTTGATTTCTTGAATTGTGTGAAGCATGTGGAAGGTAACTATGATGAGTTGGTTGCACAAAATTCAAGATAAACCATTTTGAGATGAATTCAAAGAGGATTGTAGAGGATGTTTCTAGAGGGGCTAAAATGGAAAGATTGGTAGATTCAATAAATCTAACCTAAACCTAGAACGGATGATTATGGTTAAGTGGCAAAAGATCTAAATTCTCTATTTAAAGAGATAATAGGCTAGAAGCAATTAAGGTCATGTACAAGAACTTGAGAAAGACAAGAAGTCTAGGGTATTGCTTCATATGGTGGCCAAATGAAATTTTCTATAGTTTACATATTAAGTAAGAACGCTTAAGAGGATGAATGCTTGAAGGGTGAACAAGCTATTAGAGATGAAGAGGATGAATGTTGAGCATACTAGAGGACTGAATGTGAGATCTATAATCATCAAGTGACTTGTTTTATTGTTAGATCATGTCATATTGTTACTCTCTAATAGTTGTATCAGTATGAATAAATCCTTTAGACTAATGTTGACCTAACAATCATTAATAAATCCTTTAATAGGGTGACATTCTAATAGAATGTTTTAAAGTCCTGTAACAAGGCTCACTCCTAATAGGTGATTAGAATCCTTGAACCAGGTCACATTTAATAGTGTGTATTATAATGTTAAATAGGGTTGTCTCCTTATAGGGCTCACTTCAAAAGAGTGAAAATTGATAGCATGTTACTGGCAATTTTTCTCAAATTTGGTTTCCACATAAAATCCTTGAGTCAAAATGTGTGATTAATTTTTTGGTATTACATGTTTACATTTTTGCAAAGTTATTTTGACCTAGGACAACAAAATGAAATTATTTAAGATATAGAATGATCAATGAGTGCATAAGTATAAGTTTAAGTACTAAAAAGTTTTATTTGGACCTTGGATAACTTATTCAACACCCTCCCCCCAGTTATTCAAAACATTCTAACAACATCATGCATCCTGGAAAGGGCTTGAGGTAGTGTGATTCTATAGGCTATCGAGTTTACAACCTCTAACACCTTAAAGATTCCCACATATCTTGGGGCTAGTTTTGTATTCTTTATGAAATTTATAGTACTCTTTTGTGATTTAAATTTTAATAATTACTTTTCTCCTATTGAGAATTCTATAGGTATTCTTTTAACATCTGCACAACTCTTATGCCTATCATTTTCTTCCTTTATTCTTTGATATATATGAATTACATGTTCTTCATTTTATTTTTAGCATTTCTAGCCCAATGATAATTTTGTTCTTAATACAGTTCCAACTTACAAGATTTCTACATTTACAACCGTACAGGGCCTCAAAGGGTGCTATCTTCACAGTGGATGGACAAGACTTATTATAGAAATTTTTTCCTAAGAGTAGGTAAATCTTCCATTTATATTATCAATCCATGCAATATACTCTTAGAGGATCCTCCAATACCTTGTTTACACTTATAGTATGACCATCAGTTTCCAAATGATAAGAAGAACTAATATTTAATTCAGTTCCCAAGGCTTAAAATAAAGTTTGCTAGAACTTGGATGTTATCTTAACATCTATCTCTAATATAATCTCTTGGAATAATTTAGAATAAATGAGAGGAGGCCTAAATCAATTATCTAAGGTCCAAATATACAGATAAAACTTTTTAGTACTTGGTAAATACATGCGTTTGCATTGATTAGATCATCAAATATCTCAAATCTTAGTATATTATTGTCATAGGTCAAATTAAATTTGCATAAATGTAAACATGAAATACCACAAATTCAATCACACAATTTGACAGAAGGATTTAACATGGAATTTTTTTTTGGGAAAAACCACCAGTAACATGCTACCAATTTTCACTCTTCTAAAGTGAGTCCTATGAGGACCCAAACCTATTAAAGATTACAATACACACTATTAAATGTGACCATGATTAAAGGATTTCAATCACTCTATTAAAAGTGAGCCTTATTAGAGGACTTCAAAATATTCCATTAGAACTTCACCTAGTAAAAGGATTTACTTATGACTCTTAGGTCAACCTTAATCCAAAGGATTTATCGAGATTGATACAATTGCTAGAAAGTAATAGTAGGACATGAGATAATAAAAAATCACTTGTAAATTATAGATCTCTCATTCAGATCTCCATTTTTCTTGGCATTCATTCTCATTTGTCTCTAATTTCTTCTTCACCCTTCAAGCCTTCACCTCCTCAAGCCTTCATCCTTAGTTAGCAACCCACAAGTTCATTCCTATGGCCACCATATGAAGAAACACCTCTAGAATCCTTTTCTTCTTCTCTCACACTTTTATTCTGGCCTTGTATCTACTTATATAGATAATTTTAATCTTTTTTGTTTCATCACAATCATCCATCTTAGGGTTAGGTTAGATTCATTGAATCCTCCCTTCTTTCCATTATGTTCTCTCTAGAAAATTCACCTACAATCCTCTTCAAATTCTTGTTCAAACAATTGATCTTGAATTTTATGTCACCATCTCATCATATTTATCTTCAACACACTTCACATAATTCATGAAATCAACTTTGTTGGCTTAGATTCATCAAATCTTCATCAAACTCTTTATACTATCACTCAATGGTAACATGTTTACTTGGCAATAAATGACTTCTGATGCTTGATATATACTAGGTTTCTCCACATGAACTAAGTCTTTTCTTAGTCAATACTACCATTCTTTGATGCTCGACACATACTAAGTTTTACTAGTGCTCGACACATTGAATTGTCTTCATCACAACTAACTTTCAGCTCACCCTAAACTTAATGCTTAGCTTGTGTTGTTTGCTCGATTAGGCTTGGTAGACACATCCTTTTTACTTAGTCTTTATCTTGTTTTTGTTCAAGTATCCTTTCATTGTAGCCTTAAGAAGATAAACAATACACTATATCATCAAAGTATTACTCAATATTAGTTCTCCTTTTATACACCATATAACTAAACCTTTATCTAGATACTCTTGTTATCGTATCTTTTAAAATACTCTTCATCAATCAATCAAATGATAGCATTTAGACCAAATTTAGTGATTATCTTACTAGCAAGTAGCAAGTTTAACATCAATGACGAAATAATGATTTTTCTCATGATAGGTTTCAACAATCTCTCTCATTTTTATACTTCAACAATCTTCTTTCTAACAATCTCCCTCTTTTTCATTGATGGAAAACCAATACCAACAATAATACCAAAAAGAAACTTAATACCTTTTTATTGAAATATCTCCCTCTATTAGTATGTGACCTTCCTCTATATAGGTTACTATTTTTTTTGCTATCTCTCTTCTTCTATAGATAAACTCTCTCTTCAAAATATTTAGTGTGAACTCTTCCTCTTTTATTATAAAACTTTCCCTCTTCAATAAAAATGCCAAAGGCTTGGCATCTATCCATGTAGATATCTATAATTCAAGTTTCCTTGATAAGGTTCTCCCTCTGTCACCTTACTTTTGACTATAAATCTTTTGTTTTAGTTCCTTCCCTACTTTAGGTAGTTCCTAAAGTAAGATCCACTACATCAAGTTGTAAATTATTTCATCCAACTCAGTTGATGTAGGGCACTACTATTACTTCTTTAAGTATCTTGAGATAAGGGTATCACCCCTAGCTTACCTCTAAGATATTCATGTGTATCCTTAGGTAAAGCCTTTGTGAATATATCATCTATTTATTCCTTTGTATTCACATATTGCATTCTCAATTCTTTGACCTAAACCAATTCTCTCAAATAATAATATTTGATTGCAATGTGCCTTGCCTTTGTGTGCATCATAGGATTCTTACATATGTTTATAGCACTTGTATTGTCATAGTAGATTACTATAGGTTTAGTGATTTATACCTTCATTCCTTTGAGTAACTATCTTAGAATCCATACTATATTTGTGCAATTCACTGCAATAGCCACATATTCATCTTTAGCAATAGATTGTGAAATATAATTATATTTCTTGCTAGTCTAGGAAACCAATCATTTTCCTAATAAAAATGCTCCACCACTTGTACTTTTCATGTCATCAATATTTCTAGCCCAAGCAACATTTGTATGGGCTCTCACGTCAAAATTATCATTCTTCTTGTAGTATAGACCATAGCTTTTTGTAACTTTTAAGAATCTCATAATCTTTTTAACAACTATTAAGTGATTCTCCTTAGTATTTGGAAAAACTCTTTCAAAAATCCTAATAGCTAGGGTAATATCAGGTTTTCTATGAACTACATATTACAATTTTCCAATCATAATCCTGTATAATGTTTGATTTACTTCAATAGAATCGTCAGTTTTGGATAGTTTATGTCTTATCACGATGGGAATACTAACTGGTATTGAATCCTTCATACAAAAAGTCTTTAAGATTTCCTTTACATACTTAGACTGAGTAATGTGAATACCGTATTTTATCTGATATACTTGTAATCCAACAAAGAACTTTATTTCTCCAAACATAGACATCTAAAATTATTTCATTGTTTAATTTGAAAATGTCTTATGCAATGCATTTTTTCCTCCAAATATGATATCATCAACAAATATTTCAGCTAGTAAAATTCCTTTACCCCCTTCTGTCTTCAAGTACAGATTATTGTTCTCATCAATCTTCTCAAAACCAATCTTCACAAGATAATTATGTAATCTTTCATACTTTACCATTCTCATCAAATTTGTTTGTATCCAACCACTTTAATCTAATAAAATTCTTCTCATTTGGTCTTGGGACTAGTGTCCAGGTTTTGTTGTTCTCAGTCTCTTCAATTTCTTCTCTCATGGCTTGAATCTAGTCATCATTCTCTAATGTGTCCTCTGATTTAGGTTCATGTATGCTTAACAAAAATATTTCATTCATTTATCTATTCATTTTCATTGTTCCATCCTCTTTTTCTCCAATGATATGTTCAATATGATGATGTTTTCAAACAAATTTTGATAATCTTGGCTCTATTCTTATTCCTTCAACAATAGGTCATTCATGAAGTTCAATCTCTAGTCTAATGTGTACTTCTCTATCAAGTAACTCAAAATTAATTTCATGTAAATTGATCTCAACATCATAATATAACTGAACTTCTTACTATAACTTGGCTACTGACTATAAATCCACATCCATTGTATGTTCATCCTATTGATTAGCAGCTTGGTTCATGATATCATCAACATTAGCAAACATACCTTCATAGTAGTACATAAAGGTTTTTTAATTCTTAGGTTCCTTGTTTTTTTCATCTTCATGTATTTTTGTATATTCATCAGTTTTTACAATTGCACTTTCCACAACTTTGACAGTGTTTGTATTTAAACACTTATAAGCTTTACTTCTTATGGAATATCCTAGGTATATACTTTCTTCACTTTTTGCATCAAGTTTTTCATTTCTATTGTCCTTTAGAATGTAACACTTGCTTCTAAATACTTCCAAATATTTTGACATTGGATGACTATCCATACCATAATTCAAAAGGTGTGAAATGTGTACCTCTCCTGACTTGTACTTGGTTCAAGGTATAGGCAATTGTACTAATAACTTCTTTCTAGGTTTTCAAACCAACATTCATCTCCATCATCAATGTTATCACACAATCCATCATAGATCTATTCCTCCTTTCAACTATCCTATTTTTTTGAGGGGTCCTCAATGCATAAGTTTTTCTTTTGATTCCTCTATCATTGCAAAAATTGTTGAATTCATTTGATGTAAACTCTCCACCTCTATTAGATCATAGAAATTTAAAGATTTTACTAGTTTCCTTTTCAACTTTTTCTAGATATTACTTAAACATTTGAAAAGCATCATATTTTTCTCTTAGAAACATCACTATCGACATTCTAGATAAAATCAACAAATAGAATAAAATACTTATCACCTTTGTAGCTTTGCACATCAATTGGTCAACATAGATCAATATGAACTAATTCCAAAATTTCTTTTGAAGTATGAGTCACTTTAAAAAAAATACTTTGTCATATTTCTTAATTAACATTGTTTGGAAATCACATTATCAAGTTTCTTTAGTTTTGGCAAACCTCTGACTCTTTTCATCTTATTGATACTAACAAAGTTGTCAAAATTTACATGACATAATCATATGTGCCATAGCCACACATCATCATATTATACAACAAGATAGGTTGCTTCAATCATGTCAAGATAAAATAGATTACTTCTTTTCTGATAACCACTTCCAATGAGTTCTCCATTAGCATCCAAGATCTAAGCCTTCTTGTATTCAAATTCAACTTTGCATCTTGAACTATTCAATTGTGACACATTGAAAAGATTATAGTTAAGTCCTTCCACATAGTAAGAATTGTCACACATGATCTTGTTTGTTAATCTTATTGATTCTTTACCTTTCATAGGGTGCAAATCCAACACTATTTCCATTATAATGCTCAATGGTAATGAAATTACTTTTGTTACCAGTCATGTGATGAGAACATCCATTGTAAATGATCTATCTATTACTTTTGGTTACCTATGTTCCTAATGTAGTTTTCCCATCTTCATCTAAATTATCTTTCATAGAAACATAGACAACTTCATCATCAAGATTAAATGATTCATCATTACATTATTATTCAACAATATAACAAGATTTCTTTCCCTTGTCTTTATACCCTTTATTACTCTCATATTTTCTACTTCTAGATTTGTCTTCATTTATGTTTTTTTTCTTCTTAGGAAATCTTTCTGCAATAGGATCAGCTTCATTACAATAAAAACATAAGATGTGTAGCTTACCTTTGTATTTTCCTATGCCTCTGTAAAATCTCCTTACAAGAAATGTTTCTAGTTCTTGTAGCTCTTCATCATCTATTTCACTATCACTAGCAACATGCTTGACCTTTTTCTTTCCTTTAGGTTTTTTGAGTGTTAGTTTACCTTTGAAAGCATAATCAATATTCTTAGATTTGAAATTATCAAAATTTGAAAGTTCAAAAGTAGTGAGTCTACCAACCAGTCCTTAAAGGGACAAATCACTACCAAAAGCACACCTCAGTTCTTGTATGGTAGAGACTCTAATAGCATAGATAAGCAGTAGGGTTCTTAACACTTTTCTGATCACAATTTCATCTTCAAATATTCTATTTACTCCTCTAATTGCATTTAAAACATCTTTGATTCAATACTAGACTATAGTTTCACCTTCTTGCATTCTCATTTCATAAAATTTTCATCTTAGACTTTCTACTTTGGCTCTCAAAAAATTCTTGTCTCCTCCATAGATCTTCTGTAAGGAATCCTAGATTCCTTTACTAGTAGCACATTCATTGATGTCTTCAAACTTTGAATATCTTAGGGAAGATACAATCTCCAACATTGCCTAATTGTGTTCATTCTTTTGTTTTAGTTGTTTAGCAGTTGGGGCTCCAACTACTTCAACATATTAAGTGGTGATAGTTGCCAATGCAAACATCCAACTCCACCTATATGCAGCTTCATCAAAATTTTCCATGCAAGAAATTTTTCCTTGTTTAGTGATGACATGAAGAAATAGAAGTCTTATTAGCCCTTTTTGTGAACATTTTTCTATAACATATTGCACTTTATCATCTTTTAGTATAAATGTTTTTGAAATTTTGATGTATAAAGTATGGACATAGGGCATAAAATGATAATAGGAATTATATCTAAAAAGGGGTTCATTTTGTGGTAAAAATCTTTTTTGAATGTTTGGTATGGGTAGATCTTCCTGCAGCTGAAGAGATTGCAAAAATTATTAGTTGAATAATTAATGCCTTTTCTTTATATAAACTAATAAATGAAAATAAATGTTTGCAAGAAGTCTTGTGCATATTAAATGTTGATCACAAGGATACAAGTTGAGTGGGAGTTAATAAAAAACAAATTGCAGGGAATAGCGCTAAGGAATTGATGGTATTAAAGAGAAGAGTTATGACTCCATTGTAGCTAGAAAACTTGGTGGCAAAGTCAGAAGGGACCTGTTTTAATGCATAACAAAACAAGACCTGATAAAGAAGCTGAGCAAGGAAGCAAGCATCAAAGTGATCAGTTAAACATGCAATGTACGATACCTAGATTCCTGGAAGCTATTTAAAGACAGATAGAAGAGTAGATCTAGCATTTGCTATGATCTATATTTGTGGGGAATTTAAAGGATAATTAATGTCTTTACAAATTGCATGTTTGCAGTCTTAAGTTGTAACTGACTTTCCTTCACGAGGAAGTCATAATTTTAGGAGTTTTTTTTTCTTCCTTCCTTTTAAATAAGACCTCCTCTATATCTATGAGGTTAAGTAGTGAGTAGATAGACAGAGTCGAGAGACATCTTGTTGTTCTCCCTAAGTTATTGTAAAACTGCATATTTGAATGAATACATGCCTTTGTTGAGTTTCTACACTTTTATTTGAGCTTGTCTTCCCTTCATTCTTCTATGGGGGGCCATGTAGAAGGTGGAGTTTACCTTAGTAAGTAGGAGTTAGACTCAGTTTTCTAAGTTAAGATTAGAACTGATGTTCTTGCAGCCACTGGAAACAGAACCAGTCACTGTTCTTGCAGCAATAGGTGTATATATGTATGGTTAAATAATTAGAATTTACTTACAAGTATTTTATAGTAGTCTTTCCTTTGGATAAACTAGATTTCCTTAATGGTTATTGCATTCAAGGTAGTAGTGAATTTTAGCAAAAACTAGAGCATATAGTTTGCAGACATCATATCAAGTTCACGCTCCTAGATTGACATTTAATGAAAATCAACATAGTACTTTGGTAGTAAGGGATGTCCAATCCTACAACTAAAAAGGTGTTATATTTATTAGACATATTTTTGGTGCCATTGCCAGGGATGGTGTCAATCTAGTATTCACTATTGAGTCATTTAGTTTCATTTTTAGCATTCTTGCATGCATAGAAGAAGAGACCATCTTGGAAAATTTCTTCCCAACTTCAATCAAGAAGATCCTTTTTATCCTGATCCTTAAGAAAGAGAAGAGAGAGAAAAAATAGAAGAAGAACTATTTGAGAATGTATTTATAGAAGTACCAGAACAAGTGCAATCACCAACCACATCTGAAGAATCCTTCCATTTGAATAATCTTTTTATTGAGCTAGAATATCAAGATAATCCATTAGCTCTAAACGTTTATCAGCCACCACCAGGACATCCACAAATGGAAGCAGCTCAACCTACCTTTCCCTTTCCAATTCCTCCTCAGCAGGGTAATCAAAGTCTGAAAAATATACCTTCAACTGCCCTACCTAAATTCTATGGCCTTATTACTGAAGATCCAAAAACTTTTCTCTTTGAATTTGACATCCTTTGTCAAAGTTATGACTACACAACTGATGCCCATAAGCTGAAATTATTTCCATCAACTCTCAAAGAAGCTGCTTTAAGATGGATCATGAGTCTAGGTGCCAATGCTGTGATAGATTGGCCAACTATGAGTAACCTATTCCTTAATAAATATAAGGAATATTGCAGAGGCCATGATTTAAAGGAGATGACATTTTTAAAATGTCACAAAAGGAGGATGAGACTTTGGAGGACTATGTTGCCCAGTTCATGTTTAACCTACACCACAACACACAACATTAGCTGAATGAGGAGTCCTAAAAGCATCTCTTTTTAAAAGGAGTGCATGACAGGTGTATGGAAGCTTTAGACTTAATGGCTGGAGGTGACATTACACAGAAGACATTTGCTGAAATCTAGAATATTTGTTTGAACTATTCCAGAGCAACAACAAAAAAAGGATGAGGTTTGAGGGACTTACTCCAAAAAACTCCTGGGGTGGGAGTATCTAAGACAAAACTATCAAACCTCTTGTCAAATTTCAAGCAAGACATCATTAATGATGTTGCTACACAATTGGATACCATGCAAGCATGAAGGAAGAAAGAGGATGTTGATAGTATGTTGGCAGAATATTGCCCCCATTGCAAAGAAAAGAAACACAACCTTTGATGTAAACTCATTGCTAGCTTAGAATCATAGCATGTGCCTACTAAGTTCAAGGCAATTGATGAAGATAGGGAAGTCCTCTATGTTGCTCAAAGAAGGCCGCAGGCTCCAAGATCAAGTATTCCTCAAGACCCACTCCATAATTATGGTGGTAATAGTCAATGGAAATAGTAGCATGGTAATTATAATGATTGGCAGCAGCTCAACCAAGGTTGGCACCAACCTTAGCAGAGTTGGCAGAAAACCCAAAACTAGTAGCAACACTAGCATCAACCAGCCTTGACTCAACCTCCTCAACATCAATCCTTAACACCTCCTATAGCCAATACAACCCCTCCAAAATAGCCACATTTACCTGCACAACCTACACCTAATCCTAATAGTGCAAAACCTTCAACCCAGCAACAAAGCTATTCCATCACCCTAAATGATATCCATCTAGGATCTAGAACAATGTTTACCTCACCTCAATAGCCCATTATAACATAAATAGATGATACAAATGCTAAGTTAGTTCAAGAACCTACCACCACTATTTCTCCTGCAGCCAAGACACCACCATTTCCTTGTAGGTTAATAGAGCAAATCCTGCCAAGCAAAAATCAAGCTGAACTAGACTTACTTGACCAACTCAAGAAAATGATGGTAAAAGTTCCCTTGCTTGATGCAATAAAGGAAGTACCAATATATTCAAAATCCATCAGAGAAGCTTGTGTTAAAAAACTAGGAAGGAAAAATAAAGACCCAAAGACCATCCATGTCTTGGCCAATTTTCTAATCTTATGCTTGATAACTGCAAAATGCCTAAGTATGCAGACCCTAGAAGCCCAGTAGTGACCCTCACCATTCAAGGAGTGCAAGTACAGAATGTCTTAATAGATCTAGGAGTATCCATCAATGTAATGACCAAGGAAGTAGTGTCTAAATTAAGATTCATTGGTCTTAGGCAAACACCAACAATCTTGAACCTAGCAGATAGTTCTACCATTATTCCTGATGGTATGCTAGATGATGTCACTATCACATTACATTCATGGGACTATCCAATTGATTTTATCGTACTCTCTCCAAAAAACGTTACTGGGGGATACCCTATCATTTTAGAATGACCATGGTTAGCCACAGTAGATGCTTATATTGCATGCCAATCAGGGAAGATGACTATTTTAGATGGAACAAACACTAAAAATTTAACCTTGTATTCACATGCTCAGTCTTTGCTGCAGGATGATCAAGTTGTTTGGCCAAATATGGATGACTTTGATATGGAAAGATTCTATTCAACAATTGATCATGATCTCATAGGACTCATTTATAAACATTAAAGAAGAAGAAGATATTATTTCTTCTATCATATTGAATGAGTAGGAACACAACCTGAGACATCTTCTAAACAAAAGTGTGTCTTAGAAAGCATTCTACCTTTATTTGGTCAACTTCATTATTTCGAGTCTGCATAGCCTATGCATTCACTCCTACCACATGAGATAGATTCACAACCAATTGTGCAAATTTCAATGGCTGAAAAATTAGTCAAAACAACAATCATTCCAAGAAGAGAATTAAAAATAAGTAAGTCCTTATCCCGAGCACAACATCATAATACCCTGCAGTTACTACAAAAGCACCAAGATTCTTTTTCTTGGGAGTATATAGATATGAAAGGTTTGGATCATGCACTTTGTACCCATAGAATTTATATCAGTCTAGATTGTAAACCTGTGAGACAACCTCAGCACAAGATAAACCCAACATTAAGGGATATTATCAAAAATGAATTGCAAAAGCTACTCAATGCCGGCTTCATATATCCTATTTCAGATAGCCAATGGGTGTCACCATTGTTTATTGTTCCCAAAAAGGGGGGGAAATGGTGAGTCTACATAGATTATAGAAAACTTAACTCGGCTACTAAAAAGGATCACTTTCCATTGCCTTTTGTCAATCAAGTTCTTGACAATCTTGTAGGAAAAAATTACTTTTCATTCTTGTATGGTTTTAGTGGCTACAATCAAATCTAGATAGCACCAAAGGATTAGGAAAAGACCACATTCACATGTCCATGGGGAAAATTTTCTTATTTTGTCCTACCATTTGGTTTATGCAATGCACTTGCAACTTTCCAAAGAGCTATCATTAGCATTTTTTCTGACATATCTGCAGATTGTTTGGAAGTGTATATGGATGACTTCACCACATATGGACAAACATTTCAAGAAGCCAAGGAAAACTTGGACAAGGTTTTACAAAGATGCAAAGACCACAATTTTTCTTTAAACAATGAGAAGTGCTTTATGATGATGCAAGAAGGAGTGGTGTTGGGACACTTTATTTCCCCTAAAGGAATTGAAGTAGATCCAACAAAAATAGAAGTCATACATACATTGGCTGTACTAGCTAAATTGAAAGAAGTCAGGAGTTTTCTAGGACATGCAGGATATTATCAGAATTGTATTAAAGATTTCAGTCAAATTGCAACACTTTTATATAAATTGCTTCGAAAGATGCAGAATTTGTATGGGATTCAGATTGTACAAAAGCTTTCCTGTAGCTTAAGGAAGTCCTCTCAATAGAACCAATGCTTTGAGGACCAAATTGGGAGTTACCTTTTCACATACACATAGATGCTTTAGATCATGCCATTAGAGCGATACTTGGCCAAAAGATAGATTTAGTAGAACATGCAATTTACTATATTAGCAAAATTTTTCAAGGAGCTAAGTATAACTACACTATGATAGAGAATAAATTGCTTGCTGTAATTTATGCTCTAAATAAATTCATACATTACATTACAGGATACCAAATATTTGTACATACAGATCACTCTGCTATCAAATATTTGATGAACAAGCTAGCAATCTTTGGATGATTGGCTCAGTGGTTGTTACTAATGCAAGAATTTGACATCACCATTATTCACAAGCCAGGTAAAGCGAATGTTGTAGCTGATTTATTGTCTCATCTTCAAACACCTGATGATCCTATAGCCATAAAAGATAGCTTTCCTGATGAAAACCTCTTCCTTTTGTCTGCACAAAACCCTTGGTATGTTGACATTGCCAACTATCTAACTACTGGCAAAACTTAACATTTTTCTGCAAAAGAAAAATGATTGCTAGCAGAAAAGAGTTTTAATTTCTCATGGATCTTAGGATTCATGTTTTATATTGGACCATACTAGGTAACATGAAGATGTATCAGAGAGGATGAAACATATGATGTTCTTCGTATTTGTCATGACGAGCCCTATGGTGGTCACTTTGCTAACAAACAAACTGCATTAAAGATTCTAAATACAGGTTATTATTGGCCTACACTTCACAAAGATGTGGCTCAATATACAAAAAAAGGTGATAAATGTCAAAGAATGTGTCGACTAACAAAAATAGGTGAAATGCCCCTAAAGCCACAAATATTAGTAGAACCATTTGATAAATGGGGAATTGATTTTGTTGGCCCTATTGAACCACCATTAGAAGGGAAAAGTTACTTAATGGTTTGTACTAATTATGTTACTTAGTGGGCCGAAGCAAAACCCATGAAGCATCCTCGTGACAATAATGTTGCAAACTTTTTGTATGAATGTATCTTTACTAGATTTGGTGTTCCAAGAGAATTACAATCAAATCAAGGGCCTCAGTTCACATCTAATATGATAGTAGCACTCATATAGGAGTATAAAATTTGACATGGAAAATCATCTCTGTATCATCCACAGGCCAATGGATAGGTAGAAGTGACAAATAGAGAGCTGGAACATATTCTCACTAAAACAGTGTCTTTGCATCACAAAGATTGGGAAACTAAACTTCTTGAAGCCTTATGGGCATACTAAACAACATGGAAATCCACTACTATGTTTACACCTTTTCAACTCCTATATGGAAAAACAAATGTTATGCCTATTGAATTTGAACATAAAACTCTGCAGATAGCTTTGGAACTTGAGATTACCCTTCCTCCAGCACAATAGGATCACATTTTGCATCTCAATGAATTGGATGAATGGAAAAAATTAGCTCTTCATAACATAGAATTAATTCAGAGTCAAAGAAAGCAATGACATGAAAAATTCATTAAAGATAGAGAATTCTCTGTTGGTGATTGGGTGCTCCTATATGATTCACGATATTAGCATCACCAAGGCAACTTTTAGACTTGATGGCTTGGTCCTTATGAAATCATTGCAAGTTTTAACAATGGAGCAGTTCAACTATCAACAATTGATCTGGTCAAATTCAAACTCCTAGTTAACGGGTATTGCCTAAAGTTATATCATAAACTAGCAACTTGGAAAGAATTTCTTCAATAGTTCACCATAACTGAAACATCTCTTCCTACAGCCACTCCATTTGAGTCTCCCACTTAGACATCTATAGCCCCTTGAATTTATTTTCAAGGCCTTCATAATAAAAATTTTGCACTCATGTGAAAATTCATTCCCTTTCCACCTCATTCCATCCCATCTTCTTTTCTTTTCCATCATCACACCATCTCACTTTCTTTCTCTCATATGGCAATATTCAGACCATCCTTCCTATCGCACCTTAGGTTAGTCACACTTAACCCCTTTGCAATTATTTAATTTACTATTTATTTAGAAAAGAACATTATTTTGAATTTTAGAATTTGCAATCTTTACAATCTGGTGGGACCCAGTCTCTAGTAGGTTGGGGGTTGGGAAAATCAAAATCATGAAATCATGAATGCAAATCAAGGAAATCTTAAGTTGGCATGTAGGATGTATGGGGAAGGGTCATTTTAGTAATAAGTTGGAACTCCTTTGTACTTCCAAAATGTGAGAAATAATGTAAAGAAGGCTAACCATTAAATCATGATTTCACATAACCCCTCATTAATATGGCATATGTTTTTTAGCATGATCTTTATCCTCATTATGGTTTGGTTCTTAAAATGGCATCATGAAGTACTGAAGGATGTGATGTTTGGAAAGTATTGAAGTATTTCAATTTCCCTATGAAACCCCTATAGCTATCACTGCCCATACTTTGAAAATCACTTGCAGTGAATTTGCCTATAATAGCATTCTTTTTCACAAAAAATGGGTGGAGAACCTCAGCTGCATGAACTAGAAAACCATAGAGTCTTACTGCCAGAGCTAGCAAGATGTAGTTTGTTTTAACAATGAGGGTGGCTGGCTTTTTGTCTCAGTTTGAAGCAGTTTGATCAAGAAATTGCACTCCAATTTCATAATACATTGAGGGATGGATATGCAACTGTTAAGGGCATTTGAATAGAATTCACTGAAGAAGTGGTGGCAGAAGTTTCTGGTTTGCCCACAAATGGAGAATGTTGGATAGAGGACATGGATGCATGACAAGTAAAGGAGCAATTCTTAGTACCTGGAGATCCTTGGCTGGAGGAAAAGAAAAAGCAAGGTACATTACAATTATCTCTCCCTCTGTAATTCATCCACTGTGCTAAATTTATTATAAGATATTTTACCTATGAAAGAAGGTATTCCTATTTGCATGTTTTTTATTTCAAAATTTTGAGTGGTTTACGGCATGGTGATCATCCTGTAAATCTCCCAAGTTTTCTTTATAATGTTATCAAAAGGAAAGCTACCTATGTACAGCAAGGCAAAACCTAGTCAGTATCCCATCATTACTTGATTAGGGCTATAATTGAAAAAGAGTTAACTAGGCAACACTTGGGAACATGGGATGATTTTGTCAAACTAAGGACAAAGGGATCTAAAAGGGGTAGACCTAAAGGGAAAGGAGTGATGGCAAGAGAAAAAACTATCGTAGGAGTCAAGAAAGTAGTATATAGAATGGCTCAAGAAGCTTCTACTTTTTCTTTTGTACCTAAAACTACAAAAAGGAAAATTTTGGCTATAGAAGCCTCAACTTCAAGGAAGAGAAAATCATGCACAGTTGCCATAGAGTAAGGTTTAGAAGAAGTATCTACAATATCACAAGAACTTGCACTTAACCTAAATAAAGGGAAATTCGTCGATAAGGGCAAGAAATCAATTTCTACCCTAAGTTCTACTCCATGATGAGTTACTAGAATGTCTAGGGTAAATTTGAGAACTAGACCTTCTATGCCACCTACTGAGCCTCCTATACCACCTATTGATGTTAAAACTCCAGTACCTACACCTAAACAGTCACCAGAGCACACAGTACCTACTCCTAAACATGAAAATGATCTTGAGGAAATTTTTGCAAAGCTAAATAGCCCTATTAATGTTGATAGTGACATGGAGTCCTTAGAGGAAATAGTGTCTAGGTTTGAATAGCTAGGGGAGGAAATTGGTAATCTACCACCAGAGGAATATCCTTCTATTGCATAAGAAATGGTTCAAGAAATTTTTGAAACATTTCAAGTTAAAATGACTATTGCACCCTATCCTACAACTGTTTCCCCCTCAGAAAAGTTGATAACACTATTGCCTATCAAAATAAAAGCTAAATTGAATGTCAACATTCTTAGGATGAAAACACTCCTAACCACCATCATCTTGAGCACCACCTTGAAGATTATAAACCTATTGTCCTTCATCATACACCATCAGACATTTCTACTCCATTCACAACTAGCTTTAGTTTGTACCAACAATTTTAATGGGAAAAAGAAAATTGGGACCTAGAAAGGAAGCAATTTCTTAGAACTATCAGGGAACAAGCACAACAAATTGAAGAGAATGATAGTGAAATTATGGTGCTATAGCAACGTGTCATGAAGATTACAGAGCTCATTCTAGAGCTTGTAAATTGTAGGTCCACATCTCCAGTTTACACATTGTTCCTAAAGGAGCAAATGATTAATTTTCCATTGTCTCAAATTACTCTACTGAATCTCCTCTATGAGTTATATGTTCATAATATTTCTGTTCCAAATGATAAAGATTGGAATTCATTGTTATATGTGGGAGATGTACAGTTTAGGGCTGTTATGTCATGGATGTAGAATGAGATTAGTTGAGAGAACTCGGCTCCTCCTTATAGGGAAATGGAAATGTTTGAAACATTCTACATTCGGCTAGAGGTACAAAACACACACAGAGTATTCCTTGATTGGCTTTCTGTTAATAATAATCAAAGTGCTGCTGCCAAAATTCACCCTATCCATGAACAGGCATTTCTAAATTGGGAGCAACATTGTTCTGTAAATGCCCCTGATGCTATACAAGCCTCCCTTCAATGATGGATCTGATTGCTAGAAGATCTAAAAACAAGGGAGTTGCGCTCTCCCCAAAATCTGGAGTTGGCCATCAGTAGGATGCCCAGGTATCTGATGTTAGGTAGAAGTTAGAAAAATTATTGGGTACCTCTTCATTTCCAATCGCCAATACTCTTGCATCCTATTATTGGAAAATATGATTCATTTGCTGAATATAACATGATTTCTGAAGAATAGAAATGGGAAAGGTTGAAACAAAATCATGGATATTTTAATTACAGAGCTCATGAATCAGGGAAGAAAATCGCCAATGATCTCAAGTTGCAGATGAGGATTAGAAACCTATAGATGCTGAAGGGACTAGCCTCAAGAAGATTGGGGGGAAAATTGATGACATGAAGAAATAGAAGTCTTATTAGCCCTTTTTGTGAACATTTTTCTATAACATACTGAACTTTATCATCTTTTAGTATAAATATTTTTGAACTTTTGATGTATAAAGTATGGACATAGGGCATAAAATGATAATAGGAATTATATCTAAAAAGGGGTTCATTTTGTGGTAAAAATCGTTCTTCATGAATGTTCAGTATGGGTAGATCTTCCTGTAGCTAAAGAGATTGAAAAAATTATTAGTTGAATAATTAATGCCTTTTCTTTATAAACTAATAAATGAAAATAAATGTTTGAGGGAACTCTTGTGCATATTAAATGTTGATCGTAGGGATACAAGCTGAGCGGGAGTTAATCAAAAACAAAATACAAGGGAATAGCACTAAGGCATTGATGGTATTAAAGAGAAGCATTATGACACCATTGTAGCTAGAAGACTTGGTGGCAAAGTCAGAAGGGACCTATTTTAATGCATAACAAAGTGGGACTTGATAAAGTGGCTGAGTAAGGAAGCCAACATCAAAGCGATCAATTAAACATGCAATGTATGATACCTAGATTCCTAGAAACTGTTTAAAGATAGATAAAAGAGCAGATCTAGCATTTTCTATGATCTATATTTGTGGGGAATTTAAGGGATAATTAATGTCTTTACAAATTCCATGTTTGCAGTCTTAAGTTGTAATTGACTTTCCTTCATGAGGAAGTCATAGGTTTAGGAGTTTATTATTCTTCCTTCCTTTTAAATAAGACCTCATCTGTATCTATGAGGTTAAGTAATGAGTAGATAGATAGAGTCAAGAGACATCTTGTTGTTCTCCCTGAGTTATTGTAAAACTGCATATTTGAATGAATGCATGCCTTTGTTGAGTTTCTACACTTTTATCTGAGCTTTTCTTCCCTTCATTCTTCCATATGGGCCCACGTGGAAGGTGGAGTTTACTTTAGTAGGTAGGAGTTAGACTCAATTTTCTAAGTTAAGATTAGAACTGCTGTTCCTGCAGCCACTGGAAACAGAACCAGTCGATGTTCCTGCAGTAGTAGGTGCATAGATGTATGGTTAAATAATAAAAATTTCCTTCCAAGTATTTGATAGTAGTCTTTCGTTTGGATAAACTATATTTCCTTAATGGTTATTGCATTCAAGGTAGTAGTGACTTTTAGTGAAAACTAGAGCATATACTTTGAAGACATCAACTCAAGTTCACACTCCCAGATTGACATTTAATGAAAATCAACATAGTAATTTGGTAGTAAGGGATGTCAAATATTACAAATAAAAAGGTGTTATATTGATTAGACATTTAGGTTGGGCACTTCCTTTTTGTACATCTTGGTCTTTAGCTTTGAGTACCTTCAAAAAAATTCTTTCACAAGTACTAAGCACTCTAATACAAATTGTTGGAATAATTTAGAATAACTAAGAGGTGTGGTGAATCAATTATTCAAGGTCCAAATGTATAAATATAAATTTTTAATCTCAAAAAAGACATGTGCATGCATTGATTAGATCTTCAATATCTCAAACCTTAGTATATTACTATCTTATGTCAAATGAACTTTGCAGAAATGAAAACATGAAATACCAAAAATTTAATCACATAGTTTAGCACAAGGATCTAACGTGGACACCCAATTTGGCAAAAACCACTAGTAACATGCTACCAATTTTCACTCTTCTAAAGTGAACCCTACGAGGAGCCAACCTTGTTAAAGTTTACAATATACACTATTAAATGTGGTCCTCATTAAATGATCTCAATAACCCTACTAAAATTAACCCTTCTGATAGGACTTTAGAACATTCCATTGGAATGTCACCTAGTTAAAGGATTTACTTATGTCTATTAGGTCAACCTTAATCGAAATGATTTATCCTAACTGATACAATTGCTAGAAAGTAACAATATGACTTGATCTAATAAAAAAACAACTCACTTGAACATTACAAGTCTCTCATTCAACTCTCCATTATGCTTGGCATTCATTCCCCTTCATCTTTGATTTCTTGTTCACCCTTAAAGCCTTTGCCTCCTTAAGCCTTCATACTTAGTATGCCAACTGCAAGTCCATTCCTTTGGCCACCATATGAAGCAATCCCTCTAGACTCCTTTTCTTTTTCACTCACACCTTTTTTCTAGCCTTGTATCTCATTATATAGATAATATAAATCTTTTTTAGCTTCATCAAAATCATCCATCTTAGGGTTAGGTTAGATTCATTGAATCCTCCCTTCTTTCCATTATGTTTCCTCTAGAAATTTCTCTTACAATCCTCTTAAAATTCATCTTTAAATAGTTTATCTTGAATTTTGTGCCACCATCTCATCATACTTATCTTTAACATGCTTTGCCTAATTCAAGAAATCAATATTTTTATCTTAGATTCATCAAATATTTGTCAAAATCTTTATACTTTCACTTGGTAATAACATGTTGTTTACTTGGCAATACTAACTTCTAATGTTTGGTCAACACTAGGTTGCTTAGCATGAACTAAGTGTTTTCTCAATTAATATTGTCATTCTCTAACACTTGAAACATAATAAGTTTTACTAGTGCTCAACACATATTGAATTTTCTTGATCACAACTAACTTTCTACTTGGCCTAAACTAAATGCTTGGCTTGCACTTATTTCTTGGTTAGGCTTAGTAGAAACATTCTTTATTCTTAGTCTTCTTCTTGTCTTTTCTCAAGTATCCTTTCATTGTAGCCTAAAGTAGATAAACAATGCACTATATCATAAAATTATTACTTGGTCTTAATGCTCCTTTTATTCACCATATAACTCAACCTTTATCTAGGTACTCTTGTTATCCTTTCTTTTCAAATTCTTCATCAATCAATCAAATTATAGCATTCAAACCAAAGTTAGCAATTATCTTACAAGCAAGTAGCATGTTTTACATTAGTGATAAAATAATAATTGTTCTCATGATAGGTTTCAACAATCTTATTTTTCAACATTATATTTTCTAGAATTCCATAGAGCCTAAAAATTTATCACACAATTTTTTGAGAAATTGCACATGTGCTCCATCTATTAAATTATAGGGTATGAAGTGATCCAATTTGGTTAATCTTTCTACTACTACTAAAATTTCATTGTGTTAGTTTTGGGTCATGAGTAAACCTTTTATGAATTCCATGGTAATTATCTACCACTTCCATTCAAGAACCTCATTCAAGTGTTGAAGGCATGTTTGGTAGGGGTGCTCTACCTTGACTCTCTCACACTCTAGGCATCCAACTACATAATTCATTTTTTCTCTTGTCATTCCTTTCCTAAAATACAAATGTTTTATATCTTCTATAATCTTGGTCACTCCAGGTTGTCACAAATAGCAAGCAATGTGAAATTCTTCTAAAACCATTGTTTCGGCTTCCAAAATTTGGGTATGTACATCCTACCTCTATATCTCAATAATTTTTCCTCTTCTAATTTACAATCATTATACCTAAGATCTTATGGGTCTTTGAGAAGTTCTTGGTTGATCTTGTTCTAAAAATCATTTTGTGTTGGATTTTGTAACAATTAATCTCTAAACCCAATATTCATCACTACCATAGAGGAGATATGTCTTCATCGAATTAAAGCATCTACTACCTTATTTTCCTTTCCCTTAATGTAATTGATCTCAAAGTCATATTTTTCTAAAAGTTCTAGTCATATCCTTTGTTGGGTGTTAAGTTTTGGCTAATGAAATATATATTTTAGGTCGTGGTGATAAAATCAGAGTTCAAAAGGTTTTCTCATGAAATAGTTTCTCCACATCTTGAGGGTGTGAAAAATGGAAACTAATTCTAGATCATCTAGAGCATAAATTTGTTCATTATTTTTCAGCTTCCTTGAATTGTATGAAATAACTTGATCTTCCTACATCAATACACCTTCTAACCCTTCCCTAGATGCATCTGTTACAACCAAAAATTGCCCTTGTGGATTGAGCACTCTAAGTATCAAAGTGGTAGTTAACTCCTTCTTCAAATATTCAAAAGTTTCTTGAATTTTTTTCTTCCAAATGAATTGCTTCCCTTTCCTTTGAATTGATGTAGTGGTGAAGGCTATTCTAGAAAAATATCTAACAAATTTCTATAGAATCCTGCTAGACCCATGAAACTTTTAACCTCTATCACATTCCTAAGTACATGAAACTCTTTCATTGCCTTGATCTTTATAAGATCTATGACTATCCCTTGAGCTGATATAATGTGCTCTAATTCTTGGATCTCCTTTTAATAAAATTAACATGTAATGCCCTGCCCAAAGATCCTTAGAACAAGGATAAATAAAAACCAATGCATTTTTTTAAAGGTATTAAGCATGGATACATACAAAATCAACATGTATCTGATTAGAAAGATCATAGTGGAAGTCTTAACCAAGAATCCAAGCAACCAATGATCTCTAACTGTTACTACTTATCAATGCATCCAAAAACTTCTAAGAAATTTTATGCAAACTAGAAACCATTAATTTCTACCCTATCGGGACCTAGGAAGGGGTGTAACCCAAGATTGTATCAAAAACACCCTTTGAATCTTAGCTAACAAGTTCAGAGATACCTATTATTTTCTCGAGAAGGTTTTTGTATAAAAATTAGGTGATACTTTTCTAGTATTGCATGACATTTCTTACAACTATTGGGTGATACTTTCTAGTATTGTGCAATAAACTTTACTATTACCATGCGATACTTTACTAGTGTTGCACAATAGAACTTTTTACTATTGTGCGATACTTTCTAGTATCGCACAATATATCATCTTGCAGCCATACAATAATTTTCTAGTACCACCCAATCCTAAACTAATATCACCCATTTTTACAAGGAAAAAGCCTGACGACAATTCTAGCAGGAAGATAAAGTTAGGACCTCCACACTGGGGAGTACCAAAATCACTTTTGTCAAGGTGCAAACACTCAAAATCATAAAGGAGAACAACTATCTCTAACATCTAATCCATTACATCTAATGTAATCATGCCGAAAGTAACATCACAATGAACATACATGTGCACAAATCAAATATCACAAGAAGGAAAGCACACACAATGAAGCATCAAACTAGAGACAACCATGCTCATTTCCTCCCATCCATAATAGCATCATGAGACCTCAAAGGCCCTAGCCATCCCTCAATCATGTATCTAAAATTTCTAGAAAGATAGTTAGAGTTGTGTCTTGAGATCATTCTTACCAATACTATTAATTACAACATAAGGGAAAATATACCCAATCATGCTAATCTATGAATAGCAACACTATCAAATGTAATGGTAAGGATTTTGAACTAAATAATAAGATACAACATCATAGTAAGGAATACATCAAGTAAAAACTACTATCATCTAAAATTGATAACATTTTCATCCAAAGTAAACATAAATTGTAAGGAAACATACTCTAGACACATTGAAGTACCATGTGAATATCCAACATCAGCCTCAAACTAGAAATAGAACATCTTTGTACACCGGTCCCTAGAAGTGGTCTAGGTAGCTATGCCTCCCAACCATGTGGTAATGTATAGGCACACTCTCACCATGTTGATGGAGATAAAGACCCAACCACAATCACATGGTATAATCATCCATTGCTAATGCTCACAACAAATAGTATAGAGAACTAAAACCAAGATCATGAGACAATACATTACAACAAGTCCTGGTCAGAGACTCTATGAGTCTACTATGTAGGTATATTGGTGGAGTGTATATTGCTTGGGACTCCCAAGCTCAACATTGTTACAGACTATTCCCCTCAGGACTCCCTTGGGAGGCAAACGTGCTATGTCCTCAAATGAGTCATACATACAATGTGGTATTTTCTTATCTTATTTAATTACCCATGAATTTATTTAATTATCATTTAATTAGAAACTTCTTCATCTACACCTCACCAAGAATATGACTTGGGGTTACAAGAGAAGCCCTTCCACACTGACTTGCCCTACATACCCACACTCATCACACAATGAATTTCTATAGGTAATGCAGTTTCCCAACCCAACCCCAATGAACATAACTCAACCAACAAGCAACTAGGAGCTTAGGTCTTGCAAGAACCCAAAAAGTGCATGCTCACATGCTCATGTGTGGGCACACCAAATACATGATGATCATAAACAACAAGGGCTAGATGAGAAACAATGAAAACACTAAGTATAACATGATCACTAAACCAACCCATATCTAGATTATGGACTCAACACAAATCCCATTGAACAATAAATCAACAAGCATCATGAACTCACTCAATCAACCTAAATATGGGAGTATGGATTCTACACAAATCCCAATGTCCATGAAGGGGAAACATAACATGGAAGGAAATATGGAATATAATCCATTTCCATTGTCCATGGAAACAATTCCAAAATCCCAAAAAAATATGGGTGGTTCGCAAATCAAGGAAAGAATAAAAATCCCAACAATCAAAATTATTAGATAACAATAAAACTAAAACCTCAATTCAAGATTAGAAGCACAAGATCAAAGGTCTAATAAAATTCACCAAATAGAATCAAATTCCCAATCTCAAAAATTTAACAAAAGACATAATTCCACAAAATCCACTATGGAAACAAGAGTTTAGATCAAGAAATAAAATACTCTAGAATTTCCTATAACTATTTTGATCCCACGATCTTAATCATTTAGGTAGGGGCTACAAGATTAAAAATGTAAATAAGCCAAAAAAATCAATGGGCGAAAACCTTGATGGCACACAAAACAAGACAATGCCAAAACACATTAATCAAATCTACCCCACATCACACTTGTCAAATAAAATCATGGACCTAGACACTTCATGGAAATCCAATAGCATCAAACCACTTAAACATGCATTTCTAATTTTCTACAATATAGAAATGCTCACCCCCGTCCAATCGGGTGATATGAATGCATAAAAATGGAGGGGAACACTAGTTCACCACTCTATAACATTTGGTAACAAAAAATAGAAGTTGAAATGGAGTAAAACTAATAAAATTTAAAAGTACTACCTCATAGCCAAGAGGGTAAAATGAGAAATATACTTGTAAAATAACAAGGACACTGAATCAGATGAAACCATTGACATAGCAAAGCAATCCCAATATGAATCCAAGGAGACTAACCTCACAACCATCCACCAAGACAAACTCCTACAATGAGTAAAACATTTATTTCTCACAAGAGGGATCAGAGGAATTTCCTCCAAAAACCTCAAATAACCAAGTCAGAAGTGAGAATAAACTCACTTTTAGCCAATATATGCACTTTGGAAAAGTGACATATAGACTAGATTATTTCAATTAAATAATCTAATTGGATCCCTTAACCCAAATTAAATCAGGTGCTTCCAATTGAATTGGAGTCCAACTATGACAAATTAGCCGACAATAAAATAAAGATTAAATCAAATAATTAAATACACTCTAACCCATTAAGCATCATTTAATTTAATCTTTTCTGCAACCAATACAAAATCCTAAATGCACAGACACACTCATGGGTCTAATCACATAATTCAAATGAGCCTAGATTTATTAAATCATTGGAGGGTTTAATTAATCAATTAAATAGGATATATCAACCATAAATGGATGAAATTGTCTAGGTAAGAAGAATTGAAATAGTAACTCCATGTGCCACTTCTGGGGATACAAGTCATGCATAATAAACTAACACAATCAAGTACAAATGTGTAATAACAAAAGTAAAAGTGAAAATTATGTGAAATCATGTGATTAAAGTATCTAATTAATTTCATTAAAATAATCATTTAGAAAGCCCACTTGCATAAATTACTAAAATGAACAAGGTAAATATCTGTAGCACATAACCAATAAATCCAACATGGATAATTTATTTCTAATTATTTAATCATTTAATAATATAATTAATAAAAATTATTAAATAACATAAAAAGGCACTTAAAACATATAAGTGAACATGATCAAATACATGACTAACTACTGCTACAATAACCTAGTCAAGTGAGTAGGATAATAATACATAGTGCAATCTCTACACACATCTCAGGGTAATCACAGAACAACATCATGATACCACATCAATCCTAGTAACCACTGGCACAAACCTTAGTGAAACCATCTAGTAGATCATAATCTCATAAACTAGCCATAAGTATAATCAATCCAATTGATATAATAACAAAAATCTAATCACCCCAATGGTGTAGACCACTCATGGTCCCAATCATGATTACTCACAAAGAAATATCATCAAGGTTTCATCCATCAGGATGAATTATAGAAATTAAATTATGGGAGAGGCAATACATCATCCCCTCAAAGACTAGGCTTACTCCTAGAAGCCTACAATTCAAGAATAGAGACCAAACACACTAAATGCAAAATCAAAATCAAACAATAGGAATGAATCATCAACTTCTCCACAAGTCAAACCCAAATCACTTCAATATTAACAAAGTATATTGTCAACCACAAAATAGGTCAACCACAAGAGAATAGGTGTCATACTGACACAAGTTCCTTCAATAAGGAACTCACTATGTGCTATTAAAACCCATCTAGCCATAAAGTCAACACTACAAGCTAAGGAAAAATTCACTCTACCTTTTTAAGAAGTCCCCAACTACAACATGCACCTACCAAGTGACCAAAAAACAAGGTCAAAATACTATGCATTTACAACAAAAGTTAAACTCATGGTGAATAACCATCCCTTGATATTCCTAAGATTACTATCATGCAACACATGAGCATCCTTGACTCCACATAAAATCACCCTTTAGACACAAAGGATGACTATTTTCTAAAATAATAACACACTCCAAAGGATATTCTCCACCACTAACCACTAACCATAGGAGCATTTAGTCTCAATGGTACAAAAAGCTCAACTATCACGGGGAGGTAGGGTTACTTAATCGAAACATGCAAGGCATCACTTATCAAAAAGATTGGAAGGAATTACACTAATTGAAAATATTATATGTTTAGCTTCTCACTAGTGAAAATAATGGTAAATTTTTTCCAAGATACCATGTCTCTCTAGACAAATTCTAGGAATGTCGCACCCAACCTACCACTAAAGTCAATTTCCAATGCTCAATTTGACCTTGAAAGAGTAACTTGACCAAGATAACCTCTTGAAGATAAAAACTTAGGGATAAAGAAACTACAAAGTATTAGGACTAAGAGGGAGTCTCTCTCCACCTCTACACTAAATCAGCCTAAGACACATTAGGGAAAACACACAATTCCAACAACCATCTAGACACTCATCCAACACTAACTGAGCTAGTGGTATAACCATGCTAGCCTACTTTTTCTAGAGAGGCAAGAATAAGGACATGTGCTAAATTCAACATCCAAAAGGAGGATTTAATCTCACCAAAAGGACTAAGTCACTCCCAAATAACCAAGGAAACATCTACCCCAAGAAAGGAAATACTCGCACAAAATTCTAAATCAACACAAAAATTGCCTTCACTCTGGAGGACATGCTTTCACATTTGGTCTTTGATTGACTGTATTCAAAATGTGTCAAAAAGATCTTGATGAGGCTTAAAACTTGATATAGTTTAGCAAGTCCTAAGACCTAAGAGTTATAGTGACCACTCAAGATAAAACACATAGGCAAAAATAGGTAGTCTCAGTTACCAAGATAAGCAACATACAAAATGTCAAAAAAACCAAATAGAAGACATACCGAGAATGACATAAGACATGAAAAAAAAGATAATTCACACACTAAAACCACCATTACTACTCTTCCATAATTTCATTATTAACTATAACACAATCATTAATGCACTATGAAACTGAAGGGTTTTCAAAGCAAGCGTTCAAAAGTCGCTTACCACAAAATAAGTACATATCTTTTTAAATTTCTTTCAAGAATAACATTATGTTTAATTATCATTTAAAAATTTTCATTTTCAGTAACACATTTACCTCTATTCAAAAACATACTATTACATTCTCTATGATATTATCCCTTGTACATACTATTAGAGGTTGAAGATGAACATGATAGAGTCACAACACAAGGCTGGCCAAGAGTAGAAAACATGTAGGATAGTCACTATGAAACCAAAACCAAAAATCCCAAATGGGGAAATTGTCAACTCCAATAGTAAATCACCAAAGACCTCAGTTCAACAATAAGTAGGCTGTGGCAATAGCCACAATGAGAGTGATATAAAAATTTGATGACTAGTCCAAGAAGGGAAATGTCAAAAACTAATGCTAGCCCAACAACATGAAGTAAGTACCTACAACCAAATAAAATAAGGCATCAATTAAATCACCTTACATGTGATGTATAGTACCTCACCTAGAGATCCTTGGAAGAAGGATAAATAAAATCCAATACATTTTTTTTAAAGAACAAGCATGGAATCAAACACAACAACATGTAATCAATCAAAAAATCACAATGAAATACTTAACCATGCAATACAGGAAACCAACAAATCTCCAAGCATCACTACTTACTAACACAATCAAAACTAACTATGAAAGTTTATGATAAATAGAAACCAGAGATCTTTGACCTAATGAGACTTAGGAAGGGGTGCATCTCAAGAGGGTACCCAAAACACTCTTTTTCTCTCAACCAACAAGTCCAGAGATACCTACTATTTTTTTGAGTAGGTTTTTGCAAATAAGTTAGGCGATACTTTTTCGGTTTAATAAGATATTTCATAGTACTAATGCATGATACTTTTCTAGTATCATAGAATACTTCTTAGTACGATAAGAAAAATTTTCATGGATTTCATGATAGACCTCAATACTACCATGTGATACTTTACTAGTGTCATATGATAGAACTTACAATTTTCATGCAACACTTTTCAGCCTCACAGGATATTTCTCCTTAAGGCATGTGATTAATTTCTAGTTTCTCTCAATTTTGAGCTTCTATCACCCAAAATTGTGAATAAATAGCTCAACAAATAATTAGAAGGCGAAAAGAGTTAGAACCTCCATACAAGGAAGTATTGGATCCACAATAACCAAGGCTCAAACAATCAAATGAATGCAAAACAATTAATCTTGTTAGAAGGGATGAATCAAACATCTAATCATGTAAACCATAACATCTAGTAAAAATGTAGAAAATTAGCATCGTAATAACATACATGAGCATAAATCAACTATCTTTGAAAAATGAAATGACCTAAATCACATGGTAACATATTCTAGAAGAAATAGAGACCATGTGAGCATATAGAACTAGAATTGGACAACGAGAAGGGCCAACTCTATACACTACTACCAAATAGTGGTAAAGGTAAAAACACCTCCTAACCACATGAATCTCATAGGCCCACTCCTACCAAGCTAATGGAGATAGTGATTTGACCACAAACACACATAATACAAACATCCATGGCTAGTATAGAGCACTAAAACCAAGATCATGAGACAATGGAATACAATAGGTCTTGATCAGACACTCTATGGGTCTACTATGTAGGGACACTGGTAGAGAGTAGGTTTCTTGGTACTCCCAAGCTCAACATCATTAAAGATCATAACCCTTAGGAGGCCAATGCGTTGTCCAAGGGTGAACCATGTAGACAATATGGTATTTTCTTATCTTATTAATTACCCATAAATTTATTTAGTTATCACTTAATTATAAAAATTTTCATGTATAGCTCATAGGGAACATGACCCAAGGTTATGAGAAAAGCCCCTCCACATTGGCCCACCCAACATACCCTTTCTTACCACATGATGAGCGCACATAGGCAATGAAGTTTCCCAACCCAACCCAATGAACATAACTCAGCCAACAAAAAACCCAAAGCTTGGGTCTTGCAATAACCTGACAAGTGCATGCTCACATGCTCATGTGTGGGTACACCAACTATATGATGGTCATAAATAGTGGAAACACCAACTACGATGGTCATAAATAACAAGTGTTGGATGATAAATAAAAAAGCACATGTATATAGATCACTTAACCAGCCTATATCTAGGAGTATGGATTTGACATGAATCCCAATGCAATAAAATGCAACAAGGATAAAAAATATATCCCTATAAATTATACGGATCCATAATCAATTATAGTGCCAAGAAAACCTAAGAAATTAGGTGGAACACAAATTGAGGAAAAAAACCAAAAGTCAAAAACTTTGAGATTAAAACCCATTTTTCCTTTGGGTACAAAAGCCACAAATATACAATAAAATATAGGTTGAGAGTTTGTATGCAAAATGGCCAGCATAATGGTGAAAATCCCCAAACCCTCATTCCAAAAAATAGGAAAATGTTAATACCCACCCAACTAGGTAGAGCTAGCAACCATAAACAGAGGAGAACACTAGTTCTCAATCTCCTAACAAATTACTACCAAAAATAGAAGAAAAAAATGAACTAAAACAATAAAACAAGAGAGCCCTACTTGACAGCAAAAAGGGAAAATATGAGAACCCAAATACTAAAGTAAAAACCCTACACAAACTATTGAAGGTCACAGCAATCCAAGGTCTCCCCAAGTTGGATCCAATGAGACCAACCTCACGAAAATCCCACACCCATAGCTCCTATAATCAATAGGACAATATTTCCTTTTGAAGAGGATTTGGAATTTTCTCTCAAAATTCTATTCCAAAAAGTGAGAAGTGAGGAATAAAATTTCTTTTTTTGATATATATTCACTTTTCAAGTGAATAAAAGGATTAGGGTAAATAACTAGATCACTTAGTTAAACTCTTAATCAACCCAAAAAAAAATAGGCTATTCAAAGTAATTGAAATTTAACTACAGTAAAGCTGCTGTGAATTAAATTTAATAACATAAAGCCCAAAATTCCCTTTAACCAATAAATCACAATACTCCAAAATAACTTTTATGACAAATGTAAACCTCTAGATGCACAGACACACTCACTAGTCTAATCACATAATGCAATTGTGTCCAGATTTATTAAATCACCATAAGGTTTAATTAATCAATTAAATATGATCTGTCAGCTATACCAGGACAACATTGGCTAGCTAAGAATAGACAACTCATTAACTCCATGTGCCACTACCATGGATATAAATCCTGCATGTTGAACAACACAATCAAGTGCAGTTGTATATAGTAATATAGTCAAAGCAATTAATAAATTAAATCACATTAAATAACCATTTATTTAAATCCCTCACTCCATCATAAAAATCTCAAAGAAAGAATGAATTAAATAGTTGTAGCAACAAATGAAAATATCTAGAATCCAATAAGTCCATCATATAATCATAAATAGAGTATATATGTTTGATTACAAAATAACTAGATATCATCATAAAGCATCATGTCACATCAATAAGAATCATCATGTAGATATCAACAAACTAAACAACATAGCATCTAACATCTATGATACTAGTAAATCAAAATAAAGTATCTAACCATCAGGTCATCTTGAATGTCCTCGAACATGAGTATCAAATTATTTCTTGAAGCCCAAATATCAAGGTACAAAATGAAAACACAAGAGGCACTAAATCCTCCCTTACTAGGTATAGGCTTACTCCTAGAAGCCTTCAAATAGATAAGGGTACAAATCTCTCAACCATGTAGCATCTTCTCAAGTAGCAGATCTATCATCATTTGGGTCCCACTATACCCTAACCTTCTCTATGTTCCAACCTCTGAGGACTAGTCTCCAATGATGAATGATATGGATGGGCTCCAAAGAAATTTGTATGTCCTCCACCTACAAAGCATCTTAATCAAGTATAAGGGTCACAATGGGAATATACTACCTCAAAATAGACATTGAAAATATTTTGGATTCATGATAGGCTAGGTGGCCACACTAGTCAATAAGAAATGGGACCGATCCTCTCAAGGATCTTAAATGGTCTAAAAAATGTGGTGTCGACTTAGAACCTTTCCCATAATGGATGGGGCTCTTCCTCAAATGTGCTCTCAAAAATACCTTGTCACCAACTAAAAAATGACAACCCAACCTATGGGCATCCACATACTTCTTATACCTATCATGAGTAGTAACCAAATTTTTTCTAATACAAATAACCTACTACTCCATATCTTGAAGCATCTCTCAACCTAAAATCACTTTGTCCTCTAATGATCCCATCTCAAAGGGCTACAACATAGTCTATTATACAAGGCCTAAAAAGTGACATGCCAAGAGAACTATGGTACACATTGTTATAGGAAAACTCAAAAAGGCATAGATAATCCTCTCACTTCAACTAACTATCCATCACATACATGTGAAACATGTCTTCCAAAACTTAGTTCACTCTCTCTCTCTCTGACCATCAGTCTCTAGGTAGTATGCTGAAATAAAATTGAATTGCATGCCCAAAGAATGCTAGATAGATATCCATAGTGATGCAATAAAAATTGGATATCTATCCAATCTAATCTATAGAGGGATTCCATGTAAATGAACAATGTCTTCCGAGAAAACATGCACTATAGAAGAAGTTGTGTAGAATGCTCTCATGGGTGAAAAATATAATACCTTGGACAATTTTTCCACTATCATCATGATACAATCATGTTATCATGATGAAATAGGAAAACATGTGATAAAATCAAAGGATATTGTATACCACTTCTACTCTAGAATGGTATGTAGCTGCAAAAGGCTTGTCAGATGCTAGTGCTCTACCTTCACTCTCTAGCACTGAAGACATCAAGAAATAGAATAAGCAACATTACATTTCATCCCTTCTGAAAAGTACAACTCTCTAAGGTCAATATGCATCTTCTTGAATGTAGGATGTGTAGAATATGGTGCATGATGTGTTTCTGACAAAATCAAGGTATGAAGATCACTAGATGTCGGCACATAAATATGCCCCAGTGTCAGAGTAGCCCATCGAACTCTAGAAAATAACTTGTAAACCTCTACTCAAGGGTATGTCTAGACTCAATCTCCACCCTCATCTCCTAATACCATGTTTCACTAGGTAAGGCCTCCAAGATACAACCCCAAAAATCCACTCCCAATGACAAAATTGATATCTCATTTCACCTCCTACTCAAGGCATCCATGATAAAATTTTCTTTTCCTTTGATGTAGTGTGTTATGATTAAATCATGAATAGAAATAAAAATTACATGCAAATATAAAAAATATCAAAAAATAATAGATCACATAGAAAAGAACACAAGACACCAAGATTTCATGTGGTTCACCCAATCCTTGGGCTATGTCCACCAAACAACACGTCTGATATTATTATGATCCAGTGATTACAACCTTATTATAATCTATAATTGCTTACAGTTTAATACCACTGCAAGAACCAATTTTTGCATCACAACTATGAAACAATCCCTAAACCTAAGCTCTTTTATACAAGTATTCTTACTACTTTAGGGTTATAATTAATAATTACATATCAACCCAAAATCTTGATCCCCAAAGAATTTATGAAGTATGTACAATAATTTCCTAATTAGTCACCACAATCTAAAAATCTCCCACTTGGGGACTAATCAGGCTCCACACTATACAACAATCTCCCACTTGGAGACTGATCCTATAGCTATGTCGATACTCCATGAGGCTCCCACTAGATCAAACCACCCTGGACTCTGCTATTCTTTTTTTCATGTTTAGTCTAGAAGGCCAACTAAAGCTGAAGAGGAGTTCAGCTTCTCCCTTGTTACTACCTTTGTCAACATATCTGTTGGATTTTCATTTGTGTGTATCTTCTCCGACTTTAACTATCCATCCTCCAAAACTAATAGAATGAAATGGTATTGCAACTATATGTGTTTGGTCTTTGAATGTAGAGTTGAATTATTTGCAAGATGAATGGCACTTTGACTATTTGTAAACAAATAATTATCCTTCTAAGGGCATCCCAATTTTTCCAAGAAGAACTGAAGCCATATCATATCCTTGGCTACCTCTGTAGTAGTAACATACTCTTCCTTTGTAGTGGATAAAGCATTAACCTTATGTAACCTAGAAACCTAGCTCACGGTTGCCTCACCAACAACAAAGACACAACTTGTAGTACTCCACCTAGTATCAATATTTCCTACCAAATCTGAGTCAACATAATCTTGTAAATTAGTATTAGAGCCCCCAAAGTGTAAATACTTATTAGATGTTCCTCTCAAATATCTGAGAATCCATTTGACGGCATTCCAATGCTCAATTCCTAGATGACTCATATACCTACTAATGACTCCCACTACATGTGCAATATCTAACCTAGTGCATACCATAACATACATCAAGCTTCCTACAATTGAACAATAGGGTACCTTGGACATCTTATCCTCCTCTTCTTGTGTCTTGGGACACATCTCCTTAGTCAGCTTCAAATGACTTGGTAAAGGTGTGCTGACAACTTTAGCATTCTCCATAGAGAAATTTTGCAACACCTTCTCAACATAATCAGCCTAAGATAGAGTAAATTTCCTATTCTTCCTATCTCTACAAATCTTCATAGCAAGGATTTGTTTTTCTGCCCCCAAATCCTTCATAGAAAATGCATGTGCTAACTAGTGTTTTAGCCCTTTAATCTAATCCATGTTAGACCTAGCTACAAACATATTGTATATGAGCAATGTTAGTATGCTAATAGAAACCAAATTTAAATAAAGCTTCTACAAACTAAATAGAATTAATAAATTTCAAGATAGACAAAGATGAGCTCTCAATTGAGAATATGAGCCATTAATGGACTCTCTCAATAAGAAGCTCTCTTGTTGAGTGGCTTTGTCTAAATAGATAGGATGTAGGCTCAAGCTTATGCTTCAAAAAGGGCTTCAAATGGAGTTGGAATTTGGGTGTGAGTGTATGATTTTGATGTAAAATGGCTTCTTAAAATGGAATTATGACTTTACTTCATGGATTGTGTTGAAATGGCTTGGGAGAGGATTCCTTAAATAGGCAAAGGGCTTGAGGGATCAAGGGCTAGGATGCAAGGATGGGGAAAAGCTCATGGAGGGCTCAGATTGCATGAGAGGAGAGCACATGGATTGTGCTTCCTTACAACCAATCAGGGAGTGACACATGTCACAGGGTGAGAGGATGGAGAAAAGGGGAAGGATGAGTCAACAAAGGAGGCTCAAGGGATAAAATCTTCATAAAGACCCTCATAATGGCTTGTAAGAGCAATAAAAAGGCTTGGAAGAGTCATTTATGGCCTAGTGGGCTTCATAAAGTTTTATGGTTGGGATATTTTGAGGGAGATGAGAGGAATTTTGACTTGGGCTTGATTAGGAAGGTTTTAAGCTTTCTTAGGATTGTGAAAATGATTAGAGGATGGATTAGGATGGTTTATGATTAGCTTAGGGATAGGCAAGTGGATGGCATTTAATGAGGGTGGGTGAAGGAGGAGATATTTGTTAACTTTGGCTTGGGTTAGTAAGTCTTAACCCATGTTTAGAGAATGTGACAAGGTTAGGAGGGGATTAGGATTAAGTTTAAAGACATCTTCTAGAAGAGTCTAGACTTTGGATGAGGATAAAGACTTTCTAGAATAGTCTAGAACTTCTTAGGATGAGGATGAAGACTTTTCTAGAAGAGTCTAGAACTTCTTAGGATGAGGATAAATTGGATTTTTAGGAAATAAATAAAGTTTTATTTATTTCAAGGGTTTGAGTTGAGGAGATATTTATTAAAACTTTTTTAATAAACATGAGGATTAATATTTAATCTTAATTAAATATTTTGAGTTGGGATTACGGGTAGGAAATGATGGGATTAGCCTTTAATCGAAATTAAAGAAGGATTAGAAGATTTTCGAAGAGGTTAGTGGTCTTAAGGAAATTGGCCAAGTTTTGGGCAAAAAATAAATTTTTTATTTATTTTGGATTTTTTGGTCAATTTATTAATTAAATAATTAATAAATAAAGAAATAATGTTTAAATAAGATTTAAACATTTTTGGGAGGGATTCCTTAATTAAATAGTTTTAATTAAGATAAAGGGATTTAATGGCATAAAAATAAATAAATAAATTAAACAATTAATTAATTAATAAATGATGATGTCATCAGGGACTTTTTTTTTATAGAAAATAAAAAATATTATTTTCTAAAGGATTTTTAGGTGTCTACACATATCATCAATATATAAACATAAAATAATGTAACTGTTATCATCCAACCTCTTAAAATAAACACAATGATATAAATGACACCTATTATATCCATGCTTATGCATAAAATTGTCAAATTTTAGATATCATTGCCGAGGTGCTTGCTACAAGACATATAAACTTTTCTTCAATTTGCACACTAAGTTCTCCTTACCTTTGACCTCAAATCCCTGTGGTTGAGCCATATATATCTCTTCATCTAAATCATCATGAAGGAAGGCTATTTTAACATCAAGTTGCTTTAAATGCAAATCTACAGTAGCCACAAGACTTAAAATAGTACAGATAGAGGTCATCTTAATAACAAGAGAAAATATCTCATCAAAATCAATGCCCTTTTTTTGTGTAAATCATTTCACAACTAACCTGGCTTTAAATCTTTTCTTACCTCGTTCCTCTTCTTTCAATCTGTAAACCAACTTATTCTATAAAGCCTTTTTACTCATAAGCAATTGGGATAAATCCCAAGTCTTATGTTTTAGCAAAGAGTCCATTTCATCTTTCATTGTAGACTCCCACTGAATCATAGTTTCCACCTACACAGCTTCATCATAACATTCAATTTCACTAGCATCTATTAATAACATAGAATATAAAGAGGGAGAAAATATTTCTTGCAATCTAATTTGCCTTGTTGACCATCTAAAATTCATTGGTGTGTGTGGTATTTTTTGTGGATGTTGTTGCACATCATGAGGAATGGTTTGAACTTCATTTTTTCTAGTATCATCCAACACTGCATAATCATCTTCTTTCTTTTGATGTTGTTGTAATAGATCTTTGTACAAAACTTTCTCATTGAATATGACATCTCTGCTTCTTACAATTTTATGATTTTCAAAATCCCAAAGCCTATAACAAAATTCATTAATGCCATATCCAACAAATACACATTTCTTTGACTTAGCTTCCAACTTGGTTCTATTTTTAGAATCCATGTGAGCAAATGCTTCACAACTAAAAGTTTTGAGAACAGAATAACTCACCTTCTTACCAGTCCATGCTTCCTTTGGAATACTATAGCCCAAAGGAGTAGAGGGACCTCTATTAATAAAATATGCAATAGTATTGATAGCCTCTACCCACATGTATAAGGGCAACCCAACATGCAACCTCATGTTCCTTGCATGCTCCATTATAGACCTATTCATTCATTTAGCAACTCTATTTTCCTATGGAGTCCTTGGAACATTTTTCTATCTATGAATACCATTAGTGGAGCAATAATCTTCAAATTCTCTACTACAATATTCACTGCCATTATCAGATCTAAGACATTTTAATTTCTTACCAGTCTCATTTTCAACCAAACATTTCAATTTCTTAAAATTTTGAAATACATCAGATTTTTGTCTAAGGAAATAAATCCATACCTTCCTAGTTGCATCATCAATAAATGTAACATAATAATGAGAGCTACCAAGGGAAGATACCTAAGATAGTCCCCATACATTTGTATGCACAAGCTCTAATTTCTCCTTTTTGGTTTCGTTCTCAATCTTTACAAAACTCACTCTCTTTTGTTTTCCATACACACAACTTTCATAGAAATCCATATTAAAACATTTTAGACCTAGTAATACTTTCTTTGAATGAAGTACTTTCATAACTTTCTCACTCATGTGCCCAAGTCTGTTATGCCATAGAATGAACAATATGACTTGTACAAAGATATAAGGTGCCTATTTTCACACCTTTTTCTACTACAAGGGAACCTTTTGAAACCTTCCTATTTTTATAATTAAAAGTAGTTACACAACCCTCATCACTGAGTTGCCCTACTAAAATTAAATTCCTACTCAACCTTGGAACATGTCTTACCTCATGTAGTAGCCAATGATTCCCATTCTACAACTTAATCTTAATTTTTCCCTTTCCAACAATCTAACAAGGTTCATTATCTCCCAAATAAACAAGCCCAAAATCCCCTTGGACATAATCAATGAAATAACCTCTATAAGGTGTAGCATGAAATGAAGCACTAGAATCTAAAACCCATAAATCATCAACACTTTCTAAAGAAAGAAGCAAAGCATCCTCTTTGAATTTGTTACTTACCACATTTTCCTCCTTGTCTCTAGCTAGTTTATCTCCTTCATTTTTCTTTTGATTCCAGCAATCTTTCTTTTTATGACCTAGTTTCCCACAATAGTAGTAGTTTTTTGTTCCTCTCGATTGAGACCTCCTCCCCTTTGACTTTCCTCTTGATTTTCCATGATTTTTAGAATTATTTACTCTTTTAGTTGTTCTGCCTCGACTTTGTGCGTTCAAGACACTTCCTAATATAGATCCACCTAAGGTTTTCCTACGAGTTTCATCACTCAAAATAACATTGATCATATCATCATATTTTAGGTACTAGATCTAGGAATGGAATTACACACAACCATTACCAAGCCATTCTAGCTTTCAGACAAAGAACACAAAATCAAGAGAGCCCTAATTTCTTCATCAAAATTGATACCCATAGAAGATAACTAACTAGTAATAGTATTAAAATCATTTAAATGATCTACAATAGATCCACCTTCTACCATTTTCATATTAAATAAATGCTTCATGAGAAATACCTTGTTTCAAGAAGAGAGCTTTTCATACAGTGTTGCTAGGGTTTTCATCAACTCTTTTGTTGTCTTCACTTTTGTAATATTAAATGCTACTGATGGTGCTAGGCATAATTAAATTGTTCCAAGTACCTTTCTATCCAAAAGATCCCATTCATCATTTGACATAGATCCCTAATTCTTGGTTTTACCTTCCAACGGCTTCCATAAATCCTTCTGATAAAGATAGTCTTCCATTTGCATCTTCCAAAATTGGAAGTTTTGACCATTAAACCTATCAACCCTCAGCTTACCCTTGTCTACCATCACTCCCACTCAACTATGAGACTTTCCTACAGAAGATAACTAAAAAATAACCTCTCTTTGATACCACTTGTTAGGATTAAACCATAGATAGAAATAACAATTACATGCAAATATAAACAATATCATAAAATAATAGATCACACAGAAAAGAACACAAGACACCAAGATTTCATGTGGTTCATGCAATCCCTAGGCTACATCCACTAAATAATAAGTCTGATATTATTATGATCTACTGATTACAACCTGATTACATTCTATAATCCCTTATGGCTCAATACTATCGCAAGAACCAATTTTTGCATCACAGCTATGAAACAATCCCTAACCCTAAGCTCTTTTATACAAGTATTTTTACCACTTTAGGTTTATAATTAATAATTACATGTCAGCCCAAAATCTTGATAAAATAGAGCCCAAATTTATTTTCTCGAGGTGATGCCCCGAGCCCCAAAAGAATTTATGAAGTATGTATGGTACTTTCCTGATCAGTCACCACAATATAACATAGTGAACATCAAAATCATATTCACACAAGAACTCCATCTAGTGATGCTATTGTGCATTTAGGTTTGGTTGAGTAAAGATATATTGCACACTACAATGATCACTATGTTAGAAATAGATAATACTAAGGGGAGGGCAGGGGGGGGAGGGTGGCGGTTGGGGGGGGTGAATCAATAATTTCAATCTTTTTTACCCACAACTAAATATTATTATTTACTTTATCATGTGCATAAGAAAATAAATCAATAGTGCAAAACAATGTAAGCAACCATACATAAAGAGAGATCATGACACCATATTTTGTTAACTAGGGAAAATATTGGTGGGGATGGAACCCACTAGATGATCCACTATATAAAGAATTTGGTTAAGGATATTGACCCTGTTAGGAGTCTGTAAAGCATGTATAGTGTCTCGAGTCCCTATTAGGAGACTAGGCCTTATTAGAAGCCTCAACCCTATTAGGAGTTGCTTCAACCCTACTAGGAGTTGGTAGAGTAGAGCCCACTACCCTAACATGCAACTATACAATAAGTTCTTCAAGAAATAGGTATACATACAATACTGAGTAGTTTTTTGTACTTCACAAATCTTCTCATTGATGATTCTTCACACAAGAGTGAGTGTGGACATATCAGACTACATCATATCTTCGTATCATATAGCAAAGTATCGCATTCACTTCTTGCTCACATTTCACAAGATCATAATAACTTCACAATTACTGATTACTGAATCATCATTCACTTTCACACATCCTTTTTCACACACTTTTATTTCACAAATAAAGTTCTTTACTTATACAAATTTTTTTGATAAATTCTTCCTTAGTTGGCTCATATATCATTATTAGTGACAACTCAACAACAATTCATAACTCAAAATAATAAATCAATTTGTTAAACATATTCTGTTGGTATACTCTATTATGCATTATGTCATCATTGCATCACTAATTTCTTCATAACTTGAACTTTATTGACTGTATGGACATGCACAGTGGTATACATAATCATTATGATGTTATGCATATCTATTCAATTGTGCAAGAGAATATTCCAATGGAATATTCTATTATCATCAAAATTGTCCTACTGCTGTAATACTATCTGATACTTGGACAATTTTCTTCTGCGACTGAATAAGGCTAATCTACAAAAAAAATATGTTGCCATAAATGACAACCATAACTTACCTTACCTAATTGTTTGGACATATTTCCAACAATCTCTCCCTTTGGCATTGATGGAAACATTTTGGGAAAATTGGCTAAGTCCCAAACATGCAATCATGCTAATCAAAACAACTAGCCATAACATAAGAACATAAAAAAAAACATTTGTATTTATGTTATGAAAAACTACATTCCTTAGTCCTTCCTATTAAAAATTATTGCTCCCCCTTACATATTATACACATTAAAATTTCTTACAATACAATTTTTCCATACATCTCCCCCTTTCACATCAATGACAAAGGTATCAAAAATTGTCAAAATCTGGTAGCTGCATATAAAAACTTGGAAAAACAATTGCTGAAATTGGTCTTCAACTACTCAAATTGTTTCTTCCAACTATCCTTCAGTGCATTTTCTATAGCCATATCAGAGATTTCTAGTTCCTTTGCCTTCACAAATGATTCCTTCAATTCATTTGGTTGTTCTTTTACTTCTTTTCTTCAATTGTTCCTTCTATAATTTTGATTCCTATTTAGATCTCTTCCAACCATTTTGCAAAACCTCATTTTATGTCCAAAGTTGTTGCACAATTGACATAAAGGTACATCTCTTTTCTGTTCATTTAGGTTTTCATCAACTATTCTAGAATTCCTTGCAATGTGTCCATGATTATTGCATCTATAGCAAATAATCTGTCTTCTTTCTCCACTTTCATTACTATGAGATCTTCTTTTGGTTCCTACATGGTTAGTATTCCTATGAATCCTACTATTTATATTATCACTATCAAATTTAGGTTTCATAAAACCTATTCTATAATGACCATATCCATGACAGTTGTGACAGTAAAATTTTGAAATAGGTTTGAAAGACTTACCTTCACAATTGACTTCAATGTCTTCAGGTTCATCACACTAGGCAAAAGATTCATTTCTTTTGGTATTCATATCTTGATCAAATTCTTTATCTTTCTTAGAGTGAGCAATATTCTCTTTGTCTTTAGATGTATCATCTACCTTGCTTAGGTCCTCGTTAACTTCAGGAATAATAGGTTATTTTATTTCAGTAGATTTCTCGGTGGATTGACAAAGAAAGAATCCAAGTCTAGTCTTATCATAACAAGGTCTTTGCACACAAATTTGTTCTTCAATTTTATCACTTTTGGTAAATAATTTCTCAAGTTGCTACTTGGTTTGTACCAACTCTCCTTTCACAATGGTGTTGTATTTCTCTAATTCTGCATGTTCTAACTTAATAGGTTCTAGTTTTGATGTTACCTTGCTTAACTAGGATCTCAGATCTACATTTTTAGCTTTTATTTTAGAGTCAATCTTTCCTCAATTTTTCTTATGACTCAACTTAAGTTCAACTATCTTTAATTCATGTTTTAAGATCTCATTTTCTTTCCTTAGATCTTTAATGTCATCATCATTGGTCTAATTAGTAGGTCCTTTTTACTTTAGGTCATCTATCTTGTCCTTCAATTCATCAATGTAGGCCTTAGCATTCTTGTATCTATCTTTGAGGCCATCTCTTTCATTAGTAAGAAGATCAATCTATTCAAGTGCTTCTTCAATATTTTTCTTCAGTTGTTTGATATCCATAGGGATCTTATTCAAGTTGTTAAGAATCTTTTGAATAACTAAGCTCTGATACCAATTGTTAGAAATAGATAATACTAAGAGGGGGGGTGAATCAGTATTTTCAATCTTCTTACCCACAACTAAATATCATTATTTACTTTATCATGTGCATAGGAAAATAAACCACTAGTGTGGAAAAATGTAAACAACCATACACAAAGAGAGATCATGACAACATATTTTGTTAACTAGGGAAACCCTGGCCAAGGGAAAACCCTGGTGGGGATGGAACCCACTAGATGATCCATTATATAAAGAATATGGTTAAGGATATTGACCCTGTTAGGAGTCTATAAAGCATGTATAGTGTCTCGAGTCCTAGTTAGGAGGCTAGGCCTTGTTAGAAGCCTCAACCCTATAAAGAGCTAGTGGATTACATACAAATGTGTGCAAGTAGATCCCACTGCCCTAACATGCAACTATACAATAAGTTCATCAAGAAATAGGTATACATATAATACTGAGTAGTTTGTTGTACTTTGCAAATCTTTTGATTGATGATTCTTCACACAAGAGTGATTGCGCACATATCAAATTGCATCATATCTTTGCATCATATAACAAAGTATCACATTCCCTTGTTACTCACACTTCACAAGATCATAATAACTCCATAATTACTAATTATCGAATCATCATTCACTTTCACCCATCCCTTTTCACGCACTCTTATTTCACAAATAAAGTTCTTTACTTATACAAAACTTTTGGATAAATTCTTCCTTAGTTGGCTCATATAGCATTATTAGTGTTGAATCAAAAATAATTCATAACATATAGCATTATTAGTTTCAACTCAACAATAATTCATATCTCAAAATAATAAATCATTTTGTTAAACATATTCTACTGATATGCTCTATTCTGCACTGTATCATCACTGCATCACTAATTTCTTCATAACTTGAACTTGACTGATTGTACAAACATGTGCACTAGTATATGTCATCATTATGACATTATGCATCTCTGGTCAACTATGAAAGAGAATATTCTAAGGGAATATTTTGTTTTCATCAAAATTGTCCTATTATTGTAACATTGTCTAATACTTAGACAATTTTCTTCTGCAACTAAATCAGGCTAATCTACAAAACAAATATGTTTCCATAAATGACAACCATAACTTACCTTATCTGATTGTTTGGACATATTGCCAACACACTATGCAACTCATACCTGTGTCCCTAAAGGAAATCTCTCCAATGCACAAGTGCATACACAACTATCACAAATTTCAAATAATGAGTGGGGTAGTTATGCTTATGGTCCTTGATTTGTCTAGATTCATATACAATCACATGACCATCTTGCATCAACACTAGGCCCACACCCTCGAAAAAAGCACTTGCACAAACCATAAAATTGGCTATAGGATTAGACATTGCAAGGGCTAGTGCACTAGTCAATCATGTTTGATTGTGGTGACTAATCAGGAAAGTACTGTACATACTCCATAATTTTTTGGAGTTTGGGGTTGACATGTAATTATTAATTATAACCCTAAAATGGCATAAAATACTTGTATAAAAGGGTTTAGGGTTAGGTATTTTATTATGTTATGTTGTGATGCAAAATTTCTTCATGTACTGGTATTGAGCTATAAGGGATTACAGATTGTAATAAGGTTGTAATCACTAGATTATAATAATATTGTACTTTTAGTTTGGTGGACATAGCCTAGGGATTGGGTGAACCACGAAATCTTGGTGCTTTGTGTTCATTTCTATGTGATCTATTATTTTCTATTATTTGTTATATTTGCATGTAGTTTTTTTTTTGTCTATGGTTTTATCCTAATAAGTGGTATCAGAGTGAGGTTATCTTTTAGTTATCCTTTGTAAAAAATTCTCATGGTTAAGTGGGAGTCTCACAGTTGAGTGGGAGTGATGGCAGATGAGGGTAACCTGAGGGTTGATAGGTTTAATGGGCAGAACTTCCAGTTATGGAAGATGCAAATGGAAGACTATCCAAGAATTAGGGATCTATGTCAAATGATGAATGGGATATTTTGGATAGAAAGACACTTGGAAGAATTTAGTTATGCCTGGCACCATTAGTTGCATTTAATATTACAAAAGTGAAGACAACATAAGAGTTGATAAAAACCCTAGTGACACTATATGAAAAGCCCTCCACTTCAAACAAGGTATTTCTCATGAAGAATTTATTTAATATGAAAATGGTAGAAGGTGGATCTATTGTAGATCATTTAAATTAGTTTAATACTATTAGTAGTCAATTATCTTCTGTGGGTATCAATCTTGATGAAGAAATTAGGGCTCTCTTGATTTTGTGTTCTTTTCCTAAAAGCTAGAATGGCTTGATAATGTTGATAAGTAATTATGTTCCTAGATCTAGTACCCTAAAATATGATGATGTGATTAGTGTTGTTTTGAGTGAGGAAACTTGTAGGAAATCCTCAGGTGCATCTACATCAGGAAGTGCTTTGAATGCACAAAGTAGGGACAGGACAACTGAGAGAGGAAGTAACTCTAGAAATCATGGGAAATCAAGTGGAAAGTCCAAGGGGAAAAGGTCTCAATCAAGAGGACCGAATAATTTTTGGTACTATGAGAAACTAGGTCATAAAAAGAAAGATTGTTGGAATTGAAAAAAAAAATAAAGGAGATAAATCAGATGGAGACAAGGAGGATAATGTGGTAAGTAACAAATCCAAAGAGGATTCTTTTCTTTTGTCTTTAGAAAGTGTTGATGATTCATGTGTATTAGATTTTGGTGCTTCATTTCATGCTACACCTCATAGAGGTTATTTCATTGATTATGTCCAAGGGGATTTTGGGCTTGTTTATTTGGGGGATAATGAACCTTGTTAGATTGTTGGAAAGGGTACAATTAAGATTAAGTTGTAGAATGGGAATCATTGGCTACTACATGAGGTAAGACATGTTCCAAGGCTGAGTAGAAATTTAATTTCAGCAGGGCAACTCGGTGATGAGTGTTGTGTAGTTACTTTTAATGATAAAAATTAGAAGGTTTCAAAAGATTCCCTTGTAGTAGCAAAAGATGTGAAAGTAGGCACCTTATATCTTTTTACAGGTCATATTGTTCCTTCTACTTTTATTGTTTCAGAGAAAAATGAATGTTCAGGAACAACTGTTGCAATTGAGCAGGGAGAACAAATAGCTGTTGTAGATTCTGATATAGCATTGTGGCACAACAGACTTGGGCACATGAGTAAGAAAATTATGAAAGTATTGCATTCAAAGAAAGTTTTACCAAGTCTAAAATGTGTTAATATGGATTTCTGTGAAAGTTGTGTGTATGGAAAACAAAAGAGAGTGAGTTTTGTAAAGATTGGGAAGGAAAACAAAAAGAAGAAATTGGAGCTTGTGCATAGAGATGTATGGGGACCAGCTTAGGTATCTTCTCTTAGTGGCTCTCATTATTATATTACATTTATTAATGAAACAACTAGAAAAGGAAGGGTTTATTTCCTTAAATAGAAATCTGATGTATTTCAAACTTTTAATAAATAGAAATGCTTGGTTGAAAATGGGGCTGGTAAGAAATTAAAATGTCTCAGATCTAATAATGGTGGTGAGTATTGCAGTCATGAATTTGAAGATTATTGTTGCACTAATGGTATTTGTAGATAGAAAACTATTCCAATGACTCCATAGGAAAATGGAGTGGCTGAATGCATGAACAGGACTATAATGGAGTGTGCAAGGAGCATGAGGTTGCATGTTGGGTTACCCTTACACATGTGGGTAGAGGCTATCAATACTATAGTATATTTGATTAATAGAGGACCCTCGAATCCTTTAGGATGTGGTATTCTAGAGGAGGCATGGACTAGTAAGAAGGTGAATTATTCTTTTCTCAAGACCTTCGGTTGTGAAGCTTATGCTCATATAGACTCTGAAAATAGAACCAAGCTAGAAGCTAAATCAAAGAAATGTGTCTTTGTTGGATATGGCATTAATGAATTTGGTTATAGGCTTTGGAATTTTGAAAATCATAAAATTGTAAGAAGTTGGGATTTCATATTCAATGAGAAAGTGTTGTACAAAAATCTGTTGCAGCAACATGAGAAGAAAGAAGATGATTATGTAGTGCTGGATGATACTCCAAAAGCTGATGTTCCAACCATTCCTCATAATGTGAAACAACCACAACAACAAATACCACACACACTAGTGGAGGTCTAAACAAGGCAAATTAGACCTCCACAAAGATTTTCTCCCTCTTTGTATTCTATTTTACTTACTGATGCTGGTGAACCTGAAAGCTATGATGAAGTTGTGCAAGTGGGTACTAAGATTCAATGAGAGTCTGCAATGAAAGATGAAATGGACTCTTTGCTAAAGAATAAGATATTGGATTTGTGCAAGTTGCCTGTAGGTAAAAAGGCTTTACAGAATAAGTGGGTTTATAGGTTGAAAGAAGAGGAAGGAGGTAAGACAAGATTTAAGGCCAAGTTAGTTGTAAAAGGATTTGTACAGAAAAGGGAATTGATTTTGATGAGATATTTTCTTCTATTGTTAAAATGACTTCTATCCATACTATTTTAAGTCTTATGGTTACTAAAGATTTTCATTTAGAGCAGCTAGATGTTAAAACAACCTTCCTTTATGATGATTTGGATGAAGAAATATAGATGGCTTAGCCATAGGTATTTGAGGTCAAAGGTAAGGAGAACTTAGTGTACAAATTGAAGAAAAGTTTATATGGCTTGAAGCAAGCACCTCAGCAATGGTATCTAAAATTTGATAGGTTTATGCATGAGCATGGCTATAACAGGTTTCATTCAGATTATTGTGTTTCTTTTAAGAGGTTGGATGATGATAGCTAAATTATTTTATGTTTATATGTTGATGATAAGCTTGTAGCTGGGTCTAACATGGATCATATTAAGGGGTTGAAATGCTAGTTAGCACATGCATTGGCTATAAAGGATTTGGGGGTAGCAAAACAAATCCTTGGTATGAAGATTTGCAGAGATAGAAAGAATAGAACATTGACACTATCTTAGGCTGATTATGTTGAGAACATGTTGCAATGTTTCTGACAATACACCTTTTCCTAGTCATTTGAAATTGACTAAGGAGATATGTCCTAAGCCACTTGAAGAGGAGAATAAGATGTCCAAGGTACCCTATGCTTCAGCTGTAGGAAGCTTGATGTATGCTATGGTATGCACTAGGCCAGATATTTTCCATGCAGTGGGTGTCGTTAGTAGGTATATGAGTCATCCAAGATTTGAGTATTGGAATGCTATCAATTAGATTCTCATATTTTTGAGAGGAACATCCAATAAGTGTTTACACTTTGGGGGCTCTACTATTGATTTACAGGGCTATGTTGACTCAAATTTGATAGGGGATATTAATACTAGATAGAGTACTATAGATTATGTCTTTATTGTTGGTGGGGCAGCCGTGAGTTGGGTTTCTAGGTTACAGAAGATTAATGCTCTATCCACTATATAGGTCGAGTATGTTGCTGATATAAAGAAAGCCAAGGAGATGATATGGCTTTAATTCTTCTTGGAAGAATTGGGAAATCCTTAGCAAGATAATTATTTGTTCATAGATAGTTAGAGTGTCATTCATCTTGCCAAGAATTCAACTCAGCATTCTAAGACAAAACACATATAGTTGTGGTACCATTTCATTCAGTCAATTTTGGAGGATGGATAGTTAAAGCTAGAGAAGATACATACAAATGAAAATCCAGTAGATATGTTGACAATGGTTGTAACAAGGGAGAAGCTGAACTCCTCTTTAGCTTTGGTTGGTCTTCTAGACTGAACATGAATAAAAGAACAGTAGAGTCCAAGGTGGTTTGATCCAGTGGGAGCCCCATGTTGTAGTGGTATTGCTATAGGATCAGTCTCCAAGTGGGAGATTGTTGTTTACTGTGGAGCCTGATTAGTCCCTAAGTGGGAGATTGTTAGATTGGGGTGACTGATCAGGAAAGTATTGTACATACTCCATAATTTTTTGGGGTTTGGGGCATCAACCCAAAAAAAATATGGGCCCTATTTTAACAGGATTTTGGATCAACATGTAATTATTAATTATAACCCTAAAATGGCATAAAATACTTGTATAAAAAGGTTTAGGGTTAGATATTTTATTATGCTATGTTGTGATGCAAAATTGCTTCTTATGGTGATATTGAGCTGTAAAGGATTACAGATTGTAATTAGGTCGTAATCACTAAATTGTAATAATATTGGACTTGCAGTGTGGTGGACGTAGCCCAGGGATTGGGTGAACCAAATTAAATCTTGGTGCCTTATGTTCATTTCTATGTGATCTATTATTTTCTATTATTGGTTATATTTGCATGTAGTTTTCAATTTCTATCTGTGGTTTTATGCTAACAAATCACTCCTCCAGAGCCTCACATGCTGACTGACACTAGTCTAAGAAAACATATTTCTTCCCTTTCCTTTGTAGAGAAGTGATAGGATGAGCCACTTGTGAGAAGTCCTTCATGAATTGTAGTAGTAACTTACCAATCCCATGAAACTATAAACCTTAGAGTCATTAGTGGGTCCCAACTAATCCATGATAGCTTAGATTTTCTTTGGGTCCATTGTAATACCATCACCTATGATGATATGCCCCAAATACTTAACCTTAGATTGGAAGAATCCAAATCTACCCAGGTTTCCATACAACTAATGGTCTCATAAGAACTGTAACACCAAGTGTAAATGGACCTTCTAGTCCTCAATAGTCTTAGAATAGATTAATATGTTCTCCAAGAAAAAAAGGACACAACGATTGAGGTAAATGTGAAATACTCCGCTCATCAAACTCATAAACACTAATGGCACATTGGTTAACCCAAAGGGTACAATCATCAACTCATAATGCCCATAGCAAGTACAAAAAGTTGTTTGATGAATGTCAACCTCATGAATCTGAAGCTGATGGTATCCTATTTTCAAGTCAATCTTTGACAACACTCTTACTCCCTTCATCTGATCAAACAAGTCATCAATCCTTCACAAAGGATATTGATTCTTCACTATCATCTTATTCAATTTTTGGTAGTCAATGCACAACCACAATGACTAATCTGTTTCTTCACAAAGATGATTGATTCACCCAATGGGGATACACTAGGATGAATTTGGCCCTTGGTTAATAATTCCTCCAACTACAATCTAAGCTCACTCAACTTAGAGGTACTCAAATGATAAGGAGCTTGTGAAATAGGCTCCACTTCTAGAATGAGATCTATAAAAAAGTTAATGTTGCATTTCAAAGGCATTCCTAGTATCTCATTAGGGAATATGTTTTCATACTCACAAAGGAGTGGGTGTTCATCAAGTGTCATTTCATAGTTCTTAGCCTCTTCAAGGTTACTAATAGACCACAAACATCTGACATCCATGTCACACACTCCTCTTTAGTTTCTTAGCTGAGATCATCCGTAGTGAGACTAGCCTCTAGACCCCTACAAGTTTGACATGCTCACCTGTGTCACCCACACACTATACCAACTTGTGCCAACACTCTATATTCACCTAATAGGTGGCTAACCAATCCATACCCAACATAATGTCATAAGACCCTAAGGATAGGATGTGAAGATCGATTGTGGTGATGAAGGTGCCCAAGTCTAACACAAAACCATTGACTATAAAATCCACAGTCACCTTGCTACATGTAACTAACTCAACTTCCGACCTATCAACCTATTATCAAGTCACTATCCCACATCATTATACAAGGGATGGTGAAATAAAAGAATTTGATGCATTAGAATCTATTAAAATAATAAAAGAAATATCATGCAATGTTCATGTAGCCTCAACTATGGTACCCTGGTGCTTAGCTTGACAATTTTCAACCATTGCAAATACCCTATTGGATCTGCCTACATCACCCATGGTAGGTTCATACATAGGCACACCTCTGCTAGGTCCTAAAAATGTCTTTATGGGATACTCCATTGATTTATTGCTCTGCTAAACATATGAAAAACATGCTCCTCCAAAACTAGAACCAAATCCATGTCCACCCTAGGGAGCACTAGAGTAGGGTGCACTCCCTCAGCTAGAGTCATGTTGATTACTTTGAGATTGATAGCTATGTTGGGACTATTGACCTTGACTCTGGTTGTGGCCCTTGCCTCCTATAGTACTTGAACTCTATCTACCCTTTGGTAGATAACATTCGTGTCATCGCTCCTAGCAGTCATGACCATCCTTTAAGAGTGATGATTGGGCTTGACTCTTCCCTATGACCTATGTCTTAAGGGGTTGTACACTCTATCATTTGGGTCATGTACTATGGACTTGAGAGCTTGATCTAATACTAAAAACCCTAGCCATATTTCTCTTGGAAATTCTTTCCTACTCAATAACAAGTGCAAGTGTCCTAGGCTAATGAAGACAAACATCCCCCATGATAGAGTCTTAAGACCCTTGACAAAATGTTGTATGAGGACTACCTCATTGTAATAGTAATTAGACTATTCTTTTAGCCCAAAGAACCACCTCTTATACTAATCCACTATCATATTCCCTTGTTTTTGGTCATAGAACTCATCAACACAAGCCTCATGGTACTATAGAGATAGGAATTTCTCCCTAAACCTCTCCTCAAAGATCTCCTAGGTGAGATCCATTATACTAATCTAGAGATTATCACTCTCCATATCCCACCACATAGACCCATCTTCTCTTAACTCTGTAATGGAAAAAAAGACCCTTCATGTTGCGTTCATATGGATGCAAGGAGAACCAATGCCCCATATCCAGTAACCATGTCTCAACCTTGACACCTTCTCCTAGGTCATCAAATAGTGTTGGTTTAGACCTTTGAATGTCTTTCATCATATCTACTTAGATGGAATATCCATCATCCCGACCATGGCATCTCCTACAATTATCCCAAGCACCAAGTGTTGTTTGATAATTCTCACATTCACACCAATGAAATTCTTCACCTCCATGCTCTGCCACATGGGAGTCTCCATTGTGGGATCCCTCTTCCTAGCCAAAATCTTGTTGGTTTTCATCAACACAAGGTCCTAATTGAGCTACAATATCTTGCAAAAAAGGAAATAGTTCCTTGACATCTCTTTAATTGTTATCCCCTTATCCTCCCCCAACTTCTTGACATTCTTCCTCCTAGTGTTCATCTTCTTGTTACCTCGACCACCTGGTCTATGTGTAGAAGACATCACTAAAGGAGCAACAAGATAAGGGTCAGAGTCATATGTAACAATCATCAGTATCAAAAGAATCAACTAAAATAAGATATCAATGTATGCAATAAAAATAATATCATAGTGGGGGCATAACACAGGGATCCTCATGTTGCAACATGAGCTCTAATACCAGATGTAGTGCCCCACCTGGAGATCCTTGGAACAAGGATAAATAAAAGGAAATAATTTTTTTTTAAAAACAAGCATGGAATCAAACACATCAATATGCAATCGATCAAAAGATCATAATGGCAGACTTAACCATGTAGTCTAGGAAACCAAGGAATTTCCAAGCATTACTATTTACTAATGCATCCAAAACCATCTATGAAAGTTTATGCAAATGAGAAACCAAAGATCTCTGACCCATTTGGACCTAAGAAGGGGTGTATCCCAAGAGGGTACCCAAAACACCCTTCCACTCTTGACCAACAAGTGTGAAGTATCTAGTATTTTCCCAAGTTGGTTTTTGTAAAGAATGCATAATTTATTTTCTAGAATCATATGATATTTCATAGTACTATATGGTGATACTTTTCTAGTATCACTCGATACTTCTTACTATTACTAGGTGACACTTTCAAGGATCATGTGATAGACCTTAATACTACCATGTGATACTTTACTAGTGTCATACGAAAGAACTTACTATTGCCATGTGACACTTTCTAGTCTTGTGCAATATTTCTCCTTAAGGCATCGGATACTTTCCCAATATTGCCCAATATTGAACTTTTTTCACCCAAGATTACAAATAAATATCCCAACAAACAATTAGAAGGTGAAAAGAGTTAGACCTTCCACATTGGGGAGTACCAGATCCATAATAATCAAGGCTCAAACAATTGAATGAATGAAAATCAAGTAATCATGCTAGAAGGGATGAATCAAACACCTAATCACCTAAACCATATTATCTAGTAAAAATGTGTGAAAGTAACATTGTAATAACGTGCATGAGTAAAAATAAACTATCTCTAAAAACTAAAATAACATAAATAACATGGAAACATACTCTAGAAGAAATAGAGACCATGTGAGCATCTAGCTCTAGAACTAAACAAGGAGAAGGGCCAACTTTGTACAATAGTCCCCAATAGTGGTAAGGGTAGTTATGCCTCCCTACCATGTTGAACCCATAGGCCCACTACCACAGTGCTGATGGAGATACTGATATGACCTCAAATAAACATAAGAAAAATATCCATGGCTAACACTCATGTTAAATAGTATAGATGACTAAAATCAAGATTATAAGACAATGCAATATGATAGGTCTTGGTTAGACACTCTATGGGATTTCCCAACCCAACCCCAATGAACATAACTCAATCAAAAAACAAGCAGGAGCTTAGGTCTCACAAGAACATGACAAGTGCACACTCATGTCCTTATGTGTGGGTACACCAACTATACGGTGATCATAAATAACAAGGGTTGGATGAGAAACAAAAAGGCACAAGTAAACAAATCACTTAACCAACCTATATCTAGGAGTATAGATTCAACATGATTCCCAATGCAATAATATACAACAAGAGTCAAAAAGATATTCCTATGGATAATCTAGATCCGAAAACAACTTCAATGGCATGAAAACTTGAGAAATAAGGTAGCACACAACTCAAGGCAAAAACCCAAAAAGTGAAAAACTTTGAAATTAAAACCCATTTTACATTTGGGTAAAAAAGCCACTAATGTCAAATAAAATCTAGGATTAGAGTTTGTATGTGAAAAAAACTAGCATAATGGTGCACAACCCTAACACTTCATTATGGAAAATAAGGAAATGCTCATACCCACCCAACTGGGTAGAGATAGCAACCGAAAATAGAGGGGAACACTAGTTCTCAACCTCCTAAAAAATAGCTACCAAAAATAGAAGTAGAAATAGAGATGAAACAATAAAATATGAGATCCCTACCTAATAGCAAAAATGGAAAATACGAGAACCCAAATAGTAAAATAAAAACCCCATAGAAACTATTGAAAGTCATAGAAATCAAATGTCGCTTTAGGCTAGATCCAATGAGACCAACCTCATAATGATCCCATCCCCATAGCTCCTATAAAGAAAAGGGAAATATTTCCTCCTGGAGAGGATTTGGAATTTTCTCTCAAAATTCTATTTCAAAAAGTGAGAAGTGAGGAATAAAATTCTTTTTTTCTAATATATATTCACTTTTCAAGTGAATAAAAGGATTAGGGTAAATAACCATATCACCTAGTTAAACCCTTAATCAACCCAAAAATATAGGTTATTCTATTGGTGTTTGAAAACGTTACCCATTTCCAATTACCCTGATGAGAACAAAACATATCTAGGGGCAGCTAACTCCCATTTTCAACATGCCCATTCAGACACCAGGCCAACTATAAGGCATGATCCTTCTTCTTCTTCAAGCTCTGCAAAACCTAGGCAGGTGAACCTCTTTAGATCTGACATATGGAACTAGTGTAATAAACATAATCAGGATCTATAAAAGTAGATGAAACCCCTAATTCTTCTATGCTTAACTAGGAGATGACAAACATGAAATACTGTGGGTTATACTTTGAATACCTTTCAACATAAAATGAAAAATTGATTTAATAGATTGATGACAGCAAGACCCAGGTATGAGCAACAAAATTTAATGATCCTATCTGTGATCAGTGCCTTATCTATTGGGCAATTAAATGAATTATAACCATACATCTCCTAGAAATCTCAAACATATTACTACATCCAGATCTCTGATCTATCTTTCACTTTGTGAACTAACATCAGCATCAAAATGAATCTCATACTCAGAATATCCCATCATGAAATCAGTAAACCCTGTGATAAACACCAAGCGGTTACATGGCTCTTGGTTCCATAAGAAAGGTCTTTCAATCACATACATCACTAAATGAGATGCAACCTAATCTATGGTCTTTGATCATAAACTAGAAAATATTACAAATCCACAAATAGGAGACAAGATTCAGGCTAAATTTGAAACCATTATCGCTCTTTATTTGCTTTCTTTGAAATCAAATACATGAAAGATGTATAGAATACTTCATAATTCACCTAACAGACATGAACTATTTTCATAAAACTCAAAATGTTGTTCAATACAAGAAGAAATGCTGAAGAATGGTCTCTCAGTGCAAAAAATTGGAACCCCCTCAATGGAAGCAAGAAAGAAAGATATAGAAGAGAAAGAATTCCTAGATCTATTCTGAAGACGACAAGTGTCCACTTGAAATTCAATCCTATGCAACTGAGTAACCTCTTTCTTCTTTCATCCCATTTGATCTAATTTTGTTTCATCATTATCTGCAACTGATTTGCAAGATATCTCTGCTTAATGATGAAAGCTTTTTGAATCACCAAAATATCTAATAGAAAACCTCATGTAGCTCAAACTGACTAATACCTGTGCAAAAATTGACTCCAGAATCGAAAAGTTCATCTTCTCCCGATTCTGGCAATATATAACATCGCCTATCTGGCCTCTTGAAAACCTCCTGAAACTCATTTTGAAAATGACTCCTCTGCTAGAAACTCATGTTTGCACATTTGATTTTTTAAATTTGAAAAATTTAAAAAATTCTAAAGTCAAAACTTTAGAAAAAATATCTCTTGGATGACTGAATGTGCATTTTTTATAAAAATAATAATAAAATATTATTATTTTTTATTCTTTAATTTCAATTGCCTTTGAATCCGGGGTCAACCTTAAGTTTGACTAGTGCCACGTTGCATCTTCTGATTGGACTGCTCAATGCATCTGCTACGTCATCAAACACAGGACCCATTGCCACATGTCATCTTCTCGCTAACTCACTATTCTAAAACTCGTGCATCTTCCGCTTGGCGAGTAAGCGAGGACTGCTGGATGTGCCACGTGGCATAATCTCATTGCAACCGATTTGATCACGCCATATCACCTCTTTCTTGCTGCCACTTGTCATGATCTGATTCATTGACGGCATTTTGGATCTCGTCGAATTTTTATGTTTTTTACGGCAACCTCGCTACTTCGCTAGCCAAAGTTGCCAAGATTTTTCGGCTAGCGAGGTAGCGACTAGCCAGATTTTCTACCTTTTTCAATCACCTGGGATGTTGATGTCATCATTTTTGGACTGTGTTTTCGGTTAAAATTTTATCTCTTGGACCTTGCTGACGTCACCACATAGCTATCTGGGACCCGCGTGCATCATGGCTTTCAAAAGCCTCTTTCTCAATTCATTATACATAGCACACAAGATATTATTTAAAGACTTAAGACTCCTTTCCTGTGGCGAATGTGGGATATTGGTTTTTAACAATGCTTTTAAAATGAATGCCTTCCCTACGCTGAAACATGGAGGCTTTCTTCGTATGTAGGGATCTTCCTATCTTTTAGACTACTGCCATGATGCCTCTGTTTGCATTTTTTTCCTCAGACCTGTGGTGGACATGATCTTTCTTTACCATGGATGCTATACATTTATGGCATGGGTGCTTAGATCATTCTTGTCTATAGCTCTTAACTGGCATTTTCTTTTTCTTCATTTCTATTGCATTGATGTTGGCTACTCACGGCTTCTTTCTTTGCTTATTCTACCCAATGCATTATAAAATGTGGGTATCTTTTCTTCAAAATGTTGCCTATTCCTTGGAATACATTTTTACTAGCTTCTTTGTTTTTGTCATAGTCACTTCCTTGCGTGCTGGCCTGAATTCCTTTGTTGCATCGCTTGATGAGGACTGCCCATCCTATTGAGCACTGGATGCTCTTAAGTTTGCAAGCTACGGCCATTATTTAAGTTTGTTGTCATGCCCATCATGGGCCCCTTTTGAACCTGCACCATTTCTCACACCCACGCCTAAATTCCTCTCCTTCATTGGCATGCCATGTTTAGCGCTTGACTGCGGCTTTTCTATCTCTGACGACCTCATAATGCATAAGACCAGAGACATATTTAACAATGTCATAAAAAATTAAGGCATTTATTTGCAGCTGAAACTCAACCTTACTACCTATGTGGATTCTCCTTTTATATGCTCTATCGCAGGGATTAGGCAAATATCAACCATGCACCTAACAAAATCCATTCATATAATTTCATTTAGAGAGAAAAGTAGCTTATAGGATTATAAGAAAACCATAATTTAATAGCCCATTGTTGCACAATTATACACAAAGCCACCTAAACACTCCTTCGTGGTATGTACTTTCCAGTTTGGTCTTTCATCAAAGCTAGGTTGCCATGAACTCAAAACAATTAATTTTCCTTCATAAAAGCAATCTTCCTAGTAGATGCCATGAGTTGCTTTGCTTGCTATATTTTTTTACTTCATTTCGAGAGTGCTCTACTGCATACAGTTCATTACTCACAATGGCAACTAAAGGAGGTGCATGAGTAGCTTGATTGCCAGCAGGAAACATATTTGGAATTCTTCTCCAAGTTCTAGTTTGGAGATTGAATTCTTCCTCACAATTAAACAAATCCCTAGAATTTATCATCCCCCCTATTACACAAAAATTGCCATTTTTGAAAAATCTAGAACACAGTTTCCAAGGTGAATGCATTTCTGGTAAAGTTTCCCAGCTACCCAGTTCTAAATTGTAAAGTTCTATAGATTAGAGGACAACTCCATTTCTATCACACCTTCTTGCAACAATTGCAACCTCCCCATTGTTGCCTAAACTATAGCTTGCACTGTTCCTCTTTTAGCTTATTTAGTTTACCCTCTATATTCATGTGAATTGTCCTCAATGTTACTTGACCATTTTCTTCAACTCTAGTATGAAAGACTTTACATTTCATTTCAATAATGCACTGGACAACCTTGTAGGGTAGAATGTTGTGAGAAGTATGGATCCAAAGCATATTAGAAAGTGACAATCTGCAAACTGATCCCCCAAGCTTCTCAAACTGATTAGAATTAAATTTGATCATTGACTGATCATTAGAAATCAAATTTATCACCCTTTTCCAACTATCAAATTTGTGCCAGGAGCTCCTTTGACTAGCTTTAAAAACTGATCCGAACTGATAACCTGGCTTTGAAATCTAGCACACTGAATCTTTGCTCCACATACTTGCACCATGTTGAATCTCGTCTCATGAAAAATTTGAGGTCAAAAGATATTGACCATCAAAGTTGCCTTCTCAGATTTTACCTGCAAGAAAACATATCAGAAAACAACAAACTGGGTTTGGATTTGGCTTGGAAAAATAGGCAAATAGACACTTGGGAAGATGAAACTCAGGATATTGGTTCTCTGTCATGAGGACATTATGGATATGCAATTTGGGCGTATGAAAAATCATGGGACGAATTTGGTAAGTGTCTAAAGTTGGCTACCTGGATTTGCAGGACAGGAAACAATGATAACATAGTAATTTTTACAAATGGAATGGCCCTGGAAAAGTGTGCAAACAAATTCATCAAGATTTGAAAACTAGCACACTTGGAGTATTTTCAGAGTAGAATAGAAGGAAACAAACCATTCAATCTCACCTATCACGGATCATGAGTTATAATGTCACGAATAGGGGTACTGATAAATCTGCAAGTGCTGACACTAGTAAAAAGTCATAAATTGTGTTTGGAATCGCATTTGAAAACTAATCAAACGGATTTGTCAAGACTTAAAAATTGAAACATAGGAAGTCTCTGACGTCTACCATGTGATGCAAAAGGAAATTTAGCATTTTAGTCAACTAGGTAAAAGATATAATTGGTCGAACAGGGCTTCCCAGAATTTTGTACAATTTGCAAATGTGTGAAAAAAGTAAACTACCAACTTTGAGGGATTCAAAACCTAGTCAAATGAGCTCGAAACAGCTTGAAATATGAAACATAGGTTCTTGGGTATGGATATTAGACACTTCCAAACCAGAAAATCTAGAAAAAATTTTGGGTGGAAGATATTCAGTTGCAAACACAGCTTCCTGTTGCTATTTGACACTTGGTGTAAAATGCAGATTTGTAAAATGCTCAAAACAGGACTTCGCCAAATGACTTAGAGTGATAAATTATCATCATGGAACACTTAGACACGCTGAATGAAAGGTGTTAGAAGCATTAAACACCTCTTGGGGCTCAAACTGACAGCCGGGTACAAAGTCATTTAAAAGCATTTATAGGACCAAATTTTCAACCATGCTCAAAATTAAGGCTACAATTTTGAGCGTCAACATATTCCAAGTAATTTGAATTCAACTATGGAAAAGTTTCCTGAAATTAAATTAAATAAGATAAAGCCCAAGATTCCCTTTAACTAATAAATCATAATATTCCAAAATAACTTTGGCAATAAATACAAACCTCTAAATGTATAGACACACTCAATAGTCTAATCATGTAATGTAAGTGAGTCTAGATTTATTGAATCATCGGAGGGTTTAATAAATCAATTAAATAGGACACATCAACCATGCAAGGATGACATTGGCTAGGTAAGAACAATTGAATCACTAACTCCATGTGTGACTGTTAGGGATATAAATCCTACACATTGAACAACATGATCAAGTGCAATTGCATATACTAATATAGTCACAAAGATAAATGTATTAAATCACATAAAATAACCATTTATTTAAATCATTCATTAAATCATAAAATATCTCAAAGAAAGAATGAAGTAAATAGTCATAGCAACAAATCAAAGTATCTAGGATCCAATAAGTCCATCATATAATTATAAACAAAATATATGCCCGAATACAAAATAACTAGATATCAATGTAAAGAATCATTTCACATCAATAAGCATCATCACACAAATATGATCAAACTAAAAAACATAGCATCTAACATCTATGATACTGGTAAATCAAAATAAAGTATCTGACCATCGGGTCGTCTCTAATGTTCTCAAATATGAGTATCAATGTATTTCTCAAAACCAAAATAATGAGGTATATAACACAAACATGGGAGACACTACATGATGATTGAGAATAATCACACAAGAGGGATAAATCACCACACAGTGCTAAGGAATACATCATCCTACCAGTGCTAGAGAACACACTCACACACATTAATCAGTATATTATGAATAACCTCATGCATATGTAGACTACAATAATTTCCATAATTATTTTCCATGCCATGCAACATTTAGATATACAACAATTTTACTAAAAATTTTGAAAGCTTAAGAAGCAAGTAAATTGGGGACATAAGTCATTAACATAAATGATCTAATATAACACCTACTTCATTTCAATGATTCATAGTATACACTCATTTATTAATGAAAGGAACCATTTCATTACTATATTGACATAACTCAGAATCACAAATAAGATTCATTTAGTTATGTACAATAGAAGAATACAAGGAAAATAATACACCTAACTCCACAAGGAGAAACAAAACATATGTTCAAAGCTAACACATGGACACTAATCAATAGCTCCATCTTAGAGGTTCATTTAAACAACCAATCATGCTAAGGAACATTGATTCTATCTGAATAAAAAGGAAGAACTCACTTCCTTCTGGTCACACTTCTCTAGTCACATCTATAGGACAAGAAAGTCCATCAAAAGTAGATACCCAAGCAACAAAACACATGAGCTCTCAAAGAGGTAGTGGAACTCACACAATCACAACATCAACCTCATGGGAAACATATACACAAAGATCCAAATGTTTGAAACTAGGCTCTAATATCAAATGTAATGCCCCACTTAGAGATCCTTAGAACATGGATAAATAAAAGCCAATACATTTTTTTAAAAGGTATTAAGCATGAATACAAACATTGTCAACATGCAATTGATCAAAAAGATCATAGTGGAAGACTTAACAACTAATCCAAGCAACTAGTGATTTCCAAGCATCACTACTTACCAATGCACCCAAAGCCATCTAAGAAAGTTTACCCAAAATAGAAACCATAAATCTCTAACTTGTCAAGACCTAGGACAACCCTAGAGGGTATCCAAAACACCTTTTAAATCTCAAGAAAAAAATCTAGAGATACCTATTGTTTTCTTAAGCCATTTTTTGCATACAAATCAAGTGATAATTTTCTAGTGTCTTAAGACACTATACAACACTACTAGGCAATACTTTCTATTATTTTACAATATTTCTTACAAATACTAGGCAATACTTTCCAATATCACACAGTAAACTTTACTTTTACCATGTAATACTTTACCAGTGTTGCATGATAGAACTTTCTATTGTTGTCCGATACTTTCCAGTATCACACAATATTTCTTCCTATAGCTATGTGATACTTTTCTAGTATCATCCAATACTAAACCAATGTCACCTATTTTTACAAGGAAAATCCCAACAACAATTCTAGAAGGAAGATAGAAATAGAACCTCCACATCAAGGAGTATCGAAACTACTTTAGTCGAGGCACAAATACTAGAAAGCATAAAGGAGATTAAGTATCTCTAACATCTAATCCACAACATGTAATATCTAGCATCTAATGTAATCATGCAAAAAGAAACATCACAATGAACATACATGTTCATAAATCAAATATCACAAGAAGGAAAGACAAGCAATGAAACACCAAACTAGAAACAACCGTACTCATTTCCTCCCATCTGTAATAGCAACATGAGACCTCAAAGGCCCTAGCCATCCCTTGAGAATGAATCTAAAATTCCCAACAAGATAGTAAGAGTTTTGTCATGTTATTATTCTTACCAATACTATCAATAACAACATAAGGGGAAAATACACCTAATCATGCTAATCTATCAATAGCAACACTATCCAAAGAAATGGTAAGGAACCTAAACTAGACCATAAGATAAAAAATCATTGTAAGGAATGCATAGAGTAACAACTATTATGATCTAAACATGATAAAAAATGCATCCAAATTAAAATATAAATAAAAAGGAAACATACTCTAGATGCATTGAAGTACCAAGTAAATATCCAACATCAGTCTCGAATTAGAAATAGAACATGTCTATATACCAGTCGCCAATAGTGGTATAGGTATCTACACCTCCTAACCATGTGATAACCCATAGACCTAATCCTATCATGTTGATTAAGATAAAGACCCAACCACAATCACACAATACAATCATCCATGGCTAACACTAACACCAAACAATATAAAGTACTAAAACCAAGATCATGAGAAAATGCATTACAACAGGACCTATTTAGACACTCTATGGGTCTAATATGTAGGGACTCTAGTGAAGAGTAGGTTTCTTGGGACAACCAAGCTCAACATCATTACAGACCATTTTCCTCAGGACTCACTCGAGAGGCCAACGTGTTGTGTCCTTGGATGAGCTATGCTGATAATGTGGTATTTTATTATCTTATTTAATTACCTATAAATTTATTTGATTATCACTTAATTAGAAACTTCTTAACATACACCTCACTAGGAACATGACTTGAGGTTATGAGAGAAGCCCCTCCACATTGACCTACCCTACACACCCATATTCATCACATGATGAGTTCTTATAGGCAATGCAATTTCCTAACCCAACCCCAATGAACATAACTCAACTGATAAGCAACTGGGAGCTTGGGTCTTGCAAGAACGCAACAAGTGAATAGTCATGTGCTCATGTATGGGCACACCAAATACATGATGATCATAAACAACAAGGGCTATATGAGAGCCAATAAAAATACCAAGTATAACATGATCATTCAACCAACCTATATCCATGAGTACAGATTCTATATGAATCCCAATGAACAATAAATCACCAAGCATCATGAACTTACTCAACCAACCTAAATCTGGGGTTATAGATTCTACATGAATCCCAATATCCATGAAGGGGAAACATAAAATGCAAGGAAAGATGGAATACAATCTATTTCCACCATATGAGGAATTAATGCCGAAATCCCAACAAAATATGGGTGGCATGCAAATTGAGGCAAGAATAAAAAGCCCAAAAATCAAAGTTCTTGGATAGCATTAAAACTAAAACCTCAATTCAAGAATAGGATCACAAGACCAAGGGTCCAATAAAATTCACCAAATAGGCACAAATTCCCAATCTAGGGAATTTAGCAAAACACAAAAATCAACAAAATCCATTATGGAAACACAAGTTCAGATTGGGAAATAAATTACTCTAGAATGTCCTATAACCATTCTCATCCCATGATCTTAATCATTAAGGAAAGCGCTACAAGATCAAAACTCTAAATAAGCTAAAAAAATAAATGGGTAAAAACCCCGATGACATGAAAAACAAGACAATGCCAAAACATTGAAAACAAAAACATCTTAGAATTTGACAAAATTGAAAACCTACTAATAAAATGTACCCAACATCACATTTTTCAAATAAAATAATTGACCTAAACATTTAATGAAAATCTAGTAGCATAACAACACTTAAACTTGCTTTTCTAATTTCATACAAAATAGAAATGCTCACCCTTCTCCAACCTATATATGATACTTTAGTATGTTAGAAACACTAAATTAAAACAATCAAAAAACATTTGCATCCTAATTTAACATAACTTCATGAGAGACAAAGTGAAGTCCTCAAATGAGAATATGAGCCATGGATAGGCTCGCTCAATGAGGATGATCACTTGATGTAGACGTGTGTCTAATAGCTAAGATGGCTTGATTATGTATGTATGCTCAAATGCTCAAATGGGCTTCAATGGAGGATTTTTGATAGATTTTGGTGAATGGATTTGATGTAAAAATGGCTTCTCGAAATGGCATTATAGCTTTACTTTCTAGATTGTGTTAAAATGGCTTGGGAGAGGATTCCTTAAATAGACAAATGGCTTGAGAGATCAAGGGCTAGGATGCAAGGATGGGAGAAAGCTTATGGAAGGTTTAGATTGAATGGGAGGAGAGCACATGGATTGTGCTTCCTTACAGCCAATCAAGGAGTGACACATGCCACAGGGTCATTGGTTAGAGAAAGAGGGGTCGAGGGGTCAACAAAGGAGGCTCAAAGCTCATAAAGACCCTCATAATGGCTTGTAAGAGCAATGAATGGGCTTGTAAGAGTCATTTATGGCTTTGTGGGCTTCATAAAGTTTTATGGTTGGGATATTTATGAGAGAGTTGAGATATTTTGACTTGAGTTGGATTAAGAAAGTCTTAAGCTTGACTTAGGAATGTGCAAATGATTAAGGCTTGGATTAGGCTTGAGTTAAGATTAGATTAGGCTTGTTAGAGATGGGCAAGTGGATGGCATTTAAAGATGGTGGGTGAAAGAGGAGATATTTGTTAACTTTGGCTTGGGTTAGCAAGTCTTAACCCATGTTTAGGGAATGTGACAAGGTTGGGGGGGATTAGGATTAGGGTCAAAGATAAGGATTGACATCTTCTAGAAGATTCTAGGCTTTGGATGAGGATGAAGACTTTCTAGAAGAGTCTAGAACTTCCTAGGATGAGGATAAAGACTTTCTAGAAGAGTCTAGAACTTCCTAGGATGGGGATAAATAAGGTTTTTAGGAAATAAATAAAGTTTTATTTATTTCAAGGGTTTGGGTTGAGGAGCTATTTATTAAAATATTTTTAATAAACATGAGGATTAATATTTAATCTTAATTAAATATTTTTAATTAAGATAAAGGGATTTAATGGCATAAAAATAAATAAATTAATTAATAAATGATGATGTCATCAGGGACTTTTTCAAAAAATAAAAATACTTTATTTTCTAAAGGATTTAGGTGTCTACATTTTGCCCCTCTTTGACATAGTGTTGAGATAACACTATTTCAAAGAAATTTGAATATAAACAACATGAGGAAGATGTTTTAACAAAAAATTTGCCCTAGTCTTGGATAAGAAGGAGAGACTAAACTATGAGATGCCCCCTCAAGAAGGCAGTGGGGAGAGAAAATGGGGCTCGACGGCTTCTTGAAAAATACAAGAATCTAGGATAAGCAAGGAGACTAAGATTGGCAAAGAGAAGGGGCTGAATTAGCTCAAACTCTCACTATGGGAGAATGATAAAGGAGAACTTGATTCACAAGAAGAAGCAAGCTTAAGACTTTAGGGAAGGTGGAGGATGAAGGAGCAGAGTGCTATAGAAAAGGAATCTAGGATAGGGAGAAGGATGAAGGGATTATAAAGCTGATGCAACAAGATTTCAAAGAGTCGGATTGGTGGAAGATGGGTTTCAAAGATCCCTAGGACTAGGATTGTGGATCTCAAAAGATGAGGTTTTGTGGATTGATTAGATTGGTGGATCCCTAAGACTAGGATTGTGGATCACTAAAGCTAAAAGTAAAGATTGATTCAAAGAGATGCTGATGCATAAGCTAGGGTAGGAGAGACAGATGTTGGATATGGATGGGGGATAATGGAGATGAAGGGAATCCATTGAAGCTTTTTGAGTAGGGGGATACTTTAAAGAGAAGTACCACCATGTATTTAAGCACTAGATTTGCTATAGGATTGTTGGTTAATTGCCAAGGTTACCAAGAACATCGAGGCCATGTCACCAACTGTCTAGAGGATTGATGGACTGACTTGAAACAAACACACAAGGATTTCTCTAGCATCACACATGAAACCCAGAGGAAATAGCGTGGAACCAACATTGGGTAACCCACAAGCAAAAAAGAAACAAACAAAAGACTTGATCAAAATCGTACTCTCAGAGTGCCCCAATTCGTAGCATACCATGATATGGAAGATCATGGCAACCTTGAGGAGGGAACAAAAAGATTGCTTTGAATAGATACTTCAAGACCCAAAAGGGAAGATTCCAAATCAAAAGAAAGCAGAAATCCAAAAGAGAACCGTTTGCCAATGAGATGGATAGGATGAGGTACTAACAGACCAAGATCAGACATGAGGAAAGCTATATCCTATAAGGATCTATCAGAGAGCACCTAAGCTAGTGGATTTGGATGTGTGATGCACTTGGCAAGCTAAACTAAGAAGGATAAATATTTGGTGATAGGAGATCTAGCTAAAGGATGCAATGGAATAGCTAACCAAGATTTGTACGATGTGTACAAGATGCTGATCAAGGATGAACTAACACGAAAGCTAGATAGATACAATGGCACTAAGCTAAAGAGGATGTACAAGATGACAGACTAAGATATGGTACAAATGTAAAAGTTGTTTTGGACAAGATTGGATATACAATCTATGATACAAGGTATGATACAAGCATTGGATATAAGATTATTTACAAGCTGTATAGGAGCTCCAGATGATAAGATAGCGGGATGGCTCAAGTTGGTGTAAGATGCAGAAGCTAAGGATGAGGTGATAGCAGAAGATATGGATTTGGAAGGATGCATCCAATGATGATGATAGATGTGCAACCAAGGATGGGGACAATGCTAAGGTTGGTGGTAGCTAAGTTGATAGGTGGCACTAGAGTGAATGGCTAACAAGAGGATGACATTGGATTTGCATGAGGATAGCCTAGAAAAAGATACCAATAACAAGGGAGGATGGACAAGACAATATCTCCAAGGAATATAGCGCCGCTAGTCAGAAGATGACATGTGAAAGGATGTCTTATGATGGATGTGATAGGATTGAAGCTAGGATGGAAAAGCTGAAGGTGCTAGGGAGATGGATGATAGCTGGGATGATGGGGTGAGGTTACAGAAGATAAGTGGATAGTGATAGATAAAAGCTAGAGGATGAAAGATAGGTGGATAAATTGGAAGATGGAGCTAGATGGCAAGATGTGACCAAAAGCATGAGGATGATAGGCTAAGTTGGGGATGGCTAGATTACACATGACACTTGTTTGCCAAGTTTTCATCATAGTACTTGTCCAAGGTGCTTGAATTGCCAAGTTTTCACCAGTGGATGCTTTATTTTTCTCTATTTTTTTGACTTTTTGAATTTGGACTTAGCTGGAATGATTTTGGCTTTCTTCAGCTATTTTTGGCTTTTTTGGGATTTTTCACTGGCTGTTGGAATGTTCAATTTTGTTGCTAGCTGTTGGTACATCGAATGTGTGATTTATGCAATAGATCAGATTAGATGGGATTGATGGTAGGAGATGGAGGGATGGAAAGGTTGGAAAGGAGCATGAGATGGGGATGCTTGCAAGATCAACATTGGCACATGTTGGGATGGGTGTGAAAAGAGCATGTGGGGGATAGATGGTTGATGCCGGCTTGATGGAGGATTTGCAGAAGCGCACTTGGGGATATAGGTACCCAAGATGGAGTTAGGAGATGGGGGATATGAGTCACTAGATGGGGGATTAGCCATGGTGGATGTCATTATGCATTGGGTTTCAACTTTTTTTTTCTTTGGGATCCACATGGTTTTGGATTTTCTTTTCATAGGCTTTTGCATTGTTTTGCATTCTTTGATTGGATTTTTCCTTTTTGGAGTATGTCTTTTAGAATAGACATATGATTGCCTAGGATGTAGATTTTTAGCTCTATGCATTTTGAAGTTGGCATTCACATTGTTGTGGTAACCATTGGGAAGATGGTTATGAGAAGCTTTGTGATATGGAGAGGATATGTAGGAGCTTATAGTGGGAGGATGATGGATGATAGGTAGAGAGATGTGCCTTTGTTGATCCTGAATAAGAATGAAAGGAGTGGGATATTTATGCTGGATGATAGGAGGATGGTTGATGGTAGATTTTGGTACATATGGACCCAAAATGGATTTAGCAAATGAAGGGGGGATATGGTAGGTTGTTTTGGGTTGCAAAGATGGTGGAGGGTGGAAGACATAAGATTTCTTGAAGGAGTGATGGGAGGCTAGCATGGTGGGCCTGGAGATAGGCTTGGTTTGGGGGTGGCATGTACCAACACTTTTAGATGGTGAGCCTTTGGATACATATCCAAGACCATGAAATCTTGGATTCTCTTTTGCAATAATATGCTTTCTGATTCCTTGTTCTTGTGGTCCTCAACCTTGACCTTGATAATGCCATCGATTGAGCATTTGAACAAGTTGAGGAAACTTTTTGCTTGTAGAAAATGGTAGAAGTGCTTTATTAGGTGTACTGCAATGGGGAGATATTGTTCTTAATTATTCTGCTGAGAGGGGGCCACCATGGATGAATGTATGTGAACCAAGAGGGTAGATTATAGATGGTGGAATAGCTTGGATAGGTGGTAAGATGGAAGCATGGAGCGGAGGAGATGGTAGGATAGGATCTTGATTTAGCTGATGGGATGAAAAGATATCCTGCAGTAGAGGAGGTATGGCTTGAGGTTTTGTAGATGGAGGGGATGGTAATTGCACTATGGATGGAAGACATGGTACGATGATATCTTCATTTATTCTTTGGGAGATGTCAACATGCTTTTGGGTAGGATCTTGATAGGATTGGATTGGAGTGGATGGTGCGATAGGAGGTGAAGGGATGGATTCTTCAAAGGAAATGGATGGATAGATGAGAGATTTAGTAGTGGAGATGGGTGAGTAGAAGATGGATTCATAAGGGTCATTACGAGAGATTTGGGAAATGCTTGGAGGTGATGTGGATAGGATTTGGAAGGATTTGATAGGTGGCAGGATTTTGATGCTTGCAGGAAGTGGAAGGATTTTAAGAAATTTGATGGATGGTATGGGGATGATAGCTATTAGAGATGGAGGTGATATTATAGATGGGGAAGCTTCATTACTGACTACTTCACATGGTTGGATTAGATGACATGGCTTATTGACTGTCGGAGGTAGCTTTTCTTGTATTTCCTCTAGGAGATTCCTGGGAGACTCGTGTGTCTGAGGTGGAGGTGGTGGATTGATAAGAATAGCTGGTGTGATGGGGGTGGAATATTGGAAGCTTGGTTGATTGAGTGATTGAGGAGAAGCTCAGATATGAGATGGCATGACTAGATAGTTTTGAGGAATGCTTGGATTTTGGGGGATGGTTGGCGAAAGGCATCTAAGGCTCTCAAGATACCCGTCATAGTCAACAAGATTTTCATCATCATTGGAATAGGATGTAGTGGGAGAAAGGACAATGAGACCAAACTCATCATGATAGGGTTGGGATTTCATGTTTTGATGATGGGTTGGATGGGGATGGGGTCTCACATATGGATCAACACGAAAGCTCATGGTTGGATTTGGATTAAGCACAGATTTTGGATTGGCTGATGAAAGATTTCCTAGGGAGAGTCAAAGCTACATGAAAAACCTAAGGAGGATTGGCTAGAGATTTTTGGCTTTCCTATGGATGGAAGACTTCAAGGGCATGCTGTCAAAAAGTGAGAGTTTTTCTTTCATATATGTAGGATTGGTGGCTTTTGGTGTCAACTTGAGGATAGACAAATGATCCTATGGGCATGACACGAGATTGACCACTTGTGGATCCCAACCTTTAGCTTAAGGTGATGAGGGATGACAACTGACAAGGCTAGATTACCCTAGAAAAAGCTCTGTCAAAGGGATAACCTTGAGGAGATTGAGGGATTTGGATAGATTGATTGGATAGCAAACTTTGGCAGAGTAACAACAATTCCTTAAAAGCTTGGGTGATTTTGGATTAGGTTGCTAGTTGGCTGGGGGGATGATTTGGATGGACTTTGGATTTGGGATTGTTCTAAAGCAAAGAACTAGATAGATTTGGTTGTGGCAGGGGAGCTTGGATGATTTTCTGATGAGACAGTGACTACACTAAGTTTGCCTTGAGCTGGGAGATTTTTTCTTTTCTGGGATTTTGACCAAAGTTGGCAAACATTCATTCAAAAGCTATGAACAAACAAGTAGACAAAATTTTTGAGCAAGCACGTCAAACACACCAACATCCTAGGAAGCTTTCTACAAGGATGAAATTTTGTTTAGTTAGGGAGTCCTCGATATATGAAAAGTACGTGAGGCCCAAATCTGTAGATGAAACCAAAAAGATGTCACATAGCCGAGAGGAGCAGTAACCCACTTCTCGTCTTTCACTTCTTAAGGGTATAAAGTTCCTTGAGGCTTAGCCTGAGTGACATAATTTTGATCCCAAGAGAGGTGTCTTCCCGATCTTTATACTCCACCAGATTGCTGGAGTTGAGGGCATCCCAAGGGGTGATGAAATCTCTGAGCAAGCCTCCTAAAACTTAAACAAGATTTTGGATCCTAATCTTATGTAGCCAAGATGGCCTTGAAAGAAAACAAGGGGAGAGAAGACTTGGATGATCTTGGGCTAAAAGATAGAGTTCTTTTCCAACTGACGCTTAAGTTTTTTGATCTAGAATTTTTGAAAACACATGTGATTAAGATGCAAAGGTTCAATTCTAATTTGAAATGCACCAATAAAAGAGAAGTGATCGAAGAATGAATACACCAAGAAGATTTAGGGTCAACAAAAAGTAAACTCGCATGCTTGGAGGCCCTCCACGTCAAGTATCGATTGATTTTCTTTAAGGCATTCAAGATTGAGTGTGAGTTTTTTTTAAGCCCAAAACAAAGATGTGTGTAAAGCTTGATTTTAAGTGCACACCTGGAGGCCCTCCACATCAAGATTTGTTCAATTTTTATGCCCAAATGAAGTGTCAGCAAGACTAATGTGCATTCAAAAAATTTTCTATCTTAGAAAAACCAATAAAAACTCAAGTGAGTGCAGTTTGATTTTTGTGGAGCACTTAATACCTTCTTAGGTAGACCCATCCCCATATATAGTGCTGATATTGCAACCAATGGTTAGAATGATGGGTGATTAAAGAAGGTGAGTCCAACAACAAATTCACTCAAAGTGTCTTTATTTGTTTTTATAACTTAGAAAGTTTCTAAAATGTGGATTCTTTTTATGCCCCAAAAGATGATTATTTGATCTATGGCATTCAAGATTCGATTTTTTGGTTTAATCATGCATTCATAAAAAATAAAAAAAATAAAAAATAAAAAAATAAAAAAACTTGATTTTAATCCATGGCACTCAAGAGTGATTTTAGCAACATGCATTAAAAGACAAGTGATTAAACATTCAATTTTTTTTCCTTTGAGCATTCATGATTGAGATTTTGCGTGTTGTTTTAAAAACTTTGAAGTGCTTTGTTTTAACCTTAGATCATTCAAGATTGTTTTGGACTCAAAAGTCAAAATGAATCTTGGACTTTGGTTTTCATTCAAAATTTTGTGTTCTAGTTTGCATGTTTTAAGCCTAAAAAAATGATATTCCTAGATTGTTTTGATGCATGAAAAACCTAGAAAACATTCAAGATTTTGCAACAAGACATTTGTTTGGAACAAATAACAAAGCTTTTAGGACAATTTTGGCAATCATTTAGGACTCTTTGTTTTCATGAGATTTTTAAAATAACTTTAAGATATTTGCAAATGAGGTTCATTTTATCATTGATTGATGCTTTGAGTTTGATTTAGATTTTAGTGTGCACTTAGTGTTGATTTTGAACCTTTTGAAATGGAAACTTGAAGTTCTTTTTAAATTTTCAAAAATGAAGTGTTCATAACTTTGCATGAATGCATCTAAAACCTTAATGTTGCAAGGATGAAAATGACTGGATTGGTTTAGTTTCACTTGTTAAAAGATTTTTTTTTTTTTGCAAATTTTTAGTTTTTAATGGATTTAAGTATGATTTGGGGGTTCATTTTAAGAACTTAAAAAAAAGTGTGTATGATTTTGCTTCCTTAAAAAAAAAAGGCCAAGATCCCTCAAGAAGAAGAAGAAGAAGTAGATGGAATAGAAGAAGAATATAGACAAGAAGAGGAAGAAGAATTCCAAGTGCACTGTCCACCTATAAGCTTGAAAAATCTGCAAACACTATGAGATAGACTATGAGTTCCTTTGTCTTCTTCATGCTCATGTGGACCTACAAAACCAATTTATACAATCCTACCAATCACAAAAAGAAGCAAAATTAGCCAAAATTAGCAAATGACATACAAAGCTTGACTAAAAAAGCTAATGAAGATGACCCATGTGGGGTCCCACCGAGCGTGCCAAAATGTATATGTTACTTTAGTATGTTAGAAACACTAAATTAAAACAATCAAAAAGCATTTGCATACTAATTTAACATAACTTCATGAGAGACAAAGTGAAGTCCTCAAATGAGAATATGAGCCATGGATAGGCTCTCTCAATGAGGATGATCACTTGATGTAGAGGTGTGTCTAATAGGTAAGATGGCTTGATTATGTATGTATACTCAAATGCTCAAATGGGCTTCAATGAAAGATTTTTGATAGATTTTGGTGAATGGATCAGACGTAAAAATGGCTTCTCAAAATGGCATTATGGCTTTACTTTCTAGATTGTGTTAAAATGGCTTGGGAGAGGATTTCTTAAATAGGCAAAGGGCTTGAGAGATCAAGGGCTAGGATGCAAGGATAGGAAAAAGCTTATGAAAGATTTAGATTGAATGAGAGGAGAGCACATGGATTATGCTTCTTTATAGCCAATTAGGGAGTGACACATGTCACTGGGTCATTGGTTATAGCAAGAAGGGTTGAGGGGTCAACAAAGGAGGCTCAAAGCTCATAAACATCCTCATAATGGCTTGTAAGAGCAATGAATGGGCTTATAAGAGTCATTTATGGCTTTGTGGGCTTCATAAAGTTTTATGGTTGGGATATTTGTGAGAGAGTTGAGATATTTTGACTTGGGTTGGATTAAGAAAGTCTTAAGCTTGACTTAGGAATGTGCAAATGATTGAGGCTTGAATTAGGCTTGGGTTAAGATTAGATTAGGTTTGTTAGAGATGGGCAAGTGGATGGCATTTAATGAGGGTGGGTGAAGGAGGAGATATTTGTTAACTTTGGTTTGGGTTAGCAAGTCTTAACCCATGTTTAGGGAATGTGACAAGGTTAGGGGGGGATTAGGATTAGGGTCAAAGATAAGGATTGACATCTTCTAGGAGAGTCTAGGCTTTGGATGAGGATGAAGACTTTCTAGAAGAGTCTAGAACTTCCTAGAATGAGGACAAAAAATTTCTAGAAGAGTCTAGAACTTCCTAGGATGAGGATAAATAAGGTTTTTAAGAAATAAATAAAGTTTTATTTATTTCAAGGGTTTGGGTTGAGGAGATATTTATTAAAATATTTTTAATAAACATGAGGATTAATATTTAATCTTAATTAAATATTTTGAGTTGGGATTAGGGGTAGGAAATGATGGAATTAGCCTTTAATCAAAATTAAAGAAGGATTAGAATATTTTGGAAGAGGTTAGTGGTCTTAAAGAAATTGGTCAAGATTCAGGCAAAAAATAAATAAATTATTTATTTTGGGATTTTTGGTCAATTTATTAATTAAATAATTAATAAATAAGGAAATAATGTTTAAATAAGATTTAAACATTTTTTGGAGGGATTCCTTAATTAAATATTTTTAATTAAGATAAAGGGATTTAATGGCATAAAAATAAATAAATAAATAAATAAATTAATTAATTAATAAATGATGATGTCATCAGGGACTTTTTCAGAAAATAAAAATACTTTATTTTCTAAAGGATTTAGGTGTCTACACAACCAAGTGATATGAATGCATAAAAATTGAGGGGAACACTAGTTAACCACTTCCTGACATTTAGCAACAAGAAACAAAAGCTAAAATTGAGTAAAACCAATAAAACTCAAAAGCCTTACTTTACAGCCAAGACAGAAAAATGAGAAATACCATCGTAAAATAATGGGATGTCAAATCAGATGAAATCAATGGCATAGTGGAGAAATCATGATACGAATCTAATGAGGTTGACCTCACAATAATCTGCTGAGCCAAACTCCATAAATGAGAAAAACACCAATTTCTCAAAAGAGGTTTTGGAGGAACTTCCTCCAAAATCCTCAAATAACCAAGTGAGAAGTGAGACTAAACTCACTTTAAGCCAATATATGCACTTTTACAAAGTGACATATAAATTAGATTATTTCAATTAAATAATCTAATTTACTCCCTTAACCCAAATTAAATTAGGTGATTCCAATTAAATTATAATCTAGCTATGGAAAATTAACTAGCAATAAAATAAAGATTAAATCAAATAATTTAAATACCTCTAACCCATTAAACATCATCTAATCTAATCTATTATGCAACCAATGTAGAATCCTAAATGCACAGACAGGCTCATAAGTCTAATCACATATTGCAATTGAGTCTAAAATTATTAAATCAATGGAAGGCTTAATTAATCAATTAAATAGGATATGTCAACCATATAGGGATGATAATGGCTAGGTAAAAATAGTCACATCACTAACTTTGTGTGTCACTATTGAGGATATAAGTCCTACACAATAAACTAATACAATCAAGTATATATGCACAATAATAATAGTCGAAGTGATAATTACATGAAATTATGTACTTAAAGCATCTAATTAATTTCATTTAAATAATCATTTAAATATCCTACTTGTATAAATTACTTAATTGAAAAGGTAAATATTCGTAGCACATGTTGTGATTTCACAATGCACACCCCATTTCACTTAGAAATGAGGACCCTCTAGCATAGCTTTTGGCTTTTTAGATCCTCAGTCTAAGGTTTGAGTCCTTTTTAGGGTTTTTTAGTCTGTTTACCTAGTCTGGGTCTCTGCATGAGAACCCATTTTACTCAAAACTAGAGTTTTTTGAGGAAGAAATTCATTTTTTTTTAAAGGGGTACACTAGCACACTTAGCACACCTAGTGCACCCCAAAAGGTGCGTTAGTGCACCAAATACACTAGTGGGAGCACTTCCCTTTGGAAGTGCACACTGGCACACATGTACAAATGTACAGGTTTCCAAAGGTGCACTCTAACCAGGGCCTATAAAAGCTCGGGGCCCCTCCTTTTTTCCTTCAATTATTTTCTCCTTCTTTCCTTCGGCGAGTACACCTCTGCAACCCTAGAGGTGTGCTAAGAAATTCACCAGCTACACACATAACAAAAAAAAATTAAAAGTAGCCAAGGTAAAGGTACACAACTTTTTTGTAAAACACTTTAAAAATTTTAAAAACCTAAACCTTAAAAAACCAACACATAGTTAAAGATGTGCACATGTGCACCTTTCAAAGGCTAACCTTCCCCTAGATAAAGTAAGAGTGTGCACATAGTGCATTCCAAAAGGTGTGCTATGTGTGCATCCTTTTTCTACCCTTTCTTATCACCCTTGACATGTTTTGCACTATAAGGGTGCACACTTACCACACCTCACAAGGTGTACACTCTTAGTGTTAAAGGTTTTATGGGTGAAAGCACACCTAGTGCACCTCTAAGGTGTGCAAGGTGAGACTTTTTTGTTTTTGAGACATGTTTTAAGGATTTTAAGGTGTTTTTATTAGGTTTTTTGAGATTTAGGGTTTCTAGTTTATGCTTTTGTCATAATTACGATACATTTTAATTAATTTTTGGCAGATTAAATGACTCCCTCATCATCCTCCATCTCTCCAACTATTGCCCCAAAACTAGTGGTCTTCATATTCCTAGGTGTTCTAGCAAAGTCACGCTTCCAGGATGAATTTTCAAAGATCTAGGACTTTGAGCTCAACCATATCGACTAGAATGTGTTCCTAGTTTTAAGAAACAAACTAGCTGAGAGGTCTCTAATGGTATCTAGATTTATTAGATTAGGGTTAGTAAAAGTAACATCACACCCAGTATAAATACAATCTTCTGAGTTGATCATGACATTGGTGGAGAACTATCTTTCAAAGGAAAGGGTTGTGAAAAGTATAATTGGAGAGATCATCCTAGATTTGAGGCCTAAGAATATAGAGAAGGTATTCCATCCTCCAAGAGAAAATTAGTATATCAGGTTAACATATCATCAAGAAGAAAGGTGGTATAGAGAGCATGGATAGGAAGTATTAGAAATCATCCAATCTTCATATCTCATTGATAAGACTCCAATTGGATGAAAAGTAGGAAAACTAAATATGACAAGGGGCTATATGAAAGATGATATTGGACATTCTATAGTATTCTTGAGTAGAGTCATGCTATTACTAGCATCAAGACACCTAAACATATGGATGGTACACTTCATTAAGACCATCAAAATAGTGAATATTTCAATTGATTGGGCTTAAATTCTTGGTGAGAATTTAGATGAACAACTAATGATGGTCAAGAACAACCAAAGGTTCTATATGAAATCTTATTTTGTGTATCTGTTAGCTAGAAGAGCAATAGATTATCCAAGATTGTTCAAAAGGGGAAACTTGCAAGATCCAAACACATGGCCTTATGTGGTATACCCCCAGTTGGTAAGAAAAGAGCTTTCATAGCATAGTAAGGAGTATAGAATAGTGAATGATGCCTTCATTTTTGAAATCATCCAGCTCATTAAGGGAGATAATGTGAAAAGAATGTCAAATGTGGCATTGGCAAATATGACAAAAGTCAATGCCTACTACATCTAACATAATACATTCACTTATTTGAGGTTAGAAGGTATGACTATTGATCCAAATAAGCTCCCTAGGTATCTATAAGATATACTCAAATTGCCAGATATTGCAAGACAACTCTTGTCTACATATGAGAGAGTAAGGAAGAAACATAAGATGAATTGGGTATGGCCCATCACTATAGCTCCCTTTGGTGTTGTTTGGAAGAAGGATATTGTGACTTTTTGAGTCTGAGTGGGATAAATATCCCTTGGAGGATTATAACTCTCCTCATCCTTGTTTTGATAACATTGGTAGAGTTTAGTGCTTGGAAGGGAAATAGTTCCAACATGAAGATGCCATAGAGGATCATTGGATGAATGCAATGGATGACTATGAAATCTGAATAAGGGATTATTATAGGATGACCCTCTATTTTGTAGTCTGTGCCTTGAAAATAAAGGTCCCTTTAATAATAGTATAGTAAGACACTGAAGAGGTCCTAGATCCTTTGTACAATAAAGATAAGATATCTGATCAACCTCTTATTAATGAAAAGATTGATCAAGAAGAAAATGTAGATATAAATCATAGGGTGAGGCATCTCATCCAATTAACCAAGGATTGGATTAAAAGACCATTCCATCTAGATCCAATTCTACAAACCATAGTTTTCCAAGCTACAAACCACCCAACAAAAGGTAGAGGAGAAAAGGTGATAGTGCCCACATTCACAACTTAGTCTCTAGTAAGCCTAGAAATAGTGCATCAACTTGATAGAGAAGTTGGATACTTTAGGGAACAAAAGGTTAAAGGTAAAATTAAAAGAACTTCCCCCTAGCAAGCTGAGCCTAGAGAAGAGGCAACTCAAGTACTAGAACACCAAGGGGCAAAAAATGTATAAGTTATCTAGACTCGAGATAATCTACTAGAAGGAGCTGAAGTAGAAGCATAGGAAGTGTCTCATCCTGCACAAGAGAAAGAAGCATCTGTGTTAGCTCTCAAGAGAAGAAAGATGAAACTCTAGTTAATAGGAGAAAAAATGTGATAAGAAAGGTTATTCCTTTTCCATCAATTCCAAGAGTTATTCCAGAAGAGGAGGAAGAGAATGATAAAGATAAAGAAGATAACCTTCCCTTGAGTCAAAAGACTCATTTTTCTAGAGCTACAAAGATAGAATAGACAAGAAGCTCTACTATAATACCATCATCCATTCCTACATAGCCTATTCAAGCTATAACTTCAGAAGATGAATTACAAAAATTGATTGATGAGCAAGAGGATGAAGGGGTTGATGTCTTTCAAATGTCAGATTTGATTTCATGCCTAAAGGCACTAAGCTGGTAGGCAACAAGATAAGGGATACTCTGAAAAATCAACATCTACAAGAGGATTTTAGTCAATTGCCACCTTAGAGACTAGGATCTTTGAGTGCTCAACTATCACCAAGTAGAGCCGTTTCTTGCTTGGATAAAGGTTCAACTACTCCTCTCCCTTTGGGTAATGGAGAATAGGTGCAAGCTAAATAAGAAGAAGATCCACAATAAATACATGTTGATGAAGTGTTAGAGGAAGGTAAAATATATGAGGAACCTAAATAAACTTCCCAAGATATAGAGGTGAAGACTATGGACTCAAAAAACATAGAGCTTATCATTGTGGATGTCTCACAAAAGGAGAAGACTCTAGAGAGGAGTGATAAAGGAAAAGACATAGCAGTACAAGCTCCTTCTTCAACTAAGGATAAATCTCTAATGGAAGATGCTCCAAGTTGGTTGAGAAAAGAGGTGATGGTTAGGCACAAAAGGCAGTTGTATAGTACTAAGGAAGAGGGAATGGGAGAATTAATTAAAGTTCTCAAGAAACTTGAGCCACCCGTAGGTGATGCATGAACACTGGCCTTTGTTATAAGTGATCAAAATCAATAATTGTTCACTCATGTTCCTATCCCTCCTCCACATATAGATATTGAGGATTTGACTCCAAAATATTATAAAATCAAAGATGTTTTTCTTGGAAAACCAATTGTGGATACTACCAAATTGTTGGTTACTACGGGAATCAAAGAAGTGTTTAAGAACTTAGAACATGATGAGACTAAATTGTTAAACCTTCAGAAGTAGAATCAAATCCTAAGAGAATATTTGAATGAAGTAGTTGGTCCATTAGATCCTTAAAATCTTGAGGAGACTCTAAATGCAACACTTGATAAAAGGGATAAGGACACTAGACAATTAGATCCATTTTTTAAGGCTTATCAACAATGGCAGGAAATTTTTGAAGAGAAAGGTGTGTAGATCATACAAGGAAATCTTAAAATACTACACCACATGCAAAAAAATTTAGATAAGCTGGTTATTGTATTGAACTAGGATTTTAGGTTAATGGATGAAGTACATACCTAGGGTAAAGACCTGTAAGTGTTATAATCAATAAAGGGTTAAAGGTATCAGATGTTGATATATGTATATATAGTAGAAGAGTTAGATAAAATAGATGATTGGATTGAGAGATTTTAGATGGTAATAAAGTGATGGAAACATTACACACATATATTCATAAGCTTAAGGATCAAACCAAAGAGAAAATTTTGGAGGTAGAGAGACATTACACTAATGCTTTCTTGGACATTTTTGAAGATGATTCGAGAGATAAACTAATGAATATAAAAGAAATTGTTGAAAAATATTAGAAGACTTTTGAAGAAGCTTCCACTAATGAAGATATCAGATAGTCATTTAAGACCAAAGAGGTATTGCTAGATTTGGAAGTGAAATTGGGAGATTTTGTAGAGACTCACATAGAGGTGGGAAATAATAGGTAAAAAGTAAAGGAAAAATATGAATATTTATATTTTCTAGATGTAATCAAAGTCATGGAAATTATAGAGAAATTCAAGATCAATCCCCAAACATAGCTCTAGTATGAAGGGGAACAAAACCCAAAAGTTAGAATTTTAGTTTTGACACTTGCTAAAATTTTGCATTTTTGGACCTAGCCTCTGAGGTGCACTAGGTGTGCTTCTTTTAAGGTGAACTTCTCACAAGGTGCATTGGAATTTTTTGAAGAAGATAGAGGTGTGCCAATAGTTAACTATCAATTTCAAATTTGGAGCCTTCCATGCACCAAAAATGCATTCTGATGGCAGTTTGACTCCTACAAACATCCACTAAAGGTTGATCTTTTATTTTTGGCACCTCCAAAGACTTGTACATCATCTATTGGCTTTATTCTTCTTATTTTATCATGATTTTTTTTTTAAGACATGTAATGGATCATGCACCCATTAAATAATATAAATAAGGATGAGTCCTACTTAACACTAGTTAGAGAGCCAGTTTGGAAGCATATGTTTGCATAAAGAGATCTCTCATTCTCCACACAAATTAAGGAGATTATTTCTTATAAAATTAGAAATTTAGTATGTATTCCATGTTGTTATTTTGATGCAATAATATATGCTTTTGGTGCTCTCATTCAAAGTGTAGTTATTCTTGCCTAAGTGTGTTATATTTTGTGAATGTGTGTTCTTGGAATGTAATGGAGCCAATAGTTTTGTTGCATTATTTTGATTGAGTGATCTTTTTGATTCTAGTGTTTGCCACATGTTTACAAATTATGCTAACGTGCCAAGTTGGAGAAGAGATTACCCTATTGTTCTTGCATAGCTTTTTGTCTTGCATGAGTGCACTTTCTGTGGCCTTGTGATCTGATGAAAAGTGAACCATCTTATAGTTACTAAATTCCCATAAATGATTGCATTAGTAGAATTAGGGAAGTGTTTCTCCTATTTTCATTTGCTACCTATCAATCTTTTCAAAGGCTCAATTCACAAACATGTTATTTCCATGGCTTATGTCTGTTAGGGATTTAATTTTAACCTTATTTGCTTAAACTTCTTATTACCCTATCTTTGTTATTTTCTTTTACAAACACTTGGTTAATTTAGGAATTCATATAGTTTCATAGTTAAAATTACATTCATTATAAAAAAATAAAAACAAAAAAATAATTCCTTTTTGTGTGGTTATTCTTTTGAGATTGCAAGTAGATTCAAAATCGTAATCAATCAAAACTAGCAAAGGCCTCCCTATGAACAAATACATTTATCTTCTACTGAGTGGATTCTAGTAGGTTGTAAGATCATCTGAAACCTTAGAGTTGATCCCAAATCAAATTTTCAAGAGAGGAGTTCAAAAGGATTCCCATCGATAAAGAATCATACAAAATGATAACTCAATAGAAGTGGTGCTAGTAAGAGGGCCCCAACCATTCACAATTGTAGAAAACAACTTGTAATTTGAAAATTTTGCATTTTTTTACAAGTTTAGAAAATTTTCTGAACCATTGAGGTTATGAGGTATGCTAGATTCTAAGGTTCCAAGGTGTGCCATATTTCTGAGAGAGTGTTCCTCTGTAGAAGTGCACTTTTTTGATAATTGATGCAAATTGGAAGATCCTAGTCTATCATCTCCATTATAGTGAGTTTTAAGATCTTCACCTAGTACACATGAGTTCCTTGAACTTACCCACTTTCAAAAGCCTCATAGTGACAAAGGATTCCATCAGATTCTACCACTTCCATTCAACATTTCATCATCTTCTTTAGTTCAACCTCCACAACAACCACCTGTTATTCCACCAAATCCTCCAATGGCCTTTTTGCAAATTGTATAGACTCACCAATCAACTTGATAGGTGTAACCAATGACCTTCCTAAGAATCTTGAGAAGTTTTTCCCAAGGTTTATTTAAGGAGTGATGAGAACTATTGAAGATCACATCAAGGTATTCAATGAAATTTGCAACTAAAAGAAGATTGCTAATGAGAATGTGGTTCTTCTCTTGTTCCCCTACTCTTTGGGAGGAGTTTCCTTTAATTGGTATTTTAATTTGCCACTTGGATGTATTGGAGACTGAGATACTTTCAAAAAATTGTTCTTGGAACAATTCAAAACATTCATCAACCCAACTGTGATACATCAACAATTCATATCAATCAAAATAGACCCAACTGAGATGGTTTCACACTTTGACCATCACTTTCATATGGCATACAACAAGCTAGAAATTCCATATAGTATACTAGTTGAAGCTGCAATTCAGATTTATCTAAATGCTCTGGACCATCATACTAATATTTTCCTAAGAAGACTTCCTATAGAAAATATCAAAACATTAGACAAACTCTTCTTGGAAGCAATTACCTTCACAAAGAAAACCAATCCTAATGGAGGAGGATTGATGTTTCTAGCTCAAGACATTACAATGATGCTAACATGTCCCATTGGAGCACTTGTGATGCCTATATTCTTGAAAAATCTTTCTTGGTCTATTGAAAAGCATAGTGTGGTGGAAGATTTGATACAAACAATGGCAAAAATTTCCATGTTTGACATGTTTCAAAATTTTCCTCATTAATGAGAAGCACAAATGAAAAATCTTGATCATACAAAGGTACCCCATAATACAAGTATTGTTCCTCAAAAGGCAGTGTCTCAACAAGTCAATGCTTCAAAAGCAATGCCAACTATGTTTAAAGACAAGGTTGAGGTGCCCTTTTTTTCCTAGCATTAGAGTATATGGGAAGAATCTTCATAATTGCCTAATTGATTTAGAAGCCTCTTGTAATGTTATGCCATTATTGATTGCACAAAGGTTGGGAGTCACTCCTTAGCCCTCTAATCAAATAGTGATACAATTAGAAAAAATGGAAGTAAAGTTCATTGGTGTGTTGAAAGATGTTTGGATATAGTTGACAATTGACCTTGAATTCAAGATATCATTGATATACATGTGGTTGATATTCTTGAAACATACAGATTGTTACTAAGTAAAGAATGGACAAAATACCTAAGAGAATGGTTCTCTATGGATTTTACTTAGTTATGATTACCATGGAAAGGGTTAAATAGTTAGATTAAGATAGATGTAGAGCCAAAATTAAAAATAATGATTATAGAATACAATGCACCAAATGAGTTTACATTCTTACAATCAGATTTGGGATCTTACAAAGTGATTTCTTTTGATACAACATTAACTAAAATATCAGATGATCAAGATGGAAGATCTGTGATTCCAATCCCAAAGCAAGAGATCGTAACACAATTCATAGACAATATGGTGGCTAACTTACAATGTTTAGGAGAAGAAGTTGACCCCAGTATTCTATTTCTCCTAGGATTTTGTAGGTTGCATAAAGTTAGTCATTAAGAATTTGAATGTTCACATTTCCAAGAACCAATAGCTAATGCATTAATATAGATAATGGAAATAAAGAGCGGTAGCATTCCAAAAGATGATCCCACAGAAAGTCAAAATTCTATAAACATATTTAAATCTATGGAAAAAGTTGAAGAGTAGATTGAAGATCTAAATGCATCAAACAATGATACCTCTTCAAATGGTGGAGGTTTTTCTTCTCCTCCATGAGGAATGATCAAGTTCCAAAGAAGGAGATGTTACATAAAATGTTAAGGATGTAATTTAGTAGTCATCCATCCTAAACCTAAAGTGGATGAAATTATAGAATTATTTGGGAAAATTTAGGACAAATAAGAAAAGCATATGTTTCCTATATCGAGTGTTAGAATTACAATAGGAAAGGTAAACTTTTAAGAGGGAAGGGTGAATCAGTAGTTTAAACTTTGACCCTTAAAACATTCACCACACATCCATCTCATACATTCAATAAGTAAACTGAGATATCATGTAAAGCATGTACTTTTAAACCATGAAAACAAGTAAACATTCACACATATATGACACCAAATATGATTACCCAGAAACCCTCCAATAAGAAGGTAAAACTATAGTAGGGATGACACCCACAAATCTTCACTAATATAGTAATAAAGTGTATCCAATGAAGGTTACAATGTTTTATCATGAGACATGATCTACCCTGTGAAAGATCTATCCTATTAAAGGCTTACAAAGACTATTAAGTCTCACCATGTTAAAAAAATTTAACACCCTGTTAAAAGTGTGCCCTTTTAAAGGACTTTAACTCACAATTATGTAAGCACCCTACTAAAGGATTTCAATATAGCTTATTAGGACTACTCTGTTAAGAGATTTAACTAATTCACCTTCTAGAATGACTCAGTATTGATCTTGTGGTTAGTACTTGTTTTCTTGATGATAGGTCACCTCTATATTAATCTGCTCTTGATCCTTCTTGATCAAATGTCTCATTGATATATACTTTTCCTTTGCTCTATTCTCCTTTAACTGATTTTGCAATGCAATCTGAATTCATAATTCCTTAGTCACCATGAATGCTCTATTTTTTCATGCAAAATCCTCTCTTCACTCCTTCATACATCTTACAAATTTTAGGATTTTTTCCTCCTTAAGAAGACTTAGGTGACTTAGGGTTAGGTATGAATCAATAGTTGTGATTCTTCCATTTTGCCACTTAATCCTTCCCTTTACCTAATTGGTTGCATGTAATGCATTGGGAATCCAACTTTAGATTCATCCTTATCTCCAAAATATCATAATTCAATCTTTAAGTCAGATCAAAAATAGTTTATGTAGTTGTTTGTACCATTACAAACAACTATGAAAAAATTGTCTTGCTTAGCATATATTGTCTTCTATATTGTGACTCAACATCTATATCACTGATCATGTTCTACTTACTCAACTCCTAAATCATTGGGTATACACTATCTTCTTGGCACTTGAGTGACTTGACACTCATTGTGGACTTAGCATGCTCTATCATATACATGTTGTGCTCGGCATGTACTACTTGTTCATCAGAAACTAACTAAATGACTTAAGCATGTAGACACTTATTAGTCAAAACCAATCTAAGATCAACAATTTTCCCCTTTGACATGAGTGTTAAAAACACTTGGTAATGCATCAATGTTCTTATTCTTATGAGCATAACATATCTCTTATTCGGCTTATGTACAAAACTTCAAAATTTCAAAAAATTTGTAACAACTTATACCTCAAAAGTTGATGACTCCCCTTGAGTTGATAGGTCTATTCTATATTCAAAATTATGTACTCCCACTATGTAGATATGCTTCAACTAATACTCTTGTGACTTCTTTGACTTGCTTTTTATTCTTTTCTAATTGATACTCTTTTATTTCATCTCCCCCTTTGCTCTTATTCTCCTCCTTTGCTCTCTATCTCCCCCTTTTTGACACTGATGTCAATGGGCTATACACTGATATTATGTTTGTCCAAAAATGATTTATGGACCTCTAGTATAATCTTCAGAGCTACATCCCAATTTTCACATGCCACATCCAAAGACTTAATTTGGATGGCCAACTTGGCAACAAGGTGGACTAGGTCATACAATGTTGAAAGATTGAGGTCTTTCGATATGTGTTTCAGCATAGCCTAACTCCTTGTGCAAAATTTCCATGTGGGGGTCAATTTTTTTTGAATGCTAATTAGTTTTGCCCTTATATTGGCTTCATCTACTGATAATGCAGCTAACTAAATCTGGTCTTGTTGAAAAATTCTAAAGTGCTTCTCACTTTGAGCTAGTGTCATAGGCAATTTTGCACATGATACATTAATCTAACCTTCCAAACTCAAAATCTAACTGCTTGTCTCTTGTGTGAAGAGCATTGGATTGCACAATTTTGTGTACAATGAGAAAATGTTCTCTAGTACCTTCTGCACACTCTCAACCTTAGTTGCCAATGCAACTTGTGTAAGTGCTATATCACTTGATATTTTCTCATTCACTTTGATTTGAAATTTCTTTTTTGACCATTCTAATATTTTAGTATTTATCAAGGTTTGCATCACTAACCTTTTCCACTATAATTTTTAGTTGTTCAATGAGTGGCTTCATTTCATTTGGAGTAGGTAGACTAAATGCATCCAAAAAGATGTCTTTAATTTCTAGTAATGCTTGCTTCTGCCTATGCTCCTTTCTAAGTAGTTCTTGTCTTTTCTTTCTTGCTAGGGCTTCTTGCAATAAGCCAATATTCTCTATGGTCATTGTAGCATAGTCATACTTTGGTAAAATAACCTCTTCATCAAGGCTTACATCTCCATATTGTATTACTTCTTCACCCTTTGATGAACTCAGACTCAACACTGAGATTTACAATGGTGTTGCATCTATGCTCAACTTCTTAAGAGTGTGACTAGAGGGAGTGCCAAATTTTGGTAAAGTTACTAGGGCTTCACTTCCATAATGCCTTGTGATGTACCTTGCACTTGTGTTGTAGGTACAAATAAGTCTATCTGAACTGATTCACTATGTGTTTCTATAGTGGCTTGGGTTTTTACTATGTCCTTTCCAACTATATCAACCTTTTCTAAAGTAGCTTTAGGTACTTTATCTAAAGATTTACATTAGTGACTTGAGAGGTGATAGTAGGTGGTTCTTGTGTATTCACCTCTTCCCTTGTAGTATCAATCACTATTTTTTGTATCTCATTTACACTCACCAATATAGGATTATCACATAATTTGGCCTGTAGTGTAGACTAATCAATTATCTTTTTTAGATATTCCTTTGTAAGGGGATTGATGTTTTGAGTAGTGTGATTAGAAAAATCCTCCAGTGTTATTGTTTCAGTATTTATACTTGTTATATGTTGATGGCTAACATCTGGTAGTTGTGTATCTTGTACACTCTATTCTTCTTGTTGCTTTACCTTAGTTGATGCCTGGTTATCTAATTTCATTTATGTATCTCTCTAAATAGTGTCTTAATTTTCATTATCTTCTTCATCATCTTTTACCTCAATGGATTCCTATTCTCTTTTCTTTACTATTTCTAGTCCATATGTCACTTTTCACATTTGTGTGGAATTCTTCACAACATCTTCAATATTGTTTTGTAGTACGTTGAAGGCTCTACATTTTGGAACAAATCTGACTACATATTTCTTCATAGCCTTAGAAATTTGTGCCTTACTAAGTTTACACATAACTTGTGCAAGTGATTTTTCCCTTATTTGTCTTTCTAGGTTTAAACAATAATGCCATTTTTTCTCAACTCTCTCATATAAACTTTTAGGCATAGAGTTGGCAATCCCTAGTGCGGATTTCTTAAAATTTGTCATCATGGAATATATAGCCTTCTCCACTTGATTCTTTTTAACTTTACCAAGGTCATCAAAATCAACATGAGAAAATCTTGACAAAATTGCACTATTCTTAACATTTCTAAATAGATTTTCTAAATTAGATAATGGGTTGTGACTCACCACATTTAATTGGGTATTGTCATTTGATTCAATTCTTTCTTCATCAAATTTAGCTTGTGCAATGTATTTCCTCCTCAATCTTTTCCGCACTCCTCCTTCCTACTCTACTCACTTGGCTTTCTCCTTTGCCTTTTGTGTAGTGACATGTGTACTAGACCTTGTAGTAGCTATAGTTAATTTGGGCTAGCTTGGTTTTGCAATTTTATTGGCTTTTTTCACTAGTTGGGCCTTAGCCTTTCTCTTCTTTTGATTAGTGGGAGTAGGTCCTTCCTTAGCTTCTTCTCACTCCTCACCTTTAACAACTTCTATCTCTACCTTTAACTAATCTTCTCCCATTCCTTGTATTATTGCAAGTGGTGCTTATATCTAGATGTCTTTTTCCTCTTCATTCTCTTCTTCCTCATCCTCTTCCTACTTGACACCTTCTCCAAATTTAGCTTTTAGTTTCTTCACCAACTTCTCCTTCTTCTTTATGACAGAGGTAGTCTTGAGTTCCATGATAATTTTAGATTTTTCCATCTCATAGTTTCCAAATGTAGTAGCATTTTTATCTATTTCTTCTACAAGTAAAGCTATAATAATTATAGAGGCCTCATCTACATTGACTTCATGTCCTAATTGCCTTAGCCATCTTACCCTTGTAGTTGTTGCTTGAATAAAAGTGTAATCAGCATCCACTAAGAAGCAAACATCATCATAATGCTTTTCCACTAGTGATACTGGAATTCTCAATGTTTTCTTCATTGATTGCTTAAAGTCCTCAAAGTAACTTGTCATTACATACTAAAGGTTCTCACCCAATTGTTCAATGAACTCACCTATTTATCTTCCATCCAACTATGCCAAATGTAGGAAAAGTGTTTTGAACATAAAAGAAAATACATATCAAAATAGAACCAAATTTGCACTGAGAATTCTTGGTCTTTCTTATTGCTCCTAGGTTTTTAATCAATTTTTGTAATTATAGCTCTACAAGATCATATGTGTGATCTTTCTTAACAATCTTATAACCAACATCTATTGCAATATAGGGTGCACTATTGAATTTGTTGGATTAGTAAAACTTATGTGCAATTACCCTGACAACAAATTCTATCAATGGATCTGTGGTGGTATTAATAGTCATTCCTCTCTTTCTCCACACAGCTCATGTATTCTTCTCAATAACCTCCTTTGAATCACTCCTCAAAGTCTTAGGCTGATCTAGGGTTGGATACCATATTACTCTATAGATTATTATTTTGGTTATTTTAATATGTCTAATGCCTAACCATAGAGAATTATCATGAATTATGCTTAATAAAATCCTAATCCATTCAGTTTTGAAGACATTTGGAAAATCAAGGGCACGAGTCAAACCTTTCTTTTCTACAACTTTATATTCTTCACTTAACACACAATTCTCACAAAGTCTATCATATGCTTGCCTAATCTCCATATCACCTATACTCCCAATTTTGCAATTGTAACATTTTCTAACATCTTGCACCATTAAAACTTTCGGTGGTATCATGGATAATGCACTGGAAGGGTCTTGTTTGTATGCAATATTAGGTATGGCTTTGAAAATTGGTTTCTTGACCTCATTACTAACTAGTTGAACATTCAAAAACCTCCTTTCCCTCAACATTCTTTGAACTAGATGGCATTGTGTGAAACTAGGGTTTACAAAAAATAGAAATAGTCTAATGTGATACTTGATAAATACCTTGCAAGATCTGAGGAATTGGTGTTGAATCACTACTCAAATCTTCTATAATCACTTTAGGTGAATTTTTTGATCAACTCTTACTCTCCTTGCTCTTTCTCAATTTCAAAATAATGTAAAATGAGTTGAAATTAACCAAATACCTTTTTGAAATCCTATAATAAATGTTGAGTGCTTACATAGCTATAAGCTCAACATCAACCAATTTTAGGCTCACTCAACATCTGCTAGCATTTTATTCATTCGGGAAATGTTATGAGCTTGGCATCAACTAGCTAGTTTGTTAGCTCAACATCCTCTAATCTTTGACTTGATAGACTTTTCATGATTAGCAATTTCCTGAAAAACTTAAAGATTTTTTCTTTGATTCCTAATGATATCTTGTATTTTATTCATGCTCATGTAGACTTTTCAGTACTAATTTTTTTTGGAACTAATGTATGATATAACTTGTGAATATCAGTCTCAGATACCTCTTGATTGCTTAGTTTTATGAGGTGTGATCACCTAACCCATTGGGTGAAGTGATCCCTTCTCCATTTGATGTGTTGCAATCACCCTTTTTCTTCCATGCCTTATTCATTTCATTTCTAACATTTTCAACATCTACCTTGCCTTTTCCTTTATCAAACTAACAACTTCGTGCCTTTGACCTTGTTGGACAATATTGACTGATGTGAACAATCTTTAAATAGTTGAAACATGTGGTTTGACTCAACCACCTTTTGAAGTCACTTTTGAAGTGTGTTTTCATACAATTTTTAGGAACATCTCCATATTCTTGACAATAATGATAGATATATCTTATATTATAATCCTAGTTATAAGAGTTTCCATGATTCCTTACCTTTGTTTGCTTGTTTGATGACCACATGGGTTTGAATCTACACTCAAAAGCTCTATGTCCATACTTCTGATTTGTCATCTCCATTTCAACAAGCTTTAAGATTTTCACCTAGTACATAGGAGCTCCTTGAACTTACCCACTTTTGCAAGCCTCGCAGTGACAAAGGATTCCATCAAATTCTACCACTTCCATTCAACATTTCATCATCTTCTTTAGTTCCACCTCCACAACAACCACCTATTATTCCACCAAATCCTCTAATGGCCTTTTTCACAAATTCTATAGACTTTCCAATCAGCTTGATAAGTGTACTCAACGACCTTCCTAAGAATCCTAAGAATTTTTTCCCAAGGTTTATCTATGGAGAGACAAGAACTAGTGAAGATCACACCAAGGTATTTAATGAAATTTGCAATCAAAAGTTGATTGCTAATGAAAATTTGGTTATTCACTTATTTCCCTACTCTTTGGGAGAATTTTCCTTTAATTGGTATGATAATTTTCCACCTAGATGTATTGGAGACTAGGATACTTTCAAAAAATTATTCTTGAAACAATTCAAAATTTTCATTAACCCAACTATGATACCGGTGTAGGAGCACCACCTTGACTCTCAAATTTGATATTTTAAGTCACCTTAGAGTCTCACTAAAATCATTTTCTAAGTAAAATTGTAATGGTAGATTATTCATCTATTCTTGAGAAAACCAAAAAACATTATATTACATGTTAAATGTAATAGTCATTTGTATTGGCTATCAAATATAATTGGGTAGTTGAACAAGTTGTAACTGCCAAATACTGTCTATAAAATAGACATTATTGTAATAGAGGGATAGAGGGGATAGAGTGTAGTTAGATAGTTAATCTTCTTGGTGTGTGAGAAGAGAGAAAGTTTGGCTATCTTGCCTTTAGCCAAAGAGCCATGAATATAGAGGTTTGTTTTAGATAATAAATATAACTCTTTGTTTTCATGTCTATGCTTCTATCCCCATGTGAGTGTTTTTTATATTATAATGTATATTCATTTTTATTCCTCCATAGCCATCAATTGTTGATGGTCACTATAGGGAAGAACAAAACTGTTGAGTAGTGGAGACAATTTGGTTATGAAAACCAATAGGAAATTCTTGTTTCAAATTGATATTGGAAGGAAAATTTGACTACTTTTAGATGGTTGAAAATGTAATTTGTCTATGAAGAGGAGTGGAACAATAAAATACAATCATCTTCGAGAGGATTCCTAAAGGGGAGGATTTAATGGTGTTGAGTTACTTCTATCACATAGAAGTGACCATTTGTATGAGAAAGATGGTTAAGATCTATTCAAATTGACACTGACCGTAGGATGGTGAGCATAACCACAACCCATGAAGTCATCCAAGAATCATGATAGCCATGAAAGGTGGTAGTATTCTGGTCACAATGTGAATATGATTTGGCCTTTACACAGTGGTGGCAGACATCTTATCAACCACTATCATTAACCTTGAAGTGTATGAGTTATTATGATTGATGTTTGTGAAAAGGTGGTGGCTCCTCTAACTAGCCTAATATCTACATTTCATCATGCATGATGTGGTCTTCATACTCAAACTTTGTGTTAGCCACATAGAAAGGTGGTAGTTGGTGATAAAGCATATGTAATTTTCTCTAAGCATGAAAGAGGTCATGAAAGCAGTGAAAGGTGGTAGTTTGTGAACATGTAATCACATCCTCAAACACCGTTCATGATAAGACTCAAAATTGTGGAGAATACTGTGAGCATTAAGGGAAGAAACACAACATTCCTTTACTATTTTATGAATACAACCAATTTTGAAGAAGTTTGTAATTATTGCTGTTATAAGGACCAAATATTATAACAATCTAGTACAAATCAAGCCCCTATACGGAGGATAGAAAAAAAAAAATCAAGGAAATGTTCCTACAAACTTGAAAATTCCCACCTAATCTACTAAAAAGTATAGTGTGGTGGAAGATTTGAAATAAACAATGGCCAACATGTCCATGTTTGACATATTGCAAAATTTTCCTCATCAAGGAGAAACATTGATGAAAACTCTTGATCATAAAAAGGTACCCCATAATACAAGTATTGTTCCTCAAAAGACAATGTCTCAACAAGTCAATGCTTTGGAGGTAATGCCAACTATGTTTGAAGACAAGGTTGAGGTCACCTTGTGTTTTCTTAGCATTAGAATATATGGGAAGAATATACATAATTTCCTAATTGATTCAGGAGCCTCATGTAATGTTATGCCACTATCAATAGCATAAAGGTTGGGAGTCACTCAACCCTCTAATCAAATAGTGATATAACTAGGAAAAAAGAAAGTAAAAGTCATTAGTGTGTTGAAAGATGTTTGGATACAATTGATAGTTGACCCCTGAATTCAAGACATCATCAATAAGAATGTGGTTGATATTCCTAAAACATAGAGATTGCTACTAAGTAGAGAGTGGAAAAAATGCCTAAGAGGATGGTTTTCTATGGATTTTACTCAATTATGATTACTAAAATATCAAATGATCAAGATGGAAGATCTATGATTTCAATCCCAAAGTAAGAGATCGTAATATAGTTCATAGACAACATGGTGGCTAAAATGTTTAGGAGAAGAAGTTAACCCCAGTATTCTACTTCTCCTAGGAATTTGTAGGTTGCATAAAGTTAGTCATTTAGAGTTTGAATGTTCACATTGCCAAGAAGTAGTTGCTAAAGAATTAACATAGCTAATGGAGATAAAGAGTGGTAACATTCCAAAAGATGATCCCATAGAAAGTCAAATATCTATAAACATATTTGAATCTATGGAAAAAATTGAAGAGGAGATTGAAGATCTAAATGCATCAAACAATGATACCTCTTCAGATGGTGGAGGTTTGTCTTCTCCTCCACCAAGAATGATCAAAGTCCAAAGAAGGAGAAATTACATAAAAGGTCAAGGATGGACTTCATTAGTCATCCATCCTAAACCAAAAGTGGATGAAATTACATAATTAATTGGGGAAATTTAGGACAAACAATAAAAGCATATGTTTCTTGTATCAAGTGTTGGAATTACAATAGGAAAGGTAAACTTCTGAGGGGCGGGGGGGGGGGGTGGGGGGTGAATCAGTAGTTTAAACATTGACCCTTAAAATATTCAACACACATCCATCTCATACATCCAATAAGTAAATTGAAATACCATGTAAAGTATGTACTTCTAAATCATGAAAACAAGTAAACAATTACACATATATGACACTAGATATGATTACCTAGAAACCCTCCAATGAGAAGGTAAAATTGGGGTGGGGATGACACCCAAAAATATTCACTACTATAGTAATAAAGTGTATCCAATGAAGGTTGCAATGTTTTATCATGAGACATGATCTACTCTGTGAAAGGTATACCCTATTGAGGCTTAAAAAGACTATTAAGTCTCACCCTATTAAAGGATTTCAACACCCTGTTAAAAGTCTGCCTCGTTAAAGGACTTTAACTCACAATTAAGTAAGCACTCTGCTTAAGGATTTCAATATAGCCTATTGGGACTACTCTATTAAGAGATTTAATTGATTCACCTACTAGAATGACATAGCATTGATCCTAAAGTTAGAACTTTGTTGCTTGATGATAGATCACCTCTATACTAATGCACTCTTGATCCTTCTCGATTAGATGTCTCCCTGTTGTATAACTTTTGTTTCCTCTATTCTCCTTTAACTAATTTTGCAATGCAATCTCAATTCATAATTCCTTAGTCTCCATGAATTCTCTATTTGCACATGCAAACTTCTCTCTTCGCTCCTTCATACATCTTAGAAAGTTTAGGGTTTGTCCTCCTTAAGAAGACTTAGGTGACTTAGGGTTAGGTATGAATCAATGGTTGTGATTTATCCATTTTTTTGCTTAATCCTTCCCTTCACCTAATTGGTTGCATGTAATGCATTGGGAATCCAACTTAAGATTTGTCAATATCTCCAAAATATTTTAATTCAATCTTTAAGTTGGCTCAAAAATAGTTTACATAGTTATTTGTACCATTACAAACAACTATGACAAAAATGTCTTACTCAACATCTAAAGTCTCTGGTGCTCGGCATATACTGTCTTCTATATTATGACTTAGCATCTATATCACTCAACATTTTCTTCTTACTCAACTCCTAAATCACTTGGTATAAACTATTTACTTGGCACTTGAGTGACTCAACACTCATTTTGGACTGAGCATGCTCTATCATATACATGTTGTGCTCAATATGTACTACTTGTTTGGCATGAACTATGTAAATGACTTAAGTGTGTAGACACTCATTAGTCAAAACCAATCTAAGATCAACATCAAGGAGGAACAATGGAAAATCATCAAGTCCATATTGTGAAAGACTACAATGGATCCCCAAGAAACAATCCTTTTAGTTCCATGTAGAAGAAAAACTAAGGATGAATAAGCATAGGGTTAGGAAGCCTAAAGAATATCCAATCTGGACACTTTCTTTGATAGTTCCAAGTGAAAATTAAGAGCTAGCATAGGTATTGAATTAATCAACCCAAAAGGCAAGTCTTTTTATGTAGCATATCAATTATAATTTAGATATACTAATAATGTTGTTGAGTATGAAGAATTTATTTGAGGACTTCTTTTCACATTGGAGAAAGGAATCACAAGTCTCATAATTGAGGGTAATTCTTAGTTGGTTATAAGACAAGTGAAATCAGCATACTCTTGCGATGATGGGAGGTTACTTTCTTATAGGAAAATAGTATGGGATCTAATGGATGATTTCAAAGCCTTGAACATAAAGTTCATTCCAAGGAGAAAAAACATGGTAGCAGATGCCCTTGCAATTTTGGCTAGCTCATTACAACCAATCGAGAGAACAAAATTGAAAAGATTTTCAGTAGAATTGGTTACTGCCCCATCTATCCTAGACAATATTAAAAACTTCTAAGTATTTTAGGATGATCAACAAATACTTGAATTTATCATGTGCAATGGCCACTTTAAAGGGAAAGATATTGATGACACATCAGATGAAAAACTTGAGGATGATGAACTTGAAGATGAAGATGGGATCCTAAACTTAAAATCCAACACCATTCCTAAGGGAATGGTTGAGTTAGAGCACATTTTTGATTGTCATGAATTAATGCTTAACAAAAGAACAAAAAAAGAAAAGGGGATCAAGGAATGTGAATCATATAATTTGGGTATTGATGAAGATCCTAAAATGGTAAGGGTTGTGTTGGTGTTTTGAAAAATTACGGGTTTCAAATTACCCTGAGAACAAGACATATCTAGGGGTAGCTAACTCCCATTTTCAAAATATCATTTTAGAAACCAAACCAACTTTAAGGCTAGACCCTTCTTCTACTTTAGGCTCTACAAAACCTAGGTGGGCAAACCTTAAATTCAATTATATGGTATTAGTGCAAAACATATTCCTGAATCTAATAAGAAAATGTAACCCTTATTTCTCCTATTAACTCATGCAATGACATAGATCTGCAGTAGCTAAATGCAAATCTATGAAATTCACAAGCCGAGTGAGGGAATTCTATTATAGCTCTTCAATATGAAAGGGAAATACAATTGATTAATAATGTTGATTTCAACAAAACCTCAAATATGTAGTAGTAAGAACAAATGATCCTATAGTTGATCAATGCCTTATCTAGTGGGTAATTCCATGAATCAAACACATACATCTATGATATCTAGGACATATTTTATACACCAAGACATTAGATCTATCCTATCACTTTGTGAATAAAAAATTAGTGTCCATTAAGACCTCATTCTCATGAAATATCCTTCTCAAATAACTAGCAACCCTGTCAAACACATCAAGCATTTACTTGGCCCTTTGTTCCAATAGAAAAACATATTTGACATACAACCTTAAAGGGATGCAAATGGATTTCAACTCTATGTTCCTAGACCACATAAGTCTATAGATTACTGAGATGGGAGATTAGAATCAAAATGAAACTAAAGAAATTATGGCTCATTCGTATTCATTTCTTTGAAACAATACATTCAAATGCATGAAATCAAAACATAAAAACACCTAATAGATTTGAACTTTATCTATTCTATTCACTGCTACTATTTATACAAGAGAGAATATGTTGAAGAATGTGGTGCCATAACAATGAGAACATATCAAAATACTAGAACCAATGGTTTCACAATGAAAGATTGGAACATCTAATGGTATCACAGTAATGAATCTTTTTCTTCCCAAAAATTGGAACCCGTACAAAGAATGAGAAAGAGAATGATATAGAGGAGAGTGAATTCTTGGATTGATTGTGAAGACGAAATGTGTCCACTTGAAAAACCTCTCCTAACAATGAAAAGAATCTCTCTAATCTCTCTTTGCAACTAGTAAATCAAATCTTCTATTTTCCCTCCCAAAAGCATAAAGTGATTCAAAAACATGATGGAAAAATAATCACTTTTGATGCTAGATCTCAAATTAGGGCAAAGGAAAAAATCAATTAAATGGCCTCTAGAATGTAATATAATCTTTTCAAAATTGTTTTTTTCCACATTTAGGCTTTAACAATCTTTTATATCTACCTCCTAGCCAATTTTGATACTCCATGATAAAATCTGCCCGTTTTGCTAAGAATGCCCTCGAAATTACAAATTCACTTATAGACTGAACCAATGAATAATTGTGTAACAACTAACTCCATATTCAGAAAGTTTTTTTCCTCCCTATTCCAACTATATATTAACATCCATATTTTGGATAAAAATTGCCCCAATTATGCCACTTTGAAAATCCAAGCTCATGTTCATGGTTTTGCATAGCGTTTTGCAAAAAATTGACCCTTTATAAAGCTTCAATTATATGGTAAATTCAAGCTTAATTTAAAATTTTGACCTGCATGTGCTTTTCTAAGAAAAAACATAAATAATTAATTTTATGACTTTTGGTTTTTCCTCTACTTTTTCATCTAGGTCAAACCTAGTTTGACCATGTTGACATGTGTCATGCCCTAATTGGTTGACTATTGCTTCAACATCTAACCCTTGCCACCTAGGTGCCATGTCATCAATTGTTATGCCACTATCCTACTTAGTATTCTGCCACATCATCAACGACATAGAGACCTTGCAACATGTGTCACCTTCTTGCCATGTCTAAAACCTCTGCCACATGTCTCTATCAAACTCATCCACCTTACTGCCAACTCACTACCACTTGTCAAATTTTTATTAGGTCTCCATGTCACTATGTTAACCTCCCTATAACTTTGTCTTGGTGACATAGGGATAGCTGTTAGATGCACCACATATCACCATACAATGCCACTTGTCCTTCTGCAGTTGGTCAAAATTCCACATCATTGTTGAGTCACTACACACATTTCCCAGCTATCACTTATCTTCCCCTATCTCCTGCGCATGCTCTATGTTTGGAAATTTTTATGTTCATGGTTTTTCTCTCTTGCAATATCTTCCATAGTTGAGAGAGTAGTTGTTTTGTGCACGCTTGACCCATTCTTGACTGCTACCCTCTTTTCCTGAGCTAAAGTATCCAAACCCAAAATAGATTTTTAGTAGAAGGTGCTCAAAATATGACTTTGTCTTTCTTAGGGATTTGAAAACCCCCTTTACCTTCTTCCTCAGCTTAGATATCATCATCTTGATTTTATTTTTGAGGCTTGTCATGTTTTTGCTAAAGTTTTTCATCAAGTAAACCATTGCTCTAAACCAATTCTTGATTCTTAGCCTTTTGTTCTTGTAGCCAACATCCTTTTTGTTTTTTCCTCTTTGAACTTCTACTTGGAGCCTTTTTTCTTCCTTAAGTGGGCATGGTAGCATTCTCCATTGGAATGGAAATCTCTACAACATAATCATCTTCTCTTTCTAGACATTCCTCGGCCATTTCTAAAAGTTAATGACTGGCCCCTTGAGTGGAATACATGCTTGGGCAATCAACATGTATTTTTTAAGTCTGTCATTGTTTGAATCAATCATTTTGATGATTATCTGGGTAGCCTTGAAACACTTATCAATCCAAAGTTGCCATTTTTATTTGATAACTTCTAGCAATAGGGTCTACGCATTTCCTTGTGGTGACTTACATTTTTACCTCTCCAATGTGCTTGGTTCAAATAGCTCTCCCTTTCTTTATTTTGCCTTCTCCCTTTATGTGGACTTCCTTTCAATTGGCTTCCAATAATATCTTAACTCCCCTCCATTACCTACATTTGGATGTTTGTTCTTTGTTGTTGATGGGAGAGTTATAGAATATGATTTTGTGGAGGAGCGATTCTATGCGTGGGACTCAACATTGCCTATGGCTTTGTCCTTTTGACTTTTTTGTTTCTTCTTCTGAGAAGGAAAAAAAATTTCCAAAGAAGATGAGCTAAATCCTCTAGCCTCTACTATGGAGATTTAAAGCCTAAGGGGTCAATCTCATCCAAAATTTCTCTTTTCCAATTGGAATCCACCTACCCTTACATTTCTTTCTCAATATCAAGATCAATGTGCCAATCAAAATCTACTTCATCTTTTGTTTCCATTTCCTCTTCTTTTGCAATATGAATTGATAACATCCTCATTCTATAGCAATTGTCATAATCATTCCATTTCCAATGCAATGTTCCACCAACAAAAATAGAAGGTTTTTCTCTCATATAAAATGCATTGTTTCCTTTACCTTACAAATGAAACTTGAATACACACTGCAATGACAATGGCTCTATAAAAAAAACAGTATTATTTCTTTTTCATTCAGAAAACCCTTTTTCCCTTGCTGAGAGTATTGAACTCCAAGGATGGAATAATTTTGAGGATCCCAACCCACAAGGAGCCTTCAAAACTAAAATTGGACTAGTAATGTCAAATCATGGCAACCCCTAAATCACATAAATGGCCACCAATTTATTACTAGAGCATAGCCCGGCCAACACAAAAACACTAACATAACCAAACACTCACAATTTCATTGAAGATAGTTCTTGGCAACTTTAAGCGAAAGAAAGTATTATAATTTCCTATAATCCCTTCCCTTCCAAAATAAAAAGCAAATTGATGAAATTAGTCAGGCCCCAAAAGTGGGTCCAACTTAAAAAAAAAATCATTTCCAAACAACTAAGTTTTCAAATTGATCCACTGATCATCTCTAATTGATTGAAATCAAATTTGATCACTGATTGATCATTTAAAACTAATTTCACACCTATCTAAAAATTGCCAACTTCATGTTAGGAAGGTCCTTTGACTATCTTTAAAAACTAACACAGACACCTAACTGAGCTCTTGAATTGAATATACAAATTCTCTGTTTTGAAATCTCTTACTCTATTGAAATTCATCTCATGATGACATCAGGGTCAAAAGATATCAACCTCCAAATTTTCTTACATAAAATCACCTGGAAGAAAACATTTTAGAAAACCATAAATCATGTTCAAATTTGGCTTTAAAAACTAGGCAAACTAACACTTGGGGGCACAAAAACTGGAGCATTTTTTCACTATCATGAGAAGAATATGGATCTTTGATTTTGAGAGCCAACAAGTTGAAAAGGTGTGCAACACATGCACAAAAGGGAAGATATGCTCAAACTACTTATAGAGTATAAGGATTTCATTGCTTGGAGCTATGAAGAGCTCAAAACATATAATCTTGAAACTATTACATATGACATTCCATTTAAACTAGATACCAAACCCTTTTGTCAAAGGAAAAGACATTTTAATCCTATTATTGAACCATTGATAATGAAGGAAGTCAAGAAGTTTCTTGATGCCAAGATCATCTTTCCCATTTTCCATTCTATGTGGGTGGCTAACTTGGTTCCTATGTGGAAAAATATTGGAGAGATTTGTCTGTGTGTGGATTTTCATAACCTAAACCTTGCATCTCAAAAAGACAACTACCATTTTTCCTCACTAGATGAAGTTCTACAAATTCTTGGATGGATATTCAAGATATAACTAGGTGATGGTTGATGAAGAGGATAGACTAAAGATGGCTTTCATGACTAAATGGGGAACTTTTTCTTACATAAGAATTCCTTTTGGGATGACTAATGATGGGGCTACATTTTAATGAGCCGTGGAAAAATATTTTAAGTGATTAATAAAAAAGTGTATAGTCATCTACATGGATGACTTAACTATCTTTTGAAAGGATTGAAGCACCCACATTACTGATTTAAGATATGTATTCAATAGATGTCATAAATATGGCATATCACTGAATCCAAATAAATGTTCATTTGGTGATAGTAAAGGAAAGATCCTAGATCATATCATCTCTGAAGCTAGAATCTCCATTGATCCTAATAGAATTGAAGTCATTCTCAAGTTTTCACCTCCTCATAGTAGAAAATAACTTAAGTCTTTCTTTGGGAAGATAAATTTTGTGCGAAAATTCAAAAGAAACTTTACAGAGATAGTTCATCCCCTTAATGATTTACTCTTAAAGGGAGTAAAAACATAATGGCTTCTAGAGATTAAGAAATCATTTTAGGATTTCAAAGTGGCCATCTCCATGGCCCCAATATTGGTGAGTCCAGATTATGGACTACCTTTCAAAATATACTCTTTTGCTTCAAAACATTCATGTGTTGGGATTCTTATGTAGAAGAAGGAAAAGGAAGATGAAAGGCCCATTGGCTTTATGAGTTTCACTTTGAAAAATGCTGAGTTAAACTATTTTAACCTTGATAAGTAGTCTTTTTCTTTAATCAAAGAAGTAAATAAATTCTACCATTATATACTAAGAAGTAAGGTATATGCGATTGTGCCTGATCTTATAGTTAAGAAATCACTAATGCAACATGAATTAGATGAAAGGTGAGGAAAATGGATGGCAATCATTCAAGAATTTTATTTAGAGACTCAACCCATGAAGTTGGTAAGATGCCAAGGATAATTTAAAATGATAGTGTATAACTAGATTGAGGATGAAAAGAAATTCTGGTTTGATGGTGAAACAAAGGTGGAAGATCAGAAGAAGATTGTAGTATCTCAAGTTGATATTGATCAAGGTATAATAACAGATGTCGGGTACTTGGATATTGTTTACAATCTTTTACAAAATCATTACCTCAATTGGATGATTAGTTCATAGTGGAGGGGACTCAAAATAAAGTGTGAATCCTACATGCTACATGATAGAAAATTATACAAAAGAAACTATGAATGAATTTACCTAAAGTTCTTGGGATGTGAAGAAGTAAAAGAAGTTTTGGAATAGTTTCATTAGAAGTATGGTATAGGACATGGTTCGATAGAGGCTATAGCCCATATGAATTTAAGTTCAAGTTATTTCTAGCCTACAATCTTTCAAGATACTTTTGAACATGTGCATACTTGCCACATTTATCACACTAGTACTAATAGAGAAGGACATCCTATAATGCCATTATAGCTAGTGTTTGAGGTATGACCCATTTCAAAATAGGGGCTAGATTTCATTGGTCCAGTGAACCCGTAATCGTCAACTAGACATACTTTTGTCCTTATAGCTACTGATTATTATATGTGCTAGATAGAAGAAAAAAAATTTAGAAATTGCATGACAAAGGTGGTTACATACTTCTTGGAATTAAAAATTGTTACCAAATTTGGGATGCCATTCTTTCTAGTGTATGATAATGGATTAGCTTTTGCATTATTATTCCTTACTCAATGGGCACTAGAAAATTAGGTTCTTATCAAGTTCTCTTCAAATTATTATCCACAAGGAAATGGTATGTCCAAATTTACAAATAAGAACTTTATCATGATAATAAGAAATTTTTTGAAAGAAAATCCTAAGGATTAGCATACTCAACTCAAATATACACTATGGACAGATTGAGTCAGGGTTAAGAATGCATTAGGGACATCTCCATATTTGTCTTTTTATGGACAAGAGGCAGTATTCCCACTTAACCTTAGGATTCCTATTTTGAATTTCATGAGTGGGTATGCTGAAGTTACTAAAAAGGTTCAAATCAGACTAATGAATCTTTTTGAGATGGATGAGAAATAGATAGCTTCTTTTAAGCGTATGATGAAACATCAGGCTATCATTAAGAGGTGGTTTGACAAGAGGGCCACGATAAAATCTTTAATAATATCTAAACTTGTTCTTCTCTAGGAAAAAGAAAAACAAAAGCTGAGTAGACGCACTAAGTTTCAAAGCTTATGGATTGGTCCTTGTCAGATTGCACAAATTCTGAGAGAAAATACTTTTAGGCTGAGTTCCTTACAAGGGTAATTGGTACCATTTCCAATCAATGGAAAATTATTGAAACATTAATTTGAGGCCTCAAAGAAAATAAATAAATAAATAAATAATCATTTCTATAAGTGTGTTTATTTTTACTAGTGTCTTTTTTTTTTAGTTGTGTGTTTACTTTCAAAGTTGCATCAGTCTTGGGGTTGGTTACACTCAAGATGTTATTTTGATGTATCTCATTAAACCACTTTTTGGTTTAGACTTTTGGAAAGAAGGATTTATTTGTCTAAATTTTTTGATTTTGTTTCTCATACCAACTAAGGAATAGATGTTACTTACAGTAATAGAAGACTTTTAGTCTTCAATTCAAAATTGTAGATCAACAACTTTTCAACACTTTGCAAATCTAAAGATTGATTATCTTAGATGTTTTCAAACTAAGGTCAATGGAAACAAGAGATAGTCCAAACCCTACCAGTCCAAAAAAAAGGGTCTTCTCAAAGGAATTTTTAAGATCGTTGTTTGGTGTGAAAGTTTCCAAAAAGTTCTTAAAAGAGGAACGTAAGGGATGTTCACTAAAGATTGAATCTGAGAAATGACACCAATGTCTTGGCCACATAGTCTATGTGTGGTGAGGGTATAGAAAGAAAATTAAAAAAAGGAAAATGGTGATAAGAATGAAAGATTCTACAAAGTCTAAGAAACATAATCTAACTATATAGATATGCACTCCAAATAGGCTATCTAATATCAAAACAATTGCTTCATCAAATAATCAAATGGTGACATGTGAGCTACATGAAGCAAGTATTTAGAGGATTACCCAAGACTTCAAATAAAAAACTCATAACCCATTAAGAATCATCATAATTGTTCCTCTCATTTGGTCAAACAAGGGATTGATAAAAAGCTTTCCTAAGGATCCCTAGTGAATGGACTGAAGGGTAGAAGATTGTTTCCAAGTTGTCAGAAGCTTTTAATAGATTGCATTCTGAGATGTCAAATAAAATGGATACACTTAACACACACTAAACTTGGTGATTCAAGATTTTGAGGTTTTAAATATGAAGTGACTCAAAATATTCTTGGATTATGTCATGTCCACTTTTCAAATAATTAAAAATAATAATCTTTGCTAAGGCAGACAGGCCTAAAAAGGTGAAGTTTCAGCAAAAGGGGCTAATGTTTGGAAACCAATGGACTAATAAATGAAAATTATTATTAAAATATGTTTTATTAACCCATCTTGGATATGAGATAGGGTTATTCCCTCTTTTAAGGGATTTGAAGGCATTTTGAGCTCATTCCAAAACTTGATTTTCGCTTATTATTTTTTTGTTCTCCAGAGGCTACCAAACTTGTGGAGAAGGAGACCAAAGGATAGGATTTTGTAAGTTTCCAGGAAGGCTAAGGATGGGATTTTAAAGCCATTCCATGCACAAGCTCATGCAAAGTTTTCTCTTGTGTTGGACAGTGCAAATTTGTGGAGTTTCAGTTGTGCTTTTTTTGTAGGAGTTTGGTGTTTTCGGTTGAGTATTTCATATCAGTTTGGGTTGTTGATGTATTTCAAAATTTTAGATGTTAAAATAGAGCTAAATATATGTATTGGGTCATCATTAAACTTCTGTAGGAGGCTATTACATGAACCATCAAACTATAGGAGGCTATTACAGATCTTGTATTGGGGGTTCAATGGTTGCACTCTATTGGAGGCTATTACATGAACCATCAAACTATGGAGTTTAAATTTCATTCCAATGGAAAAGAAGTCTTATTGAGAGGCTTATCAAATGGAGCACCTAAGTCAATCTCTATAAAGAGGATGGAGAGGACTTTTCAAAGAGGACAAGTAGCATGGGTAGCAGGAGTCATAATCCATCCAACAAGCTCTCGAAAGAATCAAGGTAATTTCCATTTTGAAATTCAAAATATTCTTGATAAGCATAGTATAGTTTACAATGACTTGCCTCCAGGATTACCACTAGATAGAGGTTTTGAGCATGTTATAGAGTTAGAATAGGGTTCCAAACCAGTTATAACAACCCCATACCACCATCCAAGAGGTTATAAGGAAAAAATTGAAAAAAATATTAAGGAACTCTTGGACATGGGATACATAAGGCCTAGCTCTAGTCCATTTGCATCATCTGTGGTACTTGTCAAGAAAAAGGATGGTACAATGAGAATGTGTATAGACTATAGGGCTCTAAACAAGAAGACCATAAAAAATAGGTATCCCATACCACGCATAGATGAACTCATTGATGAGTTACATGGTGTTGTATACTTCTCAAAAATTGACTTAAGATCAGGGTACCATCAAATCTGAATGAGGAGTGAAGATGTGGAAAAGATTGCTTTCAGATGTCATTATGGGCACTTTGAGTTTCTTGTTATGCCATTTGGCCTCACTAATGCACCTGCAACATTCCAATCTTGTATGAATAAGGTATTCAGCTAGCATCTTCAAAATTTTGTTTTGGCATTTTTTGATGATATCTTGATTTACAGTAAAACATGGGTGTAAGAAATGATAATGTTGAGCAAGGAACGAGAAAAAATCCAAGTAAGTTAAGTGTGAAACAATGTTACCATAAGATAAGCAACTCCAAGAGCATACACCAAGATGGTTCAACAATGGAGACAAGGATTTATAAGGGGAAAGCAAAGAAAACCCCTTGTGAGTATTATGAATGAAGGCAAATGCCTAGGGAAGAGAGAGAGAGAGTGTTGGAGCAAAAGTAGCTCAATACAATAACATCAAGTGCTAAGAGTGGTGTTGTTGAAGAAAGAAGGAGGAGCATCTCTTATATAGAGATGAGAGAGGAGTTGCATTTGTAACTCCCATTTCTATGAATGCCACATTCATAATACGTGTGTGCAAAGTGTCACAATCCTCTTAAGGAGGATAAACTAAATAAAGAAATAAACAAGAGTTGTCCTTACATGTGGAATAAAGGACAAATAATGACATGTCCTCCACATGTGTACAAGTGGACAAACTACATGTAGGGACCCTTGTAATATCCCAATTAAAATATATATCCAAGGAAAGATTAACCTTTCTAACACCCCCCCTTAATCTTTACTTGGGGAGTTTACTTCAACGGGTTGTAAACCCAAATTTTTACAATGGAACTGAAATCTCTCTTTAGAAAGTGGTTTGGTTAAAATATCAGCCACTTGATCTTCTCCTTTACAATAAAGAAGAATAATTTGATTGTCTTCAACTTGTTCTCGAATGAAGTGATGTTGAAGTGAAATATGTTTGGTGCGTGCATGATAAACTGGATTCTTTGCCAAGGCAATAGCACTTTGATTGTCACAATGTATAGGTGTAGGTGATTGTTGAGGTAGACCCAAATCGTCAAGAAGTCTTCGAATCCACAAAGCTTCCTTAGCAGCATTGGTACAACCTTTGTATTCAGCTTCAGTTGAGCATAAGGAAATAGAGTGTTCTTTTTTGCTTTTCCAAGAAATTGGACCTGAACCAAGAAAGAAAAAATAACCACAAGTGGATTTCCCATCATTGGGATCTCCACCTAGATCGGAATCAGTATAGCCATGTAAAATAAATTCAGAGTTTGCATCATAAAATAATCCCATATTAATAGTTCCTTTAATGTACCTTAAGATGCATTTAACAACTTTAAAATGAGTTTGTTGAGGTTTAGACATAAATCGAGAAACTAAACCAACACTATAAGCAATATCAGGTTTAGTAAGAGTTAAATAATTTAAAATTCCTACCAACTGTCTATACAAAGTTTCATCAACAAAAGGAGTATTCATATCATTCATTAATTTAGTTCCTAATTCACATGGAATTGAAACATGGTTAGATTCATTCATCTTAAATTTTTCTAAAAGATCATAAGTATACTTGCTTTGAGAAACAAAGATACCTTTAGGAGTTTGAAAAATTTGCATACCTAAGAAATAATGTAAGATACCTAAATCTGTCATTTGAAATTTCTATTTAAGTTGGAATTTGATATCAGAAATCAAAGCGTCTGAACTAGAAGTGAGTATTAGATCATCTACATAAACAATAACAATGATAATATCATCGTTAGTATGTTTAATATACAAATTAGGATCATTTTTACTTCTAGTAAAACCTTGAGAAATAAAGAAAGAATTAATTTTAGAATACCATTCTCTAGGTGATTGTTTAAGACCATAAATAGATTTGTTCAATTTGCAAACCAGATTTTCACTGCCTTTCTGAACAAATCTAGGAGGTTGAGCCATATAGATTTCTTCATGTAAATCACCATTTAAGAAGGCACTTTTAACATCCATTTGATGAATGGGCCAATTCATTTTAGATGCTAAAGCAAGAACTAATTTGATATTAGGCATTTTAGCAATAGGAGCAAAAGTTTCATTATAGTCTAAGCCTTTAATTTGGGAAAAACCTCTAGCAACTAGTCTAGCCTTAAATTTACTAATATCATTATTAGTATTCAATTTTGTTTTGTATAACCATTTACATGAAACGAGATTCTTGCCAGGAGGTAATTTAACTAAGTCCCAAGTTTGATTAGCAAGTAAAGAATCATATTCTTCTTGCATGGCTTTCTGCCAATGAGGTTGAGAATTAGCTTGATCAAAAGACTTAGGATCGTTAGAATTCATAATAGTAGTCATCAAAGCATAATTACAATAATTAATCCTTCTATGTTTCATTCCACCAAATTTAGAAATATAATCATTAGCTTCATTGATTAGGTTTTGAGCCCATTTAGGTTTACGTTTAGTTGTAATGGAATTATCACTAGAGGAAGAATCATGAGTAATAAAAGTATCATTAGTATCTACTTGAGTATCATGAGATGTAGGAGGAGAAATAATCGATGGTACTTGATTTGAAGGATTAAGAGAAAGAGTAGGGTTAAGAGAAGGAGGTTGGTCCTCCACCAGCACAATTTTAGTGCCACTGAATTCTTCATCCTTTGTAGTAGAGCAATCATGAACTCCATTTTCTGCAATACAAACATCTCTAGCAATTTGAACTTTGTTAGTAGTGGAATCATAAACATGATAACCCTTAGTGTTTTCATCATAGCCAACAAACATATAAGGAGATAACTTAGCATCTAATTTATGCCTTTTCTGTTTAGGCGTATGAACATAAGCAATAGAACCAAATATCCATAAATGATGTAAATTCGGTTTCCTACCAGACCAAGCCTCTTCTGGAGTGATAGCCTTGAGAACTTTGGTAGGAGTCCGATTAAGAATATAAGTTGCACAAAACATGGCTTCAGCCCAAAATTTATAATGCAGATTCTTAGCATGCAACATGCTTCTAGCCATTTCAACAATGGTCCGATGCTTTCTTTCCACCACACCATTTTGTTGTGGTGTATAAGGAATGGTAAGCTCGAGCTTAATTCCACATGATTTCAAATAAGAATGAAAAGCATTATTCACATATTCCTGCCCATTATCAGTTCTAAGAATTTTAAGTTTATACGAAGATTGCCTTTCAACATATAACTGAAATTCAATAAATATATCAAGAACTTGATCCTTGCTATGCAAAAAAATAGATCCAAGTTCATCTAGAAAAATCATCAACAAAGGTAAGTGCATACCGAGAACCTTGGATGGAGGTATTCTCCATGGGGCCCAAAAGATCACTATGGACAAGATGCAACTTATGAGTTGCTCGCCATGATTTTCCACTTGGAAAGGGCTCCCTATGCATCTTACCACTCATACAACCTGTACAGGCAATTTTGGAAGGAATAATGTGAGGCAAGCCATCAACCATATTATGCTTTTGCATGAAAGTAATATAATCGGAATTTAAATGACCAAGTCTTTCATGCCATATATTGAAATCAATAGAAGTATGTAAAGAATATCGTGAAATAGCAAATTCATGGAATTTAAACAAATTGTCATTATCCATTTTAGCATGAGCAATCACTTTGAGAGTTTGAGGATCTATGATATAACATGTATCTTTGTAGAATTCAACTTTATAGTTCTGACATAACTGTGAAATAGAAAGCAGATTAGTTTTCAAGTTAGGTACATATAAAACATCATGCAATTTACCATTAGGAATAGTAACATCACCTAGTCCTTCAACTTTACAAGTCTGATTATTAGCTAACTGAATAGGAATGTTAGCAATATCAGGTTGTAAAGAATCAAAAATTTCTTTATGAAAAGTGACATGTTGTGATGCACCACTGTCAACAATCCATTCTAAAGATCTACAAAGATTAAAGCTACACGTAAAAGCATGACAAGGATTAGAACTAGTCAAATTACCTTTTTTATGGTTTGAGGTTTGATGATTGTTACTATGATTCATAGGTTTTTTATCATTTTGCTTTTTAAAACAGTTATTGACAAGATGACCATCTTTACCACAATAAGAACAATGAGGTTTGGAACTGGAATGGTTCCTTTGATTATTAGTATTACGAGTATTATTAGGATGATTGGTATTATTATTATATTTGGCATAAAATTTATTGTTGGAGTTATTTGAATTAGAATTAGATTGTTTGTAATTATTATTATTGGAACGAAAATTATTAGTTGAATTTCTAGACACAAATGCATGTTCAGTTGATTTGAGGGTACCAAACTGAATTAGCTTAGCTTCTTCCTGTCTTAATAAAGTTTAAAAAATAACATAAGTTAACTGAGAAGTTAAAGTAGGAATAGCAAGCTGTGCATGAATATTAGTTATAAACTGTTGAAATTGTCTAGGAAGACATTTTTTAAGAATAAGATGAATTAAACGAATGTCCTCTAATTGAACACCTAAAGCCATAATTTGACTTTTAAGAGAATCAAATTTTAAGAGGAATTCATCCATACTTTTAAAATCTGCATACCTGAGATCTTCGAGTTGATCTTTCAATTGTATTTTGCGGTATTCATTGCCACTGTCATACTTGGTTTTCAAGATGGACCATGCATCATGAGCTTTAGAACAGTGAGCAATTAAGACATATAAATCTGGAATAATGGAAATACCAATTAACCCTAAAGCTTCTTCGTTTTTAGCTTTCCAAGTATCTTTCTCGTCTTGAGTAGCCGCTGAATCGGGTTCAAGAGAAGGGTCAGTGGCTATTTCGAAGAGATGTTTAAAACGAAAAATAAATGAGATATGAGTTTTCCAAGAATGATAATTAGAATAATTAAGTTTGATTTTTGGAATTAATGTTGACATGATGAAGAAAAAAAATTGTTCTTTTTTTTGAAAAAATTCCTTAATTTGAAAATTACATTAATTAAAAAAATTGTTAAATGAGAAAAATAAATTTAATTTTATTAATTGAAAAAAAATTTGGTGTTTTTTGTTTTTTTGTTATATAAGATTAAGAATATATATATTTTTTTTGTTTGAATTAATATTTTTATTTGTTTAAAAAAAATAAAGAAGAAAAAAATGTGATAAAAGAAACGTTATAAAAGTTTTGTTTTAATAAATAAAACAAGATTTTTCTTATTTTAAAAAAAAGTTGGGCGGAGATATGAATGAAGAGCGGAGTGTTGGCGGTGACTGCCACGTGGCAAAATTGGCAAAATTGGATGGTCGGTGGAGGTCGGTGGAAAAAAAGGCAGAGTTTCGAGAATTTAAAAAAATGCGAAGATAAGGATGCGGCCTCTGCCCGTGCAGGCGGCGGTTGCCACGTGGCCGGGACGCGGGTCGTGCCAAGAAGCGGTGGAAGGGGGGTTTAGAGATAAACAAACACCGACGTTGAATTTGTAGGGTTTAGGCGGCGATGAGAACGAGCGGCGGTGGCGGAGCGGCAGATCTCGTGGTGGAGGCAAGCGGCGATGCAGTGTAGAGGGCGTCGGCCGCGGTGCAGACTGGTGGCGGTGCGCGGTGGCGTGAGTGGCTCGCGACGGCGAGAGGGTTTCACGCGGCGGCGCGGCGGCTCTGCAGACTTGCGGCGGTTGCGCGCGGCGGCGCGCGGGTGGTGCGGCCGCCCAACAAAATTCAAGATTTTTATTATTTTTTTAAAAATGCAATGATAATAGAGAAATGATAACATCTATGTTGTATGTTAAAAATTTTCAAGAGCATACAACAAAAAACACAATATATTGGAATATTTATTATTATTATTATTATTATTATTATTATTTTTTTTTTTAAAGAGTAAAAAATTTTATTTTTTTTTTATAAATGAAGTAAGAAATAATTAGAGAGTTATATAAAACTTTACTAATGGAATACTTTTTGTTTTGGCGGCATGCTATCCAAAACAAAAAAAATTGAAATTTATCAAGAAAACCCTTTGGCGGCAAGCCTTCCAAAGAGGGTTAGTAAAAAAATATGAAGCTTTACAATAAAACCCTTTGGCGGCAAGCCTTCCAAAGAGGGTTAGTAAAAAATATGAAACTTTACAATAAAACCCTTTGGCGGCAAGCCTTCCAAAGAGGGTTAGTAAAAAAAATATGAAACCTGCATACACAAGATTTGTTAAAAAGAGCTAAAATCACAACACAAACTTCTTCTCTCAATAACGTCTCCAAATAAGGTGTGCTCCAATGAATGGAAACCTTCACCACAAAATTTAAAACAAGGATTAGATAACCAAGCTCTGATACCATGTAAGAAATGATAATGTTGAGCAAGGAATGAGAAACAATCCAAGTAAGTTAAGTGTGAAACAATGTTACCATAAGATAAGAAACTCCAAGAGCATACACCAAGATGGTTCAACAATGGAGACAAGGATTTATAAGGGGAAAGAAAAGAAAACCCCTTGTGAGTATTATAAATGAAGGCAAATGCCTAGAGAAGAGAGAGAGAGAGTGTTGGAGCAAAAGTAGCTCAATACAATAACATCAAGTGCTAAGAGTGTTGTTGTTGAAGAAAGAAGGAGGAGGATCTCTTATATAGAGATGAGAGAGGAGTTGCATTTGTAACTCCCATTTCTATGAATGCCACATTCATAATACGTGTGTGCAAAGTGTCACAATCCTCTTAAGGAGGATAAACTAAATAAAGAAATAAACAAGAGTTGTCCTTACATGTGGAATAAAGGACAAACAATGACATGTCCTCCACATGTGTACAAGTGGACAAACTACATGTAGGGACCCTTGGAATATCCCAATTAAAATATATATCCAAGGAAAGATTAACCTTTCTAACAATGGGAAAAGCATCTAAAGAACATAGACACTATTTTTAGAATCTTGGAGCAGAGATTCTTCTATGGTAAGCTATCTAAATATGAGTTTGGTTTGACAGAGATCCTATATTTGGGACATATTATAAGTTCTAAAGGAGTACAGGTTGATCAACAAAAAATTCAAGCAATTTTGAATTGGCCTCCACCCACTAATCTTACACAGTTGAGAGGTTTCTTTGGGTTGTGTAGCTACTATAGGAGATTTGCCAAGGGATTTTCTTAGCTTGCTGCCCCCTTGACTAATTTGACAAAGAAAGGAGCTTTTTTTTTTGGATAGAAGAGGCACAAAAAACATTTGATAAGCTTAAGGAGGTAATGAGTTCATGCCCTATGCTTGCAATTCCAGATTTCTCTTTAACTTTTGTTGTTGAATGTGATGCTTCTAGAGAAGGTATAGGGGCTGTCCTAACTCAAAGGGGACATCCAATAGAATTTGAGAGTAGAAAACTAAATCAATCAGAGAAAGGTCACTCCATCTATGATAAGGAAATGTTGGCAATCATGCATTCACTTCATAAGTTTATACAATATTTGGTATGTGGGAGATTCATTGTAAAGACAGACCATAATAGCCTCAGGTTCTTCTTGAACCAAAGGGATTTGAATGATCATCAATAAAAATGGGTAAGAAAATTGCAAGCTTATGATTTTGATATTAAATACATGAAAGGAAAGAATAATGTGGTTGCTGATGCTCTCTCAAGAAAGCCCACTCTATATTCCTTAACATCTATCTCTGCTGATTGGAAAGTCTCCATAATTTTAGAGTATGCTAAAGATTCCTTTGCCACCAAGATTTTGGATAAGTTAGTGGATGATAACATGTACAAGGTTTTTGATGAATTGATTTATTACAAGAATAGGATATTCTTAGTGTCAAGATCAAAAACTAAGGAGAGGATATTGAGGGCCTTTCATGACACACCTTTGGCTGCTCATCAGGGATACTTCAAGACATATAGGAAAATTTGAGAGTGGTTTTCATGGAAGGGTATGAAGGAGGATGTCCTTAAACACATTAAGGAATGTATGGAATGCCAACAAAGCAAGAGTGAGCAAAAATTTTCTGCAGGGTTGTTGCAGCCACTTCCTACTCCTGAACAAAAATGGGAAAGTATTTCCATGGACTTCATCACTAGGTTTCCCAAGGTTCAAGGTAAGGATTGCATATATGTGGTGGTAGATAGACTAACTAAGTATGCACATTTCTTTCCTATCACATCTGATTTCAAGGCAGCACAAGTGGTCAAATTGTTATTCAAGGAAATTTTTAGATTACATGGCTTGCCTAGAAACATTGTCAGTGATCGAGATAGTCGATTCCTTAGCTATTTTTGGAAGGAGCTCTTTCATTTGGAAGGAACTAAACTCATTCCTAGTACTAGCTATCACCCTCAAATAGATGGACAAACAAAGATAGTTAATAAAAGGATAGAGGAATATTTGAGGAACTATGTTTCAAATCAACAACATGCTTGGGTGTAATGGTTGCACCTAGGGGATTATTGTTACAATACATCTCATCACATGTCTATTGGTATGCCTCCTTTTCATGCTCTTTATGGTTATGATTCCCTTTCCTTTGCTAATCTAGTACTTTCAGATAACAGAGTACCTGCAGCAAGTGATTTCATCAAGCAAAGCTAAGACATAATAAGGTCCCTCAAGGATAATCTACAACATGCACAAAATCAATAGAAGTTGTATGCTGATAGGAAAAGGACTGAAGGATCCTTTGAGTTGGGAGATTTGGTATTTTTTAGGTTGTAGCCATATAAGAAAAGCACCTTGAAGAGGAGTAGGTCAGAGAAACTCAAGCCAAGGTTCTATGGGCCTTATAAGATCACCAAGAAGGTAGGAGAGGTAGCTTATGAATTGGAGCTCCCACCAAATAGAAAAATACATAATTTTTTCCATGTATCTTGCTTGAAGAAGGTTCTAGGCCAGTAAACCATAGTATCTATAGAATTACCACCTCTTGATGATGAAGGGAAATTAGTTTTGATACCAGAAGAGATTTTGGATACAAGAGAGAAAAGATTGAGAAATAGGAGCATCATAGAGCATTTGGTCAAATGGAAAGGATTACCACTGGAGGATGCAACTTGGGAAGGATCACATATTCTTGAGCTTTCCAATCTTCATTGCTTGAGCAAAAGCAATATTTGGGAGGGGAGGACTTTTCATGTCCCCTTTTCAAATAATTAAAAATAATAATCTTTGTTAAGGTAGGTAGGCCCAAAAAGGTGAAGTTTCGAAAAAAGGGGCTAATATTTGGAAACCAATGGACTAATAAATAAAAATTATTATTAAAATATATTTTATTAACCTCTCTTGGACATAAGTTAGGGTTATTCCCTCTTTTAAGGGATTTGGAGGCATTTTGGGCTCATTCCAGAACTTGATTTTTGCTTATTGCTTTGTTGTTCTTCAGATGCTGCCAAACCTATGGAGAAGGAGACCCAAGGATGGGAGTTTGTAGATTTCTAGGAAGGCTAAGGCTGGGAGTTTAAAGCCATTCAATTTACAAGCTCATGCAGAGTTTGCCCTTGTACTGAATAGCGCAAATTTGTGGGGTTTTGGGTGTGTTTTTTTGTAAGAGTTTGGTGTTTTTGGTTGAGTATTTCATATCAGTTTGGGTTTCTGCTGTATTTCAGACTTTTAGATGTTAAAATAGAGCTAAATATATGTATTGGGATGTGGTTAAACTTTTATGATAGATTATTAGTGTTTTTGTGGTGTTTTCGAGCTATTTTATGTTATTTTCAGGAGCCCAATGAGCATTTTTTTGGTCCTTTTTTTGGGAGCTATTGTGTAAATGATATATAGATCTGAAAATTTCATTTTGTAGGCTGTTATGCTGCTGAAATTTTTGTTAAAATTTTTATTTTCAGATTTATTAATAATATGTGAAGCTGTGAAGTTTTTGGCACCATTTCAGGCATACCCGATTTGGGTTTTATTGAGAAATTGGTGTATCTTTGAAATATTGGTTGTTTTATTTTAAAAATCTAATTAATGGCTTTAAATATCATATTAAATTAGAAAGGGAATATTTTAGAGTATTTAGGATTTAGTTGGTGTTTGAAACATATTAGAGGAATGTTTGTTGATGAAGAAATGCCTTTGTCATTTCCTCCTTTTTGTCGGGGCTATTTTTTGTGGTTTCATAATGCCCATTTTATTTAGAAATGGGGACCTCTAGTATATCTTTTAGCTTTTCAAATCCCTAGTTTGAGGTTTGAGTCTTTATTAGGGTTTTTCATAGTCTTTTTACCTAGTCTAGGTCTCTTCTTGAGAACCCATTTTACCAAAAAATGGAGTTTCTAAGGAGGAAAAATCATATTTTCTTATAAAGGGGTGTATTAGCACACTTGGTACACCTAGCACACCCCAAAAAGTGCACTAGTGCACCAAATACACTAGTGGGAGAACTTTTCTTTGGAAGTGCACATGTGTGCACATGCGCAAGTGTGCACCTCCAAAGGTGTGCTCTACCTTGGGCCCTCCCTCCTTCCTTCCATTATTTTCTCCTTCTTTCCTTTGGAAAGCATACCTCTACACCTGTAGAGGTGCGCTAAAAAATTCACCACCTACATGCATAAAGAAAAAAATTGAAACCATCCAAGTTAAAGGTGTGTACCTTACACACCTCCCAAGGTATGCAAGGTGCACACCATTTTTTGTAAAACACTTTTAAAAATTTAAAAACCTAAACCTAAAAAAACTATCACCTATGAAAAGGTGTGCATGTGCGCACCTATCTAAGGTGCACACATGTGCACCCTTCAAAGACTAACTTCCCCTAAGAAAAGTAAGGGTGCACACATGGTGCACCCCACAAGGTGCACTATGTGTGCATTCTTTTGTCTACCCTTTCCTATCATCTTTGACATGTTTTGTACTATAAAGGTGTGCACTTAGCGCACCCCAAAGGGTGCACTAGGTGTGCACCCTTAGTGTTGAAGGTTTTTTAGGGGAAGGCACACCTAGTGCACCTCCAACATGTGCAAGGTGTGCCATTTTTTGTCTTCTAGAGGCATTTTAGGAATTTTTAGTTGTTTTTAGCAATTTTTTTGAGATTTAAGTTTTCTAGGTTGTGCTTTTGTCATAATTAGAATTCATTTTAACTATTTTTTAATCTTCCAAACTAATGGATGTTTATTTTTGGTAGATTAAATGGCTTCCTTCGTGTCCTTCCTTGCTGCAAAGATGGCTCTAAAACCAATGGTCTTCAAATTCCAAGGTGTTCCACCAAAGTCACACTTCCCAAATGAATATTTAGAGATCCAAAACGCTGAGTTCAGTAATATCAGCTCTAGAACATTTTCCTAGTTTTATGCAACAAACCAATTGAGAGATCTCCAATGGTAGCTACACTTATCAAATTAGGATTAGTAAATGCATTTTTGCACCCAGTATCAATATAGTCTTTCACATTGATCATGACATTGGTAGAGAACTCGGTTTCAAAGGAAAGGGTTCTGAAAAGTATAACTATAGAGATCATCCTAGATTTGAGGCCTAAGAACATAGAGAAGGTATTCCATATTCCAAGGGTAGATCTATATATTAGGTTAACATATCATCAAGCATAAAGGTGGTATAGAGAGCATGTAGAGGAAGCATTAGAAATCATCCAATCTTCATATCTCATTCATGAGACTCCTCATGGATGAAAAGGAGGAAAAGTAGATATGACAAGGGGCTATATAAAAGATGATAGTGGACATTCTATAGTGCCCTTGAGTAGATTCATGGGGTTACTAGCTTTAGTTTACCTAAATATATGAATGGTACACCTCATTGAGACCATTAAAACAATGAAGATGCCAATTGATTGGGCTTCAATTCTCAGTGAGAATTTAGATGAGCAACTAGTGGCAGTCAAGAATAGCCAAAGGTTCTATCTGACATATTATTTGGTGTATTTGTTAGCTACAAGAGCAATAGATTATCTAGGAATGTTCAAAAGGGGAAAATTGCAAGATGAAAATGCATGGCCCTATGTGGTATACCCCTAGTTGGTAAGGAAAAATCTTTCAAAGCACAAAAGGAGTACAAAATAGTGAATGATGCCTTCATTTTTGCAATCATTTAATTCATTGAGGGAGATTATATGAAAAGGATGTCAAATGAGGCTATGGAAAACATTACAAAAATTGGTGCCTACTACATCTAATATAAGGAATTCTCTTATTTGAGGGTCATAGGTATGACTGTTAATCCAAAGAAGCTTCCTAGGTATCCATGTGATAGACTTATATTGTTGGAGATTGCACAACAACTCTTGTTTACCTATGAGAGAGTAAGGTAGAAACATAAGAAGACCTATGCATGGCCCATCATAATAGGTCTATTTACTGTTGTCTAGAAGTAGGATATTCTAACTTTTGAGACTAAGTGGGATCAATATCCCTTGGAGGATTATAACTCTCCTCATCCCTATTTGGATAACTTTTTTAGAGTTTAGTACTTGGTAGGCAAACAGTACCAACATGAAGATGTCATAGAGGATCATTGGATGAATGAAGTTGATAACTATGAAATCTAAATAAGGGATTATTATAGGATGACTCTCTATTTGGTAGGCAATGCCTTAAAAATAAAGGTCCCTTTAAAGATAGTGTAGCAAGACAATGAAGAGGTCCTAGATCCCTTATACAATAGAGGTAAGATATCTGATTGACCTATTATGAATGTAGAGATTGATGAAGAAGAAAATGCAGATATTAGTCATAGAGTGATGCATGCCATCCAATTAACCAAGCGCTAGATCAAAAAACCATTCAAGTTGGATCCAATCCCACAAATCATAGTTTTCCAAGCTACAACCCACCTAGTGAAAGATACAGGAGAAAAGGTGATAGTGCCCACATTCATAGCTTAGTCTCTAGTAAGGCCAGAAATAGTGCATCAAGTTGACAAAGAAGTTGGATACTTTAGGGTGTAGAAGGGTAAAGGAAAAAGGAAAAGAACTTCCCCCAGTAAGCCGAGCCTAGAGAAGAGGCAACTCAAGCACCAAAAAACCAAGGGGCAAAAAATGTAGAAGTTATCTAGACTCAAGATAATCCACTAGTGTCACTACCAAGAAAAGGAAAGGATCTGAAGTAGAAGTATAGAAAGTGTCTCAACTTGCACAAGAGGAAGAAGCATCTCTGTTATCTCCCAAGAGAAGAAAGATGAAAAATTGAGTTAAAAGGAGACAAAAAGTGATAAGAAAGGTTATTCCTTTTCCATCAGTTCAAGAAGTTATTCTAGAAGAGGAGGAAGAGTATGATGAAGATGAAGAAGATAACCTTCCCTTGATTCAAAGGACTCATCTTGCTAGGGCTACAAAGATAGAATGGAGAATAAGCTCTACTATAACACCACCATTCATTTTTACATAGGCTATTTAGGGTACAACTTTTGAGGATGAATTACAATAATGGATTGATGAGTAATAGGATGAAGGGGCTAATGTCTTTCAAATGTCAAATTTTGATTTCATGCCTATAGGCACTGAGCTAGTAGGCAAAAAGATAAGGGATACTTTGACAAATCAACCTCCACAAGAGGATTGGAATCAACTACCACCTTAGTCACTAAGACCTTTAAGTTCTCCACCATCACCAATTCAAGCTTTATCTTTCTTGGATAAAGGTTCAACTACTCCTCTCCCTTTGGGTAATGAAGAACTATTAGAAACACTAATCCACAAAAATAACTAAGAGGGGGATGAGGGTGAATTCATTATCCAACAATTAAAATGTTTATATTATTTACACAAACTTAACCATTAAATCAAAGCAATCAACAACCATATAAAGATGCACATAGACAATTACACTAGATACGTTGACTAGGGAAACCCTTCATCAGAGGGAAAACCCTAGTGCAAATGACACCCACAAGATGATGTACTAATATAAATATTCATTCTTAGAGGATGGACCTTGTTAGAAGAACATTATAAAATTTAGTACAATGAGTCTCTATTGGGATATTTTGAATCCCTATTAAGAGATTCCAACCCTATTAGGAGTTGTGGTATAATGTATGCAAGAAAATCCCATTGCCCAAACATGCAATTACAACTATAAGAAGAGCTCACTGCTCAAACAAGTAATTTACTATTATCTTGTTCTTTCCTCTATCATTTCCTCTATCTTGTAAATTAGACCAATCATTTTTAGACCTTTTAGACTAGGTCATGAACCTTGGATCCAAATACTAAACCTCAAATAACTTAGCAAAACATCAGTAATGAAGTTTACTTCACTTTTGCACTACTCTGCTCAACTTTTCATTGCACATTTTTTGATTTTTATCAAGCATTCACACTTTTCATTCTAACCATATCATGATAAAGGAAAATGTCATTCCTTTATACCAAGTCCATAAAATAATTCCATGGTTTGGTTATTAGACCTTCTCAATTAATTATTATAGGACAACATTAAGAATATGTTACACTTAGTGATAACCTTAATCTTCCATCTTGTAACTTGAATAACTTTCCATACATGAAATATTATGCTGAGTTAGTTTAGCCACATCATTCTCAACATGTCTTCTCCATGTCCTCAACCTCAATCCTCAAGATATACTCTTTACTAAGAGATATAACAAGTTTACCAAAACATGCCTTGTAAACTCTATCTAAGAATAGACATTACCAAAACTTACAAAACTTCTTCTAGACTTATCCTTTCTTCTTCTGATATTAACTACATATACAAGATACTCAAAAGTATCTCTCATAACCTCAGGTGGTTATCATGCTCAACTAGCCATTCATACCAACTTGATCTTTATATTGTTTTTCTATCAGATACCATAGAAAACTACTATGTAGACATAAAACATGCTATGTTGAAATCAATGACAAACTTAGTCATGAATAAAACATATCCTCATAGTAGTACTCCTCCATATGAGTATCATCAACATTTACGCTTAAAACCAATCTTCCAACAAGCTCCCCAATCTTCCAATAATCTCCCCCTTTGGCATTGATTGAAACATAGATGAAAACATCTAATTCCAAGAATACTAAAAAAAGACTATTTCAAATCCTCTTTATCAATCATTCATACCTCAATGTGCTCAATACCAAATTGGCATTCCACATACTATGCTTATGCCAAACATTTCCCTCTGCATATTGTATTTCATACCAAACTTCTCCCCCATTGACATCAATGTCAAAGGTAACCAAGTCTAATACATCAAATTCTACAACAACTAGTACTTATTAGCTTGAGTGTCAAAAGAAACTATTCAAAAAAACATCAACAAGAGTCCTAGATGACTCAGTCCATCTTGGATACTCCCCCATTCAAGAAGCATCAACATTTAGTCTAGGAAACAATGGTTCTCTGTTACACTAGACTGATGCACTCTTGCATCTTCTTACTCTGATGTAAGAAGAATCATAACCCCAAGAATACCTCACAAATACTCAAAAAACTCTTTGGGAAGAGGCTTAGTGAATATATTTGCAATGTGCTCTTTAGTGTTCACATAATCCAATCTGATTTCTTTTTCTAAAACTTTTTCTCTCAACATATGATATTTAATAGAAATTTGATTAGTCCTCAAATTCAATACTAGATTTTTAGACATACTTACCATGCTTGTGTTGTCATAATGTATAACAAAAAGTTCACTAATTTCTATCCTTATATCCTTCAGCAACTACTTCATCCACATTACTTGATTGCAATTATTTGTTGCTGCAACATACTCTATTTCTATTGTACTTTGAGATGTACAATCCTACTTCTTTCTTAACCAAGAAACCAATCTTCCTCCAAGAAAGAAAGCTCCTCTATTAGTCTCTTTCTATCATCCATACTACGTACCCAATCTACATCAGTACAAGCACTTAGAGTAAAATCATTAGATCTATCACACCATAATACAAATTCTAAAGTTCCTTTTAGATACCTAAATATCTTTTTCACTGCTACATAATGTGCTTTTCTAAGATCATCCTAGAATCTTGCAATTATTCCAACTACATTTTCTATATCCATCCTTGTGTGAGTCAAATATTATGATCCTTCTATGATAGATCTATACCTCTTCTACTCAATAGTAGGTGTTTGATCCTTTGTAGATAACTTGTGTCCAATTACCATAGGTGTTCCAATGGGTTTGCATGTTTCCAAACAAAACCCTTTTAGTAATTCCTTTAGGTACTTAGTCTGAGAAATAAACAATCCTTCTTTATTCTATACAATTTGTAATCCTAGCAAATATTTTATTTCTCCTATCATACTCATTTCAAATTCTTTCTTCATCTCTTGTACAAACTTCTTACTTTCTTCATCATTTCCTCCAAATATATGTCATCAACAAATATTACTAAAATCATCAAACCATCATTAGTTTCATTCCAATATAGATTACTATCTATCATACCTTTTCTATATCTAAGCTTTGTCAAATGCTTGTCCAACCTGACATACTAGGTTCTGGGTGCTTACCTCAATCCGTACAATGCTTTGCTCAATTTGCATACTATTTCCTTGTCATATGTCAAAGGAAATCCATCAAGCTACTCAATGTATACCTCTTCTTCAAGTTCTCCATTCAAAAATGCTAACTTGACATCCATCTTATATACTTTGAATTTCTTCTTTTTTACATAGGCTAAGAATAATCTTATTGCTTCTATTCTAGCCACTAGAGCATAAGTCTCCTCATAATCTATTCCTTCATGTTGTGAGTAATCTTTACATACCTATCTTATTTTTTTTGTTAGAAATTTTCCTTGCTTATTCATCTTGTTCCTAAATACCCATTAGTTTCCTATCACATTCTTATTTGGTCTAGGGACCAATTCTCATGTCTCATTCTTTTCTATCTAATCCAATTCTTCTTTCATAGCTTGTTTCTAGTAGTCATCTTTGCATTTTTCATTTACAAGGCTTAACTTGAGATATCAAGCATAGTTCTTCATCTACTTTTCTTCTTTTTATCACACCTTTTTCTTTGCTTCTGATGATCTATTTGAATGGGTGATTATTTATCATGTTCTTTCCTGAGGTAGGAGTTGTTATCTCAACTCTTGGCTCTACTAAAGGTTTTGAGCTTTGTTCTTGCCTTGGCTCTCCTCCATTGTTCAAATCATTGTTAGTCTTAAGAAATACCTCATCATTCCTTAGCTTAGTAACAACATCATCATTAGAATTGTAATCAACTATTCTCTTTTGTATTCTAAACTTCTCATCAATTCTCACATTTGCACTTTCCATAATAGTCTTAGTTCTTTGATTATAACATCTATAAGTGCTGCTTTTCAATGAATAACCAAGAAACATACCTTCATCACTTCTAGCATCAAACTTACCAATGTCATCATCTCTCTTTATGTAACACTTACTTCCAAATATTCTAAAATACTTAACATTAGGTGAGTGACTAAACCATATTTCATAAGGTGTCTTGTTTGTGTCTTTACTGGCTTGCACTCTATTCATAGTGTAAACTGTTGTATTCACAACTTATCTCCAAAATCTTTTGGATACATCATTCTCTGCTAACATAGCTCTTGTAGCTTCTATAATATACTTGTTCCTACTTTTTGCAATGCCATTCTATTCAAGGGTTCTCAATGTTGATTTTTGTCTTTCAATTCCATTTTCTTCACAAAACACGTTAAACTCATTTGAAGTGAATTCTCCTCCTCTATCTGATCTTGAACATTGATTCTTCATACCCAATTCATTCTCAACTCTATTTCTAAACTTGTCAAATGCCTTAGATTTTTCTTTAAAAAATGCAACCCACATCATTCTAGAAAAATCATCAACTAGAATCATAAAATACCTTTCACCATAGAATCCTCTAGTCTTTTTAGGATAGCTATGATATGTGTGTACAATCTCCAACTTCACTATATTAGTAAACTTCTTGCTAGGAAAAGAAGTTCTATTATTCTTTGACAAAACACATTCCTTGCAAATTGTGTTAGTAGGCTTTGCAATCTTTGGAAAATCTCTAACAACAAGCATTCTGCTAGTCCTCACAATACTATCAAAGTTTATATTATAGAATCTCTTATGCCATAACCAACTGTCATCTACCTTAGCAACCAAACATATTATTTTAGTAGGATTCACCTAAAATATATTACTTCTAGATCTAGTTCATGTACCAATTACCTTTCCATCTTTATCTCTTATTACACATGTCTTTTTTGTGAATTGTAACTGATAAACTTTGTCTACTAGTTTTCCAACACTCAAAAGATTGTGCTTTACACCATCAATAAACTATACATCCTCAATATTAGTTTTACCATAAAGATTTATAGATCCAATACCTTTAACTTGGCATGTTGCATTGTTTTCAACTCTAGTAATTCCTCCATTTCGACTTTTGAATTTAGAAAACTTGTTCATATCACCAGTCATATGATGTGAAAAACCACTGACAATTATCCAATTATATTTTTTCTCAACCTATGATACCAAAGCTACTTTCTCTGGACTTTCTTCTTTAATTGCCACAAATCTGATTTCATCAGTACTAGCACTTAATGCTTGTTCATTAGAATCATTATCTTCATTTTCATACCAACAATCTTTATCTTTTCTATGCTTATGATTTTCTTTATACTTTTTCTCCATTTTAGGACACGTAGATGCATAATGACCATATTCATTACAAGTCCAACATTTAATGATTTTCTTACCTCATTTTTCTCTTCTTACCAAAAGAGCTACTACTTCTTCAACCTTTCTATCTTCCTTAGATCTGCTACTACTAGCAAAGTCTCCTCTAGCACTTGTGCTACTTGATAAGTTAGGTCAAATATTCAAGGCACTTAAAGTTGTTTTTGTTCAGGTCAATTTACCGAATTGTCTAAGTTCATTCTCAACTTCTTGAAGTCTTCCAAGCAATATCTATGGAATATTTGCTACATGATATCAACAACCATATCATTTGAATTGTTGACTTGAATGATGGTGTTAGAGTCTTTAGTATCTTCTACATAACCTCATCATCTTCTTTGATTCCTCCTTGGGCTTTTATACCTATTGTAATTTCTAATATCTTGCCTATATATGTCCTTATAGATTCATCTTCCATTATTTTAGCATCTTGAAACACACAAATCCAACATTGTAGTCTCAACTTCTTAGAGTGTGCATCATCTTCAAAACTATTTTCTAAAGCTTTCTAAATCAAATGTGAAGTAGCAAGTGATTTCACCTAATTGTACTCAATTTTAGGGAGTGCAATCAATAGTGCTTCTTTAGCTATCATGTCACACATGAAAAGATCTCTTTCTACATTAGTGCAAGTTTCCAAATACTTTTCTTCAATGATTGTCTTCGCTAATTTTGTCAAGATCCAATATCCTAGGCCCATATACAAAAAATGTGTCTTCATCATTTCCTTCTAGCTATCATAGTTTGTTCCATTGAACTTCAGACTATCTTTCCTGAATTTGTTCCCCATGGATCTCCCAAAGTTGTTACACTTTTTCTTCAAGGACTTGAGGCTTTGATACTAATTGTTAGAAATAATAGTCCACAAAGATAATAAGGGGGGGGGGAGTGAATTAGTTATCCAACAATTAAAATATTTATCTTCTATAAGAAAACTTAACCATTTAACCAAAGTAAATAGAAACCTTGTAAAGATGCACATAGACAATTACACTAGATATGTTTACTAGTGAAACCCTTGATCAGAGGGAAAATCCTGGTGGGAATGATGACCACAAGATGATGTACTAATATAAATATTCCTTGCTAGAGGATGGACCCTATTAGGATTCTATTACAACATTTAGTACAATGAGTCATTATTAGGATACTTTGAATCCCTATTAGGAGATTCCAACCTTGTTAGGACTTGTGGTATAATCCATGCAAGAAGAGCTCACTGCACAAACATGCAATTTCAACTATATGAAGAGCTCACTACTCAAACAAGTAATTTACTATTATTTTCTTCTTTCCTCTATCATGTCAACTGGACCAATCACTATCAGACCTTGTAGACCAAGTCATCAACCTCAGATCCAAATACTAAACCTTTGATCAATTAACAAAACCTTAGTAATGAAGTTTCCTTCACTTTTGCACTTCTCTACTCAACTTTGCATTCTGCACTTTTTTCTATGTATCAAACATTCACACTTTTTATTCTAACCATAGCATGATAAAGGAAAATTTCCTTCCTTTGTACCAATTCCATAAAATAATTCCCTAAGTTGACTATTAGACCTTCTCAATTAATTATTATAGGACCACATCAATAACATGTTACACTTAGGGATAACCTTAATATGCAACTTGAATAACTTCCCATACATGTAATATTATGATGAGAAAGCTTAGCCACATCATTCTCAACATGTCTTTTCCATTTCCTCAACCTCAATCCTCAAGATGTCAACTATGTTAAGAGATATAACAAGTTTACCAGAACATGCCTTTGTAAACTCTATCTCAGAATAGACATTACCAAAACTTACAAAACTTCTTCTAGACTTATCCTTTCTTCTTCCAACATTAATTACATATACCACATACTCAAAAGTATCTCCCATAACCTTGAGTGGTTATCATGCTTAACTAATTGTCCATACTAACTTGATCTTTCTATTGTTCTTCTATCAAATACCATAGAAAATTGTTATGTAGACATAAAACATGTTATGTTGACATCAATGAAAAAATCAGTCATTAATGTAACATATCATCATAGTAGTACTCCCCCATATGAGTATCATCAAAATTCATGCTACCAACCAATCTTCCAACAATCTCCCCAATCTTCCAGCAAGGACAAGTGCAAGCTAAATAGGAAGAAGAGCCACAACAAATATTAGCCGATGAAGTGTCAAAGGAAGGGAAAATATATGAGGAACCTCAATAGAATTTCCAAGATATAGAGGTGAGGACTATGGACTCAATAGACATAGAGATTCTCGATGTGGATCTATCTCAAAAGGAGAAGACTTTGGAGATGAGTGATAAGGGAAAAGGCAAAGTGACACAAGATCCTTCTTCATCTAAGGATAAATCTCTGATGGAAGATGCTCTAAGATGGTTGAGAAAGGAGGTGATGGTTAGGCACAAAAGGTAGTTCTATAGTACTAAGGAATATGGAATGGGAGAATCAATTGAATCTCTCAATAAACCTGAGCCACTTGTAGGTGTTGCAAAAACACTAGCCTTTGTGATCATTGATCAAAATTCAGACTTGTTTTCTCATGTTTCTTTCCATCCTCTACATATAGATATTGAGGATTTGACTCCAAAAGATTATCAAATCAAATATTTTTTTCTTGGAAAACCCACTGGATACTACCAAATTGTTGGTTACTACAAGAATGAAAGAAGTGTTTAGGTACTTAAAATAGGATGTTACTAAATTGTTAAACCTTTAGAACTAGAGTGAAATCATAAGAGTGTATTTGAATGAAGTAGTTGGTCCATTGGATCCTAAAAATCATAAGGAGACTCTAAATGTGAAACTTGATAAAAGGGATAAAGAGATTGCACAATTACATCCATTTTTGAAGGCTTGTCAACAATGGTAGGAAAGTTTTGAAGAGAAAGGTGTGTAGATCATACAAGAAAATCTTAAACCACTACACCACATGCAAAATAATGTAGATAAGTTTGTTTCTATATTGAACCAAATTTTTGGGTTAATGGATGAAGTACATACCTAGGGTAAAGAGCTACAAGTGTTACAATCAATAAAGAGTGAAATGTATCATATGTTGATGGATGTTTATATAGAAGATGAGTTAGATAAAATAGACAATTGGATAGAGAAGATTATAGATGGTAATAAAGTGATGGAAATGTTACATGCGAATATTCATAAGCTCAAGGATCAAATCCAAGAGCAAATTTTGGAGGCAAAGAGGCATTACAGTGATGCTTTCTTAGAAATTTTTAAAGATGACTCAAGAGATAAACTAATGAATGTACAAGAAGTTGTTGAACAATTTTGGGAAACTTTTGGAGAATCTTCCACTGATGAGGATATCAAATAGGAATTTAAGATTGAAGAGGAATTGCTAGATTTGGATGTGAAATTAGGAGATTTTGTAGAGACTCACATAAAGGTGGGCAACTATAGGTAAAAAGTAAAGGAAAAATATGAAGCTTTATATTTTCTAAATGTGACCCAAGTCATGAAGATTATAGAGAAATTCAAGAGAAAATACCAAAAAATAGCTTTGGTATGAAGGGGAACAAAACCTAGAAGCTAGAATTTTAGTTTTGACACTTGGTAAAATTTTGCATTTTTGGACCTAACTTCTAAGGTGTTTAAGCTTTTGAGGCACACTAGGTGTGCTAGGTTTTATTCTCCCAAGGTGTGCCAATTCCAAATTTAGAGCTTTCTATGCACTAGAAATGCATTTTAATGGTAGTTTAACTCCTACAAACATCCAGTGAAGGTTGACTTCTATTTTTGGTACCTCTAGAGACTCCTATATCATCTATTAGCTTTCTTCTTATTTTCTCATGCTTTCTTTATTTTAAGACATGTGAAGGCTCATGCACCCATTAAATAATATAAATAAGGTTGAGTCCTACTTAGCACTAGCTAGAGAGTTAGTTTGCACATAAATAGATTAGTTTTATTAGTTTAGAAGCATATGCTTACATAAAGAGATCTCTCACTCTCAACACAAATTGAGGAAACAATTTCTTATAAATTTAGGAATATAATATGTATTCTAGGCCATTATTTTGATGCAATAATTTATTATTTTTTTGCTCTCATTTGGAGTGTAGTTATTATTGCCTAAGTGTGTTATATTTTGTGAATGTATGTTCATGGAATGTAATGGAGCCAATAATTTTGTTGCATTATTTTTATTGAGTGATCTTTTAATTCTAATGTTTACCATGTGTTTACAAATTCTTCTAATGTACCAAGTTGGAGAAGAGATCACCCTATTGTTCCTTGAAATGTCCCTTCCTTTAATTTTATATGATATTTCAAGCCTCTAATCAGATTTTTAAAATCAAACAACCAATATTTCAAAGATCCACCAATTTCTCAATAAACCCCAAATCAGGTATGCCCGAAATAGTGCCAAAAACTTCACAGCTTCACAAGTTATTAATAGATCTAAAAGTGGACATTTTTATAGAAATTTTAGCAGCATAACAGCTTAAAAAATAAAATTTCTAGACATTTATAGATCTATATAATATTTACACAACAGCTCCCAAATGGAAGGCAAAAACAATGCTCAACAGGCTCCCAAAAATAACATAAAATACCCTAGAAACACCACAAAACACTAATAATCTATCATAGAATTTTAACCATGACCCAATACATATATTAAGATCTATTTTAACATCTAAAAGTCTGAAATATAGCAGCAACCCAAACTAATATGAAATATTCAACTGGAAACACCAAACTCTTACAAAAAACACACCCGAAAACTCACAAATTTGCACTGTTTAGGACAAGGGAAAACTCTGCATGAGATTGCATATGGAATGGCTTTAAAATCCCATCCTTAGCCTTCCTAGAAACCTATAAAATCCAATCCTTGGGTCTCCTTCTCCACAAGATTGGTAGCCTCTGAAGTACAACAAAGCAATAAGCAAAAATCAAGTTCTGGAATAAGCCCAAAATGCCTCCAAATCCCTTAAAAGAGGGCATAACCCTAACTCACATCCAAGAGGGGTTAATAAAACATATTTTAATAATAATTTTTATTTATTAGTCCATTGGTTTCCAAATATTAGAACCTTTTGCCAAAACTTCACCTTTTTGAGCTTGCCTGCCTTAGCAAATATTATTATTTTTAATTATTTGAAAATGGGACATGAAAAGTCCTCCCCTACCAAATATTGCTTGTCCTCAAGAAATGAAGGTTTGAATTCTCAATAATATGTGCTCCTTCCCAAGTTGCATCCTCCAATGGTAATCCTTTCCATTTGACCAAATGCTCTATGATGCTCCTATTTCTCAATCTTTTCTCTCTAGTATCCAAAATCTCTTTTGGTATCAAAAGTAATTTCCCTTCATCATCGAGAGGTGGTAATTCTGTAGATACTATGGTTTTCTGGCCTAGAACCTTCTTCAAGCAAGATACATGAAAAATATTATGTATTTTTCTATTTGGTGGGAGCTCCAATTCATAAGCTACCTCTCCTACCTTCTTGATGATCTTATAAGGCCCATAGAACCTTGGCTTGAGTTTCTCTACCCCACTCCTCTTCAAGGTGCTTTCCTTATATGGCTAAAACTTAACAAATACCAAATCTCCCACCTCAAAAGATCTTTTAGTCATTTTCCTATCAGCATGCAACTTCTGTTGGATCTGTGCATGTTGTAGATTATCCTTGAGGGACCTTATTATGTCTTGGCTTTGCTTGAAAAAATCACTTGCTACAGGTACTCTGCTATTTGAAAGTACTAGATCAATAAAGGAAAGGGCACCATAACCATAAAGAGCACAAAAAAGAGCATACCAATAGTCATGTGATGAGATGTATTCTAACAATACTACCCTAGGTGCAACCATTTCACCCAAGCATGTTGTTGATTTGAAACATAGTTTCTCAAATATCCCTCTATCCATTTATTAAATATCTCTATTTGTCCATCTGTTTGAGGGTGATAGCTAGTACTAGGAGTGAGTTCAGTTCTTGCCAAATGAAAGAGCTCCTTCCAAAAAGAGCTAAGAAATCTACTATCTTGGTCACTGACAATGTTTCTAGGTAAGCTATGTAATCTAAAAATTTTCTTGAAGAACAATTCAGCCACTTGTGATGCCTTGAAATCAGATGTGATAGGAAAGAAATGTGCATACTTAGTTAGTCTATCTACCACCACATATATTCAATCCTTACCTTGAACCTTGGGCAACCCAGTGATGAAGTCCATGGAAATACTTTCCCATTTTTGTTCAAGAATAGGAAGTGGCTACAACAACCCTGCAAAAAAAAATTTCTCACTCTTGCTTTGTTGGCATACCATACATTCCTTAATATGTTTAAGGACATCCTCCTTCATACCCTTCCATGAAAATTACTCTCAAATTTTCTAGCCTGTCTTGAAGTATCCCTGATGACCAACCAAAGGTGTGTTATGAAAGGCACTCAATATCCTCTCCTTATTTTCTAATCCTGGCACTAAAAAGATCATGTTCTTGTAATAAATCAATTCATCAACAACCTCATACCTATTATCATCCACTAACTTATCCAAAATCTTGGTGGCAAAGGAATCTTTAGCATACTCTAAAATTATGGAGACTTTCCAATCAGTAGAGATAGATGTTAATGAACACAAAGTGGGCTTTCTTGAGAGAGCATCAGCAACCACATTATTCTTTCCTTTCATGTATTCAATATCAAAATCATAAGCTTGAAATTTTCTTACCCATTTTTTTTGATGATCATTCAAATCCATTTGGTTCAAGAAGAACCTAAGGCTGTTATGGTATGTCTTTACAATGAATCTCCCACATACCAAATATTGTCTAAACTTATGAAGTGCATGCATGATTGCCAACATTTCCATATCATAGATGGAGTAACCTTTCTCTAATTGATTTAATTTTCTACTCTCAAATGTTATTGGATGTCCCCTTTGAGTTAGGACAGCCCCTATACCTTCTCCAGAAGCATCACATTCAACAACAAAAGGTAAAGAGAAATCTGAAATTGCAAGCACAGGGCATGAACTCATTACCTCCTTAAGCTTATCAAATGTTTTTTGTGCCTCTTCTATCCAAAAAAAAGCTCCTTTCTTTGTTAAATCAATCAAGGGGGCAGGAATCTGAGAAAATCCTTTGGAAAATCTCCTACAGTAGCTACACAACCCAAAGAAACCTCTCAACTGTGTAATATTAGTGTGTGGAGGCCAATCCAAAATTGCCTGGATTTTTTGTTGATCAACCTGTACTCCTTTAAAACTTATAATATGTCCCAAATATAAGATCTCTATCAAACCAAACTCACATTTAGATAGCTTAGCATAGAAGGATTTCTACTTCAAGATTCCCAAAATAGTGTCTGTGCTTTAGATGCTCTTCCCATGTTTTATTGTAAATCAAGATATCATCAAAAAATACCAAAATTTTTTTTTTGAAGATGCTGGTTGAATGCCTTATTCATACAAGATTGGAATGTTGCAGGTGCATTAGTGAGGCCAAATGGCATAACAAGAAATTCAAAGTGCCCATAGTGACATCTGAAAACAGTCTTTTCCACATCTTCACTCCTCATTCGGATTTGATGGTACCCTAATCTTAAGTCAATTTTTGAAAAGTATACAACACCATGTAACTCATAAATGAGTTCATCTATGCATGGTATGGGATACCTATTTTTTATGGTCTTCTTGTTTAGAGCCTTGTAGTCTATACACATTCTCATTGTACCATCCATTTTCTTGACAAGTACCACAGATGATGCAAATGGACTAGAGCTAGGCCTTATGAATCCCATGTCTAGGAGTTCTTTAATAGTTTTTTCAATTTCTTCCTTATAACCTCTTGGATGGTGGTATGGGGTTTTTATAACTAATTTGACACCCTGTTCTAACTCTATAACATTCTCAAAACCTCTATCTGGTGGTAATCCTGGAGGCAAGTCATTGAAAACTATACTATGCTTATCAAGAATATTTTGAATTTTAAAATGGAAATTACCTTGATTCTTTGGAGAGCTTGTTGGATGGATTACGACTCCTGCTTCCCATGCTACTTGTCCTCTTCAAAAAGTCCTCTCCATCCTCTATGCAGAGACCACCTTAGGTGCTCCATTCGATAAGCCTCTAAATAAGACTTCTTTCCCATTGGAATGAAATTTAAACTCCATAGTTTGATGGTTCATGTAATAGCCTCCAATAGAGTGCAACCATTGAACACCCAATACAAGATTTGTCTCCCCAATGCCAACCACATAGAAGTCATCACATAACTCATAATCTCCTAAGGTCGTCTTGAGTTGTTTCACCACTCGTGTGCAAGGCATAGTGAATCCATCAGCTACAGTAACATTGAATCCCTCAAAATCTTCTGCTTTAAGCCCTCTTTTCATGAAAAATCCTTCATCAATAAAATTGTGAGTTGCCCCACTATCAAGAAGAACTGTCAACCTTTGCCCTGCTAGTACCCCTTGAATTGGAAAGAGATGGTATCTTGGGACTCCTGATAATGCTGCTAAAGTGTCATCCTTGCTGATTTCTTTTTCTTTCTCTTCTTGTTCCTCCTCCTTAGTGTCATGAAATTCCTAATGCTCATGTAAATCAGATTCTAAAGCAACTTCAATATAGTGCACTTGACCTTTCCCCTAACATCTGTGTCCCGAAACCCATGGTTCTCTACAAGTGAAACAAAGCTTTTTCCTTCGTAATTCACTCCTAGTCTCTTCATCTACCTTCTTTTTTGCCACATTTATCGCATATTTTGGTAGTAGTGTTGGAAAAGTCTTTTTCTGAAAATTACTCTTATATTTCCCAAGATTTGGAGTTTTTTGATTAGTGACTAGTTTCATAGGCACACAAGTTTCAAGTTGCAAGCTTCATTTGATAGCTTCCTATAAGTTTGAGGGTGAGAAATCCTTAACCAAACCCTTAATAGAATCTTCCAAACCATCAAGAAAAAGATAAACAATCCTCTTTTCACTCATATCAGGTACCATAACAGCCACTTTTTAAAACTCTTCTATATACTCATTCACTAATTTGGTTTGCTTCAACTTTGACAATTCTTTAAAGTACTCTTCATCATCCTTAAGGTCAAATCTATCTATCACTCTTTGACTAAAATTATCAAATGTAGTTACCTAATCATGACCTTGAGTAGTCATTCCATGATACCACCAATCATAGGCTGCATCTTCCAAGTGTAGACTTGAAAATTGAATAGCATCACTCTCCTTCATGGGGTTAAGTGTGAAGAAGGTCTGTAATTTTTGTAGCCATGCTCTAGCTGAAATTTTATTTGTTCCATCAAAAGTAGGTGCTGTAAACTTGCTTATTTTATTTTTGAGCTCTCTTCCACTTATTTCATGCTCCCTCATGTACTCTTTCTTGGGCATCAAAGTGTTCATCATATCCACATATTCTCTAAAAGGAATTGAACTGCGAAAGTCATCATCTAAGCCATTGTAAGTAGCTCTTAATGCAATCAAGTTACCTATAACCTCTTCCATGGGATTAAGGGCTAGATTTGGTACAAGTGGCTCATCTACAGGTAGGAAAATAGTTTTTGTTGATTTAGAGGGTGTGGGTTTCATATTTCTTGGCTCCTCTAAAGTGCTCCCTTTCTCATTAATAGATACAACTCCTTGCAATTTTTTGGTCAATATCCACAAAGCCTCTCTAGTTTCTACCAAACTATCCACTATTTGCTTCTGAGTATTTCGGATGTCTTGGAAAAATTTCTTTTCCATCTCATCCTGATCAGCCATAATTTTTCCTTCCTTGGATTTTTTACTTTTACTTTTAACTTGAGGTTTGATCAATTTTTTTTTATTCATTTCTTGTTGCAAATATCTCTTTTCTCTTTCACTTGGTTGCATGCAAACTTCTACAAACCCTCAAGCTAGCAAGATCATAGCTATGATACCACTAAAATGTCCCTTCATTTTATTTTATATGATATTTCAAGTCTCTAATCATATTTTTAAAATCAAACAACCAATATTTCAAAGATCCACTAATTTCTCAATAAACCCTAAATCAGGTATGCCCGAATTAGTGCCAAAAACTTCACAGCTTCACAAATTATTAATAGATCTGAAAGTGGAAATTTTTACAAAAATTTCAATAGCATAACAGCCTACAAAATGACATTTCTAGATCTGTATAATATTTACACAACAGCTCCCAAATGGAGGGCAAAAACAATGCTCAACGGACTCCTGAAAATAACACAAAATAGCCCGAAAACACCACAAAACACTAATAATATATCACAAAATTTTAATGATGACCCAATAAATATATTAAACTCTATTTTAACATATAAAAGTCTTAAATATATCAACAACCCAAACTGATATGCAATACTCAACCGGAAACACCAAACTCTTACAAAAAACAAACCCGAAAACCCACAAATTTGCACTGTTTAGCACAAGGCAAAACTCTGCATGAGCTTGCACATGGAATGGATTTAAACTCCCATCCTTAGCCTTCTTAGAAACTTGAAAAATCTCATCCTTGGGTCTCCTTCTCCATAGGTTTGGCAGCCTCTGAAGAACAACAAAGCAATAAGTGAAAATCAAGTTTTGGAATAAGCCCAAAATGCCTCCAAATCCCTTAAAAGAGGGCATAACCCTAACTCACATCCAAGAGGGGTTAATAAAACATATTTTAATAATAATTTTTATTTATTAGTCCATTGGTTTCCAAAGATTAGCCCCTTTTTCCAAAACTTCACCTTTTTGAGCCTACCTGCCTTAGCAAAGATTATTAATTTTAATTATTTGAAAAGGGGAAATGACATTCCTGCATAGCTTTTTGTTTCTCATGAGCCAACTTTCCATGGCATTTCAATTTGATGAAAAGTAAAACATCTTATCATTACTAAATTCCAATTGACAATTGTATTAGTGGAATTAAGGAAGCACTACTCCTATTTTTACTAGTTACCTAGTGACCTTTTCAAAGGCTTAATTCATAGACATGTTGTTTATGTGGCTTATGTTTGTTAGGGATTTACTTTTCAAGTTATTTTCATAAACTTCTTGTTACCCTATCTTTGATATTTTCTTTTACAAATACTTGGTTAATGTAGGAATTCATATAGTTGCATAGTTAAAACTTCATTCATTATAAACAAAAAAAAAACAAAAATATATTTCTATTTGTGTGGTTATTTTTTTTCAAATAGCACGTAGATTCAAAATCTTATCTGAAACCAATCAGAACTAGAAAAGGCCTCCTTGTAAAAAAATACATTTATCTTCTACTGAGAAGATTCCAGTAGGTCACAAGATCACTCAAAACCTTGGAGTTGATCCCATATTAGCTTCACAAGAGAGTAGTTTGAAAGGATTCCTATATTTAAGCATCATGCACAATGACAACTCAACAACACATAACCAATGAATCTAATGTGAAAAATTCATTTCCAATTATTTAAACATTTAATGATGGAATTAATAACATAGAAAGGCACTTAAAACATATAAGTGAACATGGTCAAATACGTGACTAACCACTGGTACAAGAACCTAGTCAAGTATAGCAAGATAATAATACACAGTGCAATCTCTCTACACATCTCAGGCTAATCATAGAACAATACCATGATACCACATCAATCTTGGTAACAACTAGCACAAACCTTAGTGAAACCATCTAGCACATCATAATCTCATAAATCAGCCATAAGCATAGTCAATCCAACTGATATAATAATATAAATCTAATCACCCCAAGGGTGTAGACCACTCCTTGTCCCAATCATGATTACTCACAAAGAAATATCATCAATGTTGCACCATCAGGATGATTTATAGAAATAAAATGGGAGAGGCACTATAGAACACTTGGACAATGTTACATACATTTTATGTTCTTGTAGTCTCTGTAGGACCATCTCTAAATGTTCTTGGTGTTATGTCTCATTTTGAGAGTAGATAGAATATCATCGATAAAGACCAAAAAAAATTTATCAAAAAAATCTTGAAAAATTATATTCATAAGGTTCATGAAGGTCATTGGAGCATTGGTTAACCCTAAGGGTAGTATAGTAAATTTATAGTTTTAATATCTAGTTCTGAATGCAGTCTTGTGAATGTCCTCATCTTTAATAGGGAGCTGATGGTATCCTAACCTTAGGTCAATCTTATAAAAACAATCATACCTTTCATCTGATCAAGTAATTAATTAATTATAGGAAATAGATACTAATTCTTAATAGTAACCTTGTGAAGAATCCTATAATCTATACACAGCCTCATAGTTCAATCCTTTTTCTTGACAAGCAACACTAGTGCTCCCCAAGGTGAGACACTAGGTCGAATAACTTTCTTATCTAACAAATCTTTCAAATTCACTTGAGGTTCCATTAACTCATTAGTGATCATTTGATTATGTACTCGGGATATAGGTTCTTCCTTAGGTACCAAGTCTATGGTGAATCAAACACTCTAGATGGGCATATTCATGGAAGTTCTTTTGGAAACACATGTTGAAACTTCTTGAGATAGGGATACATCTCCTCAAAAGATTTCCCCAAAATTTTCCTAATTTTCCCATCTTCAAAATTGTTTATAGTTTCTTTCAGTTCTTGAACATTTATTGTGAATATTTCACATCCTTTTCTTCCACATGTTTTAAGTTGCATGGTTGATATCTAGCATGATTTGATCTCATGCATAGTTCCCTTGATGGTCACAAGATTTCCTTGGTCATCCAAACATTCTTTTATCTTGGAAAAGAAATTGACCTTAGCCATATGTTCAATAAGTCATTTGATACCTATGATGATGTCATAGGACCGAAGAGGTGCTACATATATATTTGATTCCATAGAGAAATTTGGAAAGTCAACCAGAGCCTCAAATAGACACTACTCTACTTTAGCCCTTGATTAGTTTGCATACTCGATGGTCCATGGATTTTCCATAAAACTAGACCTTTTAGGAAATCTACTTAATAGCTTTGGGGATATAATTATTATTTTTGGCTCTAGTATCTATAAATATAGAAATAGGGTTTTTGTAGATCTTACTTGGAGTTTCTATTGAACCTAGATATTGTTCTACCTGTCGATTGTCCAATGCTACATGAATCCTCTACTGGTAAATGTTCTACTATGGCAGTAATGAGAGTCAAGGTGGCTTGTTGGTGCTTAACTTGCTAGGGAACTTGTTGGCATAATGATCCCCACCAAAATTGTAACATTCTAATGGTGGTCCCTTCTTTTCATTTCCTTTATTGTTCTTGGTTGTGCTGGAGTTACCATTGAATTCTTTACTACTATTTCCTCTAGATTCTCATTTATTAGGTTTAAAGTTCTTTAAAAAAAAATTGTAGGATCTTGAATCTATTTTTTTAATGTTATTGTTATTTTTCCTTTTGTTATCTTGGATAGATTCATCCCTTTTGACTTTGTGTTCCTAATGAAAAGCTTTCATCAGGGCTTCCTCCATGGTTTAGGGAGTGAGAATGCCTACTACTCCTCTAATCATATTTTTCAAACCCATAATGATCTTTCTAAGCTTTAGGTTCTTGTCTTTCTGATAGAAAGGTACATACTTCAACAATTGAGTGAATTTTTCCTAGTATTTGTGTACAAATATATCCCCTTGCCTAAGGTTTTGAAAATCTAATAGCTTCTAGTCATAGAAGGTTTGGAGTAACCAATGGTTGTTGAAAATAGTTACAATGTTGTCATGATGTTGAGTTCTACCTTGGTGTCTTCCCACCAAGTAGCCACTTTAGCTAAAAGATGATATATTCCCCATACAACATTTGAATTTTTAGAAAAAATATTAATTTTAAAATATTGTTCTATCTCAATTAACTAGGGTTCTATTTCCTCTCTAGATTTGGAACTAGAGAATTTAGGTGGTTTCATCTTTTTAATATTTAAGGACAAGTCCTTAACTATTTTAAGTTTATTTTGGTTCTTAGTTTGTATGGGTGAAGCTTGTGTATTCCTCTCACTGTAGCTAGAATTTTCATGTATAATTCTAGATGGATACAAGGATTGCATTTCCTCTTGATCTCTCTCTGTATGGGCTACCAGATTATTCATTTTCTTTTCCATGTTTTCTAGCTTAGTTTGTGTGTCTTTAAAAGCCTAAAGCAACAAATCTAAGGGAATTGGTGGATTTATTTCATTAGTCACTTCATTTTTTGTGGTATTCTTGTTGCTATTCATGTATCCTACTTTAATTGGTCTAGAAAATAAATATAATTCTTAAATAAATTTCATGTCCATATATATTCTTTAAAATATACAAGAATAGACAAATGTTTTGCTAATCTATCATTTTATTAATTTCATCAATTTTTCAACTAAATTTGCAACAAAATTAATTTAAAAATCCCCCTCTTCTGAGGATACTAAATTGAAATACTAATTTGAATATCCTGATGCCCTACTATAGGATCTTTTGTTCAGTTTCATTTCTATCCTTAGCTCACACCATCCAAGTTTTACTAAATATCATAAGGGATTTAGTCTATTGGGCATCCCATCTGACCCTTTCCTTCTTCATTCATTTCAAATCATGTGCTAGGGTTTCCTCATCTTGAGGCATGGAACAATAGAAATAATCATATCTTGTAATTTTTTATTTATTAATTAAAATAATATGGGGTGCTACATTTTCTTGTGAGGAGTCTTCTAGACATACATCTTGCTACATTTAGATCTAAAAATTTTCAATTTTCCGAAATTGATAAGTGATGAGCCCAAGGTTTAGTGTTGAATCCAATGCTCTCATACCATATGTAACATACAAATTTTACATAGCTGAAAATAGAATATCATTCCCTAGGTTAAGGTAAGATATCATTTGTACTAAGCTAAAAATAGATAACTTGTCCTAGGGTTATAATTAAATGATCAAAATGATATGATATAATGTAACATCATTTTAGAAATGATCAAGTAACTAAAAATTTTGAACTATTATAATTCAAAACAATGGATATTTCTATTTCATATGAATAATAACATATTAACATTCATAACTATATTCTATCATACATTTAGAAAAGAACTAGAAATGAAATCTACATGGATGAGTATGCATAAAAGTAAATAAGAATTTTAGAATCCATAAATGTTTCTGAACTAATTATCAATGTGTTGTATAAGCCTAGGTATCTAGAGAAGAGGAGAAGCATTAACATAGATTTAACCTCCCAACCATGGAACTTATCATATCCCCACACAATCTCTTATGATGAAGGCCCTCCCTACCCTATGTTAGGCCTGGAGTACTATAGTCCATGGATTCTGAGCATATTGTTGTTAGAGTATTTTCTTAGTACCAAACAAGATTGAAGATATGCCTCCACTAACCTTCTCTCTATCAATTAGCACCACTGATCTCTTTGTGATCTAATTAGGCAAGCATGAATATATTCTACCTTGGCCAAAGATTTAGATGGGAAAATTAATATCTTGATCACCATTTCTCAACTCAATAATAGAATTCAAATTGGACAATCATGAGCTGACCTAGGTTTTACAACTTCTTGTAAGATGTTTTAATGCATTAGATTTTTTATTATAATAGTTTTTCCCTTATAAGAATCCTCTCCTCTTCACTCATTCACATTTTCTTCACTAGCCTTGGGTGCATCCCAGGAGACTACTATTAATATTATTATCTTTATCATATAGTTTTCTTTGAACACTTTTATAATTCATGCCACAACTAATCTACAACAAATACTAGTGTGCAAGATAGAATTTCATAACTCTAATTTCCAACTCCATACAAGAATATTGATGAAGTACAAGGTAGGAGAATCCCCAAAGGAGATGTCGTAGCCCCTAGTAAGTTACTAAACAATGGAAATATAAAAATAACACAAAGATTTAGATCCAAATAATGCCAACTCTCATAATAGAATCATAAGATTTACATCCAATATGTCTAGTTGTAAGACCTTCTGGGTTATGACCAAATAAATAAGCAATTATAGTAGTAATTATGCAAGATCTCACAAGGTCAAAATTCTATCTATCCTAGATACACAACTTGGTATAAAACCACAAGAAGAATCAAAACTTGTGCTCATAAGCCACCAAGAAACCTTCTTTTTTTCGAAGTTGCAACTACTAGCTCTTCTTACAAACTTTGTGCTACTCAGTTACTCCTCTCTTGAGCTCACTTCATGTTGAATCATGAATAATTAGAAGACAAGACCCCCTACTTATACCAATCAAGGCACAAGTTACATTTTGTAATGCCTCGCCCGGAGATCCTTGGAAACAAGGATGAAATACAAGCCAGAATATTTTTTTTTACAAGTATGAATGCACATGACAACATCATACAGGGATCACAAAGATCGCAACAGAAGAGTTCACCACAATCCCGACAACCAACAGATCTCTGAATGCCACAACCAACTGACACACATGAAAAAAAGCCAACAACCACCACAAACAAGATGAGGGCTGAAGGAATGACCACTCATCAATAAAACACCAAGCTGGGGTAAAATGCAGAATCCTAAAACTTGGCTAAGCCTGAAATCCTGAAGCCCTGAAAAATTTACTAAGTCTAGATTTCTAAAGCCCTAAAATTTCTTAGAATCCATAACTTATCTTTGAGAGGTCTGAAACCTATCCCAAATGATTTGTCGCATATATTAAAATATATGTTCAGTATAAGAAATTAAATATATGTCAACTTATACTTAAACGATATTTTTTAAACCCTAAGAGACTAAAATAGAAACACGAAATACTCAATTTCAAGAGAAACCAACAGAATTTAGAATGCAATAGCATAGGGTTGAAGAACACCCAAAAGGGTAGCCAAATCAACCCTCAAAAAATTTGGAACACGATGTAAAGTGCCCATTGTCTGCCCGCATAGGTTTTTACAAAAAACTGTGTGACACTTCTTCTTAAGGCGTGCGACACTCTTCTAGTGTCGTACAATATTTATCAAGAAGGCATATGACACTTTACAGTCTCATATGACATTTTTCAAGAAGGCGTGCGACACTCTTCCAGTGTCGTATGACATTTCTCAAGAAGGCATGCGATACTTTACAATATCATATGACACAATTTGTATGGGCATGCGATAAAATTTTTATGTCACACAATGCTAACAAAATCTCGCCCATAGAAACATGAAAACACTTAAAGAACTCAAAAATAGGAAAAAACACAGAGAGAAACCTCCACACTAGGGAGTACCAGATCCACGCAAATCGAAGAATGAACACTCGACAGCAGCAATAGAAAGGGAAGAGGAACATCTATCCATCTAAACCACAACAACAAAGAACATACTAAAATAAACATCGCACTAAACAAAAATATTCGAAGAAACTAAACAACCAAAATAAGTGCATGGTTCCTCCCAACCGTCAATAGCATCATAAGACCATATTGGGTCCTAGCCATCCCCCGTGCGTAACATCCCAAGCCACTAACCAAATGGTCAGTATTGTCGTAATAGGGACGTCACTACTAAAAACATGCACAATATCAGCATGAGAAAATCTAACATTCTAGTGATAACGCATAAGATAATCTTATAGTAGATAACATTACCTATCACATGCTAAACAACAGTAAGCAACATATATACTACTAAATCAAATAACATCATCTAATCATATGCTAAACATCATGATCAGAGAATTCATCAAATAAACTAGCATCATCTAAAAATGATATCCAAGCATTCCAATGAAAGCATAAATCACAAGAAAGCATACTCTAAAACCCAAAGTATCAAGTGAAAACATCCAACAACAGTCACACTAGGACAAAACATCATCTCTATACACCGATCCCTAGTAGTGGTGAAGGTAGCTACGCCTCCCAACCACGTAGCACCCATAGGTCCACACCTACCATGCTAATGGAGATAATAATCCAACCACAAACACACATAAAGCACAACATCCAAGGCTAACACTCACGCCAGATAGTATGATGGCTGCAACCAAGAACCTAAGACAATGCAAGGAGTATAGGTCTTGGTTAGACACTCAAAAGGCTGCTAAGTAGGGGTTGACATCATGGAGAGTTTCTTGGCATCGAAAAGCCCAAGCTTAGATCTGTGTAGCTCAACTCCCTCAATGGAAGGCCAATACATCATGTAGCTCAACTCCCTCAATAGAAGGCCAATACACAAAAATACCATTTTATAATCTTAAGTTTTATTACCAGTCACACATTTTATTTAGTTATCACTTATTTAAAACTTCCTATCCTCCACCAACCCTATGGGACTAAGGTTACCAGTTTGCGAGATAGAAGCCTCCTCCATATGCTACCCTACCCTACCCGTGCTCATCCTACAACAAGTGCCTGTGGGCATGCATACTCCCATCCCAACCCCAATGATCATAACTTTTGGCAAATCAATGGAAGATTAGGCCTCACAAGTCACCCAAAAAATGTATGTGCACGTACTCATGTGTGGCACACCACCATCACGAAGATCATAACATAAGAATAGGAATGAGAACACAATGCAAAACAAAACACCCAATTGAAAGCAACTTAAGAGGACGGATTCTACACAAATCCAAACGCCAATAAAATCATACATCATAAAATTAGTCAACCAGCCTCAATCCGAGAGTATGGATTCTACATGAATCCCAATGATGTAACAAGACCAAAAGTCATGAACTTACTCAATTGACCTCAATCCGAGAGTATGAATTCTACACGAATCCTAGCCTCCATGAAACAAAGAAAAGGTCCAACAAAAACCATAACAACAAGTAACAAATCACTCAACCAAACACAAAGTCGGGAGTACGAGTGTGACATGCATCCCAATGCAACAAAAAGTGCAATAGTGGTTTGACTGATATCCAAATGGATCATCCAAGTCCACGACCCACATTGTACCAAGAAAACTTGAGAAAATAGGGTAGCACGCAAAACAAGGTAAAACCCCAATTTTTGAAAAACTTCAAAATTAAAATCCATTTGGCCTTTGGATTCAAAAACCCCAAAAATCCAAAAATAAAAGGAATCAGACACTGTATGCAAAAATGGTCAGCATAACGGTGCAAAACTCCAAACCCTCATCCCAAAAAACATGGAAATGTTCATACCCGCCCAACTAGGTAGAAATAACATACAAAAATAGAGGGGAACACTAGTTCTTAGCCTCCAAACAAATGGCTACCAAAAAAAGAAGCAGAAACACAGTCAAAACAATCAAATAGGAAAGCCCTACCTCACAGCCAAAAGGGCAAAACAGAAAACTGAACCATAAAATAAAATGCTCGCAGAAGTGGCTAAAAATTGTGGCAATCCAAGGTTTCCCCAAGCTGGATCCAATGAGCTCAACCTCACAATGATCCCATGCCCATAGATCCCACAACGAACAAAACAGTAAATCCTCATGAAGATGATTTTGGGTTTTACCCTCCAACTTTCCAATTCGAAAGTGAGAAGTGAGAAATTAAATTCCTTTTTGGATACTTATTCACTTTTTGGGTAAATAATCAATTAGGGCATTTAACCAACCAACCTAGTTAAACTCCAAATTGACCCAAATGAAAACAAGTTATTTCTATAAATAGGAATTCATCTATGGAAAAGTTGCCAAAAATTAAAATAAATCAATTTAAAAGCTTGAAAACCCAAAAACACATAAGTCTCCTTAATAACTTTTGCGACAATGCGAATCTCTAAATGCACAGACAGGCTTACTGGTCTAATCATATAATGCAAATGAGTTCAAATTTAATAATCACCAAAGGGTTTAATTAAAAATTTTAATAAAGGATACGTCGACCATATAAGGACAACATTAGTAAAATATGAATGGCTAGATCACTAACTCCATGTGCCAATGCTAGGGATATAAATCCTACACACTAAACAACACGATCAAGTGCAATTGCATATAATAACATAGTCAAAGCACTAAATGCATTAAATCACCTAATTTAACCATTTATTTAATTATATTAAAATAATCTATTTACATCACTCATGTTCGCATAAAGCATAGCAATGCAAGAATGAAGTAAATAACCATGGCATTAAATCCATCACATAACATAATCAGAGGTATGTCCAAAAACTAGATATCATCATAAAACACACTGTCATCTCAAAATGGCATCATCATGCAATATGATTAATTGAATAACATAGTAGTCTAAAATCTATGATACTAGAATCAAGGTGTAATATTTGACCCTCAGTTCCTCTCAGATATAAAGCATCACATAAGAATAGATATCTCTCTGATCAAAATATAACAAGGTTAATGTCCACAACACACAACCAAATAATCCAACATGAAAAATCCATTCTAATTACTTAAGCATTTAATAATGATTGATTAATCTGCATAAAAGAGGCATTTAAAACACATAAACAACCATAGTCATAAACATGACTAACCACTGCTACAGGAACCTAGTCCAGTGTAGAATGGTGATAGAACATAGTGCAATCTTTGCACACATCTTAGGGTAATCATAGAACAACCTCATGATACCACATCAATCTTGGTAACCACTAGCACAAACCTTAGTGAACCAACAATCACAACATAATCTCATAGATCAGTCAAAAGCATAAACAAAGAAACTAATATAGAAACATAAATCCAAACACCTCGATGGTGTAGACCACTCAGGGTCACAATCATGATCCCATCACAACAAAGGATCAACAAGGTTGCATTCATCAAGATGACTTACGGAAGTCAAATGGGAGAGGCACTACACATTTATTATAAAAAAAATATTCTTCCAATATATAGCCCATTTTATTTTCTAATGCAAGTTGTGTCAGACTCCCTAGGTAGATAGAAAAGTATGTCTCATACTTTGATGTCAAAAGAAATTTCCCCAACCAAATTCATCTTCACCAAAGGTTTCTAATCTTTGAATCTGTCCCAGATAGAAGAACAAATCTAAAAATCAACTATCTATGCTTCATCCACTCAAACATCAATATCAAATGAATCTTAGTACCCTAACCAACATTCTCACTTCTAAGAACAAATTTAACATAATGCTTCACCAAGAATCTATGCAACTGGTCACAACCAGAACTAGTATTATCCTCAAACATGAAATCCATGACACCAACATCATGTAACTTCAAATCCAAGTCATCAACGTGTAAGCCTAAATCCATAATAAGAGCAACACATAAATCCTCAACCATGTCAACCATAGGGAAATAAAAAACATACAGATCCAAAGTATCATGTAGATTGTTAACCACATCAACAACTATTGATTCCACACTAGAAACATCCAACTCCACATCAGTATCAACATCCATATCCTCAACAAAAGAATGTCTAGTAACAAGTGAATCTAAAATGATATCCACATCAATAGAATATGGAAATAAATTTTAGTAGTAACTAGTACATCCTCAATCATCTCAAAAAAAACATATAAATACATATCCATATTAGAAACCGTATGGAAAATCTCATAATCCATAGTAAGATTCTCTATAATTTCAATGCTAGATCCATCTAACTAATCATGAAAATAAGTATCATGTCCAACATCAACAAGGTTAGGGGCCTCTTTAGTAACAACCACAATTTTCTCTATAGGATTTGCATTAGAGTCCTCAAACTAATCAATAAAACCAACTTCCACATTAACCTTTCCATGCCCTCTTCTTTCTTGAACAAGTGTTCTAATCAGCCAGACAACTCACTTCCAAATCAATAGACTCCATCTCTAGACATATGTCTAGAACTCAACTATCCCTTCCTTAACTCAATTAGCCAAACTAGCTTCTATCCGAGTAGATGTCTATGAAATCTTCTTCTCTACTACATCAAAAATATTTGTAATCATCCTAGGGTCCGGTATTCTTGGAGACATCTTCCAAGATCTTCAAAAACCCTCTAGAATAAATCCACACTCTTAACAATCACCAACCACATCAAACATTTGATCAACAAGGCCAACCTTTCATCTTCACAACCATATCATTATATCAAAATCCATCTATGAGTCCTCTATAATTATGAGTCAAAAACATGATTTTCTACTTTAAAAAAAAGATTTTTCAAACTCCAAAAAGAAATATCCACCACAAGATTGGACTCTTCTTTGATACCACTTGATAGAGTAAAAAAGGAAGGAGAATACTTGAAGGAGATGTTGTAGCCACCAACAAATGACCACATAGTAGAAGTATAAAAATAGCACAAATATTTAGATCCAAATACTATTGACACTCATAATAGAATCATAAAATTTACATCCAATATGACTTGTTTTTAAGGCCTTTTGAGTTATGGTGAAATACATAATCGATTACAATAGTAATTCTACAAGATCTTGCAAGATCCAAATCCTAGCTAGCCTAGATCCACAACTTGGTAGAAAACCCCAAAAAGAATATAAACTTGTACTTGTAAGACACCAAGTAACCTTCTTATTTTACAAGCCGTAGCTACTAGATCTTCTCACAAACTTCACTCTACTCAGCTACTCCTATGTCTAGCTGAATTCCTTCATGCTAAATCATGAATAATGAGAACTCAAGACCCTCTACTTATACCAAAGCAAGCCACAAGTTACACTTATTTTTATTATTATTATTTTCTTCCAATTTTTATCACTTTCTCTCATCCCTTTTTTTTTGCATATTTTTCTGATGCAGGAGGATCTTGTATCAAATACTCATGCAAAATATAATTAAGAATATGTGACAAGGGAACCACAAGTTGTTCTTATGGTTATGAAATTGACATATAAAGGGATGTGATGCAAAAGTAAATAAAATAATAGATCTTGAAACATGTTTGAATTTATTTCCATAAAGAAGCATAGTTTTGTTTCGTGGTATCTGAAACTTTTAACATCGTTATCTTCATATCATTCAAACATATTCTTAATGACATTAATGAGAACATAGAATGGAAAGAATGGTTGATCATGAGTATTTATAACTTCTAATGATACCAATTTGATTGATGGAAATTAATTCAACAACAAAGAATTTCCCTCATATGGCAAAGTAGACAAGACCAAGATGCCAATAGAAAAGAGAAAGAAGAGAATAGGAAGTAAGATAGAAAGGAGCATGAATCTATTCTAATCTGTCACACAATAACAATATGATTTCCTTATATTTCTTCTACCTATAGACATGAGAGTTTATAAGGAATATCAGTTTGAAATAATTTAGTTTCACATAGTATCAGTTTCCAAGTAGGCTTCAAAAAATACAAATATTTAAAAGTTAATCCCAATCTTGAAGGTGACCTCCATTCATGAGAGGAGCTATAAGGATTATAATTTATGGTTTTAAAAAGAAACACACACACACACACACACACACACACACATATAATCTATATGTATTATATCATCATGCTATTTTTCTATATCAATAACCTAACCTATATGTATACATATATCTATATACGTGTGTGTTACATATGATTTAAGTCTAACATTTTATATATATATATATATATATATATGATTCAGAGATACCATCTAAGTATCATGGTGATATCATATATTTATATATAGATACATGTGTGTGTGTGTGTGTGTGTGTGTGTGTGTGTGTGAGAGAGAGAGAGAGAGAGAGAGAGAGTGAAAATTCATAATGTTAATCACTTCTAAGGTCTCAAAGAAAGAGAGAGGTAATTTTTCTTATCATGATTATTAAATGCTTTTATGTTATAAAGGATTGACCAAGTAGCTCATGGTTGTACAAGGTGTACTCTGTTACCTAGCCATAAAATCCTTTATCAAGGTAGTTAGAGTCCATACCTAATGGTATGAAAATAAACTAAAATAGTGCCCCATTCCTTGAATCTCATTTAGTAATGTTTTCTCCCCTTCATTTTCTCCTCTAATCACAATTGCAACATTTCCACAATAATAACGTGTTCCTACATTTAAATCAAAATATCAAGAACTTAATAATAGATAACTATAGAAATGGCTAACCATCATTAACAATAAATAAGTATACATGATAAATATTTTTTACATGAGATAACAGTTAACCATAATTTCCATTTCACAAGATCATAACAAATCAACTAAAAAGTCTTTTTCATATGAAATATACACTTAACCATAAATTTTACTTCACTAGATTATAACATTTGATAGTTTTAACTAACCAAACAATGCCTATAAGTTTATTTTAAATAGGTCAAAACTTGGGATGTAACAATAACCTTATCATAACTTAAATAACTAAGAGTAATAACAATAGAAAGTATTATTTTGAAGTCTTCTCAATTTTTTTTTGTTTCTAAGATGAGTTGAAAATACTTTAACCCACAACTAGAGTTAGTCTCATTCCTCCCCATCCATTAGCCAAGGTGAACAATAATTTAACCATAATTCTAATAGTTTGACACTCCAAGACTTATATTTCTTAATTCATCCCAAAAATTAATCATTTTCATATAAAATAATAATAATAGATCTAAACCCATGAATACATAACACAAAGTTCACAATCTCACAACCATATTTATATTAGTATTTTCCTATAGAAAATTATCATATTACAATAAAGCAAAACACTATTAAGATATGTCATTCAAATGCTAAATATGCATAAAAATACAAATACATCAAGGAAGATAATGGATTCAATGATAAAATTATAAAACTCCCTTGGTTTTTGAAAGAGTTGGGTTTCAATGAGCTTGAAGTAATTTTATTCTCTCATTGACTTTGTAATAATATTGATAATTGGTAAGAACCTCATTCTAATTTAGGTTTTCCCAAACAATACCATCTTTGGTTCCTAGAAGACATGGTTTAACACTACTCTAAATCATGCACAAATTTTATTTTGTCAACTTTAAACTCCATCATAGCTAAATCATAGGTAAGGTAGCTCCATTAATGTACTGGGATCTTTTATTATACTATAACCAAAATCCTATATCTAGTCCCTTTAAAAGGCCCAAAAGTTTCATGAATCATCATTCTACTTTCCTGAACTCCTGCAACAATTGAGCTTCCTCATGATCTTAGGACCACCCTTTTCTTTGATCTCAACTATATCTTCCCATCCATAGACTTTGTAAAGGTAATTTATTTCAGAATTTTAACAATGTAGATAAGTTGTACGATCATAGTCATTCCCAAATAGTTTATAGGTATGTAATAGATTATAAAGTCAATAGCAAGGTACTTCTCCATGCTATCCTAAGATGATTTAATCACCCATTTCTCCTTCTCCTTATCTTCTTTATCCCTAAAACTAAAAAACTATAATAATAAGAAATTATGTAAAAAATTTATGCTCCCTTTTCTCTCAAATCCCAAATTGTTTCCTTCTAATATGAGGTTTTCTTTATAATATGAGTTTATGGTTTATGCTTCTTCCCACTTATGTAATTTCCATGAAGGAATATTTTAAGTGTAATATTGTGAAAGAATAAATGAAAATTGTGTGAACCCAATCATTAAATGATCAAGTAGAAGGTTGTCAACTTGGTGGTGAGAACCTCCTTTAGGGTTCATGACATGACTTAACCACCTCACATGGATCTACATAAATCTAATGTTTGTGATGTTCATTGACAACATGAGATTTTGGTGCAATGACAAACATACCAACAATTGGTATTATAGCCTTGGGTTATGGTTTGAATCTTGGAAGTTCTCCTTCATTTTTGTTAGTGAGGAACCCTAGTCAGTGTTGAGGGGGAGATTTTTGACTTGGTGGTCAGCACCTCCTTCAGGGTTTGCCACATGGCTTAACTACCTCTCATGGATCTACATAAGTCTAATGTTTTTCATGTTCATTGATAGCTCAAGCTTTTGTTGCAATGGAAAACATACCAACAAAGGTTTCCTAAACACAATCTTATCCACACAAAAATTATAATGATTGCGAGTTAGGATACCTATTATATGACTTCTCTTGTACATAATTTCAGCGTTTCTATATAGAGTGTAAGATTGTAATCTGAGGAGAATATAAGATCATTTATGATAATGAGAGACATAGATTTCATGAAAATTACCCCCTATAGTGTTATGAAATAATCCATCACTATATTTTTTAGGTCAACTTTGATGTCTATCATTTGGTTATTTGTTTAGTACACAAGACCTACTACTGCATAGATAGATACATATAAAGCTAAACCTAAAATAGGGTAAGAATAAACCATAGTGCATAATACTATTGTCATGACCCCTCTTAAAAGGGAATCCTAGGATTATAACTGAATAAAATTATTTAATAATAGTTTATTATATGAATAAAATATACATCATCAATTATTCACACAAGAAACATTATTGACAACTATGTAGATAAATATTCATAATCCATTTATTCTACGTAATTATATGTATCTATATATATATTTATATCATTCATAATATTATAAATTTATATTATTCCTAATAATTATTATTATTAGTAATATACATTAATAAATTAATATGCCTAACCAATGGCATTATAGATATTTAAACATAAACCTAATAACCATAATACAAAAAACATACTGATAAATACTTACAACCTAACATATAACGATGAGCACTTCATAATTTAAAATGTCACATCTTGGAGACACATCCACTCAAGTCATCAATAGTATTAAAGAAGAACAAATATCCCATTTCAAAAATAGGCGAGACAAGGGACGTAGGAGGAAGAAGGTGTCAGGTTTATTGGATGGAAGTTATTACATTTACAAAGGCCAAGACATATTTAAGGAGACCTTACCAACATTACAAGATCAAAACCTCCAAACACCATAACATCACCTTTTAGAGGGACATCGCAAATGGAGTATTGGAATCACTGATAAAAGGGTCAAAATAATGAGGTCCATGGAAGGAATTGATAATTAATTTGCAAGTTGAAAATTACCAATATATAAAGGGCCATAAAACTATAAGTAAGAGAGGAGTATAGATTGATTATGATATATTCCTAAATTATTTTATCTTATATACAAAATTATTATACACACACACACACACACACACACACAATTCAAGACTTTGGAGATCTTTGAAAATAAATAGGAAATATATAAATTTCCAAGTATAGAGAAAATATTTAAAGTCATTCATAAGACCTTAAATTGAAACTAAGAGCAATTGTAAGGATATTCAAAATGGGACATTACAAGTGGTATCAAAGCATCTTTCTTGCCAGCCTATGGAAAGAAGTTAATGCAAAAACACAAAAGGGATTAGAGAGCATTAGAAAGGGAATGAAGGAAATAGTTCACCAACATGAACAATCAAATAAGTAATGAATTAAAAGATTTCATGGAATAAACAAACCAAATTACTCAGGCACTCATGGAACAAACTAAAAGAAATGCATGGGCTATAACTGGGCAAAGTGAATCGAACCGAATCCTCTTAGAAGCCCTTTGTAATATAAACAAAAATGGGGGAGATACAAACTCTCACCAATCTGAAGATGATAATCAACTACATACACCAGAATCAAAGCATAGACCCTTGAGACCCCCCTTCCTACCTAGAGAAGAACAAGAAGAGGAGGACAAATTAAATGAAGTAAATAATATAAATGACATTATAATGTTGGAAATATTCAAGATATGACAAGTTACTGAGAGGGGAGGGGTGAATCAGTAACTTTTAAAATTTCAAACAATAGAACTGCATACTGATATATTCACCATTCATCCAAGTAACCTACTGTAAGCATGAAACAAAATCATTTGCAACACTTGAACACACAGATTTGGTGACCTAGAAACCTTCCAAATAGAAAGTAAAACTGGGGTAGCGATGAAACCCACAAAGCTTCGTTACTGCAGTATGAAGTTAGTCGGTTAAGGCTTACAATGACCGCTTCTGGTGATCTGCCCTGTTAGGAGCACAAAGGATTGCTAGATCCACCTTGTTAGAGGATTTACAAACATACAATAAAGTATGCACTTTGTTAGGAGATTTACAAAAGACTGTTAAGTCTACCTTGTTAAAGGATTTACAAAAACTGATTCACCTGTTAGAATGAAACAGTGGATCTGATTACAACTGATTGCTGATAAGATCCGCTATGCTCTGATTCACCTTGATGTGATAGATAAAACTTTTCTGCTCCAAAACTTGACCTTGCTAAATACCTTCACAACTCAGCACACATACTTTCGCACACATGTATTTCTTTCACACTTTCACATTTTTATTCATTACCATTACATTTGAATGATACAATACATTGCATTTATATACCATCCAAATAAACAATACATGCAAGGTCGGCCAAAACAACAAGTGCAAATCTCTATACAAAGTCGGCCCAAGGTAAAAACTCGAGTTCACTGAACTGACTCAGTGTCCTTCTAATACTCGACGTCTACTGCATTACTCGGCATCGTCATGCACTCGGTAGAAGTGAAGGCACAATCCATACTAAACACTTCGAGTAGTTCTGAACTCGGTAACCACTAGAGACTCGGTAGAAGAGATGTCATTCGGTGAACACTTCTATCTGAACTGTAGCTCGGTGATTAAAGGAAACACTCGATAGAACCTTGTGACTCAGTGATAGTTAGTTTCCTTGATAACCGTCTGAGATCAGTAAAATTAATTTCCTTGATAACCTCAGGAGCTCGGTTATCATGAAGTTCTTGGTCAATACTAAGTACATCTTCACTCGGTCAAAACTGATTCCTTTCTTTACCTCGAACACTCAGTAAACATTGGCTGCTTTGTTCACCTCGATCACTCGGTAAACACTGACTTCTTTGTTCACCTCGATCACTCGATAAACACTGAGAACTAGGTAAAGCTTGGCTTACAAAGGAATGTCCAATGAGAGCTCGGTAAGCATTCAGAATCCAATAAGTGTTGTAACTAATGACAAAAATGTATCATAATGCCAACAATCTCCCCCTTTGGCATTAGTGACAAAAACACTTATGAGACAAAATTTATCTGACATGCTGATGACTGATTCTGAATATACATAGCTTCGTTATATACAACTCCCCCATAGAATGTACATACAGTATTTACATGAGCTCTATATCTCTTCCTTTGTACAATTTTTCTGAAAACACTTATTCACCCATAGTATACATATCCAACAATAATCTCCCCCTTTTTGACAATAATGCCAAAGAATAAAAGAATATATATACTTATATAGAAACACCAAAATGAGAGATGAACTCTGAATGTACCTGAAGAATAAGCTGGAGAGTCTTATCCCAATTCTCTTGCAAAATTTTGCAGGTGGAAAGAGCTACTTGAACTTCAGTCGAAAGTTCAATCACATGGTCTGCAATGGAGAAGTTATTATCATGGATTAATGTCTTTGAATGTGCAATGTGCTTCTGCATTGAATCCATGATGGGAAGGATCATGTTTTGGATATCTATCAATGTAGATCGGATCCTTGCCTCTTCTCTCAACAGCTCTGCCTGCTTCTCTGACAAAAATTTGATCCTGAGGTGATGAGATGAGCTTGAACTGGGGTCAAGCTTCAAGTTCTGTGCGCTCACCTTCAGATCCTCATCAATTTTATTTAGTTTCTCTCTTATTCCCTTAGTGTACTCGGTAACATCACAAAGCTTAGCAAAAAGAGATGTTACATTGTTAAAAGAATTTTCCATATCTGCCAAAACTAAGGTTAATGCAACCTGATTTATTGCAATGTTCTGGGCAATGTGCCCCAACACCTTATTATCAAATTTCTTTGCTGCACGCTCAATCAGCTTTTCTTGTCCGGAGGCATCTTCACTGAATTTATTAACTGTCTCTTCCAATTGAATCAAAATGTGTTGAGAAGTATCAACATCAACACCTATAGCCTCAGTAATTATGTTCCGGGCATCCTCAATTATCCTGTATTCCTTATCCCTTTCCGATCTTAACTGCATCTGAGTAGCCTTTTTCTCAATAAGTTGACTAGCATACCTCATTTCTTCAATGGTAGAATTATCAAAGTCAATCTTTGGAATTACTAGCTCTGTGTCCAAGTCAATGTCTTCAGGAATTTCCTTTCCAGTGATCATAAGTCTTAATGGTTGCTTTTGTTTGACTTCTGAGATGACTGGTTTTACCTTTGGAATAGACACAACAGTAGAGATAGAAGGACTAGCAGTAAAAACTGGGATGCTTGAGGGTTGAGTGCCAATAGGAGTATGTACAGGGTCAAAAATTTGAGTACTGGCCAAAAATGGTGATACACTCGATAATATAGTATCTAAGCTCACTGTGCCTGAAGTAGATGGCGACAAAATTGTAGAACAAATTGGAGTAGTCAAAATTGGAGAACTCACAGCAATACCAACTGATGATGATGGAGTCGAGGAGGCCAACTCGGTAGATGAAGAGGGTGCAGCTCGGTAGACGAAGTGGTAGTCACTTCCACTGATGATACCTGGAGCTGAGATATGGCAGGTGTAGATGGTAAATCTGGTGTAGATGAACCTGCTGAAGCTGACTCCAACCTTGATGATGTCACAGGTTTAGCTGGGGAGTGAGGAAGGGATGCAATAACTGTTGTTGCAATTTTTACCGGATCATCCTCCTTATCTTCCTCTTCAGCTTCTTCCTCTTTTTCTTCTTCCTCTTTCTCTTCCATCATTGCATGCAACTCTCCTGGTGTAACTGTGATGGATGGAGCGCTATCTAATTCATCACTGCTGCTGCTGCTGTCATCATCCTTTATTTCTACTGGGTCTACACTGGGCTTATGTAGATGATAGATGTTTTTCCACATGTTTGTAGCATCATTTACAACATGCTCTATATCTTTGATCAAAATCAAACAAGTGTGGAATCTGATCATCATTTTACCTTCATAGGTTTTCAATTCAGATTTTACCTCTACTCCAGTGAGACTAGGCCGAAGATTCTTCAGGGATTGCTCATATATATCTTTTACTGTCTTGGTGGCTAACTCCCATCTTGACTGTACTCTCTCCAGTAGTTCTTTAGAGATATGAGGAGCAATTTGGTCCGGGGAGTATTTCCATTTTCCCATTTTGTTAAGTACCAGTTCCTCAATCTGCATTTTCTCTGCATCAGTCCTTGTCTCAAATTTCAATGCCTTGAAATTTGTTATGCCAGCTCCTTCTTCCAATGATTTGAGCTACATTGGGATCGAGCAATTCAGCGATGGCAGGAACGATCTTGAACGTAGGTGCCTTCCATTCTGTTCCCTTCACAAGCATTTCTTACTTCTTCTTGCAGAGATCCATTCTTTTCTAAAAGTTCTTTGATTTCTTTTTCAGCTTCATCTGAACTACTTGATGGTGAGAGATCTTCAATCTTTTCTTCAACATACTGATGGTCATTCATTTGCCTTGCAAGTTCTTTTCTTCTTTTCAAGGATTGTGAAAGATGCTCTTTTGCTTCATTGAGTTGAGCCATGGCCATTTTCAGATCTAGCTTTTCATTCTCAATAGTTTTGTCAAGTCTGAATATCTCCATTGTCCTTGATCTTTGCTCAAGCTGTGAAACTTTTATCTTGAGAACCTTATTTCTCTGATACCAATTGTTGGAAATATTCAAGATATGAAAAGTTACTGAGAGGGGAGGGGTGAATCAGTAACTTTTAAAATTTCAAACAATAAAACTACATACTGATATATTCACCATTCATCCAAGTAACCTACTGTAAGCATGAAACAAAATCATTTGCAACACTTAAACACACAGATTTGGTGACCCAAAAACCTTCCAAATAGAAAGTAAAACTGGGGTGGCGATGAAACCCACAAAGCTTCGTTACTGCAGTATGAAGTTGGCCGATTAAGGCTTACAATGACCACTTCTGGTGATCTTCCCTATTAGGAGCACAAAGGATTGCTAGATCCACCTTGTTAGAGGATTTACAAACATACAATAAAGTATGCACTCTGTTAGGAGATTTACAAAAGACTGTTAAGTCTACCTTGTTAAAGGATTTACAAAAACTGATTCACCTATTAGAATGAAACAGTGGATCTGATTACAACTGATTGCTGATAAGATCCGCTATACTCTGATTCACCTTGATGTGATAGATAAAACTTTTCTGCTCCAAAACTTGACCTTGCTGAATACCTTCACAACTCAGCACACATACTTTCGCACACATGTATTTCTTTCACACTTTCACATTTTCATTCATTACCATTACATTTGAATGATACAATACATTGCATATATATACCATCCAAATAAACAATACATGCAAGGTCGGCCAAAACAACAAGTGCAAATCTCTATACAAAGTCGGCCCAAGGTAAAAACTCGGGTTCACTGAACTGACTCAGTGTCCTTCTGATACTCGGCGTCCACTGCGTTACTCGGCATCATCATGCACTCGGTAGACGTGAAGGCATGGTCCATACTAAACACTTCGAGTAGTTCTGAACTCGGTAACCACTGGAGACTCGGTAGAAGAGATGTCACTCGGTGAACACTTCTATCTGAACTGTAGCTCGGTGATCAAAGGAAACACTCGATAGAACCTTGTGACTCGGTAATAGTTAGTTTCCTTGATAACCGTCTGAGCTCGGTAAAATTAATTTCCTTGATAACCTCAGGAGCTCGGTTATCACGAAGTTCTCGGTCAATACTAAGTACATCTTCACTCGGTCAAAACTGATTCCTTTCTTTACCTCGAACACTCGGTAAACATTGGCTGCTTTGTTCACCTCGATCACTCGGTAAACACTGACTTCTTTGTTTACCTCGATCACTCGGTAAACATTGAGAACTAGGTAAAGCTTGGCTTACAAAGGAATGTCCGGTGAGAGCTCGGTAAGCATTCAGAATCCAATAAGTGTTGTAACTAATGACAAAAATGTATCATAATGCCAACATATAAATGAGTACTCTAGAATTGATCCTAAACTTAGAAGGGGGATACAATTTAAATACTATTGTGATGCTCAAATAAGGTCACTATCTAATAGAAAGATAAAAATACACCAAGAGAAAGGACTAAGAGAGGAGATAAATAAAGTCAGTCTCCCAAAATTTGATGGATTGGAAAAAATTGCAGCACACTCATGGGTACAACTATTGGACACATATCTTTCCTTAAATCTTATAACAGAAAAAGGTGCTATTCAATTTGATGTCCTTCATTTAAGAGGAGTAGCACAAGATTGGTGGCAACATGGCCTTAACAACCAGGGACATAAAAAAATTGAGAGTTATGATGAATTCACCCAAAAACTCAAAGCAATTTGATCGAATAGACATAGAATGGTACTTCAAAAGATTAACCCAACTTAGAAAAGAGGGATCAGTGATGGAATTTTTTAGGGAATTTGAAAGGTTATCAACCATGCTACCTAAAATATCACAAAAGAGACTCACCTATTTATGGATTGAAGGAATCAATCAAGAGTGTAGTGGGAACACATGAACTAAAAAATTAGAAGATGCCATCCAAAAGGCATTAAAAATTGATATACACCAAATGAAGGATAGGTCCAAGAACCATGCACCGAGAACACATTCTAGACATTACAAAAAAGAAAGAAATCACTCCAAGGAATTCCAGAAGAATAAGTTATGTTACCATTGCAAGGAACCATGGGAACATGGCCATAAATGTAGAAGAGAGCTCAAGAGCTATCATGACAAACTACAAAGAAAAAAATTATGCTTTCATTGCAAAGAGAGTTGGGAACCAAGAAACATATGTGGAAAGAGTAGCCAAGTTTGAAAAATGGATGCCACACTTGATGAAGAAGAAAAGAGAAATATTTACAAGAGACCTAAATATAATCAAGAAAGTAATGAAGATGTGAAGGACTGAAAAGAACTAGATGAGCTATAATTTTAGTGGTGATTATATATATATATATATATATATATATATATATATATATATATATATATATATAATTAAAAGGATTATAATAATTAGTGAATCAAATTACTTCCTAAGTAGACCACCTTGATGGATGTCAAGTGCTACCATCATGGTCGAGAAGGCCAATGTTTCACTCTTGGACTTAGGTAGGATATCTAAGTAGGAAAATAATTGTCATCTAAGTAAATCACCTTGATGGATGTCAAAGTGCTGCCATCAAGTTCAAGAGGGGCAAAGTTTCACTCTTGGGCTTAGATTGGGAAAAGAATGTTAAGATGGAGATCTAACTAGACCACCTTGATGGAATGGTAGAATATTTTCATCAAGGTCAGGAGGGCCAAAGTTTCACTCTTGGGCTTAGTTTCATCAAGTTAAGAAAAATTTGACATCATGTTAACATAATTCAGTTAACAATATACCAAGTAGACCACCTCATCAGGATGACTAATGTCTTCCATTAAGGCCAAGGGGGGAAAAGTATTGCTCTTGGGCTTGGTAGGATATTGGTTTAGAACTAATTTATCATGACTAATCTTTTATTGACATGTGCATGCTAATAATTATTTGTGTTTGAAAGATTCATGATGAATAACACGTACTAGGGAAGTATATTTTGCAAATCATTCCCTTTTCTCTATTTCATTGTGAGAAATAAATTATAAAGAATCAATAAAGGTCGTGTTTTCTTTGTATTTTCATGCAATCATATTAATACTTTTGTCTGCTTCATGTTTTCATTCATTAAAGACATATATCTCATAAATTTTCTAGGCTTTTTGTATGCAAATATATTTTGTGTCTATGAAGGAGTTTGTGTATTGCTTGAGGACAAGCAATTTTGAGGAGGGGAGACTATCATGACCCCTCCTAAAAGGGAGTCCTATGATTATAATTGAATAAAATTATATAATAATAGTTAATTATATGAATAAAATATATATAATCAATTATTCACACAAGAAACATTATTGACAACTATGTAGATAAATATCCATAATCCATTTATTCTGTAATGTAATTATATGTGTGTATGTGTGTGTGTGTGTGTGTTTGTGTGTGTACACCATTCATAATATTATAAATTCATATTATTGCTAATAATTATTATTATTAGTAATATACATTAATAAATTATTATTATTATTTAATATAAATTAATATGCCTAACTGATGGCATTATAGATATTTAAACATAAACCTAATAACCATAATACAAAAAAATACTAATAAATACTTACAACCTAATGTATGTCGATGAGCATTTCATAGTTTAAATTGTCAAATCTAGGAGACAAATCCACTCAAGTTGTCAATGGTATTTAAGAAGAATGAATATCCCATTTCAAAAAATAGGTGGGACAAGGGACATAGGAGGAAGAAGGTTTTAGGTTTATTGGATGGAAGTTATTGCATTTACAAAGGCCGAGACATATTTAAGAAGACCTTGCAAATATTACAAGACCGAAACTGCCAAACACCATAACGTCACATTTTAGAGGGGCAACACAAATAGAGTATTGGAATTAATGATAAAAGGGTCAAAATAATGAGGAGGTCCATAGAAGGAATTGATAATTAATTTGCAAGTTGAAAATTACCAATATATAAAGTGCCATAAAACTATAAGTATGAGAGGAGTACAAATTGATTAGGATAGATTCCTAAATTATTTTATCTTATCTACAAAATTATATATATATATATATATATAGACACACAATTCAAGACTTTGGAGATCTTTGAAAATAAATACAAAATTTATTCATTTCCAAGTATAGAGAAAATATTTAAAGTCATTCATAAAACCTTGAATTGAAACTAAGAGCAATTTGAAGGATATTCAAAATGGGACATTACAACTACCCATAGGCTTAAGCAAAAGGGGCTATAACCACTTCTCAACATGTTAGTTCAATGTAAAATAGATACTAACTATTTTACCAACCATATAGATATTCATAAATAACATATTTCATGAACAACACACTATTGTGTTTTTATGTCAATAAAAGTAGTATGTTCATTTGAGTAAGATGAGTTTGGCTTACATATAAAATAACTTCTCTTTTACTTAATTTCAATATTTTTGCATAGAGTGTAACATTTTAATTTGAGGAGAATATAAGCTCATTTATGATGATGAGAGGTCTATATTTTAGGATCATTACACCCTATAGTGTACTAAAATAATCCATCTCTATAGTTTTTAGGTCAACTTTGATGATTATCATTTGTCTATTTGTTTAATATACAAGACCTTCTAATGTGCAGATAGAGACATATAAAGTTAAACCAATAATATGATCATAATAACCCCTTATGCATAAGACTACCAAATAGGATTAGGTAAAAGGGACTACAACCACTTCTCAACATGTTAGTTCTATGTAAAATAGATAAAAAGTATTATACTAGCTATATAGATTTTCATCTAACTTGTTTCATGAATAGTATGCTCCTATACTTTTATGTAAATTAAAGAAGTCCTTTCATTTGATTAAGATGAGCTTCTCTTACATATAAAATAAATTTATTTACAATAAGAGTAAATTAAAAGCTATTATATAACTAAAACAAAGGAACAATTATTCTCCACCAACTTCTTATTATTTATTTTTATTTTATCAATTGTTCTCCTCCAATATAGTTCAATAACAAGAAGTCAAGCTCATTTAAGATAATGTGAGAAAAAAGAATCCTCTCACCAAGGAACATGATAAAATCTATCGCAATATAAAGCTTGGGGAAAATTAATAGATTTAACTCCTAGAAAATAATGTCAATGTGTAATCTATTGGTAGTGTTAGAGCATTAAAACTAGGATCTCTCATTATTTTGAATCAGTTTTAGAAAAAGAGCTAGTATAAAATATGAAGGTTTCTTGGATAATTTCAACATGTTTTCAAAATATTTTGAGCATGAGATAATAAAAAAACAATAAATATTTTGAAGAAACTAAAATAAATAATGGAGTTGAAAAGAGAGAGTCAAATGATATTTTTCTCATAGACAAATGGTCAAACATCATAGCAACATTGATTTCTAAGCTCAAGTTTCCTATTAGTGTCTAACACTTAGTCATTTCCAAGGCAATGTTGGTTAGTTATCACTACAACTGAGCCATCTAGAGAAGGTCAAGCTACAAAGGACTTATTTATATGTCAATATGTATTGAACAACTCAAAGGTTGACGAGCACCCTATTAGAGACCAAGTTAGCATACATGTTGAGTAAAATAGTGGAGGCTAAGTAGTGAAAGGTTAATCAATGACCAAGTGAGTCATTATATGTTGAGCCTATAGAATCCAAGTGACAAAATGAATGTTAGTTATGACCAAGCACTAGAACAATCAAGTGTTGAGTAAACTAGTTTTGACATATGAATTTCTAATGGCACAAACACTTATGAAAATCATTTTAGCCAACTTCTACATGAACTTTAAAGATTATAGAGATAGCTTAGGATAATATTACACATTTTTTTAGGAGGCATTAATCCCAAGAAAAGAATATTAACCAATCAAAAAACCAAAAGGGTAAAATAGAAAAAGGATGAAATATGGATCATTGATTAAAATCTAGATCTTTCTAAAATTATCTATTTAAGAAGGTTTCTAATCCTAACTCATTATGATGGATATGAGATTGATGATGGTGAAGGAGAGAATAAGCTAAGGACATAGCAACCTAGTAGTGGAGGAAAAAATAGAGCATATCAGATAAGGAGATCAGTTTGAGATATTAAAGAAAACAGATCCATAAATAGTTTTAAGAGAAAATTGAAGGATTAGGTATTGAATCAATTTTGATAGATTGATTGAGGGAAAACCTCTTAACATAGTGGTTTTAATAGGCCTATTTAAATATCCTAATAGAGTCCTTATTTTATTATAAGTGTAAAATCCTTTAATCAATGTAAGACCTAACAATATTATAAATATTTTAATAGAATAGACCCTTCATAGGGTAGATCATCATATATGATAGCCCTAACAAGTAAATTTTTTTGTTGCAGTAGTAAAGATTTATGGGTTTCATCCCCACCCCAGTTTTACCTTCATCTTGAAGTTCTTTTGCGTTGCCAAAATCATTTAGCTATATGTTTATGTTTTCATGGATGTTATGCTTTGATAGATTTCATTTTAGCACCACAAATTATGAGTATATGGTATGAGATCTAACATATTATATGGATTAGGTGTGAATATAGTTAATTGTTTTAACATGGAAATTTTTTATAGATCCTGAGTCAACCCCCCCTCCCCCCTCCTCTTAGTATCTTGTTTCCCAATAAGACTTCCAACAATTGGTATGAAAGCCCATTTCTTTTGAAAGAAGTCTAACAACTTCAGAAAATCATATCTTGGAAATGGAGGAATACAAATTGGGAAAGATCATTGAGAACTAGATTATTGAAATCAAAATCTAACTGTAGCAACTTGAAGGAGCAAAAGAAGAGTTAAGGAAATCCTTAAAGAAAATGAAAAATGTTGCCATTCAATAGAATGTCAGCCTATATAAGGAATTTGATGTCAAGGAATTGCTTGGTAGTGGAAATACTAGTGACAACAATGTATAAATAATAGGATCTATTGGAGCAGAAAAACATTCTAAATAAAGAAGTTAGAGAACTCAAAAGAAAACATGAAATTCTATTAGTAAGACTATATGAGGTGACCAAAAAAGAGAATAAAGTTGTAGAAAATAAAATCATTACTTAAGAAGAAAAAAGGAAAATGGCTACTAGACTTGAAAAAGTATCATTTGATGTGCAAAAGCTTAAAGAGACTCAAGTGGATATGATGAATCAATTATAACTTGTAAATTAGGAGTCAAATAGAAAGGACATAGAGATTAAAAATTTGAGATCATAGAGTGACCAACTAAGAAATTAGTTGAGATTTGAGTAAGAACTTCTAGAAAGAATGAAAAAACCAAGTGAAGTTATTAGATAATTTGAAGAATTGATGAGATCACCAAGGTCATCCAACATTACTTCTAGTCTAGGACATATCAAACACTCCTCATCTACTAAGAAAGGAGAGCCATCAAAAAGTGATGAGGAAATAAATGCAAAATCCAAAGGCAAACCTACTTGTCATTATTGTGGTAAACTTAGATATACAGCCAACATTTTCAGAAGTAAGAATGATATTCAAAACCCTAAACCTAATTTTACTAGTAACTTCTTTAATTGGAAGAAACAAGGACACAAAGCACATGAATACAAGTTAAAGACAAGCGATGCACCTACTACACCTATATTTGAGGGACAATGTTACAATTCTTAGAAAGATGGACATAAAGCTCAAGAATCCAGATCCAAAGAAAAATCAAACTAGCTATCTAAAGGGAAAACACATGCACCTAAGCAATGTAACTCTTATGATTGGGATTACAACACATGATATAATTATCATTATTATGGAGAGTATGGTCATATTCTAGAGAATTGCATTAAGATGCATTTCAGAGGAAATTATAACAATTGGTTGAATGGAAAACTAGTTTGTTTTAGTTGTCTCAAAGTTGAACAAGTTAGAAAGAACCATAGGACTTTAGCACTAGCACCAAACAATAAACACAACAAAGTGAAGTAGTGCATGGTAGGAGAATCCCCAAAGTACATGTCCTAGCCCTCAAAAAAACCACATAGCAGAAACAACACAACATTATTAGATATGATACCAGTTCACAACACTTGATTAATAAAAAAAATATTTACATACAATGTACCTATCTATAAGGCCTTCCAAGTTTCAGCATAATACAATAGCAATTTAAAAAAAAAAAAAAAAACTGCAAGATCCCTCAAGATCCAACTCAAAACCTAGCTAGTCCACATCCACAATCTAGTAGCAACCTCCAAGGAAAATTTAAAGTTGTGCTCACAAGCTCACCAAGAAATCTCCTTTTTTCCCAAGCCTTAGCTGCTAGATCTTCTCAAACTTTACCCAAAGATCTAGGTATAAACTACCTCTCATTCGGCACTATGTCCATACACTTAGGAAAACTTCACTCACTCATCTACTCCATCTTCTCCATGTTGGATCCTACATTCAATGATGATTCAAGACTCCACAAGAACCCCTAGTTGTACCCAACTAAGCTATAGGTCAGCCTAGTATGTTACAAATTAAATAAACCATTACATTAAATGAACATTTAAGCCACAAGTTGGCTTATAAAATAAATTAAATATTATAACCAAATTAATTTCCTAGGTTGGCTCACACTAGAAATAGAACATAGACAAATTGGGAAAAAATGGCACCAAGACATAACCAAGAATAATAAAAACCACTTTCAAGTATCATCAACTATCAAATTAACACAATAGGTTAATACTCATTTAACACTACAACTTGGTTAACACAAAGGGTTAATACTTGATTAACACTGCAACTTAGTTAACATGATAAGTTAATACTTTGTTAACACTACAAATCTATTAATACAACATGTTGATACTCAGTTACCACTGCAACTTGATTAATATGACATGTTTATACTTGGTTGACATGAAAGGTTAATACTTAGTTAACACTACAACCAAGCATCACCAAGCTCCCAATGTATGTCGAGTGCCTTCAATGACTGAGCACCTTTTGGATCACCAAGCTCCTCTTCTTTAACCATGTAACACTCCAAGTACTCTTTAAAGTGACTAATGAGCATCATTCTATGAACTCCAAAGTAGTTACTAAGAAAACCCACAATTCTCATACGTCAAACTCCACAAAAAAATAGAAAAGTGTGCTCCACACTGTGATTCCCAATGAAAGAACCAATCCAAAACAATCTTCACATAAGGTTTCCACTCCACCATGGACAAGAAAACCAATATGTAAATTACCCACATTTGCATCATTTTATCAAACACTAGAATTTCTTGAATCTCAACAATACAATCAACATGTTCACTCCCAGGAACAAATTTAAAATAATGCTTCACATGTAGATCCATCTCAACCATCAAAAAATTAAGAACATAAAAATCTATATTACCATGTAGATCCAAAACCAAATCCACATTAGAAAAATCACCTACAAATGTCAAACTCCCAACACTAGCAATGTTATTATCCAAAACAAGATGATTTGCAATTTCCATGTTAGATCCATCTAATTAATGATGAAAACATATCTACATCCCAACACCAACAAGGTTAGGAATCTCTTCAAAAAAAACCACAAGTTGCTTTATAGATTTTGCACCTGACTCCATAAAATGATCAACAAAACCAACCTCTAGAACAATTCTTCTAACTAGCTAGACAACTATCTTCTAGATTGGTAGAATCTAGCTCCAAAAATCTATAAGAAACTGAACCATCCCTTCCTTAACTTGACTGGTCAATCAAACTTCAAACTGAGTAGACATCTCAGAAATTTTCTTCTCTACCACATCATGGAGATTTTGCAATCATCCTAGGGTCCAATCTTCTCGTAGACATCTTCCAAGATCTACATAAAGCCTCTACAGAAAATATTTCCCGCACACTTTGTGATAGACCCAAATTATTTGCAAGTTAGATCGCAACCTACATCCTCACGCAAACAATCATGAAAAAATTCATAAGTCCATGAACATAGATCTGTAATACACATCACAAAAACTCTTTGTGATCATGCTTCAACAAGATCAACCTTCCATCACTGCATCCATCAATCCATTTGCAAGTCATCTACAATTGATCTACCACCTCAAAACCAAGAAATCTAGGACTCTAGAAAGAACAATCCACCACAAGATCAAGATCTTCTTAGATCAACTTCACTCACCACAAGGGCCTAGTGCAAAGTACCTCAACTTTAGAAATCTATCTCTATGCTTAGAAATAACTATGCTCTGATACCATTTGACATAATGCAAGGCTAGAGAATACCCAAAGGAGTTGTCCTAGCCCCCAAAAAATAACAACATAGAAAAAATAATACAAAAATACAAGATCTGATATCAAACACAACTCTTTGTTCATAAGATAACTAATTACATGAAATTTTTTAAGCTATAAGGCCTTCGTGGTTATGACCAAATACAAAGAAAGTAATAAATCTACAAGATCCCTCAAGATCCAACATAAAATATAGCTATTCTATATCCACACTCTAGTAGAAACCTCTAAGGAAAATATAAACTTATACTCACAACCAAACCAATAAATCTCATTGTTTCCCAAGCCTCAACTACTAGCTCATCTCAAACTTTACCCAAGATCCATGTGTAAACTACCTCACATTCGATGCTCTATCCACATAGTTAGGAAAACTTTTCTCACTCAGCTACTCCATCTTCTCCATGTTGGATCCCACACTCAATGATGACTCAAGACTCTATGAGATCGCCTACTTATACCCAACTAAACCATAGGCCATTATAGTATGTCACAAATTAAATAAACCCTTGTATTAAATGCACATTTAAGCTATAAGTTAGCTTACAATAGAAATTGAATATAACCAAAATAATTTCCAAGGTTTTCTCACACTAGAAACTAAACATAGACAACTTGGGAAAAATTGGTACCAAGACATGATTGAGCATCAAAAAACCACTTTTGAGTATCAACAACAATCATAATAACATGACAGATTAATACTTGGTTAACATTGTAACTCAATTAACATGACAAGTTAATACTCTGTTAGCATTGCAACTTGGTTAACATGGCAACTTAATACTCAGTTACCACTGCAACTTGGTTAACATGACAAGTTAATACTCAATTAACATGAAAGGTTAATATTCAATTAACACTACAACCAAGCATCACCAATCTCCCAATGTATGTTGAGTGCCTTCAATAACTGAGTGCCTCAAGGATCACCGAGCACCTCTTCTTTGACCGAGTAACACTCCAAGTGCTCTCCAAAGAAACTATCAAGCATCCTTCCATGAAATCTAAAGTAGTTGCTTGGAAAAACCATGATGTTCCTGCATTTCAAAGTAAAAGTAAAATTTGAGACAAGTAAATCATGGAAAGAGATAGTAGAAGAAGAAAGTAGTGGATCAAAGAGAGGGCTTACAAAATTTTAGAATAAGGCTCATGAAGTTGAGAAAGAGAGCATTCTCATATGGAAGAAGAAGAGGAAGAAGAGGAAGATGAAGAGGAGCAGAAGGAAGTGGAAGAAGAAGAAGAAGAATAAAAATGAGGAATATTTGAAAAAGACTACAATAGATGCCTCATATACCTCTCTATCATGCACCAATCTAGTTTTGTTACAAATACATGATTATCCAAGGATTGAAAGTGCAAGAATTGATGATTTTCAAGTTACATCAGACATGAGAATTGAGCAATAGGGTAAGGCAATAATTGTGTTTCCATAATTCAATCATGTCAAAAATGATAAAATGGATAAGAATGAGGTAGAAGAAGAAAAAGAGTTGGCAAAGATAGAGAATCCCAAAGAATAAGAGGCTATTCAAGCTCTTATACAACCATTGAGTGTCATGCCAATAGAGATATTATTTGTTACACATTTAATAGGAGATGACACCTAGATCGAGTGCAAAGGGAGAACAACTAGAAGTATCACTACCTAGTGATAACACCCCTCAATCACATATGGTCCAGTACATAAAGATGAAACACCAAATGAGATAGTGAGTTTATATGAGGTCATTAAATTACCTATATATGACCTAAATAACATGACTTTGGAATATATACAATAATTAAAAACTTTGTCGAGTCATAAGATAAAGAAAGAATAATTGAGAAGAGAACATAAGGAGAAGCAGGTATTACACAATATCAAGGATTTTTTTTTATGCTTTTGAGATTTATAATGCTAATGAGAAACATCCAATTTTGGAGCAAATAGTGTATATACTAGATAAGATTCAAATGGAAGACATAGAGACCAATGAAAATTGATGAGATGGTCCAAAAAAAAGTTTGAGCATAAATTTTTGATAAAAGTCTCAAGAAAACTCACAATTAGGTAGGCTGAGCTTTCTAACCTTTCCACTCAATTGGAAGGAATTTTTAAAGTAATTCATTCTATGTATATGAAACTTTGTGATGTTGAGTTCTTCAGATTGGAGAATAAACATTCTATTGATTTTATATAAGCATATTTGAAGGCATGTACAATTTCTTTGAGAAAGAATGCAAGTTCAAGCTCACACTCATATAATAAGTTGAAAATTGAGTAGCAAAGATTAGCTAAGTTGATGGCTACAGATGATGGAATCAAGAATAAACTAATTTCTATACAATTCATGCTACTACCCCATTTGGAGATAATTATCTTTGGCTCATGATCTTACAAGGAAAGATCCCCATCTTTTAATAGTGGAAAGCCTAATTGATCTAGATGCTTATCTAGAAATTCACATTCAATTCATGGAATCAAGAAGAGATAGATGGAATATAGGACTTGATAAAATTTTGGCCAATTATACAACATTTTTTGATAAATATAAGATAAACGCTACAAACCCCAAGCCATAAGTGATAAAAATAAGGGGGAAATATCTTCATGAAATTTTTTTAGGGCGGTAATCTACTCATGGCTAGGACAAGGAATTGAAAAAGAGGGAAATATTATCCTCATACAAAAATATGGGGAAATGCCAGAATGAATAAGGAGGAACAAATATCAGAGATCATAAATAGAATTATTAAATGAGTTAGCATTAGATTTTACAAGTGTGTATATATTATATAGTAGAGATATGTTTTCAAAACCAAGTTGTAGTCTTAGGGGGAGTTCTATTTTTCATTTTGCATGGATTTCTAAATCATGAAAAAGTTTTTTTTCCACTAATGTTGAAGGGGGAGATTGTTGATCTCTAAGCCCAAGTTTCCTATTAGTGTCTTGTTGACATTCTAGTCCACTTATTCAGATTGTAACCTTATATCGAGCACATTGTATAGATAATAGTGTTAACCAAGCATTTTAGTTGTTATCAAGTTTTACAATTGCTACTGAGTCCTTTGGATAGATTTTAGTTTGCACCAAGTAGTTACTACAAATGTCATGATCAACAGTGTAAACCAAACATCTCAATATATGCCAAGTTTACCAGTGCAAACTGAATTGTGCAGTGCTTACCAAGTTTATAGTTGATGTGATGCAAGTCTAGTTTTAATTGAGCTACTCAATGTTAACCAAGAGACTCAGTTTATGCTAAGCTCGAAGTGATAATGTTGATTGATCTATGTAGTGTGAATCAAATGATTTAGTTTATATGTCAAGTTTCACAGTATTCACTGAGTCACTAATGCAGATCAAGTTCAAGACTACTTGAAAGTGATTAGTAAGGACTAAGCTTCTATGTCTATCAAGTGCATGATGATGTTGAGCATTGAAAATAGATAACAATTATTACAACCTCACTAATTCAATCTTTAGAGCCCAAGTTTCTACAATTTAGCTAACATTGTAATATTTGTGTAAACTTGTATTGTGGCCCACTTTGTAATTATGTAATTGGATATATATATATATATATATATATATATATATATATATATATATATATATATGTATGTATGTATGTATGTATGTATGTATGTATGTATGTATGTATGTATGTATGTATGTATGTATGTATGTATGTATGTATGTATGTATGTATGTATGTATGTATGTATGTATGTATGGTATTGTATTACATCCAAACAATATAGAAAAGTAATGTAATCATCAAAGAAGAGCAGAAGAGAAAATTACAAAGTCTAAAGTAGTATTAGGAGCAGCAAAGATACACCTATCATAGCAAGGTGATTTGTACACTCAGAGAAATCTCATTCGGCAAACCAAGTTGCAAATCAAAGATCAACCACTACTTCATCCTAACAGGTAGATCAGTCAAATCCTTTAACAAGGTAGACCTAATAGTCTTATGTAAATCTCTTTACCAAGTGCATACTTCATTGTATGTTTGTAAATATTTTTGCAAGGTGGACCTAGTAGTCCTTATTGCTCCTAATAGGGAAAATCATTAGAAGTGATCATTGTAAGCCTTAATAGGCTAAATTTATACTATAATACTAAATTTTGTGGATATATCCCCACCCCAATTTTACTTTCTAATTGGAAGGTTTTTGGGTCACTAAATCTTGTGTCAAAGTGTTATGTATGCTTTCATATTTTTCTTAGTTTTTCATGCATGAAGTTAGATCAAAATTCACATAAAGGATTAATTGCTAATTGGGATAAAAGTTTTAGAAGTTACTAATTCACCCCTCCCCTCTTAGTAACTTAGTCTATCATAATGTTTCCAACAATTGGTATCAGAGCATTGTGGTTCTTAGTGAAAAGTTTAACATCTTGAGTAAAGATCAAAGGAATTGGATGTATTTAGACTTGACAAAGCTATTGACAATGAGAAGCTACATTTGGAATTGGCCATTGGACAACTCAAGAAAGAAAATGAGAAACTCTCTCAATCCCTAAAATGAAGAAATCAAAGAACTATTAGAGAAGAATAATTCTCTTCAAGAAGTAAGAAAACTAAGAAAAGAGCAAGAAATTTAGTTAGTAAGAGTGTATGAAGTCATGGAAGATAAAAACAAGATAAGAGAAGTGATAGAAGGAAAGAACAATGAAATTTGGTACCTATCCCTTCAGCAAGGAGACTTCATTAATCAGCTAACCAATGCAAACAAAGAAATCATGAACCTAAGATCAGAGAATGAAAGATTGCAAAATGATCTTAATGTTGAAAGGAAAACCAATGAAAGAATGATGAAATTCCAAGAAGACATGAATTAGTTGAATGAGAAAAGTCATTTTAGACAAAAAGGAAAAGTAGGAATTGGATATATAGAAGAAGGTGAAACATCCAAGCAAGGAGCTCAAAGGAATCAAAAACCTACTTGTAGTCACTATGCTAAGATAGGTCATACTTCAAACAATGTTGTAGCAATGGGCAAGAAAAATTCAATGGAAAATGCTACAATTGTAATTAACATGGTCAGAGAGCAAATGAATGCAAAGAGAAACCAAGATTTGAAGGTAAATGTCACAAATGTAAGAAGCATAGGCACAAGTCATCATATTGCAAAACCAAGATATAGAATCTAATAGAACAAATTTTGAAAGCTATATTTGGTTGGGACTATAACACTTGGTGTAGATGTCATTACTATGGAGAATTTGGACACATTAGATTGAATTATGTAAAGCATCAAATGAGAAAGAAAGATACTATCAAAAGATGATTCATTTGTATAGAACTTGGTCATCTTGCCAAGAACTGTATGAATTTTGGAAGAATTGAAGATGAAAAGAAAGTAAAAGCTAATAATATCAAAAAAAAAATGAGACAACAATGGGTTCCAAAGTCTACCGAGAATGCAAGTATGAGCAATGATGATCAAGTCACTCAAGAATTGGGTGACCCCACCATTTCCACTTAATTTCTCAGAGGAGAACTAGAGCTAGGCTATTAAAGAAGACATTTAAATTAGTTCCAATTAATAGGATAGAAGATCCATATCAACATTCAAGATGCAAAGGGATCACTGAGTAAGAAGTACCAATTATGATCGAGTTACCTTCCTTACCAAGTGAGGTTGGGTTATAGACTCTACCAAACAAGGCTAGGAGTTACTAAGTCTTATATGGTTACCAAGTCACAAAAGACCCTATCGAGTAATCAATGCAAGTGAAGTGGATGATAGTCTATCAATTGTATCTAACATTAATACCATCCATTTATGGAAAAAAATGATGAAAGGAATGAATTTAAAGTCATTTTTATAGTGAATTTTCAAGATCTATTTGCATAGAGTGATCTTCAAGAGCATTGAAGTGATTTGAGCAAATTGCTACCAAAAGTTTTCAAATTCTCTCAACCCGTAATGAGTGAAGATGGAAGCTACTAGTAGCAAAGTGAAATAAGGTTTAAATATGTTGGTTCATGGTGTGGAATGGAAAGCACTAGATTTTAAGTACCACCTACCATCACTAAAACCCTAGATCCAAGTGGAGTGCAATCACAAATCCCTCCTAAGGTACTATTAATCAACAATATTTATTCTCATTTCAAATGTGTGATTCAGGATATTGGTACACTAGAAATGGATGAATGTTTAAAGGAGTTATGCATTGATGGTGTATTGAAACCTAAGCACCAACATCTCAAGGCTAAAGGTTTAACTCATATTCCTTATATGCCACAAGATTTCCAAGTGAAATGGATTAGGTGTATCTTCAATTGTGTGTACTATGGTTAGTTATGGTTGGAGCAACCAATTTTGATAACCAAGAAGATGATCCACAAGATCACTAGTCTCCCAATGTTGGTGAAAGCTAAGATGACTAAAACCCTAGGTTGGGTCAAATTGGAGAGGAAAACCCTAGCTAGGTGTGATGGTAGAAGAATGAAAATAAGAAGTGTCACTAACATGTAATTGAAGTTTGATGTTCATGTTATTGCACACAAAATCTATAGATCAAGCAAGTTGAATAGTGTGTCATTTGAAGCTATGGACCTAGCATATAAGGTGGTTAAGAATAACCTTTCTCTTGACCTTGTTGAGCTACTATTGAATCAGTTCAACAAGTATGCGGAGAGCATTAGGACATCAAAGAATAATCCATGTAAGTTTGGCTCACTTTTGACATGCTTATTCTTCGTATTACTATTTGGATGAAAGATGTGCTAGTACTTTATCAAATTAATAAATACATTTCTAAGATGGGAGAAAATTACACTAGTATTATGGAAATTTATTTTGATACATTCAAGGAGAAAATGAATAAAAAATTCCAAATCCCCAAAAAAGTAGTTGAGGACTATAAAGATGATGTTTGTTTTATGGTGGATAGTGACAAAGTATACATTTAGGCAATTAGACCTAGAATTGCACGGGTGAAACCTCTAGGATATGAGGTAAATAATGATGAGACAAAAGATATAATTGAGGCATTAATAAATGAGCTATTTAATCCCAAGGCTACATATTTTGGCACATGTGATGAGGCTAAGGCCAAGAAAGAATCAAAGATTAAGCTCCTTTAGGAAGTTAACAAAGGCAAGAAGAGGATTGCCAAGTTGAAAATAAGTTCCAACCTCCTTTTAACTAAAGGAAAAGGTGAAGATGAAGAATTAGAGGATGAAGGATTAGATGAAGAGGATCCACTAAAGAAAAAGGGCAAGATAATCATTGCTAAACCTACCATGACATCCACTACAATGTTTATTAGTAGATCCTCTATGAAGAAAGCAGAAAAAGAAGGGCGAGACATAATTTTCAAGAGGTATCCACCCACATTTGAGGAGAGAATGAAGGAATTGGAATTAGGTTCAGGATTAAAAAACTTCAAGGTATTAAAATATGAAACTAGAATAGCTGATGAGAAAAAGTAGATTGAAGACATATTGATAACAAAGATGAGTAAATGGAAATACTCACCTGATCAACACACTCAATAGATTCCTAATGCTTTAATGGATAAGATTAAGATAAGATGGGAACATGCTATGAAAAATGCAAAGGATATACATCATTAGACCCTAAGGCACCTTATGCCAAATTTGATTGACAAGGAAGTGAAAGAATCTTTCAAGAAAAATGAAGAAAATTTAACTTTAAGATTCAATACTTGTCTTATTTGGTTGAATGATAGAGCATGTTGTGAAGAATGCAACAAATACATGGAAAAATGTCTATCTTCTTCACAAACCAAGTAACTTTCCAGTTAGTATAAGTGACAAGGATGATGATGATGATCAAGAAAAAGATGAAGAGAAAATGATGAAGAAGTAACACATTTTGATAATGAGGATGATGAAGAGGAATAGGAGCAAGAGGCCACCGAGGAAGATGCACAAGATGTTGAGGAAACTAACCTAGTTAAAATTTATATAATGGTTATAGCCTCACTTCCTCACTCTCCAAGAAAAACATTGATGACATCAAGCATGGAGATGGCCTTAGCAAGATTGATTGTGACTAGCACTGCAAGCACATGCATCGAATCAATATTTTCACTGGTCTAGCTTAGCACATCATTGATTGAAGTACCGAGTACTTCATCTACTAAGCTACGAGTTCTATCCTCTACATTAATTTTGGCTACAATAGGTATTTCTACTAGTATTTCAAAAATGAGTGCAATATCCATTTTTGCAGCAAGTCCTACTATTTCAATTATTGTTTCTATTCTAAATACACAACAAATAAGTGCAAGGATTGTTAAGACCAAGCCTCAATAGAGCACAAAAATTTTGGGAAAAGGTAAAAAAAAGGAAGAGGAAATAGATCTTGATGAGGAGATTTTAATTCCCAAATGGGATATCTCTAATCAAACTCTAGATCATCTGCAAACCTTTTATGAACTTCTACAAAAGAAATCCAAGCAACAAAGGCTAAGAGAAGAAAGAAATAAGGAGTTCAAGATCATTGAGAATGCCAAGAACATTCTAGCAGAGGCTATAGGTATAGAGGTTGATACTTCTCAACCAATTTTGTATCAATTGGTAGAGGCAGTCTAGAAATACAATGAAGATTTGAATGGACAAGATAAATTAATGCAAAAAGCTGAGAAAATTTTTGAGAATAAAGTTTTAGAACTTATTTCTCAACAAATTGTCATTCACAAAGTAGAGTTATCTACTATTTTGAGCTCTCTAGAAACTTCTTGTATTAATGTATCATTGCTTTTTGGTAGGTTATGTGACATGTCAATTTTCACAAAAGAAATAAAAGAAAAATTGTCTATAATTCATGAAGATTTGAATCCTAGTGCATAGCAGTTGCAGCTTAACTCAAGTTCTAGCTTTTCTCACTTTAACAAAATCAAATTTCTAACATGATAGGAAGGCAAAACTACTTAGAGAAGAGGCTAGAATTAGATCAACCTTGATAGATATCTAGAACATGATTCTCCCTAACATGGATGCATTGTAGAAGCATATTGCACATTCAAAAATGCTCATCCATGACAATAATTTCTCTATTGTAGGCCACATGATTGAATTATCAGCATAAGTGTAGGTGGCATTGCACACATGTAGGGTCTTGCAAGAGAATTGGGACAAGACTTTGGCACTCATACTAAAGGTACATCTAGACTTCTTGTCTCATTTTGGCATTACTATGTAAATATAAGCATAAATCTTTGGCATTAATGTCAAAAAAGGGGAGAAACTATAGAAGCTATAAGGAGATAAAAGTGGGAGAAGATGAGAAAATTTTGAAAGAAAATTACAAATTGTAGAAGAAATGTATATTGTATGTATAGGATACTATATATTATGTATGGGGGAGTAGTACCATGCACAGAAATGTATCTTTTACAAACCAAATTTGAAAAATCTCAAAACTAGTGTACTCTATCAAGTTGGAGACATAAGGTGATGGATAATTCACTATTGACTGATAAGTGTTTTTGTCACTAATGCCAAAGGAGGAGATTGTTGGAATTCCAATCATGTCTGTTATTAGTGACATACACTTATTTAGATTGTAAGCTTATACTAAGCACATTGTACAGATAACAATGTTAACCAAGGGTTTCAATTGTTACTGAGTTCTATAGTTGCTACCGAGTCCTTTGGAAAGATTTCAATTTGTATTAACTAGTTACTATAAAGGTCATGATGAATAGAATAAACTAAGCATCCTAGTAGATGCCGAGTTTACTAGTGCAAACCAAGTTGTGCAATGCTTACCAAGTTTGCAGTTAATGTGATGCAAGTCTAGTGTTAACCAAGAGACTTAGTTTATACCGAGATCAAGGTGATAATGTTGACTGAGCTATGTAGTGTGAATCAAATGATTTAGTTTATATGTCAAGTTTCATAGTATTCATCGAGTCACCAATGTAGATGGAGTTTAAGGCTACTTAGAAGTTATTAGTATGGACTGAGCTTCTATGTCTACCAAGTGTATGACAATGCTGAGCATTGATAGTGGATGTCAAGTATTAGAACCTCACTAAGTTAGTCTTCAAAGCCTGAGTGTAAGGCCCACACTAGTACCCTATTATAGATCTTGATGAAATAAATGTGATTAGGAGTTGATAAGGTTATGATTAACATTTTTGTTACTAATAATGATTTATGAGATCCTATTAGAGATGGATGTAGATTTTGATTATGATAAGTTTGATACCTATCCAATAACATTAGGTCAATAAGATAAGACCACATGTAATGAAACTCAACATGTTCAAGTTGAGAACCTATTCATGAGATTCAAGGTATGATTTACTAGATAATTAGGGGAGATAAATTAACATTCACTCTCATAAGAAATAACAATGAGTATAGATCAAATGATAACAAAACATAATGGTTGCACTCGTATATTAGTTTTAAAATATAATGACATCAATTGGAAACATTCAATGGCATGAGAAATTCACCTTGGTGGCACACACACCCTGTAATGAGATAAAAAGGACATTGTTAGAAATATTACTTTGGTCAATTGATTTGGAAGGATATTGGTAACAAGTTCGCACAATAGTGATTTTCACTTATATACTAAGATCCATTTTACATGTTTTAATGATTTAATAGATATGACCTTGGTGTCTCATTGTTATGATAGACACGGATTGTGATGGTATTTAGAATGGTAATTTTTTGATGATTAGAAAGATTAATGTTATACATGTCTTAAAATTTCAATGTTTTGAATAATTTACATAAATGATTAGATGGAAGATAACTGAATATGTAATGCAATTAAGCAATATTAGATAATTCTACACCTATCTGCCTATAATTCTAGATTATTTCATTAGGCTACTGAAATTAAGTTGAGTGTGCAGGAAAGTTGAACCATGGAAATTATTTGGGGAAACAAGGTTTAAACCTATGTGAACACAGTAAAGCCAAGGTGAATCTTTGGAAGGTTCAAAACCTTGATTTATTGTGTTTGTTTCATAATGTGATTGTGCTTGGGTGTTATAAGTTTATAGATCATGATTATTTTGAGACATGTCATCGTGATGTGTAGGTGTTTTAATGTGTGTGTGGCATTTGACACTTGTGTTGTCTATGTGTAAATGACATGTCATATAGGGTTTTTGGCATGAGTTCACTTAACTTGAATTCAATCCCCATTATGAAATTAAGTTAACCCACCTTGGAGAGTGTTAGGATGAGTCACCTTGATGATGGAATTCAAATTTGATCTTTAGAGATTCTAAAAGTGGTTCCCAAGTGTTATTTGGTGAAAATAATTCTCCCACATGGTAGTAGTATAGGTTGGGGCTCTAAATATAACCATAAGTTGGTCTAGGTGACCTAGGAGACCCTCTAAACTAGTCATTTTCAAGCCAATTCGAAAATTAGAGTGCCACATGACTTCTTTCCTCACCCCTCCACTTGGTTAAGTTCCTAGTGGTAGAAGGTACAAGGGTGCAAGAGGGGTAGGTGGGAATGGAAATGAAGGTTCTTTTAGGGAGCTTGTGCCAAACTTAGTGGTTGTTCACTCACTCTCTAATTGTAGAGACACTCAGGATTTTGGGAGAAGAAACTTGGAAACCAAGGAAGGAAAGCTCTTCATCACCATTTCATAGCCATTAGCTTGGAAAGAGGTTAGTGCTTCATGCCATGTTCTCTCTCATCTTATGAAAGTTGAAAGAAGGAATTTGGAAGAATGTTCTTGTGAGATGTATGTGTTTACATTTGGTATGTAGTAGCTGTTGTGTATGTAACTGAGCATGTTGGATTTACTTGCATTTGATTTCATATCTTGATTTCATTGTGGTGGATTGAATGTTGTGATGGGTGTGAAGGCTTCACTCACCCTTGGGAGGGAAGAGAAGCCTTGGGGTGAAGGGGTTAGTTGGGCTTTTCATTGGAGTTGAGAAATATTTCTCTTAGAGAGGGGATAGCTTTCATGGAGTATGGGCTCCATTGAAGCCATATGCCTTTCTATTGTTCTATGTGAGGTATAAGTGAGGATATGTGAAGAGGAGTAAGTGTTGATAGACTTGTTGAGGCATGTGTTATTGATAGCCTTGTTGAGGCATGTGTTAATGATAACTTTGTTGTGGCATGTTTCTTGGAAGCATTATTGAAATATTGCAATTGCAATATTTGTTGTTTCACAAGCATATGGCATTCTCCTCCTTGAAGAGCCCACCTTCACCCAATGTTTGTGATTCCATTTTTGAATCATTGTGCAAGCCTTGGTTGGGGATTGTGAATGTGTTGATAAATTTTGGTATTCATGTTGGTTCTTGTTATTTTGATATTGTTTGAATGTATCCTGATTGAACCTTGTTTCCCCTAGTGTGGGGTGGCCTCCTTGAGGCCTAGGTTGGGAGGTGAGCCTCCATGGTTCTTTATTTTCTTTGAAATTGCAGATTATTTGATGCTCTTGGATACTTGGAAGTCATGAAGATTTCATTGCATAAGGGAGAAGATACTGTTGCAAATAAGTTGATGGTGGAGATACAAACTCCATTTTGATATGTGTAAGAGTATTGTGTTGTTATTATTCAGCTGTCAATAGAGGAATTGTGAAACATTTGGATGTTGTATAAGGTCTATCCATTTGTGTAATATTGTTATGATGATTCACCACCTTTTTTTGTATCTTGGAAGTTCCTATAAGAAGTTTTGAAGGTGTTTGAAGGATATGATGTTATGTTTTAAAGTTCTTGATCTCCTCCATATTTATGTAGTTTGTCAAAGGAATTAACATCATGAAAGAATTTTAATGGTAAAAACATAATCCTCATTGTACTTTATTATCATTTTAGTCCTATTGTATAGATAGTTATGTAAATATATTCAAGTTGAATCCTTCTCAAGAGATTGCATCATTACTTTTTGAGTGAATGGTTCCAAACTTCATAAGTCATAGATAAGAATGATCAGAATGTATGATTCATAATCTTGTCATGAAATGCATATATATTTGCATTGAGTCTCATGCGTAAATGTTGAATGAAATCATCAATCTAGCCTACAAGTAACATTATGAGTAACTCCTAATTTAATCAATCATATTTACATAGTAGGAATACCTTGGACTATAGAAATAGAATAACAAATAGATGACATAAAATTTATAAGATTTGAGACATAAGCTTGTTGTAGGTGCACATTTCATTCTTTGGAAAATGTATGAGAATGTGAGAAAATTATCCATGCCTAACACAAACAATAAAATATTAAGAGGAATGTACCCTAGAATCTTGTACAATAAATATTAATAAAATAACATACATGTAAGGAGAGGTAGTATAACAACATCAAATCACCATTTTTTAAGCATTACAAATGAAGGCTCCAGTGAGCCATGCCACTATCATGTCACATCATGCCAATCAGGAGACATATATATAATATAAAAATAAAATAAAATAAACTAAAGATCAACAAACCTTAAATACTATTAAAATGGTGCCATATTTTATAATGGAAATAAATCCAAGAAGGGGTCTCAACATTTAAGCACAAGCATTGAATTTGACTAAAGATTCAAAAACAATAACAATAAAAGAAAATACATGCAAAGTGCCTACCATTTTATGATAGAGACTTAGGTGCCTTCTATGGGGTTCCATCTCCCTAACACATGTTAGGGCAGCCTGATCTAGGCAACATGAGAAGCAAGGTAAGTAAAGAAGGTTTACCCTAGTTGGAAAAAAGACACAATGACCAAATTAAGAATGCAATTTTCAAGGGAACATTCAACTATTGCACTTAAAAACAAATAAAACTAGACATATTTTCCTAGAAATGTTGCCATTGACTTGCTTGAATGGTACACATTGTACAAAGAGACAATACAATTTGAAAGTATATTAAACATAATGTCAAATACCCTGTTCAATCCTTCATTTAAATTATGGCTTACCAACTATGTCAGGTCTGAAACACCATGAACACCTCCATTCATTGGAAGGGGACATCATACTCCCTAGAAAATAGGCGAATTGGATTGGATGTGTGGTACTAGCAAGAACCGATGCATAGAATATTGGGTGCCTAGGGAGAAATTGTAATCCATGGGATGGGACCAGATATTAGAATTAGCACTTCCTTGTAGTAGAAGGGTGGTTAGTTGTTATAAAGAGTTAGTATTAATGTTGGGGTGCTAGATCTATAGTTATTTTTGCTAGAAGTTAGTAAGTCATAAGTTAGCTTATGGGTGAGTTAGCAATATTGTCTATGTTTAATAAATGGTAAGTTATTCAATATTAATGCATGGTTAGTTGTTAAATGGTGAGCATAGAGAAATCAAACTATGGTGTAATTTAGAATGCTAAGTAAGTAGTGGTTAGTTGTATAAATATGTTTAGTAATAATTATTATTATATATTTTTAGTATATATATATATATATATATATTAAATACTACATACTCTTGAGTCTAATTGCAATTATGTCCAACAATGAACTTATAAGCTATACATTGTGTATATATTAATATAGTATTAATATAAGATTTAAGATACCCTCCCATTAGAAAAATAGTAAGAAGTTTATCGAATCAAAATAATTTTGTAAGTTATTAATTTATTTGAATAAAAGAAGAGAAAAATAAACAAATAAATAATACAATGTTGGCAATCTTTATCGACATACGATGATAGAGCTTAATGAGTAAGGATGAGCGTATGGATTTTAGTTATGTTTTATACTGTAATATTAGATTATGATTTACCCACCTAATAATTATGGTTCACCATTGTTATATAAACTTAAGCTTGAAATTTTAGGTTGAATCACCAAAATTGTTATACTATGGGTCATTGCGATATGAGTTCCAATGATACCACACCCTCATAATAGGTGTATGTGCATCTTGTAATTGTAAGAAACCTTAAGAAAAGTCTATAACCAAGTGCAGTTGCCATCAATTTAATTATTAATAGAATCCAAGTATCAATCAAATGAAGTGTTAGTTCTTGGAACCAACAATATTAAAGCATTCACTAGAGCATACCTTAAAGTCAACCAACCTATAGCATTAGTTCCAAGGTAGTGGTGGTAGTAGAATTCTCCTTTGGGCACAACCATTACTCGCAACCCTAAATAGATGTATGTTGACATCTAATGAATCGTGGTCCAAGTTGTAGCATGCTCATGACAATGTGTGTTTCCCCAAATGTTAGCTAACAAATAATAATAATGATTATAAATATATATATATATATAGTGTGTTTTTTGTCCTAATATTTTGGGCATGACACTGAGTTTCTACACTTTGGCCAACTTTGTAATTATGTAATTGGATTGATATATGTAATGTATTGTATTACATTCCAACAATATAGAAGAGTAATGTAATCATCAGAGAAGAACATAAGAGTGAATTACAAAGGCTACAACAGTATAAGGAGTAGCAAAGATATACGTATCACAACAAGGTGATTTGTACAATCGGATGAATCTCATTCAACAAACCAAGTTGCAGAACTGAGATCAACCACTGCTTCATCCTAATAGGTGGATCAATCAAATTATTTAAAAAGGTAGACCTAACAGTCTCATGTAAATCTCTTTAACTGAGTGCATACTTCATTGTATGTTTGTAAATCCTTTTGCAAGGTGGACCTAGCAATTCCTATTGCTCCTAACAAAGCAGATCATCAGAAGTGATCATTGTAAGCATTAACATGCTAACTTTATACTACAGTACTAAAGCTTATGGGTATCATCCCCACCCTAGTTTTACTTTCTATTTGGAAGGTTTCTAGGTCACCAAATTTTGTGCCAAAGTGTCATGTATGCTTTCTTGTTCTTTTATATTTTATCATGTATGCAGTTAGATCTGAATTCACACAAAGGATTAATTGCTAATTGGGATAAAAGTTTTAGAAGTTACTGATTCACCCCTCCCCTCTTAGTAAATTAGCCTATCATAATATCTCCAACATTTCTAACACTTAATCATTTCCAAGGCATCCTTGATTCCTCATCATTGTGACCAAGCCATCCATAGAAGGTTGACCTATAAAGGAATTGTTTATATATCAATACATGATGAGCAAGTCAAAGGTTGTCAAGCACCATAGTAAAGATAGAGTTAGAATACATTTCGAGTAAAAAAGTGGAGACTAAAAAATGGAAGGTTAATTAATGACTAAGTGAGTTAAAATATGTTGAGCCTATAGAATCTTAGTGACAACATGAATGTTATTTATGGTTGAGTGTCAAAACATTCAAGTGTCGAATAAACTAGTTTTGATATATGAATTTGTAATGGCACAAACACTTATGAAAATCATTTTAGTTGACTTATATGTGAAATTCAAAGATTATAGAGATAGTTAAGGATAAGATTACACATTTTGTGAGAAGGAATTAATCTAAAGAAAATCAAATTAATAAAGTAGAAAATCAAAAGGGTAAAATAGAAAAAGGATGAAATATGGATCATTGATTAAGATCTAGAAATTTCTACAATTTTCTACTTAAGAGGGGATATAACCCTAAATTATTATGATGTGGATGAGATCAATGATGATGATGGAGAAAATGAGATAAGGAGAGAGCAACCAAGTAGTGAAGGATAGAACATAGCATATGAGATATAGAGATTAGTTTGAGATATTGAAGAGAAGAGATTTGTAAATAACTTTTAGAGAAAACTAAAGGATCTGGTACTAAATAATTTTTGATAGATTGAGTTAGGGAAAATCTCTTAATAGAGTGATTTTAGCAAGCCTATTTAAATCCTCTAACATAGTCCTTACTTTATTGTAAGTGTAAAATTATTTAACCAAGATAAGACCTAATAGTGTTGTAAATATTTTAATAGAGGAGACCTCTCACAATGTAGATCATCGGATATGATTAAATTGTAGCCCTAATAGACAAGCATTTCTATTGAAGCAATAAAATTTTTTTTGTTCCATCCCTATCCTAGTTTTACCTTCATCGTGAAGTGTTTCTAGGCTACCAAAATCATTGTGTTATGTTTATATTTTCATGGATGATATGCTTAGATAGATTTCATTTCAGCATTACAAGTTCTGAGTATATGGTATGAGACCTAAGATATGAGAAGGATTAGTTGTGAATACATTTAATTGTTTTATCAAGGAAAAAATTTATAGATCCATATTGACCTCCTTTCCTGGGTGATCTCACAATAATGGGTTCCACTTTTTGACCAATTTTGACACTAAAATTAATATTTTTGCAACAAACATCACGTTCAAGTGACTATATCTCCAAAACTATAAATAATTTCAAGATGACATAAACTAGTGATTTTGAGTACTTTGTTCCTACTTTGTAACATATTTTTTAATCTAGAAAAAAAATTATTTATGTCAATTTTTTTTATCTCCTCCGAAAAGTGGTACATAATAAAATTCAATATTTTAAAAAGTGACAGTTTGTTTGACACACATAACTTTTTCTCTAGAAATGATAATGAAGTAATTCTTTTGACGTTAGATTTGTAACATCAATATCCAAAGGATGCATTTGGTTTGATTTATTTTGGTTGAATTTTGTATAGTTTATGAAGTTTTCAAGTGACATGAACCGTAATTCAGACATATTTTCCATTTAACATAGATAATTTGAAGTCAATTTATCATAAACCATTTTTATTTTTTTTGAATAGAAAGGTATCTCAATAAACTAGTTCCTCCATATTTTTCAAAAAATATTGACCTAATTTACTAATTTTCCTAAGGTGTCAAAGTCGATTGATGTTCAATCGGCAATGAACCTATAATGAGTTAAACTAATATTTGAAAGTCTTAATGATTATTTTATGTATTAAAATTATAGTTGTTGGAAAGCTTGCTCTGAGTAGCACATTTTGACATTTTCTATTTTACACTAGGAGATCATTCTCCTACAATTATGGAAGTCAAAATAGAATATATATATATGAAAAAAATGTTAAAATTTTTGTGATTTTGCACGTTCGCGTGAACATGGTGTTCGCACGAACATGTTTACCATGTTTATGCAAACGTATGTTCGTGCAAACATGCATCATCAAATTTTGTGATTGCCAAAAAAGTTTGGGCATATGTTCGCCCGAACATATGTAATTCAACATGTTCATGCGAACACTCAAAAAAATCTGATAAAGTTACCATTTGTAAAGTTATTTACCATTTGCATAACTATTTTCCATCAACCTGACCTACATGCATTGTTTGTCTTTGTCATGAATTTCATTCACAAAATCGAAGGCATCAATTTGGTAAAAAAATTGTACATATAAATTATTTCTTTCTTTCTTTCATTAGTGAAGTTGTTTGACAGATGCATTGAAGTTAAATTAAAAATTAGTAATATATTAATAGTGTTAAAAAATGTATATTCTTATTGTGTTACTAATGGTCTCCTTACACAGCATGTGGCAATTGTGGAATAAAGACATGATCATAACAAACTACTAATGCTTATTTTGTAGGACGTTGTCGAAGACCATTGTGTGTTTGTCAAAACTATGTGTGTGGATTTATTAGATTAAATAACACTTCATTTGGTGGTTAAAATGAACTTTTTATTTTATGTCTGGCGTGTCTACAGTGTTTAAATCCCTAAGAGTTGCATTGGACGTATCCTCTCCCCTCGCCATTCGTGGATCTTAGGTGTAAGAGAAATCCATATAACTTTTATAGGACGCCTGCCTTGGACCAAGATACTCAATATTGGGTATAATAGGGGATGACCTCAGAGCGGTAATGGGCCAAAAGCGAGGTCAATGTTCCAGTCGCTATATAAAACTCGATTATGGTGAAAGTCATGTCAGTGGTATTGTTGAGTGATAGCTCTCCTCCAGTACCCTTGTGGTGCATCAAACCCCGATTCTCAAGGCTAGGAGACCTTCTGAGGAATTTTATCACTCACTTGCTAAATATAATACCCTTACTAAAAACCATGTTTTAGTGGCCAAAATCCTTTCTATCCACTGGCTCAAGGGGTCACCCATGCCTGTGAAGACATTCTACATTCTCGTGGTCCTTATTAGAGACAACAGTCCCTTGGGAAGTCATGCCCCTTGAGACATGAATCTTGGTAGCCTTGAGAAGTGAGTGTGTTGTAAGGGGGAGCTTGTGGTGCCAAGGTCCTAAGCTGTCCGCTTTGGATAATCGCGGTTGAACTTTGGTTCAAGTAAAAATTTAGTGGATACAGTCCTAAAGCCTAGGTTGTGGTGTGATTGTCCACTTTTAACAATAGCTATTCTTGTCTTAATGTGTCTTATATGTGTGTAAAACATAATCAAGATAAAAGAAAACATTCAAATTTACACCTTGGAAACTTGCAAAACCTTGTCAAAACATCAAACATTGTCAAAACCTTGTCAAGATTTCACCTAAGTTCAAAAAGCCTTATGTATAACTCTATCATTAGCATAATCATATTCCTAAATGTCATTTTTGACTTACCCTAGTGGTATATCCCTCTCATATTGCATTGTACAAACCCTAGCATCATTTTCACTATCAAACCCTATCAAATTGTCCATCAACCAACTTGTCTTCTTGATCATCTATCCTCATTTTACATTGCCTAAATGTCATTATCAACCCTAGGAAACCATCCCTTGCATAGTCCACTTTGTGTACACCTACCTTTAGCATCTTTACCAAGTCCAAAACATAACCCTAACTTTCATTTTGCATATCATAATCTTCATCTTGCATACCTTCAAAACGACACCTTACATTTGCACTTGCATAACATCCCTAGGACATTTTCACTTTGCATATCAAAACCCTATGTCATTTAGCATTTACTCACATTGCATAACATCTCTAAACACTTAAAAATCCCAAAAACACTCATATCTTGCATACCCACATCTTAATTATCAAGTTTTGACCTCTTTTACCAACTGCACACTTCATGGGCGAAGTTGGTAGTTTTAGGGCATAGTTGATAGTTTTAGGGTGCACTTGGTAATTAGGTGTTTCATTCTAGGTTCAAGAACCATAATATGCACTTCCACACCTTGCATTGCATTCCAAGACCTTAGGAAAGATTCTAAATCATTCAAAACACTCAAAATTTGCATTTTAGGCACCCTGCAACTCTATTTTACTAATTGCAACCTTTTTCTTATCAATTACACACTTCAAGTGCGAAGTTCGTATTCTAGGTACACACTTGAGAGGTATACATTTTATTTAATTTTCCCTCCACTGCATCTGCATTTTAAGGTATCATGTCAGCACTCACTAGGACACAACCTTTGGAGTTATCAAATGCAATAATGGCACCTATAAGGTCTCATCAAGAATCAACCATCAAAATCATCTAAGGTACATTTGAACACATCAATGTTAATCCCTTGTTTGACAAGATACCATCAATTCCTAAATATCTCAAAAGGACATTAAGACTTGATTTTAGGACTCACATCATTTGGAGCTACATCATTTGGAGAAGAAAGAAGGACACGAGAGCTACAAACGAAAGAGGGGATTTCTAACATTATGTTTGCTTCTTTTGATAGCCAATACCATTGTATTTTATGTAGCAATTTATTCTTGAAAAAATAGATTGATATTTTTTCATAAAATGAAAATCAATTTATTTTTTAGGAGAAACACTCTAGTATTCATACCATGTTATTTGTTTGTGATTCAATGATGCCTTAAGAAGGATTTGGTGCTTTGCCACTTGTAAATAATGTGACTCATAGATTTTAGTCATATTATAATGAATAATATTTATGCTTTGTTGCAGATGATTGCATTCTATTGATTTTTGTCAAACAATTTAAAAGTACCAACAGCGACAGACAAATCTATACAGTGATTTTTTTTATTTGGTTATTGTGCAAAATTTATCTTGAGGCAAGGGATAAATTATTATTATTTTCTATTTTATAATGGGAAACAAGAAAGGTAGGCAAAACAAATATGCAAGAAAAAGATCCGATGAAGCAGAACAAAGAAATATTCAGAAGACTATGGCACGTTATCATCAAATTAAACAAGGTGAAGGAAATGTTGAAGAAGGCTCAACAGAAGTAGAAGTAGCGCATATGGTAGAGAGGTCAGGAACACTCCCTATAGAATCTCAAACAATGAATGTTGAAGAAGGTTCACGATCAATCCCTATAGAGGTTCAAATAACAGAAGTCAGAGAAGGGTCAGAATCTTTCCTTGTTGAATCTCAAACAATGGATGTTGGAGAAGGCTCAAGATTGGTCCTTGTAGAAATTCTAGTAACAGAAATAAGAGAAGGGTCAAGATTAGGTGCAGGAACTAGTATGGATTAACTCTTAAATATTGTCCAATCTGTAAAGTGTGGTATTTCTCATAAGAATTTAGATCATTTACTTAAAATGGATGTAGATAAATTGAGAAAACTTGCAGCTAGTGTTCAACCATTAAGTTTTTCTAAGAGAAGGTCAATGAAGAAGAAGATAAGAGAAATTATGACTCAATTTGATAACACTAAAGCACTTGAACAAGCTCAGTTGCTTTCACTTTTTCTTACACAAAAAAAGCTGCAAGAGGCATTGAAATTGTTAGGTGTAAACACAACATCAAAGAAGAGAAGATTTTCCAGTATGCAAACTGATTTGATTGAAAATGTTAAACAAGGTTTGAGAAACATAGGAAAACACTCTCAAACTAAAGATAAGTCTCTGGCAAGAAAAGTAATGTTGATGTCTATTGTAAGTAAAAATATGTCTCAAAATAGATAAATATCTTCAATTTCATCTAAAATGGGTTTTAGTAGGAAAACAATGAGACAATATGTTAAGAGAAGATTAATTGTGGATGATAGTACTATGGAGGGCAACTAGGCAATCATGTGTAGAGCACCTCATTCTGATAGAATTGAAGAGTTATTAAAAAATTTAGTCATATCATTTTGGATTGATAACACTCATCCTTCATCAAATAGTAGCGATGTTATCAGGCATAAGATTGCACCCGATCAATATGAACATCATACAAAACATGGGTTGGACACAACACATCATGAGTTATATGTGTCATTTTGTAATGAACATCCTAATGTAAAATTTGGGCAAACATTGTTTGAAAAATTGAAGCCATACTTTGTGAGGTCAAACAAAGTGTTTGAAACTTGTTGTTGTCATCATCATATTGAGTTTGATCTCCACTATCAGGTATTTCGAAAGTTTATAGAAGACACATATGGTTTTCATGCTACTCCTCCTAGTAGGAGAAGTGAGTTTATATCATCCATTTTGTGTGACAACATAGATGATCCAACTGGTAAAATAAATTGCATCAAAGGATTATGTGAAACATGTGGTCAATTGGCTCTATTTCCTTTGAAAACTGAAAATATTGATGTAACAATAACATTGAATTGCAAAAGTTACAAGTATGTCAAGAATGAAACAAAGTTGGGGAAAGAAACAAAAAGGTTGGAATATGTTGAAGAGGAGTTGCATGTTTTAACATTTATGGATAGATTTAAGAAATTGATTCAACCTTATATTTGTGATGCATTTTTTGCAAAGTGGCAAGCACAATAGTTTCAAACTCTGAGAGATAATTTTCCACTTGGAACAATTGTATCAGTTGTTAATTTTGTAGAGAACTATTCATTTGTTCATCATAAAGCAATTCAATCAGATTTTTACTTTAATAAGAAGGTCACTATTATGGTACATGTTTTTTATAGACATGCATATTTAGATTTAGATGGTGTTTAGAGTACAGTTAAAGCACGAGTAATTATAAAGGAATATCATTTTTATATAAGTGATAATAAAGAGCATGACATTCACTATGTAGAACATTGCTTCAATACATTCTTTTCTTATTTGAAAGAAAGAAACATAAATGTTGATAAACATTATGTTTGGTCTAATGGATGTGCCGCATAGTTTAAATCATCTAGACCATTTTATGCATTGTGTAGGTATCATCACAATGAGAATATAAAACACATATGGAATTTTTTTGAGAGTGGCCATGGAAAAGGTGAACATGATGGTGTTGGAGCTTGCATCAACTGTGCTTTGTGAAAGTATCAAATGAATTCTTAGGGAGTTCATGTAAAAGATGCACATGATGTTTTTGAATGGTGTAAGACTCATTTTTCATTAGATGAGGTCGGGACATCATCAACAATGAGTCAACAAGCACCATATAGAGTCTTCTAGGAGATAACAGGTATGGATGTGTATGTCTGTTTAACTTTTATGCAATTAAATTATAAAATTTTATTTTTAAATTTTATTTTTGAATTCGTTGAAGTTTAAATTTAATTTTTCTATATTTTCAATTTAATGAACTTTCAGGTGTTAATAGAAAAAACATGCATGGTTGCAAGAGGATAGAAAAGACACATTCCTTACATTCAGTCATGAGTACAGATAATTGCAATTGGACATTGAAAACAAGAGAATACTCATGTTTTTGTAATAATTGCATTTATGAAAACTATGAAGAATGCATCAATCAGACACATGGATATACAGGTGCATGGATTTCGGTACCACTTGATGTTACCGATACATTTGATAAAGAAGATGAAAATTTTGATGATATTCCATTGATTTTTGATGATTATAATCATATCTCTAGATTAGTAAAAGTGGGAGAGTATCATAAAAATTAATCTCAACTTTTTATTTAATTATCAATTTCAACTATCTTATATATATTGTACGCATGTGCATTCATGTATACTTGTTATGCAGGAGATGTTTTTGTAGTGATTGCTGAGCTTGGAAATCATGAAGGTGTCAGTTATTATTTATTGCAATGTACTGCAGAGAGGACAAAGTTATATGACCTTGAAGAAAGTGATGGAATGTTGTTCCCCATAGGTAAATTATACATATACATGTACATGCACATATATATTTAAATATATATATATATAGGTAACTTCATATCTGTCAAATTTTAAAACACTTAAATTTGTGGTACGGGTTCTATTATGATAGAGGGAACATATTTGAAGCAAGACAAAATAGTCCAACATGGAATACACTTTGTTGATTATCAACCTGACAACAAGGTTTTACAGTATAGCCACCTGGTCATTGCTACAGGGCTTTGTCTGCATCCAGTCAAACTTAAGTGTGTACGTCGCAAGTGGAGACTAGACAGTGAAGATCATGAAAAAATATTGCATGTTATAAATGTACATCATGGTTGAGTAGACCTTTGAGATTTATTTTATAATAATCTAAATATCAACTTTGGTGAAATGTGTTTTCGATTGTACTATGGTGAAATTGTGAATATCAACTTTGGTGAAATTGTATTTTTAATCTGAAGATCTGAGTCTCAGTTATCATTAGTTTATTTTAAAACTATAATATTAATTGTACTATGGATGAATTTAATAATTTAACTACTTGATATAAATAGGCTAGAAGTTAGTTCAAACTTACACAATTTCATTATCTATGTTACAATTCTTAAATATCAACTTCTTTTCAAACTATTGAATTTCATCTTGAATTAAATGTGTTTAGATTAATTGTACTATCATAAATTCTTAATTTTCATTAATTTATTTAAAAATTAAATAATTAAATAATTTAAATTAATTGTATCATGGATGAATTTAATAATTTATGATTCTCCATACTCCACCTTAAAAAGTTCCAAGGAAATTCAAGTAGTTGCAAACAATAAATATGGTGATTTTGTATCATTGTAAAATAGAACAGTAGTTGCAAACAATAAATAAGCTTCCACGAAAAACCAGTTTAGAGTCAGTTCAAAGAATTTCCTTGGACGATTGAAAATTGAACTCTCGTTAAAAAAAAAAGTATTTTCTAATTGTAGACCTTTATAAAACTAGTTTGAAAATGAAAAAATTTACTATTCTTAGTTAGGGTATGTAATCCTTTGATTTGATAGAACATTCTATTTTGGTTAAAATCATTTTCCATTTTTCAAGTAGTCTATTAACATTGAGCTATTTACATAAAAAATGAGCCTACACATTGATCAAGAAAAATTATTAAGTGCATTATTTCCCTCACTTTCGTCACAATGTGAGGAAACTGATAAAAAATAGATACAACACAACTTAAATGTATCACAAGTTGATGAAGAGCAACTTCTGCTCCACCAATACCAAAAAATAGAGAAAGTACTCTGACGCTATCAGGATATAATGCTTTCAAGACTAATAAATGATATGCAACTATATTTGTTTGGAATGAATCACCCAAACAACACAAGCGATTAGTCGGACAAGAAGTTCCACAAGTGTGATCTCTATCAAATCCTAATATAAGCTCTATCTCATGAAGTTCTAGAGAGACGAGGTCACCTGGCCCCACCCATACCAAATTCCACTCTTCACACTTTTCAAGTATATATTTCTGTGCACTATCTTGTAGTTGCCCTCATGAATTCTGAATCATAACTCTCAGTTGATCAATAAAGATAGTGCCACATCATCTTGAGTCTATGGCATTCAATTTTGTCCTCTGATCCCATGAAGGCCAATACTTTTTTATTTGTGGAAGTGCTTTCTGAATAGTCATGGGGTGGAGAGGTCTTTCTTGAAATCACTCTTCTTTTGGAAGGTTATGCACATACCCTCTTACTCTTTTGGAAGCTGAAAAGAACATTGAGTCCACCAACTCTGGTTCAACACTATTAAATTGTTTGGATATTGTCTTCCAAATATCCTTCGATTCAAAAGCATCATTCTCATAGTAGAAAAAAGGTGGCCCTTGCATGAACACATTGATTTCCTTTGAACACTGGCCAATAAGTTTCCCAGGAACTCCAAAACCAATTAGTTCCTTGGGACACAAATTAGGGACTACATCACATACTTCAAACATTGTTTTCTTGTCTTGCATACCCTCTATGTATTTTTCATACTTCAACACTTTCATTATCTATGTTATAATTTTGAACTTATGCAATTTCATTATCTATGTTACAATTCTTAAATATCAACTTCTTTTCAAACTATTGAATTTCATCTTGAATTAAATGTGTTTTTAATTGTATGATCATAAGTTCTTAATTATCAAATTTAGTTTATTAAAAAACTATATAATTTAATAATTTAAATTAATTGTACCATGGATGAATTTAATAATTTAAATTCATTTATCAACTTTTTTTCAAACTAGATTGAATTTCATAGGTGAAAATTAAACATGTGTTTTTAAAATTGTAAGATTATAAGTTCATAGTTATCATTTAGGTTAGTTTATTAAAAAACTATATATATTAATGTTACTTTATTACATCTACGGTCTTTTACTCTTAAAGTTTAAATTAGTTTAAATTAATATGTTTCTTTAATATTATATTTTGTAAAAGTTCTCTAAAATAATGTATTGGCTATTATTAATTGAATTTCATCTTGAATTAAATGTGTTTTTAATTGTACGATCATAACTTCTTAATTATCAAATTTAGTTTATTAAATTACTATATAATTTAATAATTTAAATTCATTTATCAACTTTTTTTCAAACTAGATTGAATTTCATAAGTGAAAATTAAACAATTGTTTTTAAAATTGTAAAATTATAAGTTCATAGTTATCATTTAGGTTAGTTTATTAACATATTTTTATCCACATAAAACTAATACTTATCTTTAGCGGGTTAGTAATTGATAATTTAAGAAATATGTATCTTTCTAACTTCCTACTAATTGATATTTGATATACATGTACACACGTCTCAAGATCATGTTCTATAGCTATAACACAAAAAAATACACATATGTACACACATACACATCTCAAGAATAAGCATCTATAGATCTAATATATCTCTATGTATCTAAAATGCAAATTGTAAATTCCGAATAAATACACATCTATAGCAAAATATAAAAAGTCAAATATACATACATGTGATGGTATCTAACTACTGAAATACTCAATAATCAAATAAATAGTGAAAGTACATGCATGCCATCAAGGAACTAAAATACACATGTACGTATGTAAACTGGACCTCCAATATATAAATGCATCAAAAAATATATAAGTCTGATCTACTACTAGAAGGACCCCTCAAGACGCATATGAATAGAACAACCCTCTGATCGAGTCTCTTGTACATCCTCTCACCGAGGCGCATCAACCAAGCTCTGCAAATATATATACATATATACATACATTTGTTAGAGTTCTATCTTTAAAACATATATATACATATGTGCATCATGTACATGTACATTCAAATTAAATACACAAACTATTTAAAACTCAAGTACCTGAGCACTACTAGGTGCCTCAATCAGGGATAACTCTAAGGAACCCACCACCCCCCCCCCCCCCCCCAAAAAAAATTATAAAATTGTGGCAAATCACATGTCATTTGGGTGAAAAAAAATTAATAGTGTTGGCAAATTATGCGTGAATCGATGGATATTTGTTGGCAAATTTTTTAATAGTTTAGACAATTTTTATAAAATAATGGCGATTATAATTTTTTATTTAAATAAAATTATTAATATTGATGGCAAATTATGTTTTGAAATGTAATTATGTTAAATTTATTATTTGAGAACTCAGACTATCTGATGATCCAAGATCAATGGCTAAGGTTTAATTTCAGCCAACATTTCTTTTAGGAAGAAGAATTATCGAGGTAGTCACTAGAATGTTGACACGTATCAAGGTAAGTTGTCTGTGGAGTACAGTGTCATTCATAAAAAAAAATTCACATAGGAAAATGGGAATTTGGCGAATGATGATCATCAAAAGAGACACTCAACTAATTTCGTGGCGAATAAGAGTAAACATTAAAGAGAAATATGGGCGAAGAACCTGATTACCAAACTGAAATTACGTAATGATAGTGGCAAACATTCTGACCACTATATGAGTATTTTATAAAATCTAGGCGAACCGATCAACTAGTATACAATGTTTTTTTAGCCAATTTCTATAGCCCAATCAGGACATATTAGCCAATTGGCAAATAATAGCCACTAAAAAAATCTCTGGCCTCAATAGAATCATCTCTCTCATGTACATGATGCCCTAAACCAACAATATGTGTAACCATGTGCTCAGCGACCTGTGCCTACATCATTTATTATGAGTTTAAGATTAAATTAAATATCTACATATATATATATATATATATATATATATATATATATATATATATGAACTAAATTTTTTAATAAATGAACATATTTTTTAATTTCATATATTTTTAAAATTTAAAAAAAAATTATATATGTACTTGGGTCTCTAGAGGTGGAGGATGATCAGTAGACTCCATCATATCATCTACTGATGCACCTAAGCCGGAAACTCCATGTCCAATTGCTAGTAAATCTGAGTGAAATGGACTGTGTAACTGGCTGGGTACATTTGGTATAGAATTAGTGATGCTAGGTCCGAACAATAGGTCCATGTATGATGAAATACCCAAGCTCAAACTAGTATCAATCTCAGACAGGCCTCGCAACTACTCACCAAAATCATCAAGACCCTCAGCTATGATATGAAAATCTCCAACTCATATGCTCGAGTCATCTATAGAGTGTCATGAGTCTGGTGTCGAATGTTGTGAGCTATGCACAGGTGTATCATCTGTCACTGGTGTGGCGACCTGTGTCTGTCAAACTATGTCAGGGCTTTGATGCTATCTAACAACATCCACCACCGAGTGTACTAGAATCCTCTGTGGATCAAAAATATAGCTAATAAAGTGGAACATATCCTCCAAAAAATATAGTGCCATATCCATATGTGTCTGCTATCTTGAAAGACCACGAATATCATCTGGCAATGGTAGCTCAACAACTCTATATGTATCATCTGAGGAGGCACCTGAAGTGCTACTAGATGCTTGTGAAGATGGTCAGCCAAGTGCACGAGGACATCGACTATGAAGATAACAACCAATAGAATCTGATGTGATACTAGCTGTTGTAGATGCAATGTGCCCAATAGTGTCAATTGCTTCCCTCTGGGAAGCAATGATGACTCTATCTGTAATAGGTGCATGTGCAGGAGTCACAAGAGGTATCCTTGATCCAACAAGCTGTCTAAGATCTATAGGTGGGAGATGATCTACACTGCGGTACTGGTCACTATTTGCGATCCGACCATGCCCCTGTCCGCAATAATTAGGAATATCCAAGTAGTTGATGTTGAGCCCTATATGAAACTCAACATACAACTGCTGTGCAAAATAAAGGGGTATCTGGTTGTTATTAGGATAATGACCATGTGTAGCTAAAAATCGTGGATAGATCATTCTAGAAATAATAGGGTCTATGCATCATGTGACTCTGTACCCTCTCACCCTACCTTGTGTTCCCTCATAAGCTAGAAAGAGCTCTCTCTAGATGATGTCTTTGGGGGCTACCCTCTCGACATCATCGAATGATGCATCTCCTGAAACCTCAGCCCTACGCTCCCTAGATATGGAAGCTAAATGGTAGGAGTAAATGAATGGTGAGCTCTAAATATAGCTATCAAATCCTGTAAACTCCTACATATCGTAGTACATATGTCTCTATAAATACCATCATCAGAGGTCAATATAGAGTGTTGTAGTCTAGCAACCTCCTGCTCTGAAAATGCAAATAAAGCATCGATATCAATACGTGGAGGTGGTGCAACAAGACCTCTAGCAGGAGTTGTAGGTGAAACCTAACCTAGAATAGGAGTCGCACTAGGAGCCATGGCAAGACCTACACCACCAGAAGCCGCACTAAGAGCCAGAACATGAGCTACACGACGAGCCCTACGTCGAGGTACATGAGGAGCCCCACCAAAAGCTACAACATGATCCCCACCATGAGCTGCATGAGGAGCCAGATCAAGAACTGCCTCAGGTGCTGCAATAGGAACCTCATCAACCTGTGCCATAGTAGGAGCTGTAGCAGGAACTACATCAAGTGCTGCACTAGGAGCTGCGTCAAGCTGATCATGTGAAGCCATATCTGTAGAAATGTATAAAGAGCTAAAATGCCTACTGTACACACAATTTTTTATTTTTAACTTTAAAAATTATACACATGTAATAAAACATACATCACACATCATGGACCTAGATAATCTGTAACGCATCCAGACCTAGATTAATTTGCATATAAGTATAAGATAACTTTAAAGTTTAGAGTTTGGTTATGGTTACAATTAATTTATTGTTCAAAGATTTTATTATACTTTGGGGGGTATTATTAGAGAATTCAATTAAAGGGTAATAAATTATTTATACTACTCTTAAATGATAATGTTTCAAAGTTTAGATTCCAAGTTGGGTTACATATATATCATTTAAAACAAGGGTAAATACTTCATATATGTACATGTGTTTGAATGTATGTGCATGTATCTCAAATGTAATTTTTAACAATTTAAGATTAGGGTCAACTTGTTTTAATTTTATGTAAGTTAGGCCTCAATTAGGTTTTGAAATAGGGTTTTAGTGTAATTAGGCTCAATTTTAGAGTAAGATTTAAGACCTTATGAAATTGTTAGGTTTTACACAAACTTACATAATTTATAGCATTAAATTTAGGGGTTAATATTAAGGTCCATGGTTAAGAATTTAGGATAAGGGAACTTAGCATATGAAGTTTATGATTTGGTTCAAGATTATGATTTAGGGTATTTATTATCATTTATAATCTTGGGTTTAGAAATTAAATTTTAAGATCAAGGTTAGGGTTAGGGTTTGGATAATGGTCAGGGTTAGAGTTTGGTTAAGTTAGGGTTAGGGTTTGGATGTACATGTATGTTATATTCATACCTAGATATGCAAATTAATCTACATTCTTATATATGTATAATTTAGGATCTCCCCTTAAGACATGTCATTGAATTATATAGTTAATTATATACTTCTAATTATTAAGACATTAAAATAATAACATATGTACATTTAAACATGAATATTGAAAACATATGTATGCACGTCTATATATACCACATGAACAAATTTACATGTACATTTATGAAATAAAATATACATTTTAATCTACATTCTTATGTATAATTTAGGATCTCCCCTTAAGACATGTGTTATTAAATATAGTTAATTACACTTAGTTATAAGATAAATTAAGATCAATAGTTAACATATACACAAATTATACATATAAAAATGTGAATTTATTAAAAACGTGTACATACATCTACTTTTAACCATGAACAAATATACATGTACATCTATGTTCAAAATAAAAAATTATACATTCTAATATATATTTTTACATGTACAATTTAGGATCTAGACCCTTAAGATATGTCATTTAATTAAACTTCTAAGATTAAGACATTAAAGTGAATTTGACATATATACATAAACATTAATATTGAAAACATACATGTCTACATTTAACATTAACACACACACACACACACACACACACACACACACACACACACACACACACACACACACACACATATATCTGTGTGTGTGTGTGTGTGTGTGTGTGTGTGTGTGTGTGTGTGTGTTTAAATTTGTTTTCTAAAATTTATATTATTATAAATTTTGTAATGTTTTTCTTCTTTTTTTAAAAATATTTTTTCTAATGTTTTTCTAAAAAATATTTCTAATTTTATATTATAATAAATTTTCTAATATTTTTCTAATTTTTTTTAAATTTCTTTTCTAAAATTTATATTATTATAAATTTTTTAACGTTTTTTAAATGTTTTTTCTAAATTTGTTTTCTAAAATTTATATTAAACTATAATTTTAAAAATATTTTTGTAATGTTTTTTCTAAATTTGTTTTCTAAATTTTATATTAAATTCTAAATTTTCTAATGTTTTTGCAATATATTTTTTAAAATTGTTTTATAAATTTTATATTAAATTAGAAATTTTCTAATTTTTTTAAAATTTATTTTTAAATATTTTTAAAAATATTTTTTCTAAATTCTATATTAAATTATAAATTCTCTAATATTTTTGTAATTTTTTTCTAAATTTTCTAATGTTTTTGCAATATTTTTTTCTAAATTTTATAATTTTTTTAATGTTTTTTCTAAATTTTCTAATTCTTTTAATGTTATTTTTAAATTTTCTAATTTTTTAAAATATTTTTTTAATAAATTTGTTTCCTAAATTTTATATTAAATTATAAATTTTCTAATGTTTTTGTAATGTTTTTTCTAAATTTTCTATTATTTTTGTTATGTTTTTTTCTAAATTTTCTAATGTTTTTTTATAAATTTTTTAATATTTATTTAATTTTTTGTTCTTTTTTTTCTAAATTTGTTTTCTAAATTTTATATTAAATTATAAATTCTTTAATGTTTTCATAATATTTTCTCTAAATTTATTTTCTAATGTTTTTCCTAAATTTTATATTATAAATTTTTTACTATTTTTTCTAATGTTTTCTATATAATATTTTTCTATTTTCTAAATCAGTATAAATAAATAATAAAAATATTAAATTAAGATTTAGATATGTTTTCAAAACTATTAAAAACGTAAATAACATTCAAATATGTTTTAAAAACATTAAAAAAATGCATTGAAAACATTAAAATCTACTTTGATAATATAAAAAAACTTCAAAAATGTTGAAAACATTAAATTAATAATATTTTGACATACTCGATAATGAAAATCAGAACAAAAATGCTGGCGAAAGTAGAACAAACCACACGTTTCACCCGAACACTCAATGAACAGTACTCGCCATGAAAATGACTTTGAAAAAGTTAAAAAAAAGAGATTTAAAGTGCCAAAAATCAGCTCCATATATGTTTGTGCGAACATGTGCCATGCACATGTTCGTGCAAACATGCGCAATATACATGTTCACGCAAATATGTCCAAGGTGTTCGCGCGAATGTATGGAAAATAGGGATCTGAAAATTTGCCAACTTTTTCAAGTTTCTTCCTCCCACTAAAGTGGAACCCATTATTGTGGGTTCACCCTCCTCTTAGTGTCATGTTTCCCAATAAGACTAATCACCCTCTAGATGTGCATAGTATTATTGAAACCAATGGAAAAATGATCACTAAAGGAGGTCCCAACTACCTATTTTACCCTTAGATAATTCCCCTAATCCCTTTTGAGAACTAAAATGTGATTAGAAATTGGCAACAACTTAATATGTTTTTGAATATCTAGCAAACAATTCTTACTAAATTGAGATGTGCAATTACATAATGGTAATAAGTTTTTATATCTTTGTATATATGTATATTTTCTAGATTAATACTCATACCCAAGTCAAGAAATTAATTTTGAGAGCTTCTCAAGAGCTTCTCAAATGTCACTACCAACTCCTTTTGCCATTTTCTAATGTGAAAAATATTCTGAAATGGTCATTCTCAATCCCTATTTGCCACTTTTTATGTGAAAATATTCTCAAGTGGTCATGCTCAACTCCTCCTTTTACCTTTCCAACTTATCACATCCTTGGTCAACCCCAAACAAACAAGTTTTATACCTTTATCCCTCAATCTCTAACAAAAATGTCTTGTAATCCCATCATGAGGGCTCAAACACTATTCCTTTCATTTCTAGCATTAGTGTATAGAGAGTTTGTAGGCAATGGAGAAGAACATCATACCTCATTAATGGAAGGGTTGTCCCTTAGCTTTCTCACAATGTCTATTTCTAAGGATCTTGCCAAACTTTATCAAGGAAGGTCATTCAACTAGGTCTTTGGAGAAAATTCCATGACCCTTCCCTTTTTCCCCATTGTTGTAATTCAAACAAAAAATTTAATGCACTACAATATTGTTCTTCTATTTCATTTTATTCAATAATGTTGGAATTCTTTAAAATAATTGAGAGGGAGGGTGAATTAGTTCCCCAAGGTCTAGATGTAGAAATAAAACTTTTCAATGCTTAGTAGACCCATATCCATAAAACCTTTTTATGCATGTACCCATTACATCATATAATACTTAAACTTTATAGGTTACTATCCTATGAAACATAACAGATGCAATAACACATTTGACAAAAGGATTTTATGTGGAAACCTAATTTGGGAAAAATCACGATTAACATACTATTAATTCTCACTCTTCTAAAATGATGCCCTGTGAAAGGCCAATCTTGTTAAAGGTTATAATACACACTATTAAATGTGACCTAGTTAGAGGATTTTAATCACCCTATTAGGAGTGAGCCTTGTTAGAGGAATTTAGATCATTCACTTGGAATGTCACCCAATTAAAGGATTGACAAATGACTATTGGGTCAGCCTTAATCCAAAGGATTTATTCTACACTGATATAATGATTAGAGAGTAATAGTAAGGCTTGATCGGATAACAAATTACAACTCACTTGTAGATTATAGGTCTATGTTTTAGTCTTCCATTCCACTTGGAATTCACATACTTAAACTTTGATAGCTTGTTCACCCTTCAAGCATTAATACTCTTAAGCATTCTTGCTTTGCTTTCAAACTGCAGTATCTTCTATTTGGCCATTGAATGAAGCAATACCCTACACTCCTTGTCTTCCTGAGGTTCTCACACATGACCACCTTTTCTTCTAACCAACTCTCTCTATATATAGAGATTTAAGATCATTTTTCACTTAACCACAATCATCAATTTTAGGGTTTGGTCAAATTAGGTAGCATACAATTAATCTGGCCACTTATTCATTTGGTTACTGTAGAAACTTCTTCCTCAATCTTCCTTGAATTCACCATAAAATGGTTTACCTTGAATTTTGTGCTACTAGCTCATCATATTTATCTTCCACACACTTTAAAAAAATCAAGAAAACAAAATAGTCGACTCAAATTCGTCAAATTTATGGTATAACATGAATACTGGCACTTGGCATCAATTTGTTGTCACTCGACTTCCATAGTACACTTCCATTCTATCAACACTAGTTTACTCAATGAACACTAAAGTTTCTCGATGCTCGGCATCAACTAACTTTACTAGGAACATACTAAAAATCACTAAGCTTGTATCGATTTTCATCTTTGCTTGGTAAGGCTTTTTTTTTTTCACTTGGCATCCATTGACTTCTGTTTAGGTTGCACTGACTACTCAAAAAGGCTTGATAGACACTTTTCATACTTGATCTTTTCCCAATCTTAACTCGAGTAATATTTCACTTTAAAATAAGTACATAAACAATTCACTATAGTAGCAATGTCTTACTTGGTGTTATCGCTTCTTTTACATACTAAATAACTCAACCTTTCTCTAGGTACTATTGTTATTGTTGTCACAAAAGTTTACACCCTTGTCCAAAGGTTTTTTTACCTAATGACAACCTTTTAAAACATGGAAACAACCTCCAAGCTATGGGACTTGAACTATGAGGTTGAGTCTCTGGAGAAGGCTAGCTTCCTTTACTATCAAGATGCACATAACTACTCTTGGATAGGAAAAGGCAGAAGGGATGCATGGAAAAAAATCTACCTACTCTAACCTAAAGGGTTGATGCACCAAAATAGAGTGTTCAAACCAATCGCTTCCCATATATGCACTATTAGACCATCATAACACCAAAAGATATGCACATCCAGACTTTTTTTCATCTAACAACCACATGCAAATCAAAAAACCCAAATAAATGACACAAGGAAGAAGGGAATTCACTTATATATCATTCATAGGCCCAAAAGAGATACAGTCATGAAAGATTGTAGATTTCCACAATACACCAATGAGAGGTAAATAGTTCTAGCACTACACATCAATGGCTAAAGGAGATAAGGTAGAATGTCATATAGTTCAGAGGCAAAAGGGATTTATAGTACCAAGCCAGAGCAATGCCAAAGAAATAGAGAGAATCCGACCTTAATAAAACTTACAAACTTTTCCTTTATAGCTCAAGAATAATTGAGAAATTTCTCACTGGAATTACTCTACAACTACTACCATTGAGTCTTATATATAATAATCATGTAGATCTAGAGAAAATTCGATCTTGGCACAAATTCAGATATGAAAAAATCCAACATCTTGCCAAAATAGGGCCCTGAGAAGATAGAATCAACACCATTAAACCACTCTAACCAAGTAGATGGATAAAACTAGAGGTGGTGGAGTGTTTCCCTCATTTAATAGGCATGTAATTCATTCCAAAGTGGCTGGAATTAGTCATGAGAATCAGATCATGCAATAAAACTTGATTTCATTCATTTCTAGCTCATTAATCAGCAAAGTTAGTAGGTCAACTGAATCCTGCAACAAAGATGGACCATGTGGGCCAATTTTTCTATTTCTTTCCACCACCTCACAAGGTCTTCTCTAGTTTGACCACATAACCATCATAATTGTGCCAACTTTCCAACTTAATCGCAACAGTTAACAAAAAATGTCAAACTAACTGTTAGTGCTAACTATAGTGTCATCTCCTTAGACACATGGTGATCAGGCACATTCCTACACTATTTAATTTCCTCACAACTGCATAATGTAGGAAAACACTGATTGTTAGGCTCTACAAGATCAATGATCATGGAAGATCCTAGTTATACCTTGCCTATCCCATTATTTTTTAGGCACACAAATCACTTTGTAGCCACCTCAGCATGACTTGGCATCCAACTGGCACCACCTGTATGCCAGCTAACTAGACACATCAAATCACTCACACTATGGTCCACAAAAATAGAAACTAACCCCACCAATCCACATGGCATGATGTCACTTTCTTGCATTGTCAAAAACTCTAAAAAAACATAGAATGCAGGAAACTGCCAACCAATCAAAGTGCCAATCATACATATACTTAGCCTACCATGTTAGCTGGTCAAAGGATGGCCCACAAACAAGAAAAAAGGCCTCACCTAGGATGTGTGTCAAGAGGTCACTTCCCTATATTCATTAAACACTGAGCAATTCCATAATGCAAGAAAGCACCCATCATGGATCTATGCAAGATTTGACAGTGTGGAAAATATGAGCCCATGAGATGGAAAAGGATAGCCAAACAATATAACATAATGTTTTAATATATAAAAAATGGTGCCCCATTTATTTGAATTTAAATACATGAGCATTACTATGTTTGAATTCAAATATGGAGATTTTGGCAGGAAGGCAAATTTGGCCAATAGTTATCTCCTCTTCTCAAATCATCTACATCAATCAACTAAATGATAGTTGTAAGACCAAAAAAGAAATTGTCTCACTAGTAGGTAGCAGGTTTAACATCATTAAGAAAATAATGATTGTTCCATTACAGGTTCCTCACTTCAAAACAATCTTATATCAACGGTTAATACATATAATCACTATTTTTGTGTGTGCTAAAAACAATATTTACAACCACAATCTCTTTAGCTTCAAAATGTCACCATTGTGATGCACATGTAAAGTCCTTCCCCCATTATGTTGAGAGTTTTTTATATTTAAACCAAATAATATAAGGGCTACAAGATATACACATGAGATAAAATATCAATATTATGTTTCATAGTGTACAAATTTTTACCTCTTTTAATTGATTGGTACAACACTTTGACATGTACATTGAAATTGGGAATTAATTTAAACAAGTGTTGACAATAGTTTGCCAATAGTTTTAGGTACGCATCATTCTTATTATTTTAGGAAAATCTCAGTTATTTCCAACCTAAGTTTATGAAATTTGATTTCTTTATAAATACAATATTGTTGTGCTTTAATCCTGCAAAACTTTAAAGACAATATTAAAATTGGACTTGTAATATTACATGGGTTTTGTCTTCATTTATTAATGAGAAAAAACTTAGCCAAAATTTTGATTACATACAATGATAGATGTCGAGAACTATGAATTAGTCTCTCCAAATGTACAAGGGCAAATCAACACCAAATTGAAAATAATATATTGTTCAGAATACGGTAGTTTGTATACACCATAGGAGATTGTCTTTTCTATTTTCTCCAACTATTGTTATACATGTGCTATACTTCTTTGGAGCTACGCAAGGGAACCATTAAACATTTTATACAATTTCGTGAAAGAAATAAACTTGAAGCGTTATTTTCACATACACATGAACTACATCTTGACACTTTACATAAATTGCATGGAGTTAAGGATGTTGATACGTATCTATGTTGTATGACATTCTCTATAGCTTCAAAAATAGAGAACCATAAATATGGCCTTTGGGAAGATATTTTGTATGAAATGGCTAGAAAAAAGGCTAAATATCAAATTTTGTATTTCGTCTTAGACTAGGAAAATAAAGTAATTATGTTTCAATGAGCATTTACAAAACATTGTGTATTGTATCTTGTTCCATGATGTGAATCCTCTCCATGACCATTTTGAACCATTTCTATTTTTAAAAAAACATTTGCTCCTATACTTTCCTTGTATAAATGGTCTAAAACAAATTTCACTTTAAAGAGTGGCTCGTAAAACATTAGCTTAAGAGATGAAATGTCTAATTTATGTCAAAAAGCATCATCAATAATTGAATGTGGTAATAGGGTAAAAGCACAAACCTATGTCACCTTTTATAAAGAAAAAGGATCGTAGAATGGAAATTGTTCAACTTTAATGACATAAAAATGGTAATTTTATTTAGAATTTGAAGATGATGTAAAATGGTGAAATGTGTGAAATTTGATGAATTTTGAAGTCTTTTTTTTAACTGAAAAAAGTATAGGGTGTAGTTCTTGTCAAACAAGTATATTCAAATAATCCTTTTTTTCTCTGATTTAAAAATATGTTATAGGTGACATGTATAGATAGAGGAAAAAAAGAACTATTGGTTCTTGATGTATATTTTCTTTTCTATAAGCACTCACGGTTGACCTTATAAAAAATCAACATTTTTTATACCCATCAAAACTTCACCATCAAATCTACACCATTTTGAAAATAAATTACATGTTCTTGAAGAGGACTCTCTCCTCTAGGGATAAATATAGATTTTAATTTTTTTTGATATGATTTATTATTTTCTTTTCCTTTTTTGAGGGAGCATCTTCTCAAATGTTAAAATACCTAGTTATAGTATTTTGAAATTATAACATATTATAGCTAATCAAAATACTATGAAATTTATATAATCATGATATTGACTTTGAGATCTATAAAAGGGTATTTTTAGTTTTTGAAAAAAAAAAAAAGTTTTGATAGACACATGAAATTTGACTAAAATAGGTTTAGAGGTCCTAAAAGGTGACACGGAATTGTGCTTTTAGCCAATAGCCTTTTACATAGCATTTCTATTTTAACAAACAATTATTATGATAGTAAATGTCTTTGACTTCACATGGCTCAGTCCTTTTGAAATACAATTTTATGTAACAACAAAGTAGCAATGGATTGCCTTCAAACATATCTCAAGATTGATTCACTTGTTCATTATGGTGTAAAGATTTGAGAAACATTTCTCTCCAAAATAGGTGAGCCAGACAAAGAAAGTAGAATAGAAGGTCATGAATTTTATTTTCGGTAGTTGTCTTCTATTTTTAAAATAACTATAAAACTATGGAAACCAAACAATGACATGATTACAAACATAGTTATAAAAGAGTGTAGTACAATTACAAGAAAACCAACAAATATGTACAAAATCATGTGTTGCAAAGTGAATGATAGGCATAAACATTACAAACCATTTGGAGTTGATGTTATAACATCACATGATTCTAATCTAAAACTGTCACAAGAAATTCCAAATTCGAGCCCCAAAGGAATGAAAATTTGAAAAAAATTAAAGTAGCATAGTCAAAAAAATTGTGGTAATCTTAAATAATCACAAACGATACCCTTTTTGTAGGCCACAAAAAAACTAGACTTGTGCAAAACAAATAGTGTATCAAAAATGACAAAGATATAGAAATTTCTAATCAATTACAACTAACAATGTGCATAAGTATAATCACTAGCAAATTGCTTCACAAAATATAGTAACAAATGTGCAAATAAATCAATACTCATGAAAAGTACAAAGAAAGTAAAAGAAAGATATTGACAATTGAATTTTACACTACAAAAATTCAAGACATGCCTAAACATGTATGCGTAATTTTTCAACAACCTTGTTTTAAAATAAACACAACAAAATTTACTCAAAAAAGAAAAAAAAACACATTATTATATTATGTGGTGACTTTTACCAAGCAAAACTTATACATGATTGTCTACTCTTTCAAAATCCAAAAATAGATTTTGAACTAGTAGAACGCAATTTTTGGCAAGAACATGTCAAATGCTATAGTTTACAAAAAACAATGAGACAAAATAATAATTTTTTTATTATCATTCTTAATAGAATAGATACATGATCCTAAATAAACAATGACATAGCATACTTAAATAATAATTGCCTATTGTTGGAAATCTTTAGAATAACAGAGAGGGGACCGAATCAGTTATCCAAGGTCCAAATGTACATGTAAAATTTTTTGCAATTTAGTGAACCCATATCCATAAAACATATTCATGCATGAATCCATTAGATCATACAATTACTTAAACTTGTATATTATCATTCTAGGTCAAAACATCTTTGCAAAAATGTAAACATGAAACATATCAAATTCAATATGAAATGTCTCTTTCTCTGATTTTATATGATATTTCAAGCCTCTAATCAGATCTTTAAGATCAAACAACCAATATTTCAAAGATCCACCAATTTCTCAATAAACTCCAAATCGGGTATGTCTGAAATAGTGCCAAAAATTTCACAACTTCACATATTATTAATAAATCTGAAAATGGAAATTTTTACAGAAATTTCAGCAGGATAACATTCTAAAAAATGACATTTATTTATCTATATAGCATTTACACAATAGCTCCCAAATGTAGGACAAAAACCATGCTCATCGGGCTCTCGAAATTAGCACAAAAATGCCCGAAAAACCACAGAACACTAATAATCTATCTCAAAAGTTTAACCATGTCCCAATACATTTATTCCACTTTATTTTAACATCTTAAAGTCTGAAATACAGCAGCAACCCAAAATGATATGAAATACTCAACCAGAAACATCAAACTCTTACAAAAAAACACACCCAAAAAACCACCAATCTGCACTGTTCAGCACAAAGGCAAACTCTGCATGAGCATGCACATGGAATGGCTTCAAATTCCCATCCTTAGCCTTCCTAGAAACCTGAAAACTCCCATTCTTGGGTCTCCTTCTCCACAAGTTTGACAGCCTCTGAAGAATAACAAAGAAATGAGCAAAAATCAAGTTCTAGAATGAGCCCAAAATGCCTCCAAACCCCTTAAAAGAGGGCATAACCCTAACTCACATCCAAGAGGGGTTAAAAAAACATATTTTAATAATAATTTTCATTTATTAGTCCATTAGCTTCCAAAGATTATCCCCTTTTTTCTGAAACTTCACCTTTTTGGGCCTGCCTGCCTTAGCAAAGATTATTATTTTCAATTATTTGAAAAGGGACATGACAAGTCCTCCCCTACCAAATATTGCTTGTCCTCAAGAAAGGGCTGAACAATAAACCAATCAATCCACCTGGATCCCAAATGTAGTCATGAACTATACTACTGTCGATTAACACAGGCTCCTGCAATATCCTCTGCAATATAACCAAGAGGAATCCATAATCAAACTAACAATTACAGCTCAACCAAACTCCAAATTCACCACTGCCACAGTCAGAAACCCATGAGACACAAACTCTTAAAGCACCAAAACTCAAGTAAAGTGGACAAATCAAACTGCCAACACAGTAAATACCATCAATGCATCCCACTGGCTTATATGGAATGTACAATCCAACTCTGCAACAATGGTGAATGCTCTTGAATGAAACTATACCAAGTATGGAGAATCCACACACTGTACAACTCCTATAGTCAACACAACTCTACAAATCATCAGCCACTATCTCATAACCATAACTCCCATGCACACTTGATAGTGAAAAGCCATCACAAGATAAACAACAAGAAATGGAACCCAAACTAGATTTGCCTGCCATCAACTCCTCAACACAAGGATCAAATGCTAACTGATGTAAATACCCTATAATATAATGTTGATAAAAAAAACCAACCTCATTCAACAACTCACCATGAACAAGTGATACAACCCACTGTGATTGATCACCAGCTAAGTTAGGAGATGTCATAGCCAAAGGAGTAGAATCAATAACAACACCCATTGAAGCATCACTCCAAAACTCCTGCTCTAAGTCATTTATTATCAAGCTATCAACTGTAGAACCTATCTCCATGTCATGCCCATCACAACTCTCATCCCGAGGCATCAAACTATCCCATAACTAATGATAAGCACTAGGAACAAAAGTACATCTCTATATCATCATCTCATCAACATGGTCATCAAAGGTGAATTGATGAGCATACCTCACAATGTAATGTCGATAGAATGCGTCAATCTTAGTTAGTGGCTCAGACTACAATCCAGATGTAACTAACTAGAATCGATCACTAACCAATTTGGAACTGACTACTACCTCTAAAGACATCGCCAAGGGAGTAGTATTACTAGCAGGAACCATGCCAACTGTCAGCTCACCAACATCACACATGGTCTTTGATACAACATCTCTAGTCTTCGTGCCATTAGTACTAGAGGTCACCACCATGTCAGGCATTCCACAACAATTTGCTGTAGCACCCAACTCAACTGATCCTTGCTCTAATGGGGACAAACCCGATATTCCAATGATAGTACCAAGGATGGATGCATCTCCATCTCCACTGTCTTTGACAATCTCACCCATGGACATCCTCAGATCACCAGACACCATAGCTTGTGACTATACAGAATTTGGTAAAGACTGTAGTTGCTCTAGCTCCATGGTCACTTTAGCCAAATGAAACTATGACTCCTTGAAAGCCAATTGTGTACTCTCAAGAATCTCAGAAGTCACCTCAAGCTACTGAGTAAGCTCACTCACCTCATCTCCCTTCGCCAACAATGCATCATATGTTGTGCTGCCCCACTCCATAAGATAATCTCTATTAGCTACCAACTACATATAATCCTGTCTCAAAATCTGGATAGCCTCCCATAAAGAGTGGAACTCTATCAAGGAAAGATAATTGTCTCCCTGCTCATCACTAGTAGGAGAACCCCATCCATAAACTGCTAACAACTGACGAATAGAATCAAAATGCTGGCAAGTGATAGCAATGTCTTGCTCACTAACTCTCAACTGATTAGACACATGATGGCACTAGCTAGACTGTCTCCTACAAACCTCCTCTGATGCACTATCTAAAGGAGTATCCTCAAAGTAACTAGTCTCTAGAGTATTACCATCCATATCCTGTGAATCAACTCCAAAGCTCATATCAACATATGGAGTATCAAAAACTGTAGCACTGATGTCTAACTCCTCTATACCAAAAGAAACTACCAAGGAAACTAAGTCTTCAAAACTACCCATTGCATCCTCCTAGATGTCATCAATGCCAATATGATCCTGGGACTCATCTATACACACTGCCAAATATGAAAGATCATCAACACATTCCAGCAAGTATGGTCGACTGGATATATGAACAAAACCCAACACCAGTGTATAAAAACTAATACCAGCATCGGACAAACTGCTGGCACAAGAAACGACAACACCGTGCAATCTATTAATCAAATCCATGATAGCACCCAAACAAACACTACTACCAAAAAGTGTTAAAGATCTCTAGTCAACTGAATCCCAAATGCCAATATAACAATCTCGAGTCCATATCTGTAAACTAGAATCAGCTGGTAACTCAAGAAAAATCCTCACCCGATTAATATGACCAATACCAACTAACTCCACATACCTATCATGATGAGATAATGAAGTCACAATACTATCTTTGTTCACTTTCAGTTGGCTGGACAAATCATGTGAAGTACTACCAGCCTCAACCTCATGTGTCGAAGCATCTAACTATGCCTAGTACTCTTTCTTAGCAAAGTCATGAATGCTCAATATCTGCTCATCTCTACCAGGTATCTCACCATCAAGCACAACAACATCCTCATAATCATCATCTGAACCCACTATGCTATAGTCACTACCTGTTGTAACTATACCATCCTAAATACCTGTGACATCACCCTTTGACGACCTGTATACAATTGTCTCAATTTGAGTATCAAGTTGACCATTACTATCAATCTGTGTAATATCCTTTCTCACTACCTCCTATGGTAGAGTAGAATCTGAGATCTCAACCTGGCTATAAGCTAGTTTCTCAAACTCCTCATGCAAGTTCTTGGTAATTGTGTCTTCTGCCCTGTGAGAAAATCTGCCAAATAGAAATCCAGTCAACTTATCCACCTTAGCTGGGTCGAAAAACATGTCATTCATTATATGGTGGTGCTCAACCAACTGTTCAGACATGTCATGGCTTATTTTCCTAAGTTTATCTCGAATGTCTAAATAACCATCCTTTCTACTATCTTGACTCTAGATATCAATTGTCCAAGATCATGTCCTCTAATACTCTGTACTATACCTGTCCATTCTAGATAAAGTAGAGTGTAACCCCAATAGGTTATAACTTCTTCAAACACTAAGAACTAACATGCAAATGATTAGAAGTAGCATGCAACCATAGATTTTGGCATGCATCTGATTAGAAGCAACATGCAACCACCAAATTCACCAAGAACTAACATGCAAATGATTAGAAGTAACATGCAACCATAAATTTTGACATGCAAGATTTGGGTAGTTGTCAAAACTGACATGCAAACTTCTACAAACCCTCAAGCTGGCAAGATCATAGCTCTGATATCATTGAAATGTCCCTTTCTCTAATTTTATATGATATTTCAAGCCTCTAATCAGATCTTTAAGATCAAACAACCAATATTTCAAAGATCCACCAATTTCTCAATAAACCCCAAATCGGGTATGTCTGAAATAGTGCCAAAAACTTCACAACTTCACATATTATTAGTAAATATCAAAATGTAAATTTTTAAAGAAATTTAAGCATCAAAAAATCCTACAAAATGACATTTCTAGATCTATATAGCATTTCCACAATAGCTCCCAAATGTAGGACAAAAACCATGCTGATCGGGCTCTCGAAATTAGCACAAAAATGCCCGAAAACACCACAAAACACTAATAATCTATCTCAAAAGTTTAACCACATCCAAATACATATATTCCACTTTATTTTAATATTTTAAAGTCTGAAATATAGCAGCAACCCAAACTGATATGAAATACTCAACCAGAAACATCAAACTCTTACAAAAAACACACTCGAAAAACCACCAATCTGCACTGTTCAGCACAAAGGCAAACTCTGCGTGAGCATGCACATGGAATGGATTCAAACTTCCATCCTTAGCCTTCTTGGAAACCTACAAACTCCCATTCTTGGGTCTCCTTCTCCACAGGTTTGGCAGCCTCTGAAGAATAACAAAGAAATGAACAAAAATCAAGTTCTGGAATGAGCCCAAAATGCCTCCAAACCCCTTAAAAGAGGGCATAACCCTAACTCACGTCCAAGAGGGGTTAATAAAACATATTTTAATAATAATTTTCATTTATTAGTCCATTAGGGTCCAAAGATTATCCCCTTTTTCTGAAACTTCACCTTTTTGGGCCTGCCTGCCTTAGCAAAGATTATTATTTTTAATTATTTGAAAAGAGACATGACACAATAACACATCTGACACTAGGATTTTACATGGAAACCCAATTTGTGAAAATACACCAGTAACATGCTACTAATTCTCACTCTTCTGAAGTGATGCCCTATGAAAGGCCAACCCTGTTAAAGGTTACAATACACATTGTTAAATGTGACCTAGTTAGAGGATTTCAATTACCCTATTAGGAGTGAGCCTTGTTAGAGGACTTTAGATCATTCACTTGGAATGTCACCTAGTTAAAGGATTTGCAAATGATTGTTAAGTCAACCTTAATCCAAAAGATTTTATCCTAGACCAATACAATGATTAGAAAGTAGCAATAAGGCTTGGTCTGATAAGAAATTACAACTCGATTTTCATATTAGAGATCTTTGTTTCAGCTCTCCATCCTACTTGGAATTCACACACTTCAACTTTGAGAACTTTTTCACCCTTCAAGCATTAATACTCTTAAGCCTTCTTGATTTTATTTCCAATAGCAATCTCTTCTATTCGATCTCTCATGAAGCAATACCTTATACCTCTTATCTAAATTAGGTTCTCGAGCATTGACCAAACTTGTTTCTAACTAGCCATCCCTATAAATAGAAAATTGAGATCTTTTTTCATTCATCCTCTATTGTCTAATTTATGGTTATGTAGGATTCAATGAATCTACCCATCTTTTCATTTTAGTCTATCCAGAAACTTGTTCTTCAATCCTCTTTGAATCCACGTAAAAATGGTTGTAATGTTCCCACTTTAGCAATTAAATTAATTTCTTATAAATCCATTAAATAAATTAAAATTAAAAGGTGGCTTTATATTTAATTAATTTACTTAATTATTGTATTACAAAGGAGATGCTACTAGAGTGTGTATTAATTATTGGAAAGGTGGAAGCCTTTAGAAGCACAATAAATTATTGCAAGAGAGGAGTTTCTAGAGAGTGCATTAATTATTGGAAGGGGGAAGCTTCTAGCACTTGCAATTAATTAATGTTTTAGTTCTTTCTAGAAGGGTGAAGGAATAGGATAAATAGGGGTGAGAGTCTCATTGTTTAGCATGGGATTATTGTATCGGATGGTTATGACTTGCATTTGATAAGAGCTTTGATGTGTGAATCACACTCTTTCTTGGCAATAGAGGAAGTTCATTCTCTGTTGTAACATTCTAGACGTCATTCCCTTAGGGTTTGGCCTTTGGAATACATATCTTTGTAATTGATTACAGCATTCTCAGCATCAATATAATTTCAGCCTTGGTTCAGCTTTTGGACATTCCTGGGTGTCCATTATAGTGGTATCAGAGCTATAAATCCTGCCATCCTGTGGAGATCATATAGATAGTCAGATAAAGGAAAAAGTGTTTGAAAAAATGTATATCAGTCTAGATCAAGAAAATGTAATATTTAGATTATTGGGTACATTAGAGAAGGGGCGTTGTATGCAACAGGAGCAGAATAGGCAAATGGATATGATGTTGCAACTTATGGCTAGAAAGATGGGCATCAACATTGACAATTTGTATGTTGCTCCAGAGCAGAAGGTAATTGATTCTTTAGATGGGATCGAGACACCACCGAGCTATGCTATTGGTGATAGTCAGGAGTCCACATATGAAGCTTTGTCAGAGGATGGCGATGCAACAATAATGGGATTAGGAGAATGCGAGGATATTGTCATATCAGCAGCCACTTTTGTGTCTGTTGAACCATCCAACAAGGAGTTTAGTAGTATACATGCAGTTGTAGATGTGTGCTTTGATGATAGTACACCTATTATTGCTAATGAGGTGAGTGATATAGTGACAGAGTCATATTATACTATTGATCAACAAAGTGTAGATGTTCACTTCTGTGATAGTACTATGTTCAACATGGATGCCACATTGTCTTATGAAAATTTGATGTTTGAGGTTGATATTGATCACTCTCTTGAGTGGAGTTGGGCTTTGTTTTCACCATCTACAAATATTCAGTTTTGTGTTGCAGCAGTTGGGAAGAAGAGATTTCATAGATCTTATACGGAATTACCTTTTGGTGACATTCTAACTTCTTCACCATCATCACAAGTATTGGGTGCTAGGTTGTGCGACATGTGGTTGGTCCTGATGATGCTGATTTGTAGTTGGTTTAATGTCCACAAGGATGTCGCATACTACTTCAATTGGGATCCGGGTGGAGGTTGGAGTTCATTGTATTGCTGGATTGCTTGAGGAGAAGCAATTTCAAGGAGGGCGGATTGTAATTTTCCCACTTTAGCAAATAAATTAATTTCTTATAAAGCCATTAAATAAATTAAAATTAAAAGGTGGCTTTATATTTAATTAATTTAATTAATTATTTTATTACAAAGGAGATTCTTCTAGAGTGTGTATTAATTATTGGAAAGGTGGAAGCCTCTAGAAGCACAATTAATTATTGCAAGAGAGGAGTTTCTAGACAGTGCATTAATTATTGGAGGGGGGAAGCTTCTAGAACTTGCAATTAATTAATGTTTTAGTTCGTTCTAGAAGGGTGAAGGAATAGGATAAATAGGGGTGAGAGTCTCATTGTTTAGCATGAGATTATTGTATCGGATGATTATGACTTGCATTTGATAAGAGCTTGGATGTGTGAATCACACTCTTTCTTGGCATAGAGGACGTTCATTCTCTGTTGTAACATTCTAGACTTCATTCCCTTAGGGTTTGGCCTTTGGAATACATATCTTTTTAATTGATTACAACATTCTTAGCATCAATATAATTTCAGCCTTGGTTTAGCTTTTGGACATTCCTGGGTGTCCATTATAATGGTTCATCATGAATTGTGTGCCACTAACTCATCATAGTTATCTTCCACACTTCACAAAATTAAAGAAAAAATAGTTGACTCAGATTCATACAATCTATGATTAACATGAATGTTGGCACTCAACATCGATATGTTGTCACTCAACATCCATACTATTCTTCCACTCATCATCAACAAGATAAATTAAAAAATACTAAAGTTTACGAGTGCTTAGCATCAACTGAACTTCACTCGGCTTACATTTTATCACTCAACATACGCTGAACTTTCACTTTATATGGCTCCAACTAATTTTTTGAATCACTTGCACTAACTTTTATCGGCACCTGCTATCCACTCAGTCAAGCTTGGCAGACTCAATTCTTCTTACTTGTTCTTTTAGACTAAATTAGTGTATCCATCCTTTACAAGCTTAAGTAGATAATTAATGCACTATATCATCATTATTTTAACTGATCTTTTTACTACTTTTTCATACCATAACTCAACCTTTTCTCTAGGTGTTTTTGTTATATCATTTTATGAAATCCTCTTCACTACTCAAACCAATGATAGTACTCAAATCAACTAATCAGTTGTCTTACCAACAACTAGCAGGTTTGACATTAGTGACAAAACAATGATTGAAACACATTCTCATACTTGTATCAATTTGTTTTCAACACCTTTTCCATCCACCTATAGAGCCATCATTCTCATTTTTTTTTTATAAGAGAAAATGTGTAAATGCACACAATGAAAAGATATTGTACAATCTTCATGGAAACCTAATCACAGTCAATGCAATTAATGAACAAGACAAGTTAGGTGCTATAATTTAAACAAAGATAATACAATGCTACCATATAAAAAAATGCTCAAAATTTATATCATAATTGAGATCTATGGATTAAACTATGATATTCAAGATGGTTTGTTAATAGATCAAATAGTATATTAAAAGCACACATGAATTATGGTAACACATACATTCTAGGCTAAAAGTACAAATCTATGTCACCTTTCAAGCTGACTAATCAAAATGATTGGATTTGAGTACTTCTATCTAAAAATCAATTTTGTTCAAAGATATGATCTAGATAAATTCATTCTAGCTAAGTTATAAATGGTATCACTCTTTTCCAATTGGAAATGTCTTTAAATTAATGTTTTATACTAGTTTGTATCCAATTACTTTTTTAAAAAAATATTTCATAAAAATGACATTTCAATAACTCTTACAATGTTTTATGATGATATATTTTTAATAACTTATAAACACCATTTTATAGAGCCCAAAGTCAAGAATATTCTCATATAGATTTTTTTAGAGTTTTAATTAGATATAGTATATTATAATAAAAAAATTCTACAAGCACATATTTTAACACTCAGAAAGATGTCAATTTTGAGAAAGTAAAAAATAGTAAATCATATCATAAAAATTTAAAACTTATATGACATAAATAGATTTGTTTTTAAAAATGTGGTGGGAGATAAAAACTATCAATTTTAGGTGAGTTAAACTTTGAGTGATTATAAAAGTGAAAATATAAGTCTAAAGACAATTTTTATTTTTGAATGTTCTAGATATATATGTTATCAATAACATAATCTGGGATCAAAGGGAAATAAGTTTATTTCCATATTTTTTTGTGGTGGGAACTAGACCCCTAATTTTTAGCATTTTTTAGCAACTAAAAAATTATCTATAAAATTATGAAAATATATCAATTCTTAATTTAAATAATTGTTAAAAATTATAATCCTAAACTTGATCAATTTCTACGCATATCATTAGTTTACTTCATTTTCAAATTCTAAATAATAATACCAATTTCATATCATTGAAGGTGAACAATTGTACTTTTGTTAGCCTTTTCCTTCACAACAAGGTAACACCATTTTGTGCTTTGATCCTCTATGGATTCATTTCTATGATTAAAATATTTGAAAATTATAAGCCGCAAAAATTGGAAATTTCAACCAAACTTACATTGACAATGGATGTGTGTCAATACTCTGAGTTGCAAAACCAACTAAAAGGGTCTCCACTAAAGAAAATATAACTATAAGAAAGTAATTTTTATTACAGTTAACATGTTCTCTAATAATACATTTATCACAAGGCCCTACAATGCATGGGATTGTATTTTTAGAGTCAAACAAGAAATTAGCAAAGAGATGAGGTGACTTCAAATAAGTACTTCTTGGATTTTACAAAATGATATTTCTTATAAAACAAAGAAAATGTGTATAACCATATCTAGCTTGGATACTCATAATTTCCAATTTCACAAAAAAGTCATCTTACATGATGAAGACTTAATGCAATTAGATATCATTTGTCTACAAGAAACACACTGCTAAACATCAATTACAAATTATTCATTTCCATATTACAATTGTTTGGAAACAAATTGCGCCCATGGCATTATGACCTACACTAGAAAATTCATACAAATATCACATCAAAGGAACTTAGTCCTCGAAAATGTTGAAGCAATTTTTCCCACTTTGATTTTCAGAAAAAAAAACACAATTTCTATGCAAGACTAGTGGAAACAATTACAACTAGCATATACATTCTTGATGAGATAGTGTCATTTAGGCCCCCTGAAACTCTTTTGTATATAGTAGGTGAATTTAATGTTGACATATTGCAATCCTCCAAATAAAAATAAAAAATCTTAAAGACCCGATGCAAAAGCATAAATTGTACTTATTACTTGAAAAACCCAACCCCTTTTCAAAGCCAATTATTGATTGTTTTTGGACAAATAATTAAGAGCATATAATAATAATTCATAGATTAGAATCATATGCTGAAATTCTAATGGGGAAGTGAGATGTTGAGAGGGGGGATGAATCAAGATCTCCCAAAAACATTTACCACTTCAAATATTAATCATATTTATCATAATTTTCCATACACCTCATTAACCGTAACCTTATATGTAATTAGCCATGCAATATCATGTAATAACAAATTTAATATCTACTAACATGATCAAAACATATAAGAAATTAAAAAATACTTGACACTAGATTTGGTAATGTTAAAACCCTCTAATGTGAAGGTAAAATGATGGTGGGGATGAAAAAAAAAAGTCTTCACTATTGTAGTAATAAAGTGCATGTTAGGGATACAATTTGATCAATCTAATTATCTACTCTATGAGGGGTTTACTTTATTAAAACCATATAACACTATTAAGTCTACCTCTACAAAAGGATTTAAACTTCATAACTAAATGAGTACTCTATTAGGAGATTTACAATAGGTATGTTAGCACCACTTTGTTAAGAGATTCACCTAATACACTAATTAGAATGTAACAATCATGATCCTTTATTCTAAACTTAATATCTGATAACAAATCGTCTCTCTCTAATATCAAATCACCTTAACGTGACTGTTCTACAATATATGCTCAGTACACTACTCAGTCACCTTTAGTTCTTCAACACTTGATACTCACTTATTCTCCTTCAACTAAATTCATACATGCACTCCTCCAACTCAATTCTTACATTTCAACCTTGAAACCCTTCTTATATATCCATCTTAATAATCTTCTAGATCGTAATCAATGATTGTTGTTCATCCTTTTTCCCATTTAACCTTTACTATTTTCCAATTGGTTCTCTATAGTACATAGGGATTAGTGATATTGAATTATAGTCATATTCACCTCCTTGATCTTCACCCTAATCATAGAAATGTGTTGCATACTCGACAAAATGGTTTACATAATATTTTGTGTCATTCTAAACTCATCTACACAAATTACATAACTTGGCAAATATAACTTTTGACACTTAGTTGTGATTGATTCTTTCTATTGTTCCTCAACATATACTATACCCAACATAAAATATTTCCTCTCTGAATTACTTTGATCATGTGGAAGTCAACTTATATAATGTGTTATCTTTTAGATAGCTTGACAACTACTAAATTCTCAATGAGTATTATGTACTCGTCACATATTTAAATTGTGCATTTCTTCTCTTTGTATCTTAGGCTTTGTTGTGACTTGGTTACAATTTTAACCAACCAACATCACCTTGTAAATGACTTAGTGTGTTTCACTAATAAATAAAAACAAGATTTCCTTTAGGGTAAACATAAAATTGGACTAATTCTGAAAGGATTTTTACTCATATATATGCTATTTTTGAGTAATACTATGACATTTTAAAAACATGATTATTTAGAGTTTGTTGATTTAAATAATTCTATTATTGTAATTTTTTAAAATTATTATTTCATCTTAACCTTGTGCTATCAATTGTTACTCAAAAATTCATCACTTAATTAAATTGCAACAAAAAAGGTATAAGATTTATTTCTTTATAGGAATATTTTAAACATGGATCTCAATCAAAGCACATCATGTGATTTAGTTCTGTCAAAAGAACTACATCAAACTTGGAAAAGATAAGGCATTTACACAAACTACCAAAATTTCTCTTACCACAACTCTTCCAATTTACAATAATAAAACTTTTACTAGTAAAACATACCTAACATTGATAAGTTCAAAGTTTGTTTTCTTACATGTTATAGACATGTATAAAATATTCAATTGAAAGAAGCACCAGCTTATAAGCTGAGTACATAAATTGGATAAAAGAAACACAAGTATGTTTATAATACTATTATCTATCTTTGTGCTCTCAATATTATAATTTTTAAACCATCATGTGTGCATTATTGCTCTAATAGTTGTTTTATTTAAAATTACTTTAATACTTCTCAACTAGATCATAGATACTTTTCATAGTTTTAGATAGAAACATACTTAGTGCTATTATTTTATAGATCTCTCAAAGAAATTAGCATCGCTCCAACACTGTCTATCAATCTAAACCTTGAACATGAAGAAGTGCACAAAAAAAAATTGTAAATGTCAATAATGTTACATAGAATGATAAAATTTTCATATTTTGAACACTCTTTTGACTCATTATTTTGTTATGACTCCCTAGATACATCCAATTACCTAGTGTTGAAGAAGAAAACATAGTATCTCATAAAGAAACTATAGAAGTTAACCAAAGAAAAAAGGTATTTTTTCAAAAGTTGATATCTACCAAGATAATCCCTTATCCTATCTCATATTATTGATCAGATCACATTTACCATTTATGATTTATTATTTTAAAAAATAAGCTACTCATTTTCAATTGTTAAGTTGACATTACAACTTGTACACCCCAGTGCTATTTTGAAGTTGATGTTCTTGTTGGAATTTACAAGTGGGAAGATTTACTTCTTGGGGGGGGGGGGTGAATCAAAAGTAACTAACTTTGATCTCTTTAAAACCTTTTAACTTAAATCATTCACATGCATCTAATTCATCTAATGAACATGAAAGTAAAGACTTGCATGAAAATAGATAACACATAAATTTGGTAACCTAGAAACCCTCCAAAATGAGAAGGTAAAATTGGGGTGGGGATGACACCCAGAAAGTATCACTACAACAATATGTAAATGTTCAAGGTTACAAAGTTTGACCACTTCCAATGGTCTGCCCTATGAAAGGCCTGTCCTATTAAAGACTTTACACCCTATTAAAAGTGACCTAGTTAAAGGAATTTCAAATCTTCACTTGGAATGCTACCCTATTAAAGGATTTAAAATCCTATTAAGGATCTAAACTATGGCTGCTAAACCAATATCACTACTAAGCCAACCTATCAATGTAGGATTTCCATTCTTACAATACAATGGTTAGAAAGTATGGTAGAATGTCTTGACCTAATAACTTGCAATCCTCAATTGCTAATTCCATATCCTTGTTTTTCTCTATCTACTCTGATCCTTGCTTGATCTAATATATCACCCTTTGCAACTCTGATACTCTATTCTTGATCAACTAGATTCTACAATGCTATTATGCTCTTCTCTAATTCCTTACACCCTTTTCCACTTCACTATAATTCACCCATATACTTCTCTCATCCACTTCTTGCATACACACAATGGGGTTTCATCCTCCTTTTAAAGACTTTTAAGACTTAGGGTTAGGTATGAATCTATGATCAATATTAAATCTTCATTTTCTGCTCAATTCTTGCACTTTTCCTATTGGTTGCATGCCTTCTCCATTTTTCTTATTGGTTGCATGTTGATTACATATGTATTACAAAAGATTTGTTCCTATCTTTAGGATCCTTATAGATTCATCCTATGTTGGCTTCAAAAATGGTTTACATCTAAGTTTGTGAAGGCAAAAGCTCATATGTTGATTATGTGTTACTCAAAACTTACTAATTGTTGATGCTCAACACATATAGGAATTTTGTCTTACTTGGCTCCTATACTGATTCTATTTCACTTGGTACCTATACCTTGCTCAGCACCTATAGTGACTTGGCATCACTTATCACTCAACACTTGAACTTCGCTCAGCACTTGAAGATCACTCGACACCTTAAGTGAAAGGAAACTTGGCAATAAAGAATATAACCATTTCCACATAACCCATAATAAATCTAAAATAAAAACGGAATTAAAATCCACATGCAAGAGAATAGACAACATACCCAAAAAATTGTGACACAAGATATACCCTAGGAAACCCTCATTGAGGGAAAAAACCCAGCCTCCAAAAGCATCCATCACCATGTATTATTCAACAAAAAATACCATTGCCATACAACCATGGAAGCCTTCATGGCCATAGCCACAACCGAGCAAACTATGTGAACAAGCATGAATCCACACATCCCATGCCATGCTTCCAACCTTCACAAATGCTCCCTTGGCTAACCTGTCAAGCCTTGTCTCGCTCGACTCTTGCCTTTTGTCTTCTCCTTGTCACTCTCTATCATCTCTACAACAACTACCCTTGTGGCTGCTTATATAGTAGCAAGTCCCACAAAACCACTAAGTGGTATTACATTAGCCATGTGCTAAGACCATGTGCTACCTAACCCACTGACCCCACATTTAATATTGGGCATTTAATTCTTTTCCCCCAATATTAAATAATTACATGAAATATTATCACAATGTTACAATACAACTCATCAAGAATATTCCATGGGAATCTTTACATGTTGCACACCCATCTAGGTACAACATTACATAATAAAAATAAAATAATAAAATAACAATATTATGCAATGTGTGCAACACCCATTATCTCAACAATCTCCCACTTGTTGTATACATTGCATAGGGTTAATCTGTAGCCACATAAATGAACAAGGGAACAATCCCTCCTAGCACATCCACCATCATGGATCAAAATACACCAAGTGCTCCATCCTGGTACTCACAACAAAATCAAAGTATCCAGCATCTCGAACATGAATGATCTCACCTCCTATTATGCCACTCCCACTGGACATACATAGAAGCCATCCAAAGAGAGAACCACCCAACCTGTCGCATTAGAAGATCATAAAATCTTGTACCAACTGAAATTCCAAGCACAAAAACTTGATCCAAAGGTAATCACATGTATCCATAGTTGTCAAAATATCCATAGCTGAAATAGCACCCACAACAAGTGCCAAACCCATCCAACTATCCATACCTCAAAGGTATAACAAGTGAATCTCATATCACCGACATATCCAATCTACAACCTGCAATCACAAGCCTCAAGAGCAATACCTGCCACATATATACCAAGAAGCTCCCACTGCAAAAGATAATGTCAAATCTATAACCAATCCACTCACAAGATCTCAAAGAAGTGAATTCATGTAGTGTCAAGGACATCCACAATACATAATCCAATATCCTACAAGAATAACTCTCCAATGCTCTCCAAAGTTCACCACAACCAACAGAGGAAAGAGATAAAGGAATAACCATGTCATCTCTCACATGACATACATGAGCACAAACCAGTGATCACAATCTCTAACCAATCTCAAATCCAATGTAGGCAAAACTGAACATCCAAGAAGATAACCAATACCGGAGAAACCATGCAAATCAAACATGTATCATGTCCTTCTACACACACTTCTAGATGTAAATTGTGCAAGTATGATCTCCTCCATAAAACCCCAACAAGAAGCCTCAACAACACCCAAACCATACCATATAACTAATTATGGATGTAAGCCTCTCACAAGAAGATCAAACTCAATAAACCCATTCCTAAACCAAGGAATAAAAATTTCTAATCCAAGGAAAATGCCCAATATAAAACCATCTCCCAAACTCAACCAGCATAACAACATATGCACATAGAGATAACCAATGCTAAACCATCTCTCAAATGAACCCTCCGGAACTAACTCATGTACCATAGTTCAAGATCCATATCCATGAAAGACAAGCATAAATATAATGCAACTGAGAGAAAACAATGGGCTATACCTCTCAAGTAGAAAACCGTCGAGTAGACCAAGAGTGGCGAATGAGAATGCTCATCAAGATACCCAAGTCTCCAACCAAGACTCATCTAAGAACAATCTCCTCTCAAGTCCATATCAGGTGATTGCCTCTCGAACTTTCTGTTGAAACCATCAACCATCCCAACAAATACTTCTCTAATCCAAGAGAAATCAACGTCACCACTGTCTCTAAGTATCCATGAGCACTTGTAACCAATCAATCCATGCCAACTCCAAATGCAACATAGCAATATCATGAAGTATCCAGCTTATGATCAGTGTACTCAATACAAAGAAACTAAACCAAGATCAATGTCAAAGTTCCAACCATGGCCTCAAGAACATAAACATGACAACATGATCTAACCATCTCAACCAAAGAGATAACATGCTCCACATGAACATACTATAACATGTCACAACTCTAAACACGTATCAAGAGTATACCATGACATAATAATGAAACCATCCTCATACCAAGGATAACATGCCAAATAAAAGCATAAACCACACCTTTGCCAAGAACTCTATGAGTCCTCAAGATACAACCATCTCCATATACCATGAAGAAAACCATCTCCACATACCTAGAAGATAACCAAGAACTCCATGAGTCCTCAAGATCTAACCATCTTCAAACACCATGAAGATAACAAGTGCACCATGCAAATGTCAAAGATGCTTCTGCAGCAACAGGATCTAAGACAAACCTCCAACATCTGGAAACACTCAATAAATATATCAATGCCAACAACTCCCGCTCAACTATGGTACCAAGTCACCTATGGCATCATAAAATCCATCCTCTCCAAACCAAGAAGATATAAACCAAACTAGGAACTAATCCTGTATTGTCACCCAATCACTGTCACAAGCTACCACTAAACCGTGTATTCAAGCTATCTATGACATCATGATGAAAACCCATCTTCTAACCATGAGAATCAACCAAGGCATCAAACTATCAAAGAACTCAAAGTGCACATCATGAGCTCCTTAAAAGAAACCAAATAACTATGATCCTCAACCAAGAAGATATACCACCATAACTGAATTAGAAAATCCAAGCTAATGAACATCAAGGATGTACCTGTATAACCAATCATGTCATGCCAAAATCCATGGCACCATGATCACATCTATGAATCGAGCATCTGGTTCTCAATATGTCCAACCTGTTAGAATAGTCAACGACAATCTGCTACCATGACTGTACCTAGTAACAACATCTCATCCCTTCAACATGAAGAAAATAGTAAATCATGTGACTTAAGGCATAGACAACCCAAATCCAAGCCACCAATCTGAATATGCATCAATAATGAAAGATCAATGGGCAAAGACAACCCATAACCAAGCTATAAATGCAACCTGTAAGTATAGACCGCTTACAACACTGCACAACTTGTAGACCCAACAAGTCATCATGCATATCCAAACCAAACACTGATAATCATATCATCATGAGACCAATATGAATTGAGTATACAATGACATCAAATCTTAAATCTCCAATGCCATAAACTCACAATGTTACCAGAGTCAAAATATACCTATAAACTATTTAGATCAATATATCAACAAATAAATCATGTCAAACCTGCACCAAATCTAAACCAATGTGTAGAGCTCTCCAAGAGCTTTCCGTTGACTACTCGAAGTCCAAAATTTGACTCCGTATGCCCAAGTTATGCCCTAATCCGTGCTCAAAATAAATAACATCTGACTTTAGGGCTCTTAAAACCTGACAAAATCTCAAAATCATAGAACCAAACCTACACCATGTTTTAGTACTCTAAATTATCTTTCCAACACCTATAAGAACTCTAAAATCTGATATTCTGAGAGAAAGTTATGGCCATTTTACTAAGATAGCCTTTTTACCATTTTCAGTACGATTTTTCATTTTTTATTTTTTCAGTGACAAAAATTCTGACGGGATTAAATTTGACGGCCATCATGGGCTGAAACCAAAAAACTCTTTCATTTTCTTTGAACATGGCCAAACTAGGGCATATTATATATCAAAATTTATGGAAATGTCGACCCGAATCCAATGGTGAGGTCTATTTTTACCCAGGAGGTCATTTCTACAAGCTACCCCCCAAAACCCTCATTTAAATGAAACATCCGAAAAACTCTTTTGTCCAACAATTTCACATGCCCAAATATTTTAACATCCCATCATAACAGCAAATCCAAAACCCTTAGATCTGTAATAAATCATTCATATATCTTGCGCTTTTCTTTTATCCTCTCATGCATTCCCATGGATTCAATCTAGGGTTACAATAATAAAACCATAGCTCTGATACCACTTGTAAGGAAACTTGGCAATAAAGAATATAACTGTTTCCACATAACCCATAATAAATCTAAAATAAACACGGAATTAAAATCCACATGCAAGAGAATAGACAACATACCCACAAAATTGTGACACAAGATATACCCTGGGAAACCCTCATTGAGGGAAAAAACCCAGCCTCCAAAAGCATCCATCACCATGTATTATTCAACAAAAAATATCATTGCCATACAACCATGGAAGCCTTCATGGCCATAGCCACAACCGAGCAAACTATGTGAACAAGCATGAATCCACACATCCCATGCCATGCTTCCAACCTTCACAAATGCTCCCTTGGCTAACCTGTCAAGCCTTGTCTCGCTCGACTCTTGCCTTTTGTCTTCTCCTTGTCACTCTCTATCACCTCTACAAAAACTACCCTTGTGGCTACTTATATAGTAGCAAGTCTCACAAAACCACTAAGTGGTATTACATAAGCCATGTGCTAGAACCATGTGCTACCTAACCCACTGACCCCACATTTAATATTGGGCATTTAATTCTTTTCCCCCAATATTAAATAATTACATGAAATATTATCACAATGTTACAATACAACTCATCAAGAATATTCCATGGGAATCTTTACATGTTGCATGTCCATCTAGGTACAACATTACATAATAAAAATAAAATAATAAAATAACAATATTATGCAATGTGTGCAACACCCATTATCTCAACATTAAGTTTACTTGGCACCTATTGAATTCTCTAGCTTGAATTCTACGTTATACTTGGCATCATCATGAGAAATGGTTAAGTGGGTTGACACTCAATTGTCAAAACCAATCTAAGACTAAAAATCTCCCCCTTTGGCATGAGTGGAAAAAACACTTAACTAGGCATTATGAATTTGATCTCTATGAGTATACTACACATTCTATTTAGCATATGCACAAGACTTCAAAAACTTGTTCAAAATTTTGTATACCTCAAAATCTTATAACTACCCCTGAGCTGATGTGCCATTTCTATAACCAAAACTCCATTCCTGCAACCAAATGTTATTTTGCTAAATTTGTCTCATGTTGATGTATCTGATACTCTTTTCCTTGTCTGCCTTATCATTCTTTTGCCTTTGTTTCTATATACCCTGGTTCTATTTGTACTCTATATCTATTCCCCTTTCACATCTTCTTTCAATTTTGCATCCTTTTGGTTATATCTCCTTATTACTTCCACAAAATGTGAATTTGAATATCACCCCGTTTGGATATTCTTTATTACTTCTATCAAAGAATGTATTATCTCCCCATTCTTATTTACATCTCCCCCATGCAATAAATATCTCACTTACGCAATGAATATCTCCCCCTTTTTCACACTTATGTCAAAGGGTCCTAAGAATGAATAGAATATTTTTCAAAAAATGTTTTATTTACCTCCATAATCATCTTCAGAGAAGCATCCCAATTATCTAAAGCAATTTCCAAGGATTTGTGTTGGATGATTATCTCTACTGCAAGATGTATAAGGCCTTATAAAGTAGAAAGATTATGATCTTTCTTTAGAACATTTTCTGCATAGGCCATTTCTTTATGGAGTACTTCTAAGTGTGGGGTCATGGAAGATTGAATTTACATCAACTTGGCCTTGACATTGGCCTCTTCTACTAATATAGATAACTCTTTCTATGTGTGCAGTGTAGTTGCAAAATGCTTCTCAATTTAAGCTAGATCTTTGGGTAGCTATGTGCTAGAAATCTTGAGATTTCGTTCCAAGTTTAGAAACCTTTGGCTAGTTTCTTGTGCAAAGAATGATGAGTCACATAATTTTGAGTATAATGAGAATATATTCTCAAGTATTGTCTTCATTTTCTCAACCTTCTTAGCCAATTAAACTTAAATGAAAGTGTTATTTCACTAGATATTTTCTCATTAACTTTCATTTGAAACTTCTTTTCTAACCATTCTAATAACTTAACATTAGTATCAAGGTCCTTGTTCTATACCTGGTCCACTATGTTCAAAAATTGCTCCATGATAGGCTTGGTTTCATCAGGTACTAGCAAGCTGAATGCATTAAGAAATATGTCTTTGATTTCCACAAGTGCTTGCTTCTATCTATACTCATTTCTGAGTATCTCTTGTTTCTTCCTTCTCTCCAGTTCCTCTTGCACTTCATTTATATGAGCTAGGTTCATATTCCTTGAGTCATAACTAGGTATGACTATTTCTTCATCAAGTGTAGGGTCTCCATAGTGAAGCACCCTTGCAACCTTGGTGGAGCTTGAGCCTTGTGCTAAAATTCTCAATGGTACTACATTAGTGCTTGGCCTTTTAGTAGGAGTCCCTGAGGTAGGCAAGTTTACAATGTTTGTATTGCCTCCTACTCCTTAGGGGTATTCTCCTCTTCTTTCTCCTCTTCTCTACTACCTTGATCAATAGTGATGATTTGAGGAGGTGCACCTTAGATTTGTGTTGTAGGAACATCTTGACCTAATTGTTCTTTTTTTGCCTCCTCGACAGTTGCTATTGTTGTGATTATATTATTAACCTTAGCAATTTTATCTTGTGCTTCTTGCTCTTTAGGTTGATCTACTATAGCTTTGGGAGGTTGTGAAGGTGGCTCTTGTGTGTTTTCCTTCTCCCTTGTGATTTCTACTACAGCCTTTTATAATTCTTCCACACTCACCAAAACTAGATTTGAACATAGTTGTGATTGCAGTGTAGTTTGGTGAAGGATCTTTTTGAGATCCTCTATAGTGAGTGGATTGATGTTCTAACTTGAAGTGTCAGGAACATCCTTTACAATTACTATTTTTGTAGGTGTTGTATGTGGAGGACTTGGTGGTAGTAGTTGGGAGTATTGGACACTCTATTTTGGCTGTTGCTCTTTAGCTTTTGCCTCTTCACCATGTGTCTTCTCCACTGTTTCCTCTTCTTTTTCTTTCTCTACCTCTTCCTCTTTCTCATTTTCCTCTTCTTCTTCTTCATTTCTCCCTTCAAATGGGTCTTCCTGCCCTTCCTTTACTATTGTCAATCCATAGATCAGTTTCCACATTTGTGTGGACTTTTGCACAACATCTTCAATTTGGTTTTGTAAAATTCTAAAGGCTCTATATTTGGATGCAAATTTTCTCCCATGTTTCTTACTAGCCTTAGTTATTTGACCTTTAGTTAGGTCTAGCATTACATGAGCCAATGTATACTCCCTTATTTCCTTTTCCATCTTAAGATAGTAATGCCATTTATTCTCAACTAATGAGCTTAGCTTTTTAGGGATTGAATTGTCTAGTTCAAGTAGGGTGGTCTTGAACTTGGCCATCATAGTGTGGATGGATTCTTCCACTATATTTTGTTGTTCTTTTTTCAACTTATTGAAATCAATGGTCTTTAGACTAGTTAGCTCTACATTATCTCTAATATTATTGCAAACACTTTCCAATTTAGACTTGGTAGAATGTCTACCAATCTGAATTGATCTTCATCAGACTCTATCCTTTCTTCGTCTGATTCAAGAGATGCAACATACTTTCATGTTTTCTTTTGCTTTATAGGTCCTCCTTGTTCTATAGCCTTCTAATTTTCTTGTTCCTTTGCCACCTAAGTTGTAGGCTTTGTATCTGTCCTTGTAGTTGGCTTGGCTGGGCTTGGCATTGTTACCTTCTTCTTTCCCTTGGGCTGTGCAATAGGCTATTTTTTAGCTTTTCTTTTCTTTGGATGAGCCTTAGGTGCTTCCTACTTAGCACCTTCCTCCTCTTCAGCATCCTTCCCCATACCTTGGGTTAAGGCAAGTGGTCCCTAACCTTTTTCCTCTTCATCATCCTCTACTTCTTCACCTTCTTCTTCTTCTGCTTCTGTGGTGCCCTCACCAAATTTGGCTTTTAATTTCTTGACAAGTTTATCCTTATTTTTCAATGTGTAGGTAGTATTCAACTCCATATCCACTTTTGATTTCACCACATCATAGGTACCAAAATGTGATTCACTTTTGTCTACTTCTTTTGCTAGTAATCCATTTATTGCTGCTAATGTTTCATCTATGTTTATTTCATAGCCAAGAGGTCTTAACCATCTCAATCTTGGTATGGAAGCTTGTATGTATGTATAGTCAATATCTACAAGAAAACATACATCATTTACATGTTTCTCTACTAAGAAAACTAGTATTCTTAGCTTTTTCTTCATTGACTTCTTGAAGTCTTCAAAATAGTTGGTCATCAGGGTCTCAAGATTAGCTCCCATCTGCTCAATATACTCATTTACTTGAGCTATTATTGACCTATTAGTTTTCCATGCAACTTTTCCAAAATAAGGAAACTCATTCTGAACATAAAAGAATATACAAATCAAAATAGCACCAAATTTGCATTGGGCTCCCTTGGTTCTCCTAATTGTTGCTAAATTCTCATTAATCTATTGCATTTCTACAAGATCATAGGTATGATCCTTTTTCACCAATTTGTAGCATACATCCATTGCAATGTAAGGCACACTATTGAGTCTACTAGATTGGTAGAATTTGTGTGGAATAATTTTGACAACAAAATCAGCAAGAGGGTCTTGAATGGTATCAATTGTCATCCCTCTCTTGTTCCACTTGGCACCATTACCTTTCTCAATTTCCTCCTTAGAATCACTCCTAAGGGTCTTTGGTTGATCTAGGGTTGGGTACCCTATCACTCTATGAGAAATTATCTTTGTGATTTCCATAGGGCCATCCTCCAACCATAAGCTTCCATCATGTATTCTACTAAGCACTAGTCTAATCCATTCAATTTTGAACACTATGGGGAATTCTAGGGCATGCATTAAACCCTTTTTCTCAACAATCTGATATTCTTCCTTCAACACTCCATTCTCACACAATATCTCATAGGCTTCCCTCATTTCCATGTCTCCTATGGCTCCAATCTTGCAATTATAGCATCTTCTAACATCTTGAACCATGACTACCTTGGGGGGTTATGATGGATGAGCTCCAGCTAGGTTGTTTTTATATGCTACCTCTCGTATTGGGTGGAAATTAGGTTGTTTTACCTCATTTGACACAAGGTGGACTTTGAAAGGTTCCTTCTCCTAAGTTTTCCTAGAGCTAGAAGCCATTTTTGCAATTGAGGGTTTGTATGCAAAGAAAATATGAAACTCCGTAGCTCAACACAAATGTAAATACCTCAAAATCAATGAGATTGTGCTGAAATGTTGTTGAAATCTACTTAAACACTAGATTCTTTGTTGTGAGTTCACTCTGCACTCCTTTTTGTCTTTTCTCTTCATTTTCAATGAAGAAAAATGATTGAAAATGTGATAATATACCCTATTTTCCTTGCATTTAATGCTTAGTGTGTTTATAGTTTTCCAATTGGCTTCTGAAGGATTCTACATTACTCAGCTTCCACCAGAGTGTTCCTTTACTTGGCTTCAACTAATATTTTCTCTTTTACTCGACTTCCACTACCAACTCGACTCTAACTAATCATTTAGCTGCTATCTTTAATAGTTTACTTAGCTTTTGAAGGCAACTTAGCAATTCTTGTAAAATCTTGAAATTTTAACTTTGCATCTTTATTCATGCTAATCTCTTCATTTCATTATTTTTTTATTTTAGGAACTGATGTATGATAAAGCTTTGTAAATTAGTCCCTCATGCCTCCTCTTTGCTTAATTTGATGAAGTGTGACCACTTGACCTTTTAGGTGAAGTGATCCCTTCATTTGATGTCCTACACCCATATTTATTCTTCCATGTCTTGTTCATTTCTCCTTTGATGTGTTCAACATCTACCTTCTCTTTACTTTTGTTGTCCTTTGAATTGGGTGCCTTTGACCTTGTTGGGAAATTCTTACTAATATGACCAATCTTCAAGCAACTGAAACATGTGGTTTGGCTCAACCATCTACTGCAAGTTCCACTAAAATGTGTTCTTATGCAATTTTTAGGAATGTGTCCATATTCTTGATAGTATTGATAGCTATACCTGGTGTTATAGTCCCAATTGTAGTGATGTCCATTATTTCCTCTTGCTAGCTGATTAGATGTCCACATAGGCTTTGATTTGCACTCAAAAGCTCTATGTCCATACTTCTTGCAATTGTAGCAATGACCTTTAAATCTTGGTATTCTAATAGTCCTAGCACTACAATTATGTGCTTGAAGTCCTTGCCTTTTGCACTTATGACAGTGACTCCCATTCTTAGGTTTGTCATGCTAATGGGCATTTTTTGTCTTGCATAGATTAGAGGTATGTCCTTTTTTACCACAAAAATGACAAGTAGGTTTAGTGTTCTTACCTTTTTTACTCCTTTCTTCTACAGTCTTGGATGACTCTCCTTGTTTAGTGCTATTATATCCTAGTCCTGAAGTATCATTGTTAGCCCTTGGTAATTTTAGTAGTTGTTTAAAGTACTTGATGGCCTCATTAGGTTTGTTGAAGCTCTCTACAATCTCATTTTCTCTTTTAGGTCATTTTGCAGTTGTTCATTTTGCATCTTCAATGTAGAGATCTCAATATCCTTGACATTTAGTTCATGATGTTCATTTATCATTTGGCTTAGGGTGTCTAGCTACATGTTTGAAATTCTTGCAAGCTCAATTGACTTTTCTTCCAGTTTGTTGGCAATATTTCTCTTGTCTTCTTTTAGCATAGCCTTGTCTTCAATGGCTCTTTTCTTCTATTCAATTACTTCATAGAGCATCATGGCTTGTGATTCTTGTTCAAGCTTGAGTGTTCTAATTTCTTCTTCTTGAGATCTATTTTTCTCCATCAAGTCTACTATTTCTCTATCAAACTCCTTGGAATCTCCATTTGAAAACACATTTGAGGTGTCAATCTCCTTGTACTATGTATCATTCTTAGCTATGACAATCTCTCTTCTTCTCTATAAGGATTTTATCACTTCCTCTCTAGCTTCTTCCAAAGCATGTAAAAAAAGTTGTATATCAATTGCCTAATTCTCTATGATCTTTCCAAGTTTGCAGACTTCCATTTCTAGATCTTTTCTCCATGTTGTAAAGCTCCTCCTTGTGAGAACTTGGCTTTAATACCAATTGTTGGAATTTACAAGTGGGAAGATTTACTTCTAAGAGGGGAGGGGGGGGGGGGGGGGGTGAATCAGAGGTAACTAACTTTGATCTCTTTAAAACCTTTTAACTTAAATCATTCACATGTATCTAATTCATCTAATGAACATGAAAGTAAAGACATGCATGAAGACAAATAACACACAAATTTGGTAACCTAGAAACCCTCCAAAATGAGAAGGTAAAACTAGGGTGGGGATGACACCCAAAAAGTATCACTATAGCAATATGTAACTATTCAAGGTTACAAAGTTTGACCACTTCCAATGGTTGCCCCTATGAAAGGCCTATTCTATTAGAGACTTTACACCCTATTAAAAGTGACCTGGTTAAAGGATTTTCAAAAATTCACTTGGAATGCTAACCTATTAAAGGATTTACAATCCTATTAAGGATCTACAATATGGTTGCTAAACTAATATAGCTGCTAAGCCAAGCTATCAACATAGGATTTCTATTCTTACAATACAATGGTTAGAAAGTATGGTAGAATGTCTTGACTTGATAACTTGCAATCCTCAATTGCTGATTTTAGATCCTTGTTTTGCTCTATTTGCTCCTAATCCTTTCTTGATCTAATATGTCACTCTTTGCAACTTTGGTACTCTATTCTTGATCACCTCTATTCTACAATGCTATTTTACACTTCTCTAAGTCTTTACACCCATCTACACTTCGCTATAATTCACCCATGCACTTCTCTCATCCACTTCTCGCACACACACAATGGGGTTTCATCCTCCTTCTAAAGGTTTAAAGACTTAGGGTTAGGTATGAATCTATGATCAATACTAAATCTTAATTTCCTACTCATTACTTGCACTTTTCCTATTGGTTGCATGCCTTCTCCATTTTTCTTATTAGCTACATGTTGATTACATAGGTAATGCAAAATATTCATTCCTATCTTTAGGATCCTTCAAGATTCATCCTATGTTGGCTTCAAAAATGGTTTACATCTGAGTTTGTGAAGGCACAAAATCATATGTTGAGTCTATGTTACTCAACACTTACTAATTGCTAATGCTTGACACATATATAAATTATGTCTCACTTGGCTCCTATAGTAATTCTATTTCACTTGGCACCTATACCTTACTTGGCACCTCTAGTGCCTCAAAATTAGTTATCACTCAGCATTTGAACTTCACTTGGCACCTGAAGATCACTCAGCACTTGAAGTTCACTTGGCACCTATTCATTTCTTTGGCTTGGCTTCTACATTATACTTGGCATCATCTTGAGAAATGGTTAAGTGGGTTGACACTCAATTGTCAAAACCAATTTGAGACTAATAGTTCTTATTGCATATGGCCATGACTCTACCAAACACAACAATATGCCAAACAATACTAAAATTATTCCTATTGATCTCATTTCTAAAAATGGGCAAATGAAAATAACAATTATTAATAGAAAAAAATTATTAAACACAAATTATCCACACATAGTAGTTGGCACCAACATTCACATAACCAATTTTAGCATAAAAATAAAAATGCCATATGAAAGAAGTGATGAAGACTGACACCTTTTCCTCACTCCTCAAACCATCATTGAATCGATAACACTTGTTTGCAAAAAAGAATTAATCCTAGACATGAATATCTCTGAAATCATAAAAGCAAAATAGAGCTATTCAGTTGGTTCTTTGGGAGTAATTGGTACAAGTTACCACATGAATAAAAATAATTTTGAAGCATACATAAATGTTGGACATGGTGACTATACTTTTCTAAATATTGAAATTTTTTCCTTATTTCTATAATAGATTATTCATGATGTAGCATTATATTTGATAATTTTATTGACATGGGTTGTTATTCCCAATACCAATACTAAATTGTGTGCAAAAATGAAAAACATTTCCTTCACCACAAACATTTGATTATTACTATTGAAAAATGTTTCTAGAATGGATCAAAAGGGACAACTTCCATCTTCCCTTCTACCTCCACTTTCATTGATGAGATAAATGATGAATACACTAAAGAACACTTGAAACTCTTGCAAGATACAAAACATATGAAAGAAATAAAAAAATTGTTCCAATTCAATTGGTTAGTTTCGTTAGAAATATTATGATAGGCTATGTTACTAAGAGGAGAGGGGTGAATCAGTAACTTATAAAATTTAATCCTTAATGTGTATTCTAATCTAATTGCATGCATGACAAAATGAAAACATTAAAGCAAACATAACACTTTTGACACACAATTTGGTGACTTTGAAATCTTTAAAATAGAAAAAAATTGGGATGGGGATGATACCAACAAGCTTTAGTACTGTAGTATAAATTTGGCCTGTTAAGGCTTACAATGATCACTTCTAATGATTTTCCCTATTAGGAGTAATAAGGACTACTAGGTCCACCTTGCTAAAGAATTTACAAGTTCATACAATGAAGTGTGCACTTGGTAAAGAGATTTACATAAGACTGAGAGGTCTACCTTGTTAAAGGATTTAACTAATCTACTTGTTAGGATGAAATAGTAGTTGATCTATGATCTACAACTTGGTTTTCTAAATGAGATACCTCTGAGTGTAGAAATTGCCTTGTTGTGATAGATAAATATTTGTTGCTCCTTATATTGCTTATATCCTTATACTTCACTTTTTTGCTCTTCTCTACTATTATCTCACTTCTATTCCTTTTTCATTTTACATTGAATGTGATATAATACAATTCATATATACCAATCCAACTTACAAATTACAAAGTCATCCATAATACATGTTTACACAAAATGCACAAAATTGGCCCAACTATAGGAACTCAAGTTCTAAAGACTAGCTCAGTGAGGTTATGATACTTAGTATCTGCTGTTAATCCTCAGCATCATCATGCATTGAGTAGATGTAGAAGCTTGGTTCATACTAATCACTTCCAAGAAGTGTTGAACTCAGTCTACACTGGTGACTCAGTGAATACTATGAAAATTGGCATATAAACTAAATCACTTGATTCATATTGCATAGCTTGATAAGTGTTATTACTATGAGCTTGGTATAAATTGAATCACTTGGTTAACATTAAGTGGCTCAGTCAACATTTGATTCTCATTTTTGTGACTAAGAACTCAATAAGCATTGCATAACTCAATTTATACTGATAAACTCGACATACACTAAGATGCTTGGTTTATACTATTAATGATCACCATAACTTAGTAAATGCTTGGCACAAACTAAAAACTATCCCTTCGACTCGATAGCAACTATAGAACTTGGCAGATGTTGAAATGCTTGGTTAACACTATTAAGTATACAATATGCTTGGAAAATACTTACAATTTGAATAAGTGTATGTCACTAATAAAAAACCTAATTGTAATGTCTACAATCTCCCCCTTTGGCATTAGTGACAAAAACTCTTATCAGTCAAAACTGAATTTAAAATGTATAAGAACACTTTTTATCCATCACCTTATGTCTCTTACTTGGTAGAGTATACTATTTTTGAGATTTTTCAAAATTGGTTTTGTAAGAGATGTACCTCTAAGTATTTTTATATGAATAATATTATAATTCTCCCCCATACATAATATTCAGTATACTATACATACATTTTATGTTCTTTTCTATACATCTTCTCCCCTTTACACAATATACATTTTAATATACATCTTTTCTACAATCTTCTCCCCCTTTTTGAAATTAATTCCAAAGATGTATGCTATATATACACTATATAGTAATACCAAAATGTGACAAGAAATTTGAATGTACCTTCAAAATTAACATCATTGTCTTGTCCTAGTTCTCTTGCAACACCTTGCATGTGTGCAATGAAATTTACACTTCTATTGGTAGTTCTATCATGTGGTCTACAATAGAGAAGTTGTTGTTATCGATGAGTTTTTTTGCACGTGCAATGTGTTTTTGCAATGCATCCATGTTTGGGAGAATCATGCCCTATAAATTGCCTCTTGTGTTTGCAATTTGTACCTTGTCCATTTTGAGTCAAGAGATACTTCATACTCTTATTATATGTACTTTGTGATGACCTAAAGGTCGGATGTTATACTTTGATTTAGTACCATAGATGCTTACTGCTACACTATTTAGTTTATCATATTTCCATATTGATGCTATTTTGAGATCACAGTAGATCTATGATGATATTTGGTTATATGGTCGATTGGACATATTTTGTTGATAATGTTATGAGATGGATTTTGTGTTATAGTTATTTACTTCATTCTTGTTATTTATGCTTTATGTGAACATGAGTAATGTAAATGGATTAATTAGGTATTTAATGCAATTTTCTTTGGCTATAATATTATTATGCAATTGCACTTGATTGTGTGTTTTAGTGTGTAGGAATGATATACCTGCCAATGGCACATGGAGTTAGTAATTTTTCTATTCATATTTTACCAATGTCATCCATGTATGTTTGATGTAACCTCATTTAATTGTTTAAATTAAAACCTTTTCGTGATCAGTAAATCCAAACTCATCTGCATTATGTGATTAGACTAGTGAGCATTTCTATGCATTTAGAGGTTTGCATTGTTGCAAAGGTTGTTTAGTGATTTCTGTGATTTTTGGTTTTCAAGCTTTAAATCTTCTTGAATTTAATTTCTAGTAGCTTTTCCTTAGGTGAATTCCTGTTATGAGGAATAACCTATTTTTGTTTGGGTTGATTCAGAGTCTAAATACTCTAGTTGGCTATTTTCCCTGATTGACTATTCACTTGGAAAGTGAATAAGTATTGAAAATTTGATTTTATTATTCACTTCTCACCTTTTGAAAAAGAAATTTGAGAGCTCTTTTGAGAATCCTCTTCTGAAGGATTCAATTTCTATTCATTCTAGAGTTGTGAGGATGGGTTTTTCATAAGATCAATCTCTTTGGATTCAGCTCAAGGAGTTCTTGCTTTGCCATTACTTTCAACAGATTTGATGGATTATTTATTTTATTGTATGGGTTTTAGTTGTTGCCCCTTTTTTTGTTAGGTAGGGTCTTCCCGTTTTGTTGTTTTTTTTTCCTTTTCAGCTTCAGTTTCTTGTAGCAATATGTTAGGAGGCTAAGAACTAGTATTCCCCTCTATTTTTGTTTGTTGGTTCTACCCAATTGGTCAGGCACAAATGTTTTCCTTGTTTTTGGGATGGGGGTTTAGGGTTTTGAGGTGTTATGCTAGCCATATTTTCATGTGGTGTCTAAACTCATTTATTATTGAATTTTTAAGAATTTTGTACCCAAAGGTCAAATGGGTTTTAATTTCAAAATTTTCCAATTTTTGGGGTTTTTACCTCATTTTGTGCATATCTTTATTTTCTTAGGTTTTCTTGGCAAAATGTGAGTAATGGACCTAGACAATCCATTTGGATGTTAGTTAGACCATTGTTGCAATTTTATGTTGCATTAGGATTTGTGCCACATCTTTCCTCTTGATTCTATTTTCAGTTGAGTGATTTTCTACATTGTGTTCCCATCCAGTCATTGTGTTATGATCTTCATGATGGTGGTGCACCACACATGAGTACATGTGTGTACATCTGTTGGGTGACTTGCAAGGTCTAACCTTCCATGGTACTTCTAGAAATCATGATCATTGGGGTTAGGTTATGGGCACTCATCATTGGATGAGCATGGGTAGGGTATAGTAGCATATGAAGGGGACTTCTATCTCTGTAGCCTAGTGCCTGTTTCTTGAGGTTTGGCATGTAGAAGCTTTGTAAACAAGTGACAACTAAACTTAAACATTGGGTGGTAATAAAACTTAAAGATTATAAAATGATTCAGGATGTGCTCCTTCGATTGGGAAGTGGAGAGCTACCAGTACTAGCTTGGGCTTGTCGATGCCAAGCGAATCTTCATGATGTCAAACCCTACTTAGTAAACTATTGACTGTCAGACTAGGACCTATAGTTATGCATTATTTATGTCTTGGTTTTAGTCATCATACTACCTAGCATGTGTGTTAGACATGCATGTTTGCTTTGCATGTGTTTGTAGTTCGATCATTATCTCTGTCAACACATTGGGTGTGGACCTATAAGTGCCACGTGGTCAAGAGGTATAGCTACCCATACCACTACTAGGGACTAGTGTACAGAGACAGTCGTCATTCTAGTGTGGCCATTTTTGGATGTTTTCACCTAGTACTTTGGGTTCTAGAGTATGCTCTCTTGTGATTTATGCTTCCATTGGGATGCTTGTATATCATGTTTAGATGATTCTAGTTACTATCACATTTCCTTATTATGATAATTTGCATGTGATAGGTAATGTTATCTACTTGTAGGATTATCTTATGCTTTACTTCTAGCATGTTGGATTTCCTTATGCTTATGTTGTAGCATGTTTTAGTAGTGATGTTCATATTACAATAGTACTAACAATTTGATTAGTGGCTTGGGATATTATGCACGGGGGATGGCTAGGGCCCACGATGGTCTTATGATGCTATTGATAGCTAGGAGGAACCACATATTTAGTTTGTTTGTACTGCTCATTGTGATGTTATTTCTATTTACTATGATGTTTCTTTCAATACTCTGTGATGTTTCACTACTATTCTTTCCTTCACTATATGCTTAGATGGTTAGATTTTATTTCTAGCTTTCCATCTTTCAAATCTAGTTCAAGTGTTCTTACCTCAAAATGTGGATCCAATACTCCCTAGTGTGGAGGAACTTTGTTACTTAGTTTTCTTAGTTTCCTTCTTTGTTTTCTATTTTCATTTTTTGGCATGCTAACTTGAGATCTTGCATGAAATTGTACTTCCTTGTGTGAGACTACAAGTCTTCACATGGTGTATTGGGCTTCTTCATAGGGCTTGGCACTTTCTTGTGCAAAACCCTACATTTGTCTTAGGGTGTCCTTGTGGTACGACCAAATGCTTCCTCATGCCATTGTGCACATCTTCACATGGAGAGGCACTTCTTCATGTGGCATGTTACACATCTTTGTGTGATAATATAGCACTTTGTTGGCCTTGTGAAAAAAATAGGGGCTATCTAGACTTGTCGAAGAAAAGTTCAAAAATTGGTTTTGGGCACCCTTTTAGGTTTTATATCTTCCTAGTTAAAAATAAATTTCCTATGAGATTTAAAATATTTTTTTAAAGTATCAGTTGACATATATTTAATTACTTATATTTAAGATATATTTTAATATATGTGACGAGTCTTTTAAGATAGGTTCTAGACCTTTGTGAGATCAGTTAAAGATTCTAGGAAATATCAAGGCTTCAAAAAATTCAAACTTAGCCAAATTTTAGGGCTTCAAGATTTCAGGCTTAGCCAATTTCTAGGAGTTATCTTTTGTCTTTCAGCTTGGGTGATCTTTTTTTTTTCTTGTTATGTTTTGGTTAGTAGTGGTGTTCAGAGATCCATTGGTGTTTGGATGTTTCTAGTCTTTCGTTGCAATCTTTTTTATCCTTGTATGTTGATTGTTGTGTGCATCCATACTTGTTAAGAAAAAAAAGGTTATTTGGCATTTATCTATCCTTGTTCCAAGGATCTCTAGGTGGGGCATTACACCTTGTATATCTATCAATGTAGATCTTGTTATGGTTTCTTTTCTTAGCAATTTTGCGTACATATAAGTTAGAAATCTAATTTTGTTCTAATGGGTAGGGATATAGCTTGGGTCAACTTGCAACTGCTATGCACTTTCTTTTAGATCTTCATCAATCTTTGATAGTTTATCTTTTATTTCCTTAGAGAAAATTGAAATATCATAGAGTTTACCAAATAGTAAAGATACATTGTTGCAAGAGGTCTCTAGTGAGTCTAGAATAGTAGATAATTCTACTTGATGGTTCGCAATTTGCTGAGCAATATGTTCCAAAACTTTGTTCTTGAATTTCTTCTCAGCTCTCTACAACAATTTGTCTTGATCATTCATATCATTGTTAAATTTTTGCACTACCTCTACTAGCTGAATCAAAATTGGTTGAGAAGTGTGAACCTCTATATTTAGAGCCTTGGCAAGGATATTCTTTACATCAAATTGGTTGAGAAGTGTCAACCTCTATATTTAGAGCCTTAGTAAGGATATTCTTTACATCTTCTATTATTTGAAATTCGTTTGTTCTTTCTTCTCTAAGCCTTTGTTTCTTAGCTTTCTTTTGTAGAAGTTCTCCAAATGTTGCATTTGATCAAGATTGATATTGGAGATATCCCAGTTAGGAATAACAATCTCCTCATCAAGATAAATATCTTCTTCCTTTTCTTTTCCTTTACCCAAAATTGTGTACTAGGTTGAGGCTTGGTCTCAACTATCCTTGCACTTATTGATTGCTTTCTAGGAATGGAAATAATTGTAGAAATAGTAGGACTCACTAAAAAGGTAGATACTACACTAATTACCAAAATACCAATAGTAGAAATACCTAGAGTTACAAAAATTGATGTAGACGGAAGTGATTGCTACTTGGTAGATGAAGTGCTTGTCACTTTAGTTAATGAAGTATGGAGCTAGATAGGTGTAAAAATTTATTGAGCACTTGTGCTAACTATGTTTGTCACAACCAATCCTACTAAAGCTTTCTTTGGACTTTATGTTCTCAATGTTTGGCTTAGAGAATGAGGAAGTGATGCTATGACCATTACAGCAATTTTCTCTGGGTCAATTTCCTTAGTATTTTAAACATCTAGTAAATCTTCCTTGGTAGCTTCCTATCCCTATTCTTCCTCTTCAACATCTACATTATCAAAATGTCTGACTTCTTCATGATCAATTTCCTCATCTTTTTCTTGTTCATCATCCTCCTTATCACTAACATGCACTAAAAAATCAATTGGCTTGTGAAGAAGATAAATGTTCTTCCAAGACTTTGTAGCATTCTTTACTATATTTTCAATGTCATTCAACAACATAAGACAAGTTTTGAATCTAAAAGTAAGCTTTTCTTCATTTTTCTTTACAAATTCCTTTACCTCCTTGTCATTCAAACTTGGCATGAGTTTCCTCAAGGTTTTCTCATATATTTCTTTTTCATTTTTCATGGCATTCTCCCATCCTGGCTTGATCTTTTCCATTAAAACATTAGGAATCTATTGAGCAAGTTGATTTAGGTTATAATTCAATTTTCCCATTTTAGATATTACCAAGTCTTCTATTTGCATCTACTCCTCTATTGTCCTAGTCTCATACTTCAATGCCTTGAAATTTGTTATGCCAACTCCTAATTCTAATTATTTCAACCTTTCCTCAAAAGTAGGTGGAGGCCTCTTGAAGATTATATCTCGTTCTTCTTTACCTACTTTCTTCCTGGATGATCTTCTCGTAAAGATGATCTTCTTTGTTTGTTGACTACCCGAGGGAGTTTGATTTCAAGTTCAATTATAGCCTTTGCCTCATCATAAGTACCAAAATATGTAGTATTAGGGTTGACAAGCTCATTAATTAGTGCCTCAATTATGTCCTTGTTTTCATCTATGTTCACCTCATAACCAAAAGGTTTTACCCATACTATCCTTGGTCTAACTACTTGAATATATACTTTCTCACTATCAACCATAAAACAAACATCATCTTTGTAATCATGAACTAGTTTCTTGAGAATCTTGAATCTATTATTTATCTTCTCTTTGAATGCATCAAAGTAGTTATCGAGAATACTTGCATAGTACTCTCCTATTTCAGCTATATATTCATTAATCTGATAAAGAATATCCTTTCTCCATACTACTATACCTTTAGATGGGAAAAAAAATTGTACATAGAAAAATAGACAAGTCAAAAGTGAACTAAACTTACATGGATTTTTCTTGGAAGTTCTTATACTCTCCATTATCATGTTGAATTGGTTCAACATTAATTTGGCAAGGTCAAGTGCTAGATTATTATTGACCACTTTGTATGCTAAATCTACTACTTGAAATGACACATTGTTTAGTCTGCTCGAGCTGTAAATCTTGTGAGCAATGACATGTATCCCAAACTTGAGTTCTATTTCTATGACACAACTTATCTTCATTCCCCTTCCATCCCACTTAGCAAGGGTTTTCTTCTCCAATTCAACCCGACTTAGGGTTTTGGTCATTTTCACTTTTTTCAACATGGGAAGACCAGTGATCCTATGGATCATCTTCTTGGTTATCAAAATGGGTTGTTTCAACCAAAGCTAACCGTTGTGCACATTACTAAGAATATATCTTATCCATTTGATTTTAAATTCTCATGGCATATTCAGAATGTGAGTTAAACCTTTTGTTTCAAGATGTTGATGCTCCACTTTCAACACACCATTAACACATAACTCCTTCGATGATTCATCCATTTCCAAAGTTCCAAAGTCCTGAATAGCACACTTAAAATGTGAACACATGTCATGGATTAATAGTACCTTTGGTGGAATTTGTGACTGAGCTTCACTTAGATCTAGGGTTTCAAGGATGGCAAGACTTGGCTTAAAATATGGTGCCTTCCACTCCATGCCTCAAACTAACATGTTAGATTCTTTCTTTGGTTTGCTGCTGGTGGATGCCATTTTTCTCAATAGGGTTTGGGAGAATATGAAAATATTCAATAATTCACTCAAATCACTTGAATGCACTAAAGATCATCTTGCACAAATAGCTCTTGAAAATTCCCAGTGAGAAATGACTTCAATTTCACCCTTTTTCATCAAAATTTTCGATAAATGACTAGTACAATTATTTTCACAAACTATAGACTATCATCCACTTTTCTTACATTGAATGCTTAACAAAGTCATTCATGACTCTGTAATATTACAAAGCTTATTTACTCTTGACCTTTCTCTGTAGGGTCTTATAAATTGACCACACTCGCTAAGGTCTTCAACCTAACCATACTCGGTAATGGTGATCCCTTTACATCTTGAATACTAATTTGGATATTTTATTCTATGAACTAGAATTGATGTGAGATATCTTTAGAATCCTAGTTCTAGTTCTCCTATGAGAGATCAAGTGGAAAAGTGGATCCACCCAATTCTTGAGTGACTTTTCATCATTGCTCGAACTTGCATTCTTAGAATATTTTGGAACCCATTGATGTCTCATTTATTTTCTAATGTTATTAGCTTTTTCCTTCTTTTCATCTTCAATTCTTCTAGTATTCATACATTTTTTGGTGGCAAGATGACCAAGTTCTATACAAATGAAACATCTTCTAGTAGTGTCTCTTGTCCTCATGTGATGTTTTACACAATTCATTTCAATGTGTCCAAATTCTCCATAGTAATGACATTTGCACCAAGTGTTATAGTTCCAACCAAATATAGCTTTCACAATCTATTCTATTGGGTTCAATATCTTAATTTTGCATTCTAAGGATTTGTGCCCATGCTTCTTACATTTGTGATATTTTCCTTCAAACTTAGGTTTTTCTTTGCATTCATTAGCCTTATGACCATGCTGGCTGCAATTATAGCACATTCCATTGAATGTTTCTTTCCCATTGCTCCAAGATTTGTTTGATGTATGACCTGTCTTACCACAATGATTGCAAGTAGGTCTTTGATTCTTTTGAGCTCCTTGCTTAGATGATTCACCTTCTTCTTTATATCCAATTCCTACTTTACCCTTTTGTCTAAAGTGATTTTTCTCATTCAATTGATTCATATCTACTTGAGATTTCATCATCCTTTCATTGATTTGCCTTTCAGTATTTAAATCATTCAACAACCTTTCATTTTTTGATCTTAGATTCATGATTTCTTCATTTTTATTTGTGAGCTAAATAATAAAGTTAGCTTGCTTAAGGGATAAATGTTGAATCTCATTATTCTTTTCTTCTATTTCTTCTTTTATCTTGTTTTTCTCTTCCATAACCTTACATAGTCTTACTAACTAAATTTATTGCTCTCTTCTTAGTTTTCTTACTTCTTTCTAAAGTAAACCATTCTTTTCTAATAGTTTTTTGATTGCTTCATTGGCTTCATCTAAACTACTTGTTGAATGGATGTCTTCAATTCTTTCTTCAATGTAGAGATATTCATTCATTTAGATTGCAAGCTCTTTTCTTCTTTTTAGAGGTTGAGAGAGTTGCTCCTTTTCTTTCTTGATTTATGTAGTAGCCATTTCCAAATCTAGCTTCTCATTGTCAATAGCCTTGTCAACTATGAATATCTCCATAACCTTTGATCTTTCCTCAAGTTGTTAAACTTTTCTCTAAGAACCACAAAATATCGTATACTAATTGTTGGAGATATTATGATAGGCTAAGTTATTGAGAGGGGAGGGGTGAATTAGTAACTTATAAAATTTAATTCTTGATGTGTGTTCTGATCTAATTGCATGCATGAGAAACGAAAAACATTAAAGCACAAATAACACTTTTGGCACACAATTTGGTGATGCAGGAGCATCTAGAGGTATCAGGGCAATCTTGTGTCACCCAAAAAAATTTACTTAGACTTAGTTTCTATTTCATGTGTTTTCATTTCTAGATACCCATTTGGGTTAAATAAAGGTTCCAACTCTCACAGTTCCACTATCAGTGTTCAAGGTTAGAGTATTTGAACACCTTGGGATATGTGTAAATGCCAAAAAAATAGGAGTGTGTAATTCAGCCATCATTTTGGTGAACTAGGAGGTGTAAATTGGTTAGATGAATGTAATTGTAATTTAGAGCATTCCAAAAAAAGAATCAGGTCAAAAGGCCCCATGGTTTGAAAGTTATCATAGTTTTTCAAGTTTTGGAGACCTCCTAAGAATGCTTCAAATTCAGGTTAGGGGCATTAAATGACTTCAAAAAGGGCCAAAAAATAGGGGATGAGTGAAGCTAGTCCATAGGGCTATAGATCACTTTGAGAGCTTTCCAAAAATGTAAATAGTTCTTCAATCAGAGCTACGGTTCAAAAGTTATGCCTGCCGAAAGTTCGGTTACCATTTTTAGATTCTTCTAGATTTGAACCAACTTCTAACGCAGCTTCTGGAGCCTTCTACTTGGTCAGTGGATGCCTGCTAGCACTTTCTAGAATGTATGCCTAGTCCTTAACCCTCTAAGGTATATTTAAGGACATTTATGGCATTGTAAAAGGTAGTTCGGAGTGGAGTTTGACAGGAGGTACTGAAAGGAGAAATTATCTCCATATTTATGTTATTGTAAGCCCTTAGGGCATGTTTTGAAGTCTATTTTCTCTATACTAGATGTATTTGCTTATTTAAAAAGCTAATAAAATTTCCCTTTCTTGTTGTGTCCATTTTGTGCATAGGTCGTGTCCCCATCAAGTGGTATCAAAGTTGGTTTTCCTGAGTGTGTAGATAGAGCGCCGATTGTGAGGCAATTTGCACCAAGACTCTGTGGTTGTGGGTTTGAGTTAAGAAAATGCCTCCATGAAGAGAGTGTGGTGGAAGGGCCAGAGCTATTAATCTTGAGGAGGTTAGAGCCCTCCAAAGGTAGGTACAAGCATTGCAGGAGGAGCTCCGTACAGGAACAAATGTTGCCGCAGGTAATGACAGTGAGGATGACAATGAAGAAGAAGAAATTGGACTAGAAGGAGAATTTGATGGGAAAGTTCTAAATTAGGTAGAGGAAAGGCTTTTTAGGGCCATTACTAAATTTGGGAAAAGACTTACAATTGATGTGGGTATATTTTCAAGAAATTTGAAACCAGATGAGTTGATCAACTAGATCAATGAACTGGAAGAATACTTTGAGTATGAGAATATCAGGGACCCAGATAAGGTTAAGTTTGTAAAGGAAAAACTGAAAGGCCATGCCAAAATCTAATGGAAAGAGGTTCAATTGGAAAGAAACAGAAGAGGAAAGGAGAAGATCACAAGCTGGACAAATTGAAGAAGCAGTTCATTCCTGTGGACTACGAGCTTGATTTGTTTAAGAAGATGCATGGGCTAAAGCAAGCAGGAAGATCAGTCCAAGAATATATAGAGGAGTTTTATCAACTTTTGATTAGAGCAGGGCATGTAGAAGAAAATAAGGAGAAGGTTGCTCGTTATATCAGTGGGTTGCGACCTAGCATCCAGGAGGAATTAAGTCTGGTAAGAATGACCAGCGTTGAAGAGGCATACCAGTTTGCACTATGAGTTGAAGAGAAGCTGAATAAGAGGTTTGAAGGGAGACAAAGACGGTGTGGTCAAGGAGGAAGGAAAAGTGGTAGGTCATTTGGAGGTCGAACTGAAACCCAAAAGAAAAATGAAGATGTGGGTACCAGTAGAAACCAGAGGAATGAGGGTTTCAACCACTCTCGTGATCAAGACTTTGGAAATCAGAGAGGAAGAGGTAGAGTATGTGGAAAAGGAAGAGGATTCTTTCATGGTACCTATTTTAGTTGCAATGAAGAAGGTCATCGTGCCTTTGAATGCCCTCAATGACAAGGAAGGACAGATAGGAGAGCTGAGGGTCAAGCTAGGGTTGCTCATGTGAATGAGGATGCATTGTCATCACATTTAGAGTATGTAGAAAGAGGAGAGACCTTGGTAAATGAAAGGGTCTTATTAAGTGGTGAGATTGAACTAGGAAAAAGGAGGAGTTTATTTCATACTAGGTGCAAATGTGAGGAAAAATGTTGTGATGTGATAATTGATGGTGGTAGCACTGACAACTTGGTGCCAAAGGAGATGGTCTCTAAGCTAAAGCTCAAGAGGGAAAAACATCCCCAGAACTATTGGATTGCTTGGGTAAAAGATGATCATAAGGTCCTCGTAAGTGAAAAATGTTTAGTGAAATTCAAAATTGGTATTTACCATGATGAAATTCTTTGTCGTGTTATTCTGATGGATGTTTTCCATCTATTTTTGGGTAGACCATGGTAGTTTGATAGACATGTAGTACATGATGGTCATGCAAACACATACTCTCTAACAAAGGATGGAGTTTGTCACAAACTGAGGCCCATGAAAAAGGAAGGTGAAAAGGTATGTAGTAGTGCTAGAATTTTTCTTGTTGATGGAAGAACGTTTTTAGATGGAATGAAACATCAGCGTATGTGTTATGCTTTGATTCCTAGGAAAGAAAAAGAAGGTAGTAGTGAAATACCACTTGAAGTCTCAGATTTACTAGGTGAGTTTGGAGATATTATCTCTGATAATATTCCAGAAGGATTGCCACCAGTAAGACAAATTAGTCATCAGATAGATCTAATTCCAAGAGCTAGTTTTCCTAACAAGGCTACTCGCAAGATGACTCCTACTGAAATAGAGGAGCTAAATAGACAGGTTCAGGAGCTGTTGAGGAAGGGATTGATTCGAGAGTGCCTAAGCCCATGTGAGTACTAGTAGTACTTGAACCAAAGAAGGATGGGGAGTGGAGGATGTGTACAAATTCTTGAGCTATAAATAGGATAACCATCAAGTATCGATTTCCTTTGCTAAGGATGGATGATCTTATGGACTACTTGAGTGGAGCTTAGTACTTCACAAAGATAGATCTCAAGAGTGGTTATGACCAAATATGGATTCAAGAAGGAGATGAGCGTAAAATGGCCTTAAAGACCAAGGAGGGTCTTTATGAGTGGTTAGTCATCCCCTTTGGATTGACAAACACCCCAAGCACCTTAATGCGGCTTATGAATGAGGTACTTAAGAAGTTCTTAAGAAAATTTGTTATTGTCTATTTGGATGAGATTTTAATTTTCAGCAAGACTTTGGAAGAACATTTATTGCATATTTTTAGTGTCCTTGAAAGGTTAAGGGAAGAGAAACTATCAATTAATTTGAAGAAGTGTATCTTTGCAAAAAGGTAGTTAGTCTATTTGGGGTTTGTTATATCACCTAAAGGTCTCAAAATGGATCCAGAGAAGGTAAAAGCCATCTTGGAATGGCCAACTCTGAGGTCTGCTACTGAGGTAAGATCATTTCATGGTCTAGTTAATTTTTATAGGAATTTTATTAAGAATTTTAGTGGCATATGTGCACCCCTAACTGACACAATAAGAGGGGATAGAAAAGAGTTCAAATAGACTGTAGCAAGTGCGAGAAGTTTTGAATTGCTGAAAAAGAAGGTGACAAAACAACCTATGTTGGCACTTCCACATTTTTGAAAGGTGTTCTAGGTGGATTGTGATGCTAGTGGCAGTGCTATTAGGGCTGTATTAAGCCAATAAGGTAAGCCTATTGCATATTTTAGTGAAAAATTGAATCATGCAAAGAAGATGTATTCTGTTTATGATCAAGAGTTCTATGCAATAGTTCAGGCCTTAAAGAAATGGAGACATTATTTGTTACCAAAGGAATTTTTTTTGTATACTGATCATTAGGAATTATAGTACCTAAATAGCCAAGGTAAATTGAATCAAAGGCATATGAAGTGGGTAGAGTTCTTGCAGAGCTATACATTTGTGTTGAAGGATAGAAGTGGAAAATCTAACAGGGTTGAAGATGCACTAAGTAAGAGATAGTTGTTGCTTATAGTAATGCAAATTGAAGTAGTCGAGTTTGATGAACACAAGAATTTGAACCCTAAGGATCCTAATTTTGTTGAAGCATGGAAAGCTTGTAAAGAGCCTGTTGTTGTAGATAGAAGCAAGTGGTTAGACTATTTGATTCAGGATAGCATGTTGTTCAAAGGTAGTCAAATATGCATTCCAAGAAGTTCCATGAGGGAAAATCTGATTAAGGAGAAACATAGCAGAGGGATGGTAGGACATTTTGATCAAGATAAGATCATTTCCATTCAAAGAGAACATTATATTTGGCCTCAAATTTCACAGTATGTGAAGAAGTTTGTATAGAGTTGCCAGGTTTGTCAAGTTGTCAAGGGATTTTTTCACAATACTGGACTATATCAACCATTGTGTGTTCCATCAAGGCAATGGGAAGACATAAGTATGGATTTTGTTCTTGGATTTCCAAGGACACAATGTGGTAATGGCTCAGTATTTGTGGTGGTTGATAGGTTCTCCAAAATGGAACATTTCATTCCATGCCACAAAACTCATGATGTTGTCCATATTGTAGACTTTTTTTTTAGAGAGGTGGTAAGACTACATGGTCTTCCAAGGAGTATAGTTTCTGACAGAGATACTAAATTTGTGGGGTATTTCTAGAGGACATTGTGGAAGAAGTTGAGAACAGACTTGAAATTTAGTTCCATGCATCACCCACAGACTGACGGCCAAACAGAAGTGGTAAAAAAAAGTCTGGAAATTTGCTAAGATGTTTAGTTGGGGATAAGCCCAAGGGATGGGATTTGATTCTACCACAAGTAGAGTTTGGTTAAAATAACTCTATAAATAGGAGTACTGGAAAATCACCATTCCAAATTGTATATGGAAGTAACCCAAGGATTGCACCAGAATTGAGGGAGATAGAGCAAGGAGAAAGGACAAGTGCTGAAGCTGAAGAATTTGCTGAACATATCCAGCGTCTACATGAGGAGGTTCAAGCATACATTACCAAGATGAATCAAGAGTATAAATCTAGGGCTGATCAAAGGAGAGGACATAAGGAATTCCAATTAGGGGATCTAGTCATGGTGCACTTATGAAAAGAAAGATTTTCGGCCGGTACTTACAACAAGCTGAAAATGAAAAAATTTGGCCCCTGCAAAATTTTGAAGAAACATAACTCAGGAAATGCATATGAGGTGGAGCTGCCAGATGGTGTTCACATTTCTCCTATTTTCAACATTGCAAACTTAACAGAGTATCATGATGATGGTGCAGATGAGGAGCTGGTGTTAGAGCAATGTCCAATTCCTGCTTCTAAGAAGGAGGAGATAGAAGACATTCTAGATCATCGTGTGGGTAGAAGTACTAGAAACAGGTAGTATGTAGAGTACCTGGGCAAGTGGAAGGGACGGCCGATCGAAGACTCAACTTGGATTTCAGTAGCTAAGGTTTCCCATTTGGGATATCCTCTACCATTCATAAAGTGACAAGGTCACTTTTCAATCTACCCTGGGTGTCTGATGCAGGAGCATCCAGAGGTATAAGGGCAATCCTGTGTCACCCAAAAAAATGTACTTTGACTTAGTTTTTGTTTCATGTGTTTTCATTTTTGGATACCCATTTGGTTCAAATAAAGGTTCCAACTCTCACAGTTCCACTACCAGTGTTCAAGGATAGAGTATTTGAACACCTTGGGATACATGTAAATGTAAAAAAAATAGGAGTATGTAATTGAGCCATCATTTTGGTGAAGTAGAAGGTGTAAATTGGCCAGATGAATGTAATTATAATTTAGACCATTCTAGAAAAAGAATCAGGTCAAAAGGCCCCACGATTTGAAAGTTATCACAGTTTTTAGGGTTTTGGAGACCTCCTAAGAATTATTCAAAGTCAGGTTAGGGGCATTAAATGACCTCAAAAAGGGCCAAAAAATGGGGGACGATAAAATCTAGTCCATAGGGCTATAGAGCACTTTGAGAGCTATCTGAAAATGTAAATGGTTCATCAATCGAAGCTACGGTTCAAAAGCTATGCCTCCTAGAAGTTTGGTTACCATTTTTAGATTCTTCTAGATTTGCACCAACTTCCAATGTGGCTTTTGGAGCCTTCTACTTGGTTGGTGGATTCCTACTAGCACTTTCTAGAATGTATTCCTAGTCCTTAACCCTCTGGGGTCTATTTAAGGAAATTTTTGGCATTGTAAAAGGCAGTTCAGAGTGGAGTTTGAGAGGAGGTACTGAAAGGAGAAATTATCTCTAGATTTATGTTATTGTAAGCCCTTAGGGCATATTTTGAAGTCTATTTTCTTTGTAATATATGTATTTTCTTATTTACAAAGTTAATAAAATTTCTCTTTCTTGTCATGTCCATTCTGTGCATGGGTTGTGTCCCCATCAAATGGTATCAGAGCTGGTTTTCCTAAGTGTGTAGACAGAGCATCGACTGTGAGGTAGTTTGCACCAGGACTGTATGGTTGTGCATTTGAGTTAAGAAAATTCCTCCACCAAGAGAGCGTGGTCGAAGGGCTAGAGATATTAATCCTGAGGAGGTTAGATCCCTCCAAAGGCAGGTACAAGCATTGCAGGAGGAGCTCCATAGAGGAACAAATGTTTCTACAGATAACGATAGTGAGGATGACAATGAAGAAGAAGAAATTGGACCAAAAGGGGAATTTGACTGGGAAGTTCTGAATCAGGTAGAGGAAAGGCTTTTTAGGGCCATTACTAAATTTTGGAAAAGACCTATAATTGATGTGGGTTTATTTTCAGGAAATTTAAAACTAGATGAGTTGATCGACTAGATCAATGAACAGGAAGAATACTTTGAGTATGAGGATATCAAGGACCCAGATAGGGTTAAGTTTGCAAAGGCCATGCCAAGATCTTGTGGCAAGAAGTTCAATTGGAAAGAAACAAAAGAGGAAAGGAAAATATCACAAGGTGGGATCGCATGGTGGACAAATTGAAGAAGTTGTTCATTCTTGTGGATTACAAGCTTGATTTGTTTAAGAAGATGCATGGGCTAAAGCAAGCAGGAAGATCAGTCCAAGAATATACAGAGGAGTTTAATCAAATTTTGATTAGATCAAGGCATGGAGAAGAAAATAAGGAGAAGGTTTCTTGTTATATCAGTGGGTTGCAACCTAGCATCCAGGAGGAATTAAGTCTGGTGAGAATGACCAGCATTGAAGAGCCATACCAGTTTGCACTATGAGTTGAAGAGAAGCTGAATAAAAGGTTTGAAGGGAAAAAAAAGAGGACATGGTCAAGGAGGAGGAAGGGGAAGTGGTAGGTCATCTAGAGGTCGAAATGAAACCCAAAAGAAAAATGAAGATGTGGGTAATAGCAGGAACCAGAGGAATGAGGGTTTCAACTGCTCCCGTGATCAAGACATTGGAAATCAGAGAGGAAGAGGTAGAGGACATGGACAAGGAAGAGGAGGCTTCCATGGTACCTATTTCCATTGCAATGAAGAAGGTCATCGTGTCTTTGAATGCCCTAAATGACAAGGATGCAGAAAGAGGAGAGACCTTGGTAAATGAAAGGGTCTTATTAAGTTGTGAGGTTGAACTAGGAAAAAGGAGGAGTTTATTTCATACCAAGTGCAAATGTGAGGAAAAATATTGTGATGTGATCATTGATGGTGGTAGCACTGACAACTTGGTGTCAGAGGAGATGGTCTCTAAGCTAAAGCTCAAGGGGGAGAAACATCCCCAGCCCTATCGGATTGCTTGGATAAAAGATGATCATAAGGTCCTGGTAAGTGAAAAATGTTTAGTGAAATTCAAAATTGGGAGTTACCATGATGAAGTTATTTGTGATGTTATTGAAATGGATGCTTTCCACCTATTTTTGGGTAGACCATGGCAGTTTTATAGACATGCAGTACATGATGGTCATGCAAACACATACTCTTTAACAAAGGATGGAGTTCATCACAAACTGAAGCCCATGAAAAACGAAGGTGAAAAGGTATGTAGTAGTGCTAGGATTTGTCTTGTTGATGGAAGAAATTTTTTAGATGGAATGAAACATCAACATATGTGTTATGCTTTGATTCCTAGGAAAGAAAAAGAAGGTAGTAGTGAAATGCCACTTGAAGTCTCAGATTTACTAGGTGAGATTGGAGATATTATCTCTGATAATGTTCGAGAAGGATTGCCACCAGTAGGACAAATCAGTCATCATATGGATCTAATTCCAAGAGCTAGTTTTCCTAACAAGGCTGCTCATAGGATGACGCCTACTGAAACAGAGTAGCTAAACAGACAGGTTTAGGAGCTGTTGAGGAAGGGCTTGATTTGGGAGAGCCTAAGTCCATGTGCATTACCATCAGTACTCACACCAAAGAAGGATGGAGAGTGGAGGATGTGTACAAATTCTTGAGCTATAAATAGGAAAACCATCAAGTACGGATTTACTTTGCCAAGGATGGATGATCTTAGGGACTGCTTGAGTGGAGCTCAGTACTTCACAAAGATAGATCTCAAGAGTGGTTATCAACAAATATGGATTCAAGAAGGAGATGAGTGGAAAAAAGCCTTCAAGACCAAGGAGGGTCTTTATGAGTGGTTAGTCATCCCCTTTGGATTGACAAATGCCCCAAGAACCTTCATGCAGCTTATGAATGAGGTACTTAAGAAGTTCTTAGGAAAATTTATTATTGTCTATTTGGATTATATTTTAATTTTCAGCAAGACTTTGGAAGAACATTTATTGCATATTCATAGAATCCTTAAAAGGTTAAGGGAAGAGAAACTATTAATTAATTTGAAGAAGTGTATCTTTACAAAAAGGGAGTTAGTCTATTTGGGGTTCGCTATATCACCTGAAGGTCTCAAAATGGATCTAGAGAATGTAAAAGCCATCTTGGAATGGCCTAGTACAAGGTCTGCTACTGAGGTAAGATCATTTCATGGTCTGGTTAGTTTTTACAGGAAGTTTATTTAGAATTTTAGTGGCATATGTGCATCCCTAACTGACACAATAAGAGGGGATAGAAAAGAGTTGAAATAGACTACAGCAGCTGCGACAAGTTTTGAATTGCTGAAAAGGAAGGTGACAGAACAACCTATGTTGGCACTTCCACATTTCTGAAAGGTGTTCCAAGTGGATTGTGATGCTAGTGGTAGTGCTATTGGGGTTTTATTAAGCCAAGAAGGTAAGCCTATTGCATATTTTAGTGAAAAATTGAAGGATGCAAAGAAGAAGTATTTTTTTAATGATCAAGAGTTCTATGCAATAGTTCAAGCCTTAAAGAAATGGAGACATTATTTGTTGCCAAAGGAATTTTTTTTATATACTAATCATCAAGAATTATATTACCTAAATAGCCAAGGTAAATTGAATCAGAGGCATATGAAGTGGGTAGAGTTCTTGCAGAGCTAAACATTTGTGTTGAAGCATAGAAGTGGAAAATCTAATAGGGTTGCAGATGCACTAAGTAGGAGACAGTTGTTGCTTACAGTAATGTAGGTTGAAGTAGTTGAGTTTGATGAACTCAAGAATTTATACCCTAAGGATCCTAATTTTGCTGAAGCATGAAAAGCTTGTAAAGAGCCTGTTGCTGTAGATAGAACCAAGTGGTTGGACTATTTGATTTAGGATGGCATGTTGTTCAAAGGTAGTCAATTATGCATTCCAAGGAGTTCCATGAGGGAAAATCTGATTAAAGAAAAACATAGTGGAGGCATGGCAGGACATTTTGGTCAAGATAAGACCATTACCATTCTTAGAGAACATTATTTTTGACCTCAAATTTTACAGTATATGAAGAAGTTTGTACAGAGTTGCCAGGTTTGTCAAGTTGCCAAGGGATTTAGTAATAATACTGGACTATATCAGCCATTGCCTGTTCCATCAAGGCCATGGGAGGACATAAGTATGGATTTTGTTCTTGGATTGCCAAGGACACAATGCAGTAATGACTTAGTATTTGTGTTGGTTGATAGGTTCTCCAAAATGGCACATTTAATTCCATGCCACAAGACTCATGATGTTGTCCATATTGAAGACTTGTTTTTTAGCAAGCTGGTAAGACTACATGGTCTTTCAAGGAGTATAGTTTTTGACAGAGATACTAAATTTGTGGGGTATTTCTGGAGGACATTGTGGAAGAAGTTGAGAACAGACTTGAAATTTAGTTCCACGCATCACCCACAGACTGACAGCCAAACAGAAGTGGTAAACAAAAGTCTGGGCAATTTGCTGAGATGTTTAGGTTGGGATAAGCCCAAGGGATGGGATTTGATTCTACCACAAGCAGAGTTTGCTTATAATAACTCTATAAATATGAGTACTGAAAAATTACCATTCCAAATTGAATATGGAAGTAGCCCAAGGACTGCACCAGAATTGAGGAAGATAGAGCAAGGAGAAAGGACAAGTGTTGAAGCTAAAGAATTTGTTGAACATATCAAGCATCTACATAAGGAGGTTCAAGCACACATTACCAAGATGAATCAAGAGTATAAAGCAAAGGCTGATCATAGGAGAAGACATAAGGAATTCCATGTAGGGGATCTAGTCATGGTGCACTTACGAAAAGAAAGATTTCCAGCCAGTACTTACAACAAGCTGAAAATGAAAAAATTTGGACCCTACAAAATTCTCAAGAAACATAACTCAGGAAATGCATACGAAGTGGAGCTGCCAGATGGTGTTCACATTTCTCCTATTTTCAACATTGCAGACTTAAGAGTGTATCATGATGATGGTGTAGATGAGGATCTGGTGTTAGAGCAATGTCCAATTCTTGCTTCTAAGAAGGAGGAGATAGAAGACATTCTAGATCATCGTGTGGGTAGAAGTACTAGAAACAGGCAGTATGAAGAGTACCTAGTCAAGTGGAAGGGACGGCTGATTGAAGACTCAACTTGGATTTCAGTAGCTAAGGTTTCCCATTTGGGATATCCTCTACCATTCATAAAGTGATAGGGTCACTTTTCAATCTACCCTAGGTGTCTGATGCAGGAGCATCCAGAGGTATAAGGGCAATCCTGTGTCACCCAAAAAAATGTACTTAGACTTAGCTTCTATTTCATGTGTTTTCATTTTTGGATACCCATTTGGGTCAAATAAAGGTTCCAACTCTCACAGTTCCACTATTAGTGTTCAAGGATAGAGTATTTGAACACTTTGGGATCTGTGTAAATGCCAAAAAAATAGGAGTATGTAATTGAGCCATCATTTTGGTGAGCTAGGAGGTGTAAATTGGCTAGATGAATGTAATTGTAATTTAGAGAATTCCAGAAAAAGAATCAGGTCAAAAGGTCCCACGGTTTGAAAGTTATTGCAATTTTTTCAGGTTTTGGAGACCTAAGAATGCTTCAAAGTCAGGTTAGGGGCATTAAATGACCTCAAAAAGAGCTTAAAAATGGGGAATGAGTGAAGCTGGTCCATAGGTCTATAGAGCACTTTGAGAGATTTTTGGAAATGTAAATGATTCGTCAATCAGAGCTATAATTCAAAAGTTATGTCTCCCGGAAGTTTGGTTAACATTTTTGGAATGTAAATAGTTCATCAATCAGAGCACTTTCTAGAATGTATTCCTAGTCCTTAACCCTCTGGGGTCTATTTAAGGACATTTTTGGCATTGTAAAAGGTAGTTCGAAGTGGAGTTTGAGAGGAGGTACTGAAAGGAGAAATTATCTCCAGATTTATGTTATTGTAAGCCCTTAGGGCATGTTTTGAAGTCTATTTTCTCTGTACTTGATGTATTTTCTTATTTACAAAGTTGATAAAATTTCTGTTTCTTGTTGTGCCCATTCTATGCATGGGTCGTGTCCCCATCAAGTGGTATCAGAGTTGGTTTTCCTAAGTGTGTAAACAGAGCATCGACTGTGAGGCAGTTTGCACCAGGACTATGTGGTTGTAGGTTTGAGTTAAGAAAATGCCTCCACTAAGAGAGCATGGTGGAAGGGCTGGAGCTATTAATCCAGAGGAGGTTAGAGCCCTACAAAGGTAGGTACAAGAATTGCAGCAGGAGCTCCATAGAGGAACAAATGTTGCCGCAGGTAATGACAGTGAGGATGACAATGAAGAAGAGGAAATTGGACCAGAAGGAGAATTTGACGGGGAAGTTCTGAACTGGGTAGAGGAAAGGCTTTTTAGGGCCATTACTAAATTTGGGAAAAGACCTAAAATTGATGTGGGTGTATTTTTAAAAAATTTGAAACTAGATGAGTTGATCGACTGGATCAATGAACTGGAAGAATACTTTGAGTATGAGGATATCAAGGACCCAGATAGGGTTAAGTTTGCAAAGGCCAAACTAAAAGGCCATACCAAAATCAGGTGGCAAGAGGTTCAATTGGAAAAAAATAGAAGAGAAACGGAGAAGATCACAAGGTGGGATCGCATGGTGGACAAATTGAAGAAGTAGTTCATTCCTGTGGACTAAAAACTTGATTTGTTTAAGAAGATGCATGGGCTAAAGCAAGCAGGAAGATCAGTCCAAGAATATACAGAGGAGTTTTATCAACTTTTGATTAGAGTAGGGCATGCAGAAGCAAATAAGGAGATAGTTGCTCATTATATTGGTGGGTTGCGACCTAGCATCCAAGAGGAATTAAGTCTGGTAAGAATGACCAGCATTGAAGAGGCATACCAATTTGTCCTACAAATTGAAGAGAAGCTAAATAAGAGGTTTGAAGGGAGACAAAGAGGACATGGTCAAGGAGGAAGGGGAAGTGGTAGGTCACTTGGAGGTCAAAATGAAACCCAAAATAAAAATGAAGATGTGGGTACTAGCAGGAACTAGAGGAATGAGGGTTTCAATCCCTCCCGTGATCAAGACTTTGGAAATCAGAGAGGAAGAGGAGGCTTTCATGGTACCTATTTCCATTGCAATGAAGAAGTTCATCATTACTTTGAATTCCCTCAATGACAAGGAAGGACAGATAGGAGAGCTGAGGGTCAAACTAGGGTTGCTAATGTGGATGAGGATGCACAGTCATCACATTTAGAGGATGCAGAAAGAGGACAGACCTTGGTAAATGAAAGGGTCTTATTAAGTGGTGAGATTGAACCAAGAAAAAGGAGGAGTTTATTTCATACTAGGTGCAAATGTGAGGAAAAATGTTGTGATGTGATCATTGATGGTGGTAGCACTGACAACTTGGTGGCAGATGAGATGGTCTCTAAGCTGAAGCTCAAGAGGGAGAAACATCCCCAGCCCTATCGGATTGCTTGGCTAAAAGATGATCATAAGGTCTTGTTAAGTGAACAATGTTTAGTGAAATTCAAAATTGGGAGTTACCATGATGAAGTTCTCTGTGATTTTATTCTGATGGATGGTTTCCATCTATTACTGCGTAGACCATGGCAGTTTGATAGACATGCAGTACATGATGGTCATGCAAACACATACTCTCTAACAAAGGATGGAGTTTGTCACAAACCGAAGCCCATGAAAAAGGAAGGTGAAAAGGTATGTAGCAGTGCTCAGATTTGTCTTGTTGATGGAAGAAATTTTTTAGATGGAATGAAACATCAACTTATGTATTATGCTTTGATTCCTAGGAAAGAAAAAGAAGGTAGTAGTGAAATGCCACTTGAAGTCTCAGATTTACTAGGTGAGTTTGGAGATATTATCTATGATAATGTTCCAGAAGGATTGCCACCAGTAGGACAAATCAGTCATCATATGGATCTAATTCCAAGAGCTAGTTTTCCTAACAAGGCTGCTCACAGGATGACGCCTACTGAAACAGAGTAGCTAAACAGACAGGTTCAGGAGCTATTGAGGAAGGGCTTGATTTGGGAGAGCCTAAGTCCATGTGCAGTACCATCAGTACTCACACCAAAGAGGGATGGAGAGTGGAGGATGTGTACAAATTCTTGAGCTATAAATAGGATAACCATCAAGTATGGATTTCCTTTGCCAAGGATGGATGATCTTATGGACCGCTTGAGTGGAGCTCAGTACTCACAAAGATAGGTCTCAAGAGTGGTTATCACCAAATATAGATTCGAGAAGGAGATGAGTGGAAAACAGCCTTCAAGACCAAGGAGGGTCTTTATGAGTGATTAGTCATCCCCTTTGGATTGACAAATGCCCCAAGCACCTTCATGCAGCTTATGAATGAGGTACTTAAGAAGTTCTTAGGAAAATTTATTATTGTCTATTTGGATTATATTTTAATTTTCAGCAAGACTTTGGAAGAAAATTTATTGCATATTCGTAGCATCCTTAAAAGGTTAAGGGAAGAGAAACTATTAATTAATTTGAAGAAGTGTATCTTTACAAAAAGGGAGTTAGTCTATTTGGGGTTCGTTGTATCACCTGAAGGTCTCAAAATGGATCTAGAGAAGGTAAAAGCCATCTTGGAATGGCCTAGTCCAAGGTCTGCTACTGAGGTAAGATCATTTCATGGTCTGGTTAGTTTTTACAGGAAGTTTATTAAGAATTTTAGTGGCATATGTGCACCCCTAACTGACACAATAAGAGGGGATAGAAAAGAGTTCACATGGACTGCAGTAGCTACGAGAAGTTTTGAATTGCTGAAAAAGAAGGTGGTAGAACAACCTGTATTGGCACTTCCAGATTTTAGAAAGGTGTTCCAGGTGGATTGTGATGCTAGTGGCAGTGCTATTGTAGCTATATTAAGCCAGGAAGGTAAGCCTATTGCATATTTTAGTGAAAAATTGAATGATGCAAAGAAGAAGTATTATGTTCATGATCAAGAGTTCTATGCAATAGTTCAAGGCTTAAAGAAATGGAGACATTATTTGTTGCCAAAGGAATTTGTTTTGTATATTGATCATCAGTCATTATAGTACCTAAATAGACAAGGTAAATTGAATTAGAGGCATATGAACTAGGTAGAGTTCTTGCCAAGCTAAACATTTGTGTTGAAGCATAGAAGTGGAAAATATAATAGGGTTACAGATGCACTAAGTAGGAGATAGTTGTTGCTTATAGTAATGCAAGTTGAAGTAGTTGGGTTTGATGAACTCAAAAATTTGTACCCTGAGGATCCTAATTTTGTTGAAGCATGGAAAGCTTGTAAAGAGCTTTTTTCTGTAGATAGAACCAAGTGGTTAGACTATTTGATTAAGGGTGGCATGTTGTTCAAAGGTAGTCAATTATGCATTCCAAGGAGTTCCATGAGGGAAAATCTGATTAAGGAGAAACACAACGGAGGGATGGCAGGACATTTTGGTCAAGATAACACCATTGCCATTCTTAGAGAACATTATTTTTGGCCTCAAATTTCATAGGATGTGAAGAAGTTTGTATAGAGTTGCCAGGTTTGTCAAGTTGCCAAGGGATTTAGTCACAACACTAGACTATATCAGCCATTGCTTGTTCCATCAAGGCCATGGGAGGACATAAGTATGGATTTTGTTCTTGGATTGCCAAGAACACAACATGGTAATGACTCAGTATTTGTGGTGGTTGATAGGTTCTCCAAAATGGCACATTTCATTCCATGCCACAAGACTCATGATGTTGTCCATATGGCAGACTTGTTTTTTAGAGAGGTGGTAAGACTACATGGTCTTCCAAGGAGTATAGTTTCTAAAAAAGATACTAAATTTGTGGGGTATTTCTGGAGGACATTGTGGAAGAAGTTGAGAATAGACTTGAAATTCAGCTCCACGTAGCACCCATAGACTGATGGCCAAACAGAAGTGGTAAACAGAATTCTGGGCAATTTGCTGAGATGTTTAGGTTGGGATAAGCCCAAGGGATGGGATTTTATTCTACCACATGCAGAGTTTTCTTACAATAACTCTATAAATAGGAGTACTGAAAAATCACCATTCCAAATTGTATATGGAAGTAGCCCAAGGACTGCACTAGAAATGAGAAAGATAGAGCAAGGAGAAAGGACAAGTGCTGAAGCTCAAGAATTTTCTGAACATATCAAGCGTCTACATGAGGAGGTTCAAGCATACATTACCAAGATGAATCAAGAGTATAAAGCTAGGGCTGATCAAAGGAGAAGACATAAAGAATTCCAAGTAGGGGATCTAGTCATGGTGCACTTACGAAAAAAAAGATTTCCAGTCAGTACTTACAACAAGCTAAAAATGAAGAAATTTTGCCCCTGCAAAATTTTGAAGAAACATGACTCAGGAAATGCATACAAGGTGGAGCTGCCAGATAGTGTTCACATTTCTCCTATTTTCAACATTGCAGACTTAACAGAGTATCATGATGATGGTGCAGATGAGGAGCTGGTGTTAGAGCAATCTCCAATTCGTGTTTCTAAGAAGGAGGAGATAGAAGACATTCTAGATCATCGAGTGGGTAGAAGCACTAGAAATAGGCTGTATGAAGAGTACCTAGTCAAGTGGAAGGGATAGTCGATCGAAGACTCAACTTGGATTTCAGTAGCTGAGATTTCCCATTTGGGATATCCTCTACCATTCCTAAAGTGATAGGGTCACTTTTCAATCTACCCTGGGTGTTTGATGCGGGAGCATCCAGAGGTATAAGGGCAATCCTGTGTCACCCAAAAAAATGTACTTAGACTTAGTTTTTGTTTCATGTGTTTTCATTTTTGAATACCCATTTGGGTCAAATAAAGGTTCCAACTCTCACAGTTCCACTATCAGTGTTCAAGGATAGAGTATTTGAACACCTTGGGATATGTTGAAATGCCAAAAAAATAGGTGTATGTAATTGAGCCATCATTTTTGTGAACTAGGATGTTTAAATTGGCTAGATGAATTTAATTGTAATTTAGAGCATTCCACAAAAAGAATCAGGTCAAAATAGCATTAAATGACCTTAAAAAGGGCCAAAAAATAGGGTACAAGCAAAGCTGGTCCATCGTGCTATAGAGCGGTTCGAGAGCTTTCTGAAAATGTAAATGTTTTGTCAATCGGAGCTATGGTTCAAAAGTTATGCCTCCCGAAAGTTTGGTTACCATTTTTAGATTCTTCTAGATTTGCACCAACTTCTAACACAACTTCTGGAGCCTTCTACTTGGTCAATGGATGCCTACTAGCAATTTTTAGAATGTATTCCTAGTCCTTAACCCTCCGAGGCCTATTTAAGGACATTTCTAACATTGTAAAAGGCAGTTCGAAGTGGAGTTTGAGAGGAGGTACTGAAAGGAGAAATTATCTCCAAATTTATGTTATTCTAAGCCCTTAGGGAATGTTTTGATGTCTATTTTCTCTTTACTTAATGTATTTGCTTATTTAAAAAGTTAATAAAATTTGCCTTTCTTGTTGTGTCCATTCTATGCATGAGTCATGTTCCCATCAAGTGGTATCAGAGCTAGTTTTCTTGAGTGTGTAGACATAGTGTTGACTATGAGGCAGTTTGCACTAGGAATGTGTGGTTGTGTGTTTGAGTTAAGAAAATGCCTCCATGAAGAGAGCATGGTGGAAGGGCTAGAGCTGTTAATCCTGAGGAGGTTAGAGCCCTCCAAAGGTAGGTACAAGCATTGCAGGAGGAGCTCCATAGAGGAACAAATGTTGTCATAGGTAACAACAGTGAGGATGAAAATGAAGAAGAAGAAATTGGACAAAAAGGGGAATTTGATTGGGAAGTTTTGAATTAGGCATAGGAAAGGCTTTTTACGGCCATTACTAAATTTGGGAAAAGACCTACAATTAATGTGGGTGTATTTTCAGGAAATTTGAAACTAGATGAGTTGATCGACTAGATCAATGAACTGGAAGACTACTTTGAGTATGAGGATATCAGGGACCCACATAGGGTTAATTTTGCAAAGGCCAAACTGAAAGGCCATGCCAAAATCTTGTGGCAAGAGGTTCAATTGGAAAGAAACAGAAGAGGGAAGGAGAAGATCATAGGGTGGGATCGCATGGTGGAAAAATTGAAGAAGCAATTCATTCCTGTGGACTACGAGCTTGATTTGTTTAAGAAGATGCATGGGCTAAAGCAAGCAGGAAGATTAGTCCAAGAATATACAGAGGAGTTTTATCAACTTTTGATTAGAGCAGGGCATGCAAAAGCAAATAAGGAGAAGGTTGCTCATTATATCAGTGGGTTGCGACCTAGCATCCAAGAGGAATTAAGTCTGGTAAGAATGACCAACGTTGAAGAGGCATACCAGTTTTCACTACGAGTTGAAGAGAAGTTGAATAAGATTTTTTAAGGGACACAAAGAGGGCATGGTCAAGGAGGAAGGGGAAGCGGTAGGTCATCTGGAGGTCGAAATGAAACTCAAAAGAAAAATGAAGATGTGGGTACTAGCAAGAACCAGAGGAATGAGGGTTTCAACCGCTCCCGTGATCAAGAATTTTGAAATCAAAGAGGAAGAGGTAGAGGATGTGGACAAGAAAGAGGAGGCTTCCATGGTACCTGTTTCCATTGCAATGAAGAAGGTCATCATGCTTTTGAATTCTTGCAATGACAAGGAAGCATAGATAGGAGAGCTAAAGGTCAAGCTAGGGGTGCTCATGTGGTTGAGGATGCACAGTCATCACATTTAGAGGATGCCGAAAGAGGAGATACCTTCATAAATGAAAGGGTCTTATTAAGTGGTGAGATTGAACTAGGATAAAGCAGGAGTTTATTTCATACCAGGAGAAAATGTGAAGAAAAATGTTGTGATGTGATCATTGATGGTGGTAGCACTGACAACTTGGTGTCAGAGGAGATGGTCTCTAAGCTGAAGCTCAAGACAGAGAAACATCCCCAGCCTTATTGGATTTCTTGGGTAAAATATGATCATAAGGTCCTGGTAAGTGAACAATGTTTAGTGAAATTCAAAATTGGGAGTTACCATGATGAAGTTTTCTATGATGTTATTCTGATGGATGTTTGCCATCTATTGTTGGGTAGACCATTGCAGTTTGATAGATATGCAGTACATGATGGTCATGAAAACACATACTCTTTAACAAAGGATGAAGTTTGTCACAAATTGAAGCCCATGAAAAAGGAAGGTGAAAAGGTATGTAGCAGTGCTAGGATTTTTCTTGTTGATGGAAGAAAGTTTTTAGATGGAATGAAACATCAACATATGTGTTATGCTTTGATTCCTAGGAAAGAAAAAGAAGGTAGTAGTGAAATACCACTTGAGGTCTCAGATTTACTAGGTCAGTTTGGAGATATTATCTCTGATAATGTTCTAGAAGGATTGCCACTAGTACGACAAATCATTCATCAGATAGATCTAATTCCAGGAGCTAGTTTTCCTAACAAGATTGCTCACAGGATGACTCCTACTAAAATAGAGGAGCTAAACAGATAGGTTCAGGAGTTGTTGAGGAAGGGCTTGATTCGGGAGAGCCTAAGTCCATGTGCAGTACCAACAGTACTTGTACCAAAGAAGGATGGACAGTGGAGGATGTGTATAGATTCTTGAGCTATAAATAGGATAACCATCAAGTGCCAGTTTCCTTTACCAAGGATGGATGATCTTATGGACTGCTTGAGTGGAGCTCAGTACTTCAAAAAGATAGATCTCAAGAGTGGTTATCACCAGATATCGATTCAAGAAGGAGATGAGTGGAAAATGGCCTTCAAGACCAAGGAGGGTCTTTATGAGTGGTTAGTCATGCCCTTTGGATTGACAAATTCCCCAAGCACCTTAACGCGGCTTATGAATGAGGTACGTAAGAAGTTCTTAGGAAAATTTGTTATTGTCTATTTGGATGATATTTTAACTTTCAGCAAGACTTTGGAAGAACATTTATTGCATATTCATAGCATCCTTGAAAGGTTAAGGGAAGAGAAATTTTTAATTAGTTTGAAGAAGTGTATCTTTGCGAAAAGGGAGTTAGTATATTTGGGTTTTGTTATATCACTTGAAGATCTCAAAATGGATCCAGAGAAGGTAAAAGCCATCTTGGAATGGCCTAGTCCAAGGTCTGCTACTGAGGTAAGATCATTTCATGGTCTGGTTAGTTTTTACAGGAAGTTTATTAAGAATTTTAGTGGCATATGTGCACCCCTAACTTACACAATAAGAGGGGATAGAAAAGAGTTCAAATGGACTGCAACAGCTGCGAGAAGTTTTGAATTGCTGAAAAAGAAGATGACAGAACAACATGTGTTGGCACTTCCAAATTTTAGAAACGTGTTCTAGGTGGATTGTGATGCTAGTGGTAGTGCTATTGGGGCTGTATTAAGTCAAGAAGGTAACCCTATTGCATATTTTAGTGAAAAATTGAATCATGCAAAGAAGAAGTATTTTGTTTATGATCAAGAGTTCTATGCAATAGTTCAGGCCTTAAAGAAATGGAGACGTTATTTGTTGCCAAAGGAATTTTTTTTGTATACTGATCGTCAAGAATTACAGTACCTAAATAGCCAAGGTAAATTGAATCAAAGGCATATGAAGTGGGTAGAGTTCTTGCAAAGCTATACATTTGTGTTGAACCATAGAATTGGAAAATCTAATAGGGTTGCAGATGCACTAAGTAGGAGATAGTTGTTGCTTACAGTAATGCAGGTTGAAGTAGTCGGGTTTGATGAACTCAAGAATTTGAACCCTGAGGATCTTGTTTTTGCTAAAGCATGGAAAACTTGTAAAGAGCCTGTTGTTGTAGATAGAACCAAGTGGTTAGACTATTTGATTCAGGATGGCATGTTGTTCAAAGGTAGTCAATTATGCATTCCAAGGAGTTCTATGAGGGAAAATCTGATTAAGGAGAAACACAACGGAGAGATGGTAGGACATTTTGGTTGAGATAAGACCATTGCCATTCTTAGAGAACATTATTTTTGGCCTCAAATTTCACAGGATGTGAAGAAGTTTGTATAGAGTTGCCATGTTTGACAAGTTGCCAAGGGATTTAGTCACAATACTAGACTATATCAGCCATTGCCTGTTCCATCAAGGCCATGGGAGGACATAAGTATAGATTTTGTTCTTGGATTGCCAATGACACAACATGGTAATGACTCAGTATTTGTGGTGGTTGATAGGTTCTCCAAAATGGCACATTTCATTCCATGCAACAAGACTCATGATGCTATCCATATTGCAGACTTGATTTTTAGAGAGGTGGTAAGACTACATGGTCTTCCAAGGAGTATAGTTTTTGACAGATATACTAAATTTGTGGGGTATTTTTGGAGGACATTGTGGAAGAAGTTGAGAACAGACTTGAAATTTAGTTCCATGCATCACCCACAAACTGATGGCCAAACAGAAGTGGTAAATAGAAGTCTGGGCAATTTGCTGAGATGTTTAGGTTGGGATAAGCCCAAGGGATGGGATTTGATTCTACCACAAGCAGAGTTTTCTTACAATAACTCTATAAATAGGAGTATTGGAAAATCACCATTCCAAATTGTATATGGAAGTAGCCCAAGGATTACACCAGAATTGAGGAAGGTAGAGCAAGGAGAAAGGACAAGTGCTGAAGTTGAAGAATTTGCTAAACATATCAAGCGTCTACATGAGGAGGTTCAAGCACACATTACCAAGATGAATCAAGAGTATAAAGCTAGGGCTGATCAAAGGAGAAGACATAAGGAATTCCAATTAGGGGATCTAGTCATGGTGTACTTACGAAAAGAAAGATTTCCAGCCAATACTTACAACAAGCTAAGAATGAAGAAATTTGGCCCCTACAAAATTTTGAAGAAACATGACTCTAGAAATGCATACGAGGTGGAGCTGCCAGATGGTGTTCACATTTCTCCTATTCTCAACATTGCAGACTTAACAGAGTATCATGATGATGGTGCAGATGAGAAGCTGGTGTTAGAGCAATGTCCAATTCCTGCTTCTAAGAAGGAGGAGATAGAAGACGTTCTAGATCATCATGTGGGTAGAAGTACTAGAAATAGGTAGTATGAAGAGTACCTAGTCAAGTGGAAGGGATGGCTGATCGAAGACTCAACTTGGATTTCAGTAGCTGAGGTTTCCCATTTGGGATATCCTCTACCATTCATAAAGTGACAGGGTCACTTTTCAATCTACCCTGGGTGTCTGATGCAGGAGCATCTAGAGGCATAAGGGAAATCCTGTGTCACCCAAAAAAATGTACTTAGACTTAGTTTTTGTTTCATGTTCTTTCATTTGTGGATACCCATTTGGGTCAAATAAAGGTTCCAACTCTCACAGTTCCACTATCAGTGTTCAAGGATAGAGTATTTGAACACCTTGGGATACTTGTAAATGTCAAAAAATAGGGGTATGTAATTGAGCCATCATTTTTGTGAACTAGGAGGTGTAAATTGGCCAGATGAATGTAATTGTAATTTAGAGCATTCCAAAAAAATAATCAGGTCAAAAGGCCCTACGGTTTGAATGTTTTCGCAGTTTTTCACGTTTTGGAGACCTCCTAAGAATGTTTCAAAGTTAGGTTAGGGGCATTGAATGACCTTGAAAAGGGCTAGAAAATGGGGGACAAGTGAAGCTGGTTCATAGAGCTATAGAGCACTTCGAGAGCTTTTCAAAAATGTAAACAGTTCATCAATTGGAGCTATGGTTCATATGTTATGCCTCTCGGAAGTTCGGTTACCATTTTTGGATTCTTCTAGATTTGCACCAACTTCTAACATGGCTTCTAGAGCCTTCTACTTGGTCGGTGGATGCCTACTAGCACTTTCTAGAATGTATTCCTAGTCCTTAACCCTCTGAGGTCTATTTAAGGACATTTCTGGCATTGTAAAAGGCAGTTTGGAGTGGAGTTTGAGAGGAGGTACTAAAAGGAGAAATTATCTCCAAATTTATGTTATTTTAAGCCCTTAGGGCATGTTTTGAAGTCTATTTTCTCTGTACTGGATGTATTTGCTTATTTACAAAGTTAATAAAATTTCCCTTTCTTGTTTTGTCCATTCTATGCATGGGTCATGTCCCCATCATTTGGTGACCCAAAAACCTTCCAAATAGAAAGTAAAACTTGGGTGGGGATGATACCCACAAGATTTAGAATTGAAGTACAAAGTTGGCCTATTAAGGCTTACAATGATCCACTTCTAATTATCTACCCTGTTAGGAGCAATAAGGACTACTAGGTCCACCTTGGTAAAGGATTTAAAAACATACAATGAAGTGTGCAATTGATAAAGAGATTTACATAATAATGTTGGGTCTACCTTGTTAAAGGATTTGATTGATCCACCTATTAGAATGGAATAGTAGCTAATCTTTTATCTATAACTTGTATTGCTAAATGAGATACCTTTGAGTGTAGAAATCAACATGTTGTGATAGATAAATTGTTGCTACTCATAGTTCTTATAGCCTTGTACTTCACTTTTCTGCTCTTCTCTACTTGTTAGCTCACTTCTATTCCTTGTTCATCTTATATTTGATGTGATACAATACATTACATATATACTAATCCAATTTACAAATTACAAAGTTAGCCATAATATAAGTTTACACAAAATGCACAAAGTCGGCCCAACTGCAAGAACTTAGGTTCTAAAGATTGGCTTGGTGAGGTTCTGATGCTCAAGATCCACTATCAATACTCAGCATCATCATGCATTTATAGATGTAGAGGCTTAGTCCATATTAATAACTTCCAAGTAGTCTTGACCTTGGTCTGCACTGGTGACTTGGTGAATACTATGAAGCTCATCATATAAACTAAATCACTTGATTCATACTACATAGCTTGATATAAACTGAATAATTTGGTTAACACTAAGTGGTTCAATCAACACTAGATTCTCATTGTTGTAACCAAGAACTTGTTAAGAACTACATAACTTGATTTTACCTAATAAACTTGACATACACAGAGATGCTTGATTTATATTGCTAATCATCACCATAGTAGTTACTACTCGTCACCAACTAAAAAGTATCCCTTGGACTCGATAGCTATTGTAGAACTTAGTAGATGTTGAAATACTTGGTTAACACTATTAACTATACAATATGCTTGATATATACTTACAATCTGAATAAGTGTATGTCACTAATAACAAACATAACTTTAATGTCAACAAGTTTAGTATAAACTTCAAGTTATATTTTATAATTACATTACAAAAAAACTAATCCAAGTTCTTGTTTGCATGTTCTAGGTATGCTTAAAGAAAAAAGAATTCACTTCTCTCCATTTGGAGCATATCAAAAAATGTACCAACATACAATGCATCTGGACAACAATTTCACTAGTTGTCTCCACTGCAAAAAGCCCTTCCAAATTTTACATTGTCCAAATCTGCAATGCACACTACAAAAGCATGATGGAAACATTTATTGTTCCTTTCATGGAGATATGTTGAAGGAAGCCTTTCCAAACCTTGCACAAATCACATATGAATATTACAAAGAAACTTTATTGTAAACATTTTTCCTATTAAGGACATTCAAGTTGCATGGAAAGTTTGTAAAGTTAGTAAAAAATTAAATCATTATCCTTCTGAAGAAGTGAGTTGCCAATTCTTTTCTTAAGTTTCATTTCACTTGTGTACATATTTAGATCATTTGTTTATGTCAGTAGGATTTGAGTTTCCATTTTTCAAAGGGCTTTCCTTCAACTTTGCCTATCTCTTTGTTGAAGTCTTTCCCTTGTCACTCCACGTAGTCACCATCTCCCGAAGTGATTGTTTAAAGTCTCTTCTAGTCCCTAGTTGATATCTCTTCCCTTGAACCACTTTGAATCTCAGTTCAAAGTAGTTCAAAGAAGTTCAAAAAAAGGTTTGTACTAATAGTTTTTCTGGCATGTGATATGTGTCAACTTGGCAGAGATCTCTTTTTGAATCACTTTGAACCACTTCAAACCTTGGTTTGGAATAGCTAAAAGTTGTCCAATGGTGTAGGTGTGTTGGCAATATTAAAGTTTGGTGTATGATGCACTATCATCCCACAAGGAAATTGATGATCATGTTAGAAAACAATGAGTAAAAGGACATTTCTATTCCCAATGTGGAAAGTCATCATTATGGGGAAAGTGGGAAATCTTTGGCTCAAAAAGGAATCATATGTCACATTAAAACTAATCATTACCAATGCATCTAAAAAGAAAATTATTAAAAGGAGAGTTTATACAACAAGGCTTTTGAATGTGTGAGTGTTAATAGGGAGTGATGTGTCATTAATGTTGTATTATGAGCTTGTATTTCTGCACATAAGTACTTTCTTTTAAAATTTTCTTAGCTTTCTTTTTCTAATTATCATGCAAAGAACTAAAAGTGTGGAAAAGAATCTATTAAGGGAGATAGAGAAAATCATTGATTTTTTAGTAGAATATAGATGAGAGCCTAGAAATTCTTGTTTTGTTCTGCAATCTCTATATTTTTAAAGCTTTGTTGTTTGATTAAGAATGAGATCTATATTGCATTTCTTCAGTAATGTCACAAGTTTAGAATGTAGAAAGAAAGTCATTTGTGATATGAATTTGCAAGGGGTGAAGTTGGAGAATTTATAGGAAAATTTTATTGAATATGCTAATGAGGTGAAAGAGTGTATGGAAGTCTTAACCAGTGGGTTAATTGAGGTTGTTGCTTTTCCCCTAGCCTTTGTGAGTCCTGGACTTCTACAAGTCTATATTGATCACTATGATGTCAAAAGAAAGAGTATTGTAAGTAAAAGTGGCAACGCAATACTCAAAATTTCAAGAGACATTATTGCATGAATATTGTGTTTGCCAAAGAATACCTTACTGCATTCTCCCCTATTCAAGCCTAGGCCAAGCACCAAGAAACCCTAAATTAATTCTGCAATACCATGGCTAGGAAATGGATAGAAACCATTTATGAAAGAGGTTCTAGGCTACCCAAGGTCATCACTAAAGATCACCTAAAGCCTCATATTCATGATCTAGTGGTGTTATTGCATAGGATAAAAGGTTTGGTTGATGTACTCCTTTTTGAAGAATGGATGTATAGCTATATAGAAATCATTTTGAAGGGTAAACAATGGATGGTTTGGGAAGAGATTATTTCCAATTCAATGAGGTCTTAACTTAGATGTGCTAAGGAGTTCAGAGAGGATTTTTATATGGCTTCCTATTTAACTTACTGCATTGCCTATACTAGTGATCTTACCCCTCTTTCCAATGGAGTATGGAGTGAAGAAATGATAGTTTTTTAGTATTGCCCTCTGCTACAAAAAGATAGGTTCTTGGAAGATTTTAGGAAAGTTCATGACTTGCTAATGGAAAAGATTTGTCTCTGAAGGAAGTACCTATGCCTTAGTTGTCTCCTAAAGCCCAAAGGTTAATTCAGCAATATGGAAGTCACTTCATATAGTTCCCTAGGTTCACTTATTTAAGAATAGGTGGATTTGAAGAAAAACCTACAAAGTTTCCACGATATGCTTTAGACTATTTTGTATTGGCTGAGGTATGTAGGAAAATTTTCTTTATTATAAAAGATAATTTACCACAAGAGGATTGGTAAATATCTTTTCCTATCAAAATGGTTCTGTTGATTTGTGGTAGCATGACCAATTCTTCTATTATTTGAAGTAATTTTCTTGGGTTCAATCTCGGCTCTTACCATAATATAAGGAACTTCGACAATAAAGGTTATGCAATCCAGATTCTTGGTCTTGAAGTTCACCCCCTAGCAACCCCATAGCTAGAAGATATATGGCAAGATTGTAGGAATGAAGGAGGAGTTCTAAGGAAAGATCATTCAAGGCTGACTTTGCAAAAAATTGATTCCTTCAGGCTAAAATTCAAAACAAGATTGGTTGAGGATGGTTCAGATATAATTGCACCTGGCTAGGATGAATCTAGTCAACCAAAGTCTCTAGTTGTAGACTAGAATAAATATGAAGAAAATGATATCAACCTAAGGGCTAGATTTATACTTACCTTCACAAATGACTGGTTGAAGAAAAAGGGCAAGGGAATTATCAATGAATCCTCTTTAGGGGAGATTTCTTTTTCTGAACCATCTTCATCTAATGCCCCACTTTCTCCTATTGTAGGTAGTACATTGGCTCAGGATAAATATAAGAAGACATCCCTTCATTTGTAAACTATGGCTCCAAAGACTAGATCCCAGTCTAAGTCTAAAGCCTTGAAGCAACATAAAGTTCAGAAAGAAAGAATGTTGACTCAGGGGCAGGATTTTAATGATGGCCTCAATTCCTTAGATCATGTGGATGGTGATGTTCAATTCATCAAAGCTCCTAAGGTAGATCAGCCCAAATTCTTGACTCCTACTAGAGATGTCTAGGCAATGGCCATAAGCCCTAATATTCCTTCTTAGCTAACTAACACAATCAGCAAGAAAAGGAATTTGCAACTAGTGTCCACACTAGTGAAAGACATCGTCACTAAATATGTAGCTAGAGGTTCAAAGGTAAAGAAGTTGAAAATAGATGCTCACCTCACCAAGGACCCAGTAACTAGAAAGATCATAGCCGAAATAGCTACCTACAAGAAAAAGAGGGAATCAAGGGATATTAATGACAAGGGCTTCAAGGTTACCTCTATTAAATTTGGAACTATTAACAAAAGTACCGATAACCACTTCTTTAAATTCTTTCTTGATCATATGTTGACACAATCCAAACAGGAGAGTAAAGAGAAAAAGGAGCTAAAAGGCATGGTAACCACAATGGCTAGATATATCGATTCACTGATGAACCTTGGTGCATTGCCAATTGTTCAAGCTCCACAACCCTTTGATCCTAATTCTAAGGAAAGTCAACAATTAATCAAGAAAATGCAAAGGGGTAGGCTGCTAGCTAATGCCATGATGGATTGGGTGGATGCTTTTATGAAAGAGGGAAATAAATTTATTTCTAAATTTGTTACTATTTATGCTGAGGGAGAATCATTGTTGGGAGAGATACAAACCTTAGTTGTAGTTTGGGAAATAGAAGTGGGTCAATGTCAAGCAGTTATTTTTCAAGTAGCTGAAGTTGAGAGGTTTAGGTTCATCAAGTTCCTGAATGAAAACCCAATGAAAAATGTGGATCTCTACATGTTGTTCATTATGAAGAACAACATGGCTAGAAGGAGTTAGTTTACAAAGAAACAATTAAGGAAGTGTACGGCATAGAAAGTAGAATTACTAAAATGCATGAAGAACTCCTCAAGGATATGAAGGTAGTTAATCCAATAGGGATCCTACAATTCGACAATGGGAACATGGATGCCAAGACACTAATGAAGATTTTTAGTGAAGCCATGGAACAAATAAGGGATAGTGAATCGCCAAGTACCAATGATTTCACTGAATTGGCAAGTATTGAATCAATGTTGTGTCTCAATAAGAACTTGATGCCGCATCAAAGTTTAAAGATAAAGGAATTCAACTGGCAGAAGAATGCATGTAGAGCCTAATTGTTGAGCTTGAAAATTTTGCACTCCCACGTGTTGTAGGAATTTATGAATACCTTCCAAAGCTGGAAGCTGGTATTCTAGGTCGTTGATGAGGAGGAGAAAACTAGTGATGATAGTTGAATTAAACCATTGCTTTCAGTTACTTTTTGGAACTCATTTTAAAATTGCATTCTTGTTTTGTAATTGTTTCTTGTTTTAACTGAAATGGCTAGGTTTTGATGGAGGCCGTTTAGATTTGTATGGAAAAAATATAAATGTTGGGGCATTGAACTATTTTGGAGTTAGCAATAGATAGTTAGAAAGTAGATAGCTAGAAACTCTGCTAAAGTAGATACTTTTATATAGAAATCGAAGGATATTATATGGATTTTTTTGCTTTTGAATGACTATGTGCATGTGTGTGTGTGTATATATATATCATCTTGAATTCAGTTTGGAAACTTTGTGTTCAAAGTGTGTGGACCACTGTTTCTTTGTGAACCTTGGTTTATTGGTTCAAGATATTTGATTGTTGTTCTTATAGTAAGTTCATTTCAATTAGGGTGTTTAAATGGTTGATATAAATTCATGGTGTTATTCAATTTTCTAAGATAGATTTCCTATATATGTATGTTACTTTGAGTTTGGAGTTAATTTTTTACCTCACTACATAGGAGTAGTTGAGAGATCCTTAGACAGTTTTAGGTAAAAGTGAAAAGATAATTTGAATTCATTGCAAATCTAACAAGGGAGCTATACCTTTAAAAAAATCAGAGAAAGTCAAATAATATGAGATTTTCTCAACTGTTTTGGGCATTTTGTAATTTCTGAATTTTGGGCATAGAGAAAATTTATTAAAATTGTTGAAAGGACAATCTATTCACCAATAGTTTGAGAGTAGTATCTAGGCCTCTTTAAGGACATACACTATGCTTCCACCATTTTAGTCATTCTTTCTTTTAATAAAATTGAATAATATAACTTTGTCTTGCTAATGATGTTTTGTTGAAAATCTCTCATTTTGTGTTGGTTCTACTTCTTTCTTCCTTCTATTTTCTATTGTTCTTCTTATGCCATTATGTAGGTAGAACCATTATTATTTCTTGCATTATACTATCTTTTATTACCTTGTCAAAATTGAATGTTGTCTTATCAAAGGAAACCACATATCATAGTAATTTCAGATTACATTTATCTTATACAACTTTATGGTCAAGGAAAGATAATATGTAGATGCAGTTGGATGAACATTAATGTGAATTCATAAACAATTGGAAGGCTTCCTTTTAGCTCTACCCCACCTCCACCTCAACCTCCAAACAAATCAACTTCTCCATTTAGACACTAGATAAGAGAATCCTAATAACTAAGCATATGTCAATGCTCAATGAGTAGGGAAGATAACATAACAATATACTAATTATTGAGCCTGGTTTTCTACATTGCTTATTTTTTAAATATCATTGTTTCTTATTTCTATTCGTTGGTCTCTATCTACTATGACCCCAAAAAATCCTTTGATTGTAAAGAAAGAACATTGCTACCACATTGTTGGAAACTTTCAATTTGAACAACTTTTTTTTTGTCATTGATGTCAAATATATTGATAAGAGATATTGCTATCTTATCTAAATGTCATATCTATTTGATTGATGAAGAGGATTTGAGAAATTTCTCATAACAATAGAACCTATAGTAAAGTTTGAGTTATGAAAAGGAAGTTACAATGGACATTTGATTAGATAGACTTTGATAAAAATGATTTCTGTGAAGAAATCTAAGCCAAGCCAAGAAATAGAATAAAATATTAAGGAATGTCAAGTAATGCTAGTGTCAGCTAAGCTTTTGTTAGTGCCAAGAAAATATAGTGTTAATCAATAATTAATACCGATTGAGTGAGATAGTTGATGCTAAGTGAAAAAGCTTTACAGTGATCGAGTAATTTAGTGATGACCAAGTCTCAAAATTTAGAGATGGTCAAGTGACAATATGAGAATGAATTCAAGAAAATTGTGAGCTCAAGCCAAAACAGTTGATTTCCTGGGAGATGAAAACCATTTTAAAGATAAGATTAATGAGTTGTATCATTAAATTCAAGGTAAGGATTAGGTAAATACCTAATAGACAAATTCTAGAGAGGTTTCTAGAAGAGGATCAACAAGATGGATAGATACAATGAATCAACTTGAACCTAATCGTAAATAATAAGATCTATGGTGGATGTAGAAAATAGTAAAGCATAAATTGCTATTTGAATTGATATAGAGTTGAATACTTAGTATTGTGTGTGTGTGTGTGTCAAATGAAAGTGTATGTAAAAAGAGACATACAAAGCAAGATTGATTAGAAACACACAAGTGTGAGTGAATATGAAGCTAAAGGAGAAAGCTTGCAAATATACTACTGATGTTGAAAGTAATTTTGAGAAGAGTGAAATGATTGCTTGAAGGGTTTCCAATAAAATCAAGATCATAGATGACAATGGAAGGCTTCTTAGCAAGATAGCATAAGGACTGAATTGAGATCTAAACATGTGAAAGTGAGTTCTAATCACATAGATCAAAACCTAATGTTTTCTTTCTAGCCATTGTAAATAGTTTGTATTGAAATCCTTTTAACAAAGGTTGAACTAATAGTGATCTAAAAGACTTAATAGTCTGTATAAATCCTTTAACTAGGTGACATTCTAAATGGAATGATAAAATTCCTATGACAAGACCATTCCTAATAGGTTGATTAATTCCTTTAACAAGGTCACATTTAATATTTTTTTTGTAATCTTTAATAGTATTGGCTCTTAATAGAGCTCACTTCAAAAGAGTGAAAAAAAGTGACATATTGCTAGTGATTTTACACAAATTGGGTTTCCATATAAAATATCCTATTGTCAAATCTATGACAAATGCTTTATATGTTTTACATTTTATAAATTTTTCATTATGCAAAGCAACTTATGTTTAAGACATTATTTCTAGTAGAGGCTGAGAAATAGTAGGATTAGCATAATAGTGAATGTATGTGTTATGGTTCAAATGGTACATAGAGAGATTGAGTAATTGATTCGCTCCTCACCCCCAAATTATTCTAAACATTTCTAACAATTGTTATCATAGCTCAATACTTACAAATAAAATTTTCAAGGTACTTAAAGCTAAAGATCATGACTCATAAGAGAGATGTACCTAAGCTAAACAAGGAGAAGTTTCCTGCATGGAAGACCTTGATGAGGTTGCATGTATCTAGTATTAATGATGTTGTTGTCAAATTTATGGACAATGAATATGTAAAGATAAAAACTACTCCTTTAACTACTAAAAAACTAAAATAGAAGCTAGAAAATAACCAAGAAATATTGGAGATTGCCTCATCCCTAAGCTATGTCAAGTTTGATGACCTAAAAGGTTGTGACACTAACAACCATACATGGAGGTGATGACAACATCTTGAGAGCCAAACCAAAAAGCCTGAGTGAAAAAATTGATGAAATGATAATGATGGAAGGTGAGAACATAGTATAATACTACACAAGAGTTAAAGAGGTTGTTAATGCTATTCATGGTGCAAATGGAGAAATAAAAGATGAAATAGTGATAAGGTATCAAGGACTCTACTCCCTATCTATATCATTAGAGTCTCTGCAATCCAAGAACTAAGATGAACACCAAGTAACACTTTGACCTTGAAAGGTGTAATTGGTAGACTTACTTCTTTTGAGATGTCTAACTTTGATAACTACACATCTAATACAATTGAATCTTCTTTCAAGTCACAACTAATTCTTAGCAAGAAGAAATGTTAACATGTGAAGAGTGATAGTGATATTTTTGATTATGACATTGATGAACTTGAAGCACTTATTGTAAAAATATTTGGAAGAGGAAGAGGTAAATACAAAGCTAAACTACCTATTATCTATTTTTCATGCAACAAAGTAGGTCATATTATTGCTAGGTGTCCTTATGGAAAGGTTAAGGATGAAAGAAAGGAAATAAATTAGAAAGGAAGACAAGATGACAAAGACTTAAAAATAAGAAAGGATGAAAAAGGTAAGAAATCTTGTTATATTACTAAAGAAGGAAATGACAATGAATTTGAGAGTAATGGTGATGAACTTATCTATGTTTTTCTAAAACAAGATTCTGATGAAGATGAGAAGCTATGTTAATTTCATATGTAAAAAAAAATGATAGATGGATAATAGAGAGTGGATGCTCTAATCATATGACTGGTGACAAAGATAAATTTGAAGATATTGATCCATACAAAGGTGGATGTGTTAAGTTTGGTAATGATATTCTATGTGTTGTGAATGGTAAAGGAACTATTCAATTGACTCACAAGATAACATGTAACATTGTTTATTGGGTTAAAGAACTTAACTATAATATATTGAGTGTTTCATAGCTAAAATAATTAGGTTATAGAGTTGAATTACACAATAGGAAGGCCAAGATACATGATGTTGATGGTAAGCTAGTTGGAAGTGGTGAACAAACAAGAGCTAATTTGTTGTATCTGGATCTATCAAGTGAGACATATTTTTTGAACAAAAAGAAGATGTTTGGTTATGGCATAAGAGATTATGTCATGTGAACTTTGACAATTTGGTGAACATTAGTAAGATGAAGAAAATAAGAGGGTTTCCTAAACTAAAGAAGCCTAACAATGTTATGTGCAAACAATGCCAATTGAGAAAGATGGCCAAGTCTAGTTTCAAGAGCAAAACATAAACTTCTAGTAAAATTTTGGAATTGGTTCATACTAACTTATGTGGATCCATTGATGTTCAAAGATGCAATGGAGATAAGTATTTCATTTTTTTTTTTGATGACTACTCTAGGATGATGACAGTAATGTTTCTTAAAGCTAATTTTGATGTTTTCCAGTTATTTAAGTGGTAATTATCCAAAGTTGAGAAAGAAAGAGGGAAGAGTTTGAAGTGCTTGATATTTGACAAAGGCGATGAATTCATTTCAAATGAGTTCAATATATTCTACAATGATAGAGCAATTAAAAGGCAGATGTCAACACTAAAGATCCCTCCTTAGAATGGGATATCTAAAAAGAGAAATAGATCAATAATCACTAATACATTATAGGTCAATTTTTGACCTTTTATTTCGACCAAGCCCTTAATTGGCTTGTTCATTTTTTTTTTATGTTTGAGTTGGTTAAAATTTTGACCAAATTTGGTTTTCCAAATTTGGTCAAAATTTTGATGAATGTAGGTTCATAAACAAATTAAGAAAACAAAAAAGTGGCATTTCAATCAATGAGGACATTTGGAATTGGTCTATGTGACTGGGAGATATTTGAGGTAAGAGAATTTTTTAAAATATATTTTCATGTGAAATGTGTGTTTGGATGTGGCATGAGATCATGTTGTTAGTACAGAGTAAGATATATGGTTAATTAGAGATGTTGATTTGACTTGTAAAAAGCTCATATAGGAGAAGCATAGTTCAAAACTAAATTTGGGAAAAACTATTTGCTATTTTTATTATTCACAAGATGACCCAATTCATGGGGGTATTTCAAAAATCAAGATTTTAATATGGTTTTTCCAATCAAGTTTGTTGCACTCCATTCAACCCCTTTGCATAGTCTATAGGACAAATTCAAAGGGAATTAATTACACTTTTAATCTACCACAAAGTGATAGGAAGCACTGTTTGGATACATAGAGATAAATCCTTAGCCAAGAAGGTCCATTGTGATGATTTCAAAGACTACTCCAAATAGAAGGATAATGCCCTCTAAAATCTCTCACATTATAAGTTTTTCAAGTCTTCCATCAATGAATGGAATTTGCATAGGGTAGGGGAATGTTTTTTATTTTGGATGAAGTTTGAGCCAACCATGTTTATGTAGGAAGAGATGAGGGCCAGGAAGCAAAGGTTATTATGTAATCACATGGGGAGTATGTTTGAAGACATGATCAATAGAGAAACTTGCCAGTAGGAACTCATCATTTTAAGATGTGAGTCAAGTTAATTTAAGAGTATCATTCTATGTTTTGAAATGGATGCATATAAAAACACATAGATCAAAGTTTAAATAAGATGCCATGGCCCTATCCTCTATTTGAATTTCTCATTGGTATTTTTGTAAACTCTTATAAATGTGGATACACAAGGTAATAAAGCATTACATATGTTTCTAGGAACAAGTAAACATAGAACCTTCTTCCCTTCTCTTCATTAAAATAAGAGAATCAAATATAATGTTTAACTATTGTCTACTCTAGCAGTTGTGGCTTGACTACCTGATTTGTCAAATGCCTACTTTTTTGTTTGTGAAATTGATAGTATAATTCATATAGAACTAACTAGGTTGTGAACTATAGTTCTTGAATCATTTTCCTGATCCACCTCTCTAGCTCGATGAACATTTGGTTGGAATTTTGGGAAAGCTATTTCTATGAAACATGAGGAATGTTCTACCAAAATCTCTTTCTTGCATCATTTCATTGGTCTAGCTCAATAAGCCTGCTCAACAAGAATCCCTATAATTGAAAACTAACCTAGATTGTTAATGGTGAAGAAATAGTCAATAATAACCAAGATATGATAGAGATATTTAAAATAGGAAACTAACATGTTTGTTACACTAAATTTTAACATCAAAAAATATCTAAAATCAAATTCACATTGTGTTGTAACTCTAGCATAGGTGTTTGATTGATCGATAGCTTTCATCTCAACATTCAAATTTTCAAGATTGGTCAACACCCTCACTTGCAAACCTCTCATGTCAAGAACTTTCTATATTTTTTCAACACCATGTTATTCATTCTAAGCTAATAGTTCATGAGGTGCATTTTCTTGCAAAATATTAATTTTGTTGAATAATTCACTGGGAGGCATAAATATTGTCACAAATATAGTGACTATGATATTCTATGGGAGTTTCTCCATTATTGAGCTCAAAGTCTTACCTCCAACACTGTGACCCACCAATATTACCTACACCCAACAAATTAAAACCAAATGGAAGTAAAAAAAGATCATTTATTGAGAGGAAAAAAGAAGTGGTGTAGAGATCATACTTTTTGGTGCAGAGGAAGAGAGTTGAACAAATCAATAAATCGCTGATTTATGTCAAACCATGTTTGAATTTGATGGGGTGAATTCCATAAGAGGTGAGGTCTTTTGTAGTGGCATCATGGCCTACCTTTCTTAAGAGAGGGAGAAGTTTGTACCTAAACCATGTTGAAAACAATTATTCAATTGTATATTTTCTTTGATATCACACAAACTATCAAGTCTTTACTAGTCAGTGTCTACCAAACTCACTCAGCTGATGAAGATATTTTTGAGTGTCTATCGAGCATTCTAGACTAAACCAAGTTGAAAGATAGTATGTGTCAAGTTCACTCAGGCACCAAAGAAAGTTTGCAAGAAGACAATGTCTACCAAGTTCACCTGGGTACCAAAGAGAAGTTATCATGGAACCAGTGTTGACCAAGCTCACTCAATTACCAAAAGAATTTAGTTCAAGATGAAGTGTTAACTAAGTTCATGTGGTTAACAAAGGAAGTTTGAAGAAAGTCTTTTCTGATTCAATGTTGACTGAGCTAGTTCAACTAGTCAAGGATTTTCTTGAAACAACATATTTAGTATGATGAATTTATTTGTTAAGCCTAGCTGACTTAAGGGATGAATATTAAATATTTGTATGTGCATTCAAGTCAACTTGATTAGGCAAAATATATAATTATAAGGTCAAGTTGTGGGATTGAATATGAGAAGCATGAGATTTAAAAGATAAACCAAGGAAGTGAATTGGAAGAATAGAAGAGTATCCTAAGTTGATCGAGATAAAAAAATTTATTTCAACAAGGAAATGAAATATTCAAGTTAGAATAGAGATATTAAATTAGCAATACAATTGCATCAACAATTAGATCATATCATTGTTACTCTTTAATAATTCTAGCAATTTATCAAATCTCTTAATAGAGTTAGCTTAATAGATATTTTTCAAATCCTCTAACAAGGTGGTATTTCTAGATTGAAGTGTCTAAAGACCTATAACAAGGCCACACCTAATAAGGTGATTAAAACCCTCTAACAAGGTCACACCTAATAGTGTGTTTTATAACCTTTAATAGGATTAGCTCCTAATAGGGCTCACTTCAGAAGAGTAAAAATAGTAACTAGTTGCAAATAGTGGTTTTTCCCAAATTGGGTTTCCACATTAAATCCTTGTGTCATATGAAACTAAGTTAATTAAGTCTAATCACATTAAACATCTAAAGAATCATTTATTTTTGTAATTGTTTTGTGTCAAAGATTCTTAGTGTTTGTCAACTGATTTAGTGCTAACTATGTTACAGTAGTATTTTAATATTCAACAAAGTTTGGTTTTAATTTGTATTGACATCTAAGGGATCTCTAATTTATTTTTGTGGTAACTAATTCACCCCTCCCCTCTCAATTACTCCTCTTATATTTCTAACATCTCCATGACATCCTCCATGAACCAACACAAAGTGTATGTTTTCCCCTACCACTGCCTTTGCTCCATCACTAATTTTCATTAATGAATTGACTCATTTATAAGACTTGATTATAAGCAAAGGGAGAACAAATACAATGGATATATGACATCATACCATGTCATGTCAATAGAAGAAAAAGATAAAACACATCCATTTCACAAGTCAAATAAAGTAGAAAGTATAGGTTGATTGCATCACAACTTGATTGAAAATAATGACCACTAACATGTGTCATCATTTTTGAAAAGATAGAACATTAAAGGGAAAGGGAAAAAATACAATGGATATATTACAACATTTCACATAAATGGAAGAAAAAGTCTTGAATGATGAGATATATCTAAATCACATGATCAAGTAAATCAAGAAATCAAAGATCATTTGTATTAAAATTATAACTACCAACATGACTTATTATTGATACATCACGTAATCTCACATTTCTTCATATTGAACATAGAAATTACATTCAAAACTAACAACTTCAATGTTTTTCAAAATAAACATCTACTACCAACATGTATCATCAATAGTTGATTATAAGAAAAGATGTACACATATAATAGTTATATCATATCATATGACATGAGTTAAAAGAAAAAAACTTGAATGATGAAACATGTCTATATGACATGATCAAGTGAATCAAACAAGTAAAATATTACTAGCATTATAATTTGACTCCAAAATCATCATGGCAGCTATATCAATCAAATTGATAAGGAAAATTTAACTATAATTATCTATTTTCTTTTGAAGATCACAATCATAATAATAAGGAATTATTCTAATATGAGATTTTCATGAACATAACCCTTCTTCAAAGATTCTATTATAAACCAATATGTCTAACAAAAAAATGTTTTTTTGAGTTTGTTTAAAGAGATTTTATCTTGTTACTTCACATGGAATTTGTTTTTGATTGAATAGTGTTGTGAGAGGGTGTGTTTCAAGATTTAAAAAATTCTTGTGATTTTTGTTCTTGAGAATTTATGATGAAAATTTACACAATAGAGATTCTTCCCAATCCAAAGTTCAAATGTGGATTAAAGTGTTGATACAATATCAACTCAAACTTCTACTCTTCCTTCTTCTAGATTCCTAATTCACTTCTTGATTCCTACTTCCCTCCAAGCCACTATGAGTCTCAATATACTGACCCAAGACTTAAGGTATCCCATACTAGTTTAAAATAAGGATATTACACTTGTTTCAATCACCCTAACTTCCATCTAAAGGCTAACTACCTACATATCATATTTGTGTCATTTAGCCTATTTGTAGACTAAGTCTCTCCTAGTGTCTTCTCTCCAAACAAGGATGAGATTGTGGTTTCAAGGATTATTAGGATGGACTTGACAAGTTCAAATACAATCCTTACTTTTCCCCAAACAACAATAATTAGTTTCACTCTAGCAATACAAGCAACTACACACAACACTCTAACCTAGGTGATCAAATTAGGCTAGGGCTTGCTAGAATTGCCTCCATTGAGTGCATAAAACTGATCCATTGGTTTGGTGACCTCCTGCAAACCAAGAATTATTTTTTCCATCCAAAAAATTTGACCCACAATCTTCCCTTTCTGATTACTTTCTTAAACAATGCATTCTAAGGCTAAATACATAGCCATATTTAACCTAGGGCATCAAGTTGAAGTGGCTAATGGGATTTTCCAAATCTTGAGTCTTTGAAGTCTCAAAATGAATCCTACCTATGTGAATTTCACTAAAGGGAATCAATTTTCAATGGTGAAATTACAACTTATGGCCATTTCTTGGCTCAAACCCTTGAAATGAGGGTTTCATCCTCACAGTCAAAATTTTTTCTATAACTACCTTCAAAATCAATCAAATTCAATCAAATAATTTGCAAATGAAAGGTAACACAAGCATCCAACTTCACATGTGCATCATCTATCTATACCAATTCATACAGAAGAAAAATAGGTTTTTCCCTTCATAAAATGTTGATTCTTCCATACAACTTGATGATCAGTTATGAAATGGACATAATGAGTCTTAAATACCTTCATCCAATTGGTTCAAACCATTTTTTTATGGTTATGAATGTTGGGAGGCCAAAAAGACATTTTTGACAACTTTTACAAAATTTCATTTTTGCATATTTGCAATTTCTTGTTGAATATGACATCTTTTTTGCATTTTTTATCTTGATGCATACCAACTAATCCCAAACTTTTAAGAATGGTAGGAAATGCATGTATAAGGTGAAACATACATGTTTTCCATTATTGAATGCCAAAATACTCAAAAATGAAAAATTAGGTGTTTTAGTGATGAAGTTTAGAAACGAGCAAAATAAAAAATATTCAAGAATTTACATCTTCAAGAAGAATTAAGAATCAAGTGACACAAAGGAGGATATTAACAAACACCATTATAAGTAGACAAACTTTCATTCATTATAATATGGGTGAATTTGAGTGAGGTGACCAAATTTTTCTTTTAAAACCATATGTGCAAATATAAACATTAAGTACGATGTGTCTAATATTTTTGTAGATATAAACATTTAATTAGATCAAATTTTTCTTTCAACACCATATATTTGCAGATATAAATATTAAGTACAACATGTCCAATATTTTTTAAAATATACATATTAATTACAACAAATTTTTCTTTCAAAACCATATGTGCAGATATAAGCATTAAGTACATCTCCAATATTTTTGTAGATATATTTTCCTATGAAGAAAGACCATGCCTAACAATATGAACCAAAAATAATAATGAAAAAATTGTTAGGTTGTGGTCTCAATTCCAAAGAAAAGTTGATAAATGTAATTGTCCTTGCAAAAATTATTAGGGCTTAAAGAATCAAAGAATTCTAAACACATCAACCTAGAGTCATTGTATGCAACATGGTCATGTTGAAGGGGAGCCATTATTTTCATTGATTGGTGAATGTGGATTTCCAACTAGAGGATTATGGAGGTGTGAATATCCAAGCCAAGGATAAGACTCCCATTGAAGAAGATGATAATGTGCTAGAAGACATGATTGAAGAAGATGGTATTGGTATAGTTGACCAAGATGATCATGATGATAGTACTAGTGCATCTAATAATGATAATGAAAATGGTCTTAATATACCTTCTCAAACAACACTTCTCTCTACTTTAATGTTGTTGGTGAACTTGAAGGTTATGTATGGTTTATCCAATGTAGCAATGTCACATATGCTAAGGTATGCCATTTTTTTCATATTCAGTCTTAGCATACTATTACTATTCCATATATTAGCAATTCATTTTTTTTTTGTTGGTTGATAGGTGAGTTTCTTGTTACCACCATCAAACATTTTTCCTCATTCATACCAAGAATTATCTACCATTATGAATCAAATTAGAATGAAGTATCAGACAATACATGCATGTTCCAATAATCACATTCTATATCATAAATAACATGAATTTGGAGTAGAATACCTTGATTTTTATATTAGTATATATTAGTCTATAATAATAAAAAAGGTGTCTCACAAGGTTCTTCAGTACATTCTAATTGATCTACATCTTGAATGATTATTCAGGTGCACTAGCTTGGCACAATTTATGGATTACCAGGTGTGTGCTAAAATGTTGACACACTTCTATGAGTCATTATATCCAAGGTTGCTCAATAATGAGGTCTCAAATGGTGGCTCATAGCTCTCTATTCATGAAGTGCAAGGGTTTGTAATGGAGGCCCTTAGTTTGACCTAGTTTGTGCCCATGAAAGTACACCATAAAATGAGAAATTCAAATATCAAAATACATGTGCAAATAAAGATTCAAGCTAATCTAAATAATAACAATGCAAAGCAATGCAAGAAAGAAAATCTAATCTATGAAAGAAAATATGAATCTAAGATAATATGAAAATGCAAGGATGGATCATGATGATGGAAGCCATGGATGAAGGAGAGAAGAAGACAAAAAGGATAGAAGTTCTCCACAAAAAGCTTTAATGCTTAAACTCCTCCAAAAATTGCTCTCCAAACCTGGAGGATAACAATAGCATAATCGTGGATGTCAAAAATGAGGAGAGAGCTCTCTCTTATAAAGAAGAATGAACGATTAAGATTAAAAGGCAATAAAATTTAATCAAGGGTGGAGAAAGAATGATCCATGTGAGACAAAATTTCACCAAAGAGAAAAGAGAAGGAAAATTAAATGGAATCCCACTTAGAAATATATACATTTATGTGTAGAGGAAAAAAGAATTTATATAATTTTTATTTATTTTCTTTTCTCTCTCATGTGGGATTTTATTTAATTAAAAGGGAGCAAGTTCTTTTAATTAAATATGAAATATTAAATTAAATTAAAAGACAATTTTTTCTCTTAATTAATTAAATGCGGATTAATTATTTAATTAAAAGAGAGGTTTTATTTTAATTAAATAAGACTTAGGATAAAATGAGAAATGTTGAAATATTTGAATTAATTACAATTTGATCAAATAAATTGATTTGAATTGATTTAATAAAATATTGCAAACAATTAGTTTCGGAAATTGATAAATTGAATGATGGAGACTCATAGTCTAGGTGGCCATTTTAGGGTGCATACATTTGTCCCTCTTGTTGGGCCCATTTACCATTGCACCAAAAGCCATGACTATTAGTGAACATGGAACACCACATAATTAACCACCTGTGGGCAGGGGAGCGCATCGCATCACCCAACAATCTCCCCCTCGACGTGCATACCAGGTGCTTATGCGGGTCGGGAAGGCACCGAGGAGATTTGAACCCATGACCAGGCCAAAACCAGGCTCTGATACCAATTGTTGGGCCCATTTACCGTTGCACCAAAAGCCATGACTGTTAGTGAACATGGAACACCACATAACTAACCACCTGTGGGCAGGGGAGCGCGTCACATCACCCAACACCTCTTTGACTAATGTGTGATTGATTTGGGAAGACATGTAGTCAAAGAAATAAATTGAAGTGTGAGACTGATTTGGGATCACAAAACAACCTAGATGTGTGGTCAATTCAAGAACACATCAAGACAAAGAATATAAATAAATTTTGACTTAAAATTTTTGAGGATAAAATTGAGTCAAGGATTTAAGTTGATAGGTACTACCCCCTTATGATCAAAATCAAAATGAGATAGAGGAGAAATAGCAAATTGATAAATTTGATCAAATCAAACAAAAGATAAAGTTATTGATGTAAGATGAAAGATATAAGAATCATAGAACCAAGGCAGATCATCAAGCATGAAATATTATGCCACAAAGGTGAATTAGAAGAAAAGAAGTGGGGTGAAAGTGAATGGAAAGTAGAAATTTGGAATATATGGAAAGAAACAGAAAGAAGAAAAGAAAATTTTTGTTAAGAAATAGAATGCCCCAAAATCAATCAATTATTTAAGAAAGAAATTTTAATTGAGATCATGAATCAAGATAAGGAAATGAAGATCAAAAAATGACCACAATTGATTAAAATTTCATAAGAAAGATGAAGGGAAAACCCTCTCAAGCTCATAATGTAGCCTAAAAATGCAAACTAACATGAAAAGGAAAAGGTATACTTTCAATAGAGAAACTGTAGCATAGGATTTTGTGTTCATCATTCATTAAAAAATGTAAAAAAACCTTATTTTCATTATTGGACCATTATTAATGGACATCAAAAAATCACACAATAATCACTAATTACAAGCACAGCTATGAAGATATGAATGCGATTTATATCGGATTGGAATGTGGAAATATTCTAACATAAGCATCAAAAACATAAAGGTTAAGATGGCTTTGATGTTAGCTTATCCAATTTAATGTAGCAAAACCACACTCACATCAAGGCATAGATGTTGGAATGACCATAAGAACGGTTGTGCAAAAGTAGTCAAGGATGATGCCTCAAATCTCCTAAGTGTTTCAAGGGTACAACAAGAGACACTCTAGAGTTTCAAGACCACGCCCACTAGTAGAAAACAAATAAAAACACACCCCATGCACCAAGTCATCTAGTTATGCACCCCAGAGAGACTTATCAAACAAAGACACTCAATGAAGATGAATAACAGTCAGCATGCAAAGAAAAGATCATGACATAGGTCAAGAATTAAGTGTTTTTGTTTAAGAATTTAAGTGTGTTAATTGATATTGAGTTTGAAGATAAGGATCGAATGATTGCAAACAGGTAAGATCACATTATGAAACTAGGTAAGACCAAACCAATAAGTGTTGAAAAAAACTCAATGTTAGGGGTTGTATTAAAAATATTGTTGGGATGGTGTTGAAAAACACCATTTGCGAGGTGTCCTAAAGACTAACATAGCCAATAGACCAAAGCTAACATGGTTATTCCCCCTAGACAAAGACAAAGACCAATTCCATATTAAGGAAATAAGGAGAAGGAAAGTAGGAAGGCCAAGTGTCGAGGACATGTACTAAGAAATAGGGATGCAAAGGCCTCAAGTACCATTCATTTCTAGGTTTTCACCACTTGAATTTTTTTTTTTTTTTTTTTGGAATATATAATTTTTTTGGAGATACATCAAAATGCTTATTACTAAGATGATCATTATTTTAGGACATTTTTCAATTTTTAGAATTTTGATAGTATATCATTTTTTTGGATTTTCAAAATATATCATTTTTTGGATTTTTCCATGATCAATAAATATATAAAAAGGATGCCCCTAGATAGAATGAGCATCAAACTCCCAAGAAAGATCACATCATGTCGTCCCAATGTCTAGCAAGGTGGAGGACAAGAGGGATTAACAAGCTAGCTAAAGAGATGGAAGAAAAGAGAATGAAGGAGAATGAAGAGAAGAAATCCTTAAGGGAAAACTCCTCAAGAGTATACAGGCTAGGGAAAAATTATCATGTAAAGCACATTTGGACAAGTAGTGAAAGGCCAACATAGGATAAGTCACAAAAGCATGATGCAAAAGTAGGAAAGGATGTAGTCAAAAGAAGTAGAAATGTCAAGAGACTTCATAGCATCATGTTTTACTCTCTTTTTTAATTAAATCAAGACCAAATGGGAAAAGGATAGTGAAAGACTAGAATGAATGGAGGAAAATAGATATGAAGGCTAAACATGAAAGGAATGAAAGAAAGATCATTGTAAGATAGCTCACAAGATAGCTAAATGTTCATATATAGGTCAACATTGTCAAGATCAAAGAGAGATGATGGAATGGATGAAATATGTAGAAGAATTATACATGATGTTTGATTGCTAGGTTTTTATCATGGTACTTATCCTAGGCACCACAAGGGAGTAGTTTTCACCATAGGACTAATTTATTACTCTTTAATTTTTCTACCAAGGCACTTGTTTCTAGGTTTTCACCAAGGCACACTTTCAATTTTTATTTTATTTTTTTGGAAGAAGGAAATCTTTTTAGATAATGCTCCTTGAAAGGATTAACTATGATATGTTATAGATTCAAAATGATATTCTTAAAGATGCTGATAAGGAAAGGAAATTGGAAGAGAAAAATGGAGGATAAGGTTTTATGCAAAGTGAGTGAAGTTGGAAGATAGGAGGATTAGGAAAATGAGGAAAAAGAATAGAAGGTAGAAGGATAGTTAATGGAAGGAATGTGAAAGGGTAGATATAAAAGAAGGAAAGATCAATGTCAATAGACACCTTGAAGGGTGGTGAGAGGATGGAGGAAATGTAAATGAAGGAATATGTGAAGGAATATGGTGAATGGATAGAAAAGGCTACAGTTTAGGTGCATAGAATGGGAGAGTTCTTTTGGAAGAAGATAAAGTGTAAGTATTTGGAAGCTTAAATGTCAACTTCACTTGTTGCTCAAAATTAGATTTTTTCAAGAGAGCCTTTGGAATCCATATAGTCGTAGGATTTTCATTTCTTTTTGATGATTTAGAGAGAATATCCTTAATGATGGATTTTGGAACCCATACTTTTTTTTTAGTTCTCTTCTTAAATATCTCTTCTTTATGCCCCTATGTCTATTAGAGGACACATGGTGATCTTCATTTTTAGGTGGTTTCTGATATTTCTTCTTTTTATTGTATTGAACATTCAAGTTACTTCCAAAAGACTTGGGACTTGTGGAAGAAGGAGGAGGATATGTCTAGTTTAGATGGGTGAGTGGATGAAAAGGATTCAAGGATATGCATCTATGTTGATCTTGAGGAAAGATAGGAGACGGAGGAATGTAAGGAACCAAAATGGATGACAAATTAAGAGAGTTGGAAGGGGAAAATGAAGGGACATAAGGACCCAATATGGAAGGAAAACATGAAGCCCTTGGTATTAGTGGAGGAATTCCAAGGATAGACATGGAAGATGAGAAAGGATAATCAATAATTCCATCAACATCTATATGACAACCAAGGACATCAACATTTTTAGAGTGAGCATTAGGATTTTCAATAGGATCATGAGAATCTTGAATAGGAAAAAGTTTGTTGATAACATTTTTTTGAGCTTGAAAAGATCTAGGAAGAGTAGAAAGTGGAAGAAAATATGGAGTGGTAGAAGAAGATGGAATACTTTGATCTTGACAAGTTTCTTTGGATAGATTAGGCAGAAAACTTTGTTCACAATTTTCAGTAAGCTCAAGGGAAATAGTGGAAGTAGTGTCTTCATCATACTTAGGAGGTGGATAAGACATAGGATATGGAAGAGTGAAATATTGAAGGAGATGAAGGGGTGCATGATCTTGATCTTTCTTGACTTTTGAGAGTCCTCTTGACATGGAGCCACTTCTAAGGACAAGGGAGTATATGAGGTTTGCATGTTAGGATCTTGAAGGGGTAACAAAGGACTAACTGAAGTGAGCATAGTAGACATAGTGTTGCATGAAGGTTGAGGACCTTTAGTATTAGAAGAATGAAAAAGGTTTTCAGCCAAGTGTAGATTAGCTTGAGTTTCTTTTAGAGCTAGCCCTTGAGGATAACTATAGGGAACTTCATGAAAAGAATTAGGACCTTTGTTTGATGGAATGATGTTGGATAGCTTTGATGTTTTTGGAGATGCATAAGTATTGGAAGAAATGGAGGGATCAAGGAAACCATCACTAGACATAGGTTCATCAACATGATCTTGCTCAAGAGAAACATCTTCATTACATAAGTCTTTAGGAATTTCAACATCAATGATTCCATGATCAATAAGATTTTGAATTGTACATTTAAATGCAATACAATTTTTAGTTTTATGAGCTTTTAATGTATGGTAGCTACAATAGTGATCATCTCTCTGCCAATAAGGTTTTACCTCAAGTTCATAGGGTGTATAATATTTTTATAGTAAAGTAATGATTTTTTTTGCAACTAAAGTCTCAAGCACCATGTCATATGAAAATCCCAAAGGAGTAAAAGTTCTGTTAAAAGTATATCTAGGACCATTTTTGTCATTCTCATCTTAGTCAAAGAGATGCCCATCATGAAATATTGGCATATTCTCAAAGAAGTTATTACTCACTTTCTCTCTCAAGAGGTCTTTGGATCTAGAATATGAAGATAATTAATGTATTTGAGTAGAAAATGTAGACCTTAAAGAAGATGATTTACATTTATGTAAAGGTCTTAAGGAAGATTCATGTAATAATGCAATGATTTTCTCTAACACTTTCTTCATTTCTATCATGTGTCTAAGGAGACTAGTAGATAAGTCTTGATACTTTTTAATGACAAAGGAAAGCTCATGATCATCTAGACTTGATTGAGGTTTGGTAGCATAGGGTTTAAAGCCCATAGTGGTACTGGGTGATAGGATGACCCTAAGAAATGTTGCTACTAAACTAGGATAGAAAAAAAATGACTTGTCCAAAAGAGAGATGATAAGATAGAAATTTGCAATAGGCATAAACCAACACTATCACATAAGTGCCCACAACATTGGGTGAATACCCTATCACATATGGATAGGAGGATGATTTACCCAAATTATAAATAATTAAAATTAAATTTTCAAGAAAGTGAATGGACAAGAGATTACTAAGACTCTCCAAGCATAATATCAAATAATCTAAAGGTATACCTTTCTCAACAAAGACAATCTCTAACCTACCGACTCCAAACAAGGTCACTTTTGAAATCAAAGATCACTAATTCAAGGGGTTAAAGAAAAATAATTCAAGGTGAAAAAAAACTTCTAAAAATGGGGTAAATGGCCTAATCTGAACCGGATCAACCTAGGGAGACTGGAAATGACTAGATAGAAAAATAGTTTGATCATAAAGTCTCAACGTAGGAAATTAGATTTTATTTGTTTTAAATATCCAACTAGGTGTAATAAATTTTGAATCATCAAATAGGCATGCAAGATAGCAATCAGGAATTTCAAGAAAATATCTTCAAACAATTAGCAAGGGACAAAGCAACCTTGCACATGAACAAGAATATTGTCATAGTATCAGTCTAATCCCTCAAAACCACTACTATGTATGTTCTCAAAACATTTTTCAATCATGCACATAGTCTTAGAAAAGAAAATTGGACAACCCTATGGTTCTTAGTAATGTTTCACTCTGCATCTTTTGCAATTTAGAGTGGGAAAAATCCAATCCTAACACACCAAGGTTTTGACATATTCTAAGAATTTAATCAATCAAAGATACTGAGGAGATTTGATAACCCAACAAAAGACTACACTTGTGAGGATTTCCCCCACAAGGACATTTATATTACTTTCTACTACCATGTCAAAAATGGCTATTACCACTTGAAGTTTCATCTATGTAGTTGGCTCAATAAAGGGAATGTTCACTACAGTTAACCCTCTTTAATCAATAAAGACTTACAAAGTTGTACTGCATGGGGACATAGTTTGGATTCAAGGGTTCCAAGTTTTTGATGTGTCCAAAAGGGAATAGAGCATACTCCTCTAGCCTCTTCACATTACCCAAATATAGCAAATAAGATTCTTTGACATGCTAATTCAAAATCACCTCACCAAATTTTTGGAAAAGCCAACAACAAATACCACCAATATCAAAAGAGAAAGTACTAATGGATGTTGAGGAAAAACATAAGTGAAATAGTGAGATAATAAAAATATCCTTCCCTAAGTACAAGGGGATCTATCATTGAGAAGAACTTCGCATGTAAGGCAAAAAATGAAGCACATTCCCTCAAGAACTCCATGAATATTGTTCATAGGGCCTTATTATTATGTGAAACACATATGCTTGAAAGTAAATCGAGATCCAATTTTAGAGCACCAAATGAAGTGTGAATCTATGAAAGCATGTAAAAGCAATAAAGCCAAACACATGAGAGGGTTAATTTCATTTTTAAATCTAAATGTTATAGAGATCCAACAAAATACATGGTAATGCTTACAACACATCTTTTCTCTATTGTACCTTTTATTTATGCTTGAACATTCACTCACAATGAACAAAGCAACAAGCAAACACAAGATAAGTAATATATATCCCACTTATACAAAACTAGGATTAGATCTAAAAATATAATTTTTAAGAGTGATAATAACTAGCAAATAATCCAAATAAAAGCTAATATCATGCATTTGTCCATGTGAAAATTAAATGCAAGCTATTCATTAAATGCCTTTTTTTAAAATTAATTTTTGACCCAGTAAAAAAGATTGGACATATATGATATGAATTTAGATCTAAAACCCTAAATTAGAAAAGAAATCCCTGTGAAAAATCAAAGAGCTTTCCAAAAATGCAATAATCTTGGAAAAATCTTTTCATTTGTGCCCTAGAGAGCCATTTTGTCAAAATAGAATAATTTTTGTAAATCAAATTATTATCCTTAATATGATCTCTAAAATCAAAATACAAAGAACCAACCCTATTTAGAATTTAGAGACCTTTCTAAAAATGTAGACTTTTCTGGAAAAAAAAAATTGATAATTTGTGCCCTAAAAAAAAATTTCATGAAAAATCAAAGAAAAATTATTAAAAATAGAAAATATCTTAGCAAAATCTAAAAATTTAACTGAAACTTCTTTGATATGTCATAACCTTGCAAAAAAAAGTTTAGACCAAAACATCAAGCCACTTAGGAGATATGACCAAATCTTTAAGATTTAAGCTTTTTGTCTCCAAAGAAATCTGCATAAGGGGGTTAGCTCCAAAAATATTTAAAACCAACAAGTAAAGGTGGGTTGTCCTATGGTGGGTGCCAAAAATATTTTTCTAAAATGTGAGCACACTTCTATGAGTCATTATATCCAAGATTGCTCAAGAATGAGGTCTCAAATAGTGTCTCATGGCTCTTTATTCATGGAGTACAAGGGTTTGTAATGGAAGCCCTCAGTTTGACCTAGTTTGTGCCCATGTAAGTACACAATAAAATAAGAGATTCAAAGATCAAAATATGCATGCAAATGAAAATTTAAGATAATCTAAATGATAACAATGCAAAGCAATGCAAGAAAAAAAATCAAATCTATGAAAGGAAATAACAATGCAAGATTAATCTATGAAAGCAAATATGGATCTAAGCTAATATAAAAATGCAAGGATGGCTCAGGATGATGGAAACTATGGATGCATGAGAGAAGAAGACAAGAAGATAGAATTTCTCCATAAAAAGCTTTAACGCTCAAACTCCTCCAAAAATCACTCTTCAAACCTATAGCATAACAATAACATGATCGTGGATATCACAAATGAGGAGAGGACTCTCTCTTATAAAGAAGAATTGATTATTAAGATAAAGAGGAAATAAGATTTAATCAAAGGTGAAGAAAGAATGATTTTTGTGACACAAAATTCCACCAATTAGAAAAGAGGACGAAAATTAAATGGAATCGCACTTAAAAATATGTGCATTTAAATGTACAAGAATTTTTTTTATTTTTATTTTTTCATTTTTCAAGTGGGATTTTATTTAATTAAAAGGGAGCAAGTTCTTTTAATTACATAGGAAATATTTAATTAAATTAAAAGAGGGGTTTTTCTCTTAATTAATTAAATGTGGATTAATTATTTAATTAAAAAAGAGGTTTTCTTTTAATTAAATAAGACTTAGGATAAAATGATCAGACCTTGGAAAATGTTGAAATAATTGATTTAATCACAATTTGATCAAGGAAATTGATTTGGATTGATTTAATAAAATATTACAAACCATTGATTCAAAAAATTTAATAAATTAAATAATGGGGGTTCATAGTCTAGGTGACCATTTTAGGGTGCATATACCATTACTTGAAGTCAAGATGACATTATACGAATGCCTAAGGGTGGTTCTACATTTAAAGACAGAAAAAATATGGATACACTTTAAAGAAGAACCTCATAATCTCAAGCTTTCATTGGCAGTGGATGATGTCAATCCATTTGAAAATATGAGATATGTTTACTCAAAGTGGCCTATTTTTCTTATTAATAATAACATTCCTACTTGGATGTCCATAAAAGAGGGAGCACATAATTTTATTAATGATTCTACCTAGTATTTTTACATTTAATATCTATCTAAATTAATTTATAAATAGTTCATCAAAATGGTCATAATAATTATATAATGTTTTTATTCATTCAATTATTAGGTAAGTACCAAGTTAAAGATATGAATGTGTATATTGAGCCCATTATTGAAGAGTTGTTGAAGTTATAGAATGGGGTTACTATGTATAACATCTCTAGACCAATAGGACAAAGAAAATTTTAATTTCATGTAATGCTTGTATGAACAATATATGATTCTCCTAGGCTAACTCATTTTTACAGTATGTTATATTGTTAAGGTCACACATTTTTGGTTTGATATAGTGCTTGCACATTATTGTTGTATTTTTAAGTTGTGTATGATAATTGTACATGATCTTTTAAGTCTTCAGACAAAGAGAAAATTTGCATGTCTAGTTTATAGTTCGAAGATGAAATCTCATCATTTAAGAAGTTTAGGAAAGTAGGTGTTTGACGAGTTTAGGCACTTTCTACACAATAATTAGAAGTATCAAATTATTAAAAAATATATTTTCAATGGGAAATAAGAGACAACATCAAGGCCACAAATAATGACACTTCATCTATGGAATTTGACATACGATTGACTAAATCATCAGAGTAATATCAAGTTTATGGTCCGAAGTTTGAAATTTATATTTTGATATTGTATTTTATTTATTAATGATATAATTAATGCTTGCAAAGCTCACCAAGGCACCAATGACCAACTTTTTAGAAGAATAAAAGTTATCTTACTCACTTTAGTAGGTTACTGTATTTCAAGGATCTCTCAATTGTACATTTGTTTGATGTTATGCATATTGGAAATAATGTAACAGAGATACTATGGAAAATATTGGATGAAACATGTGATAGAGAAAAAATTGACAAAATTTGTAATGACATTCATGAATCTAATCATGCACTAAAAAATTTCATAGAATCAAATAGCAATGGAGACCGCATAAGTATGAGTGTCCTTGGTTATTAATGAAGCAACAAAGTGATGAATTAAAAGAAGTCATAAAAAAGTAAAAAATCTCATAGGATTTGGTACAAATATAAGCAGTCTTGTATCAAAGAAAGGTGATTTTGAGCCAGTGTTGAAAACACATAATTGTCATACTTTTGTCAAGGTAAGTCATGTTCTCTATTTACAATATATTTTTAAAATTGTACGTACTTTCTATTGTATAATATATTGAAAAGAATAGTTTTTAATGATTATAGTATGTCCCACCTCTATCCCTCCCCTACTAGTTTGACAAAAATATTAAACAAGTTATATATGATCTTGGAAAATACATGAGGATAGAAGCGTCATTTCTTAGATTTGTTGTACATATATTATATTTATGACTTGCTTTACTTTTTATGTAATTTATCATATATTTTTATCTAAAATCTCATTTATATGTTCTTGCATGTTGAATCTCTTCTAGGTTGTTATCATTTAAAAAAATTGATAAAAAAAGATATGAAATATTGGAAGAGAAAAAATTTACTGCTTATGTGTGGAATACAAAAGTGTCTACCTTCAACTTTTTTCAATGTTGAAGAACACTTCCTCATACATCAAGTTGAGAAGATTGAATTTTGTGGTCCTATAAAAACTAAGTCAATGTGGATAATTGAGAGGCACTTGAAATTTATAAAGAGTTTGGTGAAATAAAGAGCACATCCTAAGGGTTCAATGGTAGAGGAATATATGGTGTATCATACCATGGTGTACATTAGTGAATTTCATCCCAAGTTTGCATCAAAGTTCTATATAGATCGCATTTGGGATCCCAACTCCATTAACATTTTAGAAGGGGAGTACATGATGGGAAAAGGTAGATTGAGAAAAGTAAGAGATAGTTATAAGATTTTATTGTAGTTAAATAATTCTTATCCATCATTAATATAAGTAGTTTCTAACTGGTCTAGTTGTTTTTTTTATAGTTGGTCGTGAGTGGGATGCACTACATTTTTATATTATAAAAAATCTTGATTGAATGATGGTATGGATTCAACAGTCTCAAGAAAATGATTACTCATAAACATGGGACAATGTTGCATCATTGGTTAAATAAGCTTATCGTTATGGAGATTCTAAATGTTAAGCCAATGGTACTTAATCTAGCATATGGCTTAAGAGATAGAAAGGTACATATAAGATTACTAATCATGACCCATAAGTTCAATATTAACTCATGAATTGATGTAAATAATCTTGACATGTTTGAATAATTGTAGATTAAACACCACAAAGCTATGTACTAGCATGGTTGTAAATTTCGCATTAAAAAAAGTTAGATGAAATGAAGAAAACTTGTGATTTTAGGATAAGTGCAGTCTACAAGGTCACCAATATTTCATATAGAAATGGCATACATCCTTAACAATCTAAAAATTGATACTATGAAATTTTGGATGATATACTTGAGTGCTACTTTAATTCATTCAAATTATTTTTATTTTTTGTCAAATGGTATAGGCTATAGCTAAATTAAAATCATCCTAATAGAATTATTATTGAACATGCTAGTGGATTTACAATGATTAATACAAGGTCATTTGAGCTAGTTGGATATGGGCCCTATGTTCTTCCAAGTCAATGTGAGTAATTATTTTACTTTGGCATTCCACATAAATCGAGTTGGTTAATTTTTGTTAAACATGACCCAAAAGGAAGGTTGATGGAAGAAGAAGATACTAAAGAATTAGAAGACAAAGTAAATGATGATCATGAACAACTATTACACAATGATGAAGAAGAAGATGATGATGATGATTCTAGTGATTCTGATGATGATGGTGATGACGATAATGATCATGATCATGGTGATCAAAATGATGATGATCAAGGTGATGATGGTCATGATAATGGTGATGAAAATGATGATGATGGAAATAAAGATGGTGGTGGTGATGACGATGATCAAAGTGACAAGTACAATAATGGTGATGATGATGATGACATGGATGAAGATGATGATCAATGAAATGTATGTCGACGTATGATCAATGTCAAGTATGCTGGAATGATTTATTCATAGAAATATGTTTGACTTATATGTTTTTATAATTAAGTTATTATATGTTGAACTCTACTATCATAGAGTATATACAATGATATTGTATAGCTACCACACATAAAGCAGAGGTAAGAAATTAAAAATTGTACAATTTTCTTTCAATGAATGCATCATGTAATTTTTGTCTTCTACATAACTTTTAGCATATATATCATGTAATTTTTGGCTAACTAAAGATCAATGATTTACATATGTAGATTATTTAACATCTTTGACTCAGATCATGCACAGTGACATGGATCGACAAGTATAAGTCAATAGACCCTACAAATACAATTTTTTATTTGCATATCTTCTCTTTATTGTTGACATCAACTTTAGTCATAGTATGTCTCTCATTTTATGGATTGCAGGTATCACCAAATAGGTATTTGTCTAATCGGTCTTCCTTGAGTGAGAAAAATGTAGGAATAGAAGATAAAAATGAGATATCTAGTAGGTCTAAAATGGGGAGATTACCTAGAGGTCAAAAGATTAGAAGAAAATTCAATAAATGAATGCATTTTTTTCTTGCTGAGGAGGGATTGTGTTCTTATGATAATGAGAGTGAAGCTAATAGGAAGGTTCCCTTAAGGTACACATATCTTCAGAAAGAATGGGTACCTAAGGGGCTACCTCTAGTTAACACTAATTTTTCTATTAATAAAAGGATATATCGCATAGCTCTATCTTCATTACATGGTTTGGGCCTATTTTCCATGGATGGTATAAAGGTCATTTATAATAATTTTTTGAAATAATGGAGTATGTAGGACCTCATTACAATTACAATAATTGGATGTGAAATGTGCAATATACAAAAAGTATGTCTAGGTATGCATTGTCACCATATTATATACAATTTAAAGAAAATGATCAAAGTAAAAGACTTACTATGTATATTGATAAAAGGCCAAAAGAAATTGGGAATATTGTAGGATTTATAAATAGTTATTGACCTGTGCTAACTAAGAAGTGGCCAAATTGTATATTTGAGGCACTCGAGGGAAATCATGTTTTTATATGTGCGATAAAATCAATAAGTTTAGGGGAAGAGCTTCTGATAGATTACAATTTGAATCATGTAGATACAAAAAAAATCCCTATCATGAGACTAGTAAGTATAACATTTAAACCAATTGCCTCCAATTAATATTGACTCCAATTTATAAATCTACTATTTTATTAATAATTTTTTTGGGTAAGTTTATTACTTTCATTTCACTATTGATAGCTAAGAATTACTCATATTTGTCATAGGGTGACATGTATCCACCGCAAGACACAGGTGGGGATGTTCCTCACACACCTTCTTCATCAAAGATAAACCTTAATTAGTGTAATTCTACAAATTATAGAGAAACAAATGTCATATTATTATGTTCTTTTATTTATGTCTTCAGAGTTGTTTTGATGGAATTTTACTAAGATTGATGTCACAACTTGATACTTATTGATAGGGAAAAGTGTAAATGAGAGCAAATCAAATGTGATCTAAAATTGAGATATCATTTTTAGATGGCATTGCATGTAGTGCTAACCCCATCTTCATCACTAGTTAGCTTATAAACATATATATTAATGAAATTATTAACCTTGTCCTTGAACAAAACAAAACCAAGGAGACAGTGTTACTTAAAGATTAATTGATCTATAGAGTCAATTCTTTGAAGGTAAGTAGTAATAAATCTTAAGAAATAATTAAAGTTCAATAGATGTTTATATTTTATATTATCTTATGGATCATGATCTTGATGGGGACACAACCCATGCACAGAATGGACACAACAAGAAAGGAAAATTTTATTAACTTTGTAAATAAGCTAATACATTCAGTATAGAGAAAATAGACTTCAAAACATGCCCTAAGGGCTTACAATAACATAAATCTAGAGATAATTTCTCCTTTCAGTACCTCATCTCAAACTCCACTCCGAACTGCCTTTTACAATGCCAGAAATGTCCTTAAATAGACCCCAGAGGGTTAAGGACTAGGAATACATTCTAGAAAGTGCTAGTAGGCATCCACTGACCAAATAGAAGGCTCCAAAAGCTGTGTTAGAAGTTGAAACAAATCTAGAAGAATTCAAAAATGGTAACCAAACTTTTTGGAGGCATAACTTTTGAACCGTAGCTCTGATTGACGAACCCTTTACATTTTCAAAAAGCTCTCGAAGTGCTCTATAGCCCTATGGAGGAGCATTGCTCATCCCCAATTTTTCAGTCCTTTTTGAGGTCATTTAATGCCCCTAACCTGACTTTGAAGCATTCTTAGGAGGTCTCCAAAACCTAAAAAATTGTGATAACTTTCAAACTGTGGGGCCTTTTGACCTGATTCTTTTTCTGGAATGCTCTAAATTACAATTACATTCATTTGGCCAATTTACACCTCCTAGTTCACCAAAATGATGGCTCAATTACATACTCTTATTTTTTCAACATTTACACGTATCCCAAGGTGTTCAAATTCTCTATCCTAGAACACTAATAGTGGAACTGTGAGAGTTGGAATCTTTATTTGACCCAAATGGGTATCTAGAAATGAAAACACATGAAATAGAAACAAAGTCTAAGTACATTTTTTTTGGGTGACATAGGATTGCCCTTATACCTTTGGATGCTCCTGCATCAGACACCTAGGGTAGATTGAAAAGGGAACCTGCCACTTTATGAATGGTAGAGGAAATCCCAAATGGGAAACCTCGGCTGCTGAAATCCAAGTTGAGTCCTCGATCGGCCGTCCTTTCCACTTGACCAAGTACTCTTCATACTGCCTGTTTCTGGTACTTCTACCCACATGATGATCTAGAATGTCTTCTATCTCCTCCTTCTTAGAAGCAGGAATTGACATTGCTATAACACCAACTCCTCATCTGCACCATCATCATGATACTCTATTAAGTCTGCAATGTTGAAAATAGGAGAAATGTGAACACCATCTGGCAGTTCCACCTCATATGAATTTCTTAAGTCATGTTTCTTCAAAATTTTGCAGGGGCCAAATTTCTTCATTTTCAGCTTGTTGAAAGTACTGGCTGGAAATCTTTCTTTTCATAAGTACACCATGACTAGATCCCCTACTTGAAATTCCTTATGTCTTCTCCTTTGATCAGCCCTAGCTTTATACTCTTGATTCATCTTGGTAATGTGTGCTTGAACCTCCTCATATAAACGCTTGATATGTTCGGCAAATTCTTCAGCTTTAGCACTTGTCCTTTCCCCTTGCTCTATCTTCCTCAATTCTGGTGCAGTCCCTAGGCTACTTCTATATACAATTTGGAATGGTGATTTTCCAATACTCCTATTTATAGAGTTATTGTAAGAAAACTCTACTTCTGGTAGAATCAAATCCCATCCCTAGGGCTTATCCCCAACTAAATATCTCAGCAAATTGCCCAGACTTCTATTTACCACTTCTGTTTGGCTGTCAGTCTATGGGTGATGCGTGGAACTGAATTTCAAGTCTATTCTCAACTTTTTCCACAATGTCCTCTAGAAATACCCCACAAATTTAGTATCTCTGTCAGAAACTATACTCCTTGGAAGACCATGTAGTCTTACCACATCTCTGAAAAATAAGTCTGCAATATGGATAGCATCATGAGTCTTCTGGCATGGAATGAAATGTTCCATTTTGGAGAACATATCAACCACCACAAATACTGAGTCATCACCCCTTTGTGTCCTTGGAAATCCAAGAACAAAATCCATACTTATGTCCTCCCATGGCCTTGATGGAACAGGCAATGGCTGATATAGACTAGTATTGTGACTAAATCCCTTGGCAACTTGACAAACCTGGCAACTCTATACAAACTTCTTCACATCTTGTGAAATATGAGGCCAAAAATAATGTTCTCTAAGAATGGAAATGGTCTTATCTTGACCAAAATGTCTTGTCATCCCTCCTTTGTGTTTCTCTTTAATCAAATTTTCCCTCATGGAACTCCTTGGAATGCACAATTGACTACCCTTGAACAACATGCCATCCTGAATCAAATAGTCTAACCACTTGGTTCTATCTATAGCAACAGGCTCTTTACAAGCTTTCCATGCTTTAGAAAAATTAGGATCCTTAGGGGAAAAATTTTTGAGTTTATCAAACCCAACTACTTCAACTTGCATTACTGTAAGCAACAACTGTCTCCTACTTAGTGCATCTGCAACCCTGTTAGATTTTCCACATCTATGCTTCAATACAAATGTATAACTCTGCAAGAATTCTACCCACTTCATATGCCTCTAATTCAATTTACCTTGGCTATTTAGGTGTTGTAATGCTTGATGATTAGTATACAAACAAAATTCCTTTGGCAAAAAATAATGCCTCCATTTCTTTAAGGCCTGAACTATTGTATAGAACTCTTGATCATAAATGAAATCCTTCTTCTTTGCATCATTCAATTTTTCACTAAAATATGCAATAGGCTTACCTTCTTGGCTTAATATAGCCTCAATAGAACTGCCACTAGCATCACAATCTACCTGGAACACCTTTCTAAAATTTGGAAGTGCCAACACAGGTTGTTCTATCACCTTCTTCTTCAACAATTCAAAACTTCTCGCAGCTCCTGCAGTCCATTTGAACTCTTTTCTATCCCCTCTTATTGTGTTAGTTAAGGGTGCACATATGCCATTAAAATTCTTAATAAACTTTCGGAAAAAACTAACCAGACCATGAAATGATCTTACCTTAGTAGTAGACCTTGGATTAGGCCATTCCAAGATGGCCTTTACCTTCTCTGGATCCATTTTGAGACCTTCAGGTGACATAACAAACCCCAAATACACTAATTCCCTTTTTGCAAAGATACACTTTTTTAAATTAATTAATAGTTTCTCTTCCCTTAACCTTTCAAGGACACTACAAATATGCAATAAATGTTCTTCCAAAGCCTTGCTAAAAATTAAAATATCATCCATATAGACAATAACAAATTTTCCCAAGAACTTCTTAAGTACCTCATTCATAAGCCGCATTAAGGTGCTTGGGGCGTTTGTCAATCCAAAGGGCATGACTAACCACTCATAAACACCCTCCTTTGTCTTGAAGGCTATTTTCCACTCATCTCCTTCTTGTATCTGTATCTGATGATAGACACTCTTGAGATCTATCTTTGTGAAGTATTGAGCTCCACTCAAGCAGTCCATAAGATCATCCATCCTTGGCAAAGGAAATTGGTACTTGATGGTTATCTTATTGATAGCTTAAGAATCTGTACACATCCTCCACTCTCCATCTTTCTTTGGTGTGAGTACTACAGGTACTGCACATGGACTTAGGCTCTCCCGAATCAAGCCCTTCCTCAACAACTCTTGAACCTATCTATTTAGCTCCTCTATTTCAGTAGGAGTCATCCTGTGAGCAGCCTTGTTAGGCAAACTTGCTGGAATCAGATCTATCTGATGACTGATTTGCCTTACTGGTGGCAATCCTTCTGGAACATTATCAGAGATAATATCTCCAAATTCACCTAGTAAATCTAAAACTTCAAGTGGTAATTCACTACTACCTTCTTTATCTTTCCTAGGAATCAAAGCATAGCACATACGCTGATGTTTCATTCCATCTAAAAACTTCCTTCCATCAACAAGACAAATCCTAGCACTACTACATACCATTTCACCTTCCTTTTTCATGGGCTTCAGTTTGTGGCAAACTCCATCCTTTGTTAGAGAGTATGTGTTTGCATGACCATCATGTATTTCATGTCTATCAAACTTCCATGGTCTACCCAACAATAGATGGAAAACATCCATTGGAATAACATCACAGAGAACTTTATCATTCTAACTCCCAATTTTGAATTTCATGAAACATTGTTCACTTACTAGGACCTTATGATCATCTTTTACCCGAGTAATTCGATAGGGTTGGGGATGTCTCTCCCTCTTGAGCTTCAGCTTAGAGATCATCTCTTCTGATACCAAGTTATCAGTGCTACCACCATCAATAATCATGTCACAACATTTATCCTCACACTTGCATCTAGTACGGAACAAACTCCTCCTTTGTCCTGATTCTATATCAACACTTAATAGGATCCTTTCATTTACCAAGGTCTCTCCTCTTTCTACATCCTCTAAATGTGATGACTGTGCATCCTCATCCACATGAGAAACCCTAGCTTGGCCCTCAGCTCTCCTATCTATCCTTCCTTGTTTTTGAGGGCATTCAAAGGTACGATGACCTTCTTCATTGCAATGGAAATAGGTACCACAAAAGCCTCCTCTTCCTTGTCTGAATCCTCTACCTCTTCCTCTCTGATTTCTAAAGTCTTGATCATGAGAGCGGTTGAAACCCTCATTCCTCTAGTTCCTACTAGTACCCACATCTTCATTTTTCTTTTGGGTTTCATTTCGACCTTCAGATGACCTACCACTTCCCCTTCCTCCTTGACCATGCCCTCTTTGTCTCCCTTCAAACCTCTTATTCAGCTTCTCTTCAACTCGTAGGGCAAATTGGTATGCCTCTTCAATGCTTGGTCATTCTTACTGGACTTAATTCCTCTTGGATGCTAGGTCGCAACCCACTGATATAACGAGAAATCTTCTCCTTATTTGCTTATGCATGCCCTAGTCTAATCAAAAGTTGATAAAACTCATCTGTATATTCTTGGACTAATCTTCCTGCTTGCTTTAGCCCATGCATCTTCTTAAACAAATCAAGCTCGTAGTCCACAGGAATGAACTACTTCTTCAATTTGTCCGCCATGCGATCCCACCTTGTGATCTTCTCCTTTCCTCTTCTATTTCTTTCCAATTGAACCTCTTGCCACCAGATTTTGGCATGGCCTTTCAGTTTAGCCTTTGCAAACTTAACCCTATCTGGGTCTCTGATATCCTCATACTCAAAGTATTCTTCCAGTTCATTGATCCAGTCGATCAACTCATCTGGTTTTAGATTTCCTGAAAATACACCCACATCAATTGTAGGTCTTTTCCCAAATTTAGTAATGGCCCTAAAAAGCCTTTCCTCTGCCTAATTCATAACTTCCCCATCAAATTCCCCTTCTGGTCCAATTTTTTCTTCTTCATTCTCATCCTCACTATCGTCACCTGTGGCAACATTTGTTCCTCTCTGGAGCTCATCCTGTAATGCTTGTACTTGCCTTTGGAGGGCTCTAACCTCCTCAAGATTAATAGCTTTGACCCTTCCACCACGCTCTCTTCATGGAGGCATCTTCTTAACTGAAACCCACAACCACACAGTCCTGGTGCAAACTGCCTCACAATCAGTGCTCTTTCTACACACTTAGGGAAACCAGCTCTCATACCACTTGATGGGAACACAACCCACACACAGAATGGACACAATAAGAAAGGGAAATTTTGTTAACTTTTTAAATAAGCTAATACATTCAGTACAGAGAAAATAAACTTCAAAACATGCCCTAAGGGCTTACAATAACATAAATCTAGAGATAATTTCTCCTTTCAGTACCTCCTCTCAAACTCCACTTCAAACTACATTTTACATTGCCAGAAATGTCCTTAAATAGACCCCGAAGGGTTAAGGAATAGGAATACATTCTAGAAAGTGCTAGTAGGCATCCATTGACCAAATAGAAGGCTCCAAAAGCTACGTTAGAAGTCGACGCAAATCTAGAAGAATCCAGAAATGGTAACTGAACTTTCGGGAGGCATAACGTTTGAACCGTAGCTCTGATTGAAAAACCATTTATATTTTTGGAAAGCTCTCAAAGTGCTTTATGGCCTTATGGAGGAGCTTTTCTCTTCCTCCATTTTTCATCCCTTTTCAAGGTCAATTAATGCCCCTAACCTGACTTTAAAGAATTCTTAGGAGGTCTCCAAAACCCAAAAAATTGCAATAACTTTCAAACTGTGGGGCCTTTTGACCTGATTCTTTTTTTGGAATGCTCTAAATTACAATTACATTCATCTGACCAATTTACACCTCCTAATTCACCAAAATGATGGCTCAATTACATACTCCTATTTTTTTGCATTTACACATATCTCAAGGTGTTCAAAAACTCTATCCTAGAACATTGATAGTGGAACTGTGAGAGTTGGAACCTTTATTTGATCCAAATGAGTATCTAAAAATGAAAACACATGAAAAAAAAACTAAGTCTAAGCACATTTTTTTTGGGTGACACAGGATTTCCCTTATACCTCTGGATGCTCTTGCATCAGATCTAAAATATTATGTGTTCTTCTTATAGGATTTTGTGACACCTATGAGATCATGTGGTCAATATGGTGAGGTTTGTAGCCCTTAACCTTCATGTAAGTATCCTTAAACCTTTAACCATTCATTTAACCTTTGGGATGCTTCTAGCTAGTATTCCATTTGATCTTTACCCATTTTAAATGTCTTTGCTAATAATGTATTCTTCATTTCATAATAAAGTGTGGACGCCTCCTTCGATCACTTCTTCGATAACAAGGAGATTGCATACATCTTCTATTCTAAGTACAATTGGTAAAACTATTTTTTTTAATATTTTTATGTGCTAATCATTCATTATTATTTTGTTGGGTGGATTTTATACTCAAGGACCTATTTTGTGCACTAATAGATACACCTACAGTTTATAGAAGAATAGAGACCACTACTAGTGAAGCTAAACCATTTCCTAGATTAGTATATATTACTAGTACTGGTTCATTTGTAGAGTCATTGTTGTTAAAAAAAAAAACTATGTTTCCATTAAAATTACCAAAGCTTCTAGGTGCTTTAAAATTATTGTACTATTTACAGTGTAATTGTAATTTACTTATACATAACTCATTTTGGATTGATAATCCCATGATGTTTTTGTAGGAAATGATGTTTTCTATGATACTCTTTTTCAAATGACATTGAAGCTATTTGGATCCACCATAAGTAAAAGGTACATAATTTTGTATCATTGCTACAATATTTTTCTTTTCTTCCATTTATTGTACTATATTAAAGTTATCGATCTAACAAATTTTTTTTTTTGAGAAAGGTGAAATGAATAAGGTCGGGATTTTAAAAATTGGCTCATTACATCTTTTGAGGACCTTTTTGGAAAAAAATATTTTTGACAGCATCCTACTTCTTAAAAAATCATCCAAACATATAAATATGTGAGGAACCAATATGAAGGGCTCTAAAGGTTAACCAAAAGTATGAGAATCCTCCTATGATTCCACCAATGGAGTGGAATGAAATAATAGAATATAAAAAAGAGAAAAGCATACAAGATAAAGGAATTGAACTAAAAGAGGGGAAAATAAGGTATGCCATGATAGTATTAAATAGAATGTAATCATGCACTAATTAGTGATCTTTGTAAATATATATTCTAACATGTTTTAAAAATTTCATAAACTAGAAGACACATCAAAAGCTACACAAGCAAGATTACAAAAGGTTGTTCAACACAAACTTGGCTCTGGTGGCTATATGAAACTTCACTACCAACTTATAAGTGGCAGCAATCGAATTTCATATAATTTTTTTTATATGATGTTGCAAAAAAATTTGTTTAATCAAATCATACATGCAAAACTGATGTTAATAAGCAAGAAATATAGGGCACATAATTCAATGTAAAGCCCATGGATAAAGATATTAAAAATTTCCTTGAAGGAAGGCTATAAAGTTGTGGCTACACACCTACATCAAGAATCTGAAAGCCATACCCAAGAATCGAGTGCACTAGATAAGACACAAGTAAAATGGTCAAATGAAAAGTACATCAAATTGAATAATAGTTGAGAAATCTCATTTTTGGTGTTAGTTTGCAACATAAATTGACTATTTTTGTTTTATATATCAAATAATGATAATAATGTGCATAACATTTTACTATAACATTCAAATCCTATAACAAAACCTTTGCATGATGAAGGCCATGATGTGCATCATAGTGGTGGAGGTATTAATTTTTTATTGAAAATTAATTATGAAATTATGAATAAAATTTAACATCTTCAATTGCAATTTTTCATGTAACCTTTTTTTGAATATTTTAAAGCATGTTGAACATCATGGTGAACAAGTGGAGCATGCTCAAAGTGTTCAACATGTTGAGATGATGGCAGATCAAAATGTTATTATACATGTTGCATTGTTAGGCAAGAAAAAAGCATGTTATGTTCTATTGGTTAATGAAATACTTATAATAGTAAAAAAAGAGAAAAGGAGTCTGTTGATTTAACCCATTTACTTGTTATTACAACAAAGACCCCTTTAGTGCAGTAGCCTCATGCTCCTCGAAATAGAAGGAGGCATCATAATTTTATATTACATGAGCCACAAGAGGAGGAGAATGGGGAAGATATCGATTCTCCTATCAGCCTTTTTCTTAAGAAAGCTAAGAAAAATAAAAAGAACAATTTTTTTTTTTAAATGCTATTGTTTATATCCTAAATACAGTACAAGTCAAGAAGGGTACAAGTATTACACCTTTTGAACTATGGTATGGTTATGCTCTTAATGTAAATTATTTTAAAATATTTGTAAGTAGATACTATATACTTAAAGATAATATGAATGGAAAACTTGATGCAAAAAGTGAGGAAGGTATATTCCTAGGTTATTCCACCAAGAGAAAATCTTATAAGTGTTTAAATTCTAACACTAATTTTTTTGTAGAAAGTACAAATGTGAAAGTTGACAATTTTGTAGAAACAAGTGACACTACATGTAAACAAGAGTCTTAAGACTATAGTACATTCATCTATGTGGATGATGATGTTGTTGAGATTATGGGTGTTGTACACATTGCATAATATTGTTATATTGTATTATTTTATTTTATTATGTAATCTTGTATCTAGGAGCACCTAGATGGACATGCAACATATAAAGATTCCCATGGGATATACTTGATTAGTTGTATTGTAACATTATAATAATATTTCATGTAATTATTTAATATTGGAGAAAAGAATTAAATTTCTAATATTAAATTTGAGGTCAATGGGTTAAGTAGTACATGGTTTATGTAATACCACTTGGTGGTTTTGTGAGACTTACTACTATATAAGTAGCCACAAGGGTAGTTGTTGGTGTGAGAAGATTGAAGGCAAAAAGGCAAGAGTTGAGCAAGACAAGGCTTAATAGGTTAGCCAAGTGAGCATTTGTGAAAGTTGGAAACATGGCATGGGATGTGTGGATTCATTCTTATTCACATAGATTGCTTGATTGTAGCTATGGATTTGAAGGCTTCCATAGTTATATTGCAATGATATTTTTTGTTGAATAATACATGGTGAATGTTTCATTTAAATAGGGGTTTTAGGGGGAGCTTACAGAAATGACCTTACCATTAGATCTGGATTGATGTTTCCATAAATTGTGATATATAATATGCCCTAGTTTTGCCATGTTTAGAGATAATGAAAGAGTTTTTTAGTTTCAGCCCATGATGGCTATCAAATTTTATCCCATCAGAATTTTTGTCAGAAAAAAAAATTGTAGTGAAAATGGTAAAAAGACTGGCTTAGTAAAATGATCATAACTTTCTCTTAAGATATCAGATTTTGGACTTCTTATAAGTGTTGGAAAGCTAATTTAGAGCCCTACAACTTGGTGTAGGTTTGGATGTGTGATTTTGACCATTTTTTAGGTTTTAAGAGCCTTAAAGTTAGATTTTTTTTTATTTTAAGCATGAATTAAGGCATAACTTAGGCATATAGAGTTATATTTTGGACTTCGAGTAGTCAACATAAATCTTTTAGAGAGATCTATACATTGGTTTAGATTTGGTGTAGCTTTGATCTAATTTATTTGGTGATATATTGATCTAAATAGTTTATGGTATATATTAATTATGGTAACATTGTGAATTTATAACATTGTATGTTTGGAGATTTAAGATTTGATGTCATTGTATAATCAGTTCATATTTTAGGTTGGTCTCATGATGATATGGTTATGAGTGTTTGGTTTAGATATGTAATATGACTTGTTGAGTCTACAACTTGTGTAGTGTTGTAAGCAGTCTATACTTACAGGTTGTATTTATAGCTTGGATATGGGTTGTCTTTGCCCATTGATCTTTCATTATTGATGCATATTTAGATTGGTGGCTTGGATTTGGATTTTCTATCCCCTAAGTCACATGATTTACTAATTTTTTTTCATGTAGAAGAGATGAGATATTGACTAGGTATAGTCATGGTAGAAGATTGTGGTTGACTTTTTTTATGCTGGTAGGTTGGACACTTTGAGAGTCAGATGCTTGGTTCATGGATGTGATCATGGTGCCTTAAATTTTGGCATGACATGATTGGATATATAGATACATCCTTGATGTTCATTAGTTTGGATTCCTAATTTGGTTATGGTGGTATATATCTTCTTAGTTGAGGATCGTGGTTAACTGATTTCTTTTGAGGACCTCGTGATGTGCACTTTGAGTTATTTTATGGTTTGATTCCTTGGTTGATTCTACTGGTTAGAGGATGATTTTTATCATGATGTTATGGATAGCTTGGATACATAGTTTAGTAGGAGCTTATGACAGTGATGGGGAGATAGTGCAAGATTAGTTTTGGTTGGTATCTTCTTGGGTTTGGAGATCTTGGTTTCACTTGGTACTGACACTTTGGTTGGATGAGTGTAGACCTAGAGGATCTTCATGTAGGAGATGGATTTTATGATGCCTTGGTACTACAGTTGAGTGGGAGTTTTTGGCATTGATTTATTTATTGAGTGTTTGTAGATGTTGGAGGTTTGTCTTAGATCCTTTTGTTGCATAAGCATCTTTACATTTGCATGGTGCATAAGCATCTTCATAGTGTGTGAAGATGGTTAGATCTTGAGGACTCATGTAGTTACTATTTATCTTCATGGTGTGTGGAGATGGCTCTTAATGGTATGTAGAGATGGCTTTTTGTTCATGGTGTGTAGAGATGGTTGCATCTTGAGGACTAATAGGGTTCTTGGTAAAGGCGTGGTTTATGCTTTCATTTGACATGCTATCCTTGATGTTAGGATGCTTTTATTTTTATGTCATGGTATACTCTTGATACACATTTAGAGTTGTGAAATGTTATGGTATGTTGATATGGAGCATGTTATCTCTTTGGTTGAGATGGTTAGATCATGTTGTCATGTTTATGTTCTTGAGGCTATGGTTGGAACTTTGACATTGATCTTGGTTTAGTTTCTTGGTATTGAGTACATTGATCATAAGTTGGATACTTCATGATATTGCTATGTTGCATTTGGAGTTGGCATGGATTGATTGGATATAGCTACTCATGGATACTTAAAGATGGTGGTGATGTTGATTTCTCTTGGATTAGAGAAGTGTTTGTTGGGATGGTTGATGGTTTCGATAGGAAGTCTTAGGGGCATTCACCTAATATGGACTTGAGAGGAGATTGTTCTTAGATGAGTCTTGGTTAGAGACTTGGATATTTTGATGAGCATTCTAATTTCCCACTCTTGGTCTACTCAGCAGTTTTTCTACTTGAGTGGTATAGTCCATTATTTTTTCTTAGGTGCATTATGTTTATTCTTGTCTTTCATGGATATGGATCTTGAGCTATGATACATGAGTTAGTTCTAGAGGTTTCATTTGAGAGATGGTTTAGCTTCGATCATCTCCATTTTGCATATGTTGTTATGCTAGTTAAGATTGGAAAATGGTTTTATATTGGGAATTTTCCCTAGATTAGGAATGGTTTTATGATTTTGATCTTCTTGTGAGAGGCTTACATCCATGATTAGTTATATGATATCGTTGGGTGTTGTTAAGGCTTCTTGTTGGGGTTTAATGAAGGAGATCATACTTGCACAATTTACATCTAGAGGTGTGTGTAGAAGGACATGATATAGGTTATGATTTGTATGGTTTCGCTTTGGTCTTGGTTATCTTCTTGGATGTTCAATTTTTCTTAAATTGGATTAGAGATTATGATCACTAGTTTGTGTCCATGTATGTCATGTGAGAGATGACATGGTTATTCCTTTATCTTTTTCTTCTGTTGGTTGTGCAAAACTTGGGAGACTATTGGAGACTTGTTATAAGAGTTGGTCTTCTAGATTATAGGTTTATGTGTTGTGAATGTCCTTGAGACTACATGGATTCACTTCTTTGAGATGTTGTGAGTGAATTGGTTATAGATTTGACATTTTCTTTTGCAGTGGGAGCTTCTTGCTATATATGTGGTAGGTATTGCTCTTGAGGCTTGTGATTATAGGTTGTAGATTGGATATGTTGATGATGTGAGATTCACTTGGTATACCTTTGGAGGTATGGATAGTTGGATGGGTTTGGCACTTGTTGTGGGTTCTATTTCAGCTATGAATATTTTGACTAAGAATACATGTGATTACCTTTAAATAAGATTTTTGTGCATGGCATTTTAGTTGGTACATGATTTTATGATCTTATAATGCAATAGGTTGGGTGGCTTTCTCTTTGGATGGCTTCTACATATGTCTAGTGGCAATGGCATAATAGAATGTGAGATTACTCATGTATGAGATGTTGGATACTTTGATTTTGTTGTAGGTACCAAGATGGAGCACTTCATGTACTTTGATCCATGATGGTGGATGTGCTAAGAGGGATTGTTCCCTTGTTCATTTATGTGGCTACAGATTGACCCCATGCAATGTATACAACAAGTGGGAGATTTTTGAGATTATGAGTGTTGCACACATTGCATACTATTGTTATAATGTGTTATTTTATTTTATTATATAATGTTGTATCTAGGAGCACCCAGATGACCATGCAACATGTAAAGATTCCCATGGGATATACTTGATGAGTTGTATTGTAACATTGTGATAATACTTCATGCAATTATTTAATATTGGAAAAAAGAATTAAATTTCAAATATTAAATGCAAGGTCAATAGGTTAGGTAGCACATGGTTTTAGCACATAGTTTATGTAATACCACTTGGTGGTTTTGTTAGACTTACTACTATATAAGCAACCACAAGGGTAAATTTTGGTGTGAGAAGATAGAAAGAAAAAAGGTAAGAGTCAAGTATGACAAGGCTTGACAGGTTAGCCAAGGGAACATTTGTGAAGGTTGGAAGCATGGCATGGGATGTGTGGATTTATTCTTGTTTACATAGACTGCTTAATTGTGGATATGGCTTTGAAGGCTTCCATGGTTGTATTGCAATGGTTTTTTTTTTTTTGAATAATATATGTTGATAAATGCTTTTGGAGGCTAGGTTTTTCCCTCAATGAGGGTTTCCTGGGGTATAACTTGAGTTACAATTTTTGTGGGAATGTTGTCTATTCTCTTGCATGTGGATTTCAATTACATATCTATTTCAGATCTATTATGGGTTATGTGGAAATGGTTACATTCTTTCTTGCAAGTTTCCTTATAGATGCTCCAAGCACTCCTAATAATCAAGTAAATCAAAATGCAGTCTCTTAGTAGATAGGAAATGATCAAACACAAATAATTGAATTGTTGAGTAGCAGAGAGTGGGTGTCAAGCAACAAACTAAAGATGTCAAGTCACAAATAGGCAATGTTGACCATCAAATAGCAAGTGTCAAGCATGCAAAACATGAACAAGAACTTGAACAAGAAAGAGAAAATGAACTTGACAATAATTTTCAAGATGAACCTATAGAAGAAAAAAGAAGGAAATTGTCCATGCTAGAAAAATATATAAGAAGACATCATAATCCTGAATAAATCATTGGTGATGTTGAATCAAGTGTTATGACTAGAGAAAGTCTCAAAGATGATACATTCTTACTTTATGAGTTTGAGCCCAAATCAGTAAAGGATTCTTTAGACAATGAAGATTGGATTCAAGAAATGAACAAAGAAATTGATCACAATGAGAAGAATAATACTTGGACCTTAGTTCCAAGACCTAAAGACAAAAATTTCATTGGGACAAAGTGGGTTTTTAGGAATAAGCTTAGTGAGAATGGAGAAGTAACAAGAAACAAGGAAAGACTGGTATGCAAGGGTTATCCTCAAGAAGAAGGATTTGATTATGGAGAAACTTTCACTCATGTGGAAAGACTTGAAGGAGTTAGAACTCCACTTGCATATTTAGCCTACAAGAATTTCAAGATATATCAAATGGATGTCAAATTTGCATTTTTAAATGGTATACTAGCTAAAGAAGTATGCATTAAAAAACTTGAAGGATTTTTGGATCTAGAGAAGAAGAATAAGGTATGTAAGTTGAACAAAGTGTTGGAATTACAATAGGAAAGGTAAAATTCTTAGAGGGGGGTGAATCAGTGCTTCAAAATTTGACCCATAAAATATTCACCATACATCTATCTCGCATATTCTATAAGTAAACTGAAATACCATGTAAAGCATGTACATCTAAAGCATGTAAACAAGTAAGAATTCACACATATGACACAAGATATGATTAACCAAAAACCATCCAATGAGAAGATAAAAAAGGTGGGGATGAGACCCACAAATCTTCACTATTGCAGTAATAAAGTGTTCCCAATGAAGGTTGCAATGTTTGATCATAAACCATAATCTTCCCCATGAAAGACCTACCCTATTAAAGGCTTACAAATACTATTAGGTCTTACCCTATTAAAAGTGTGCCTTTGTAAAGGACTTCAACTCACAATTAAGTAAGCACCTTTGTAGAGGATTTCAATATAGCCTATTAGGACTGCTCTATTAAGAGATTAAACTAATTCAATTATTAGAATGTTTCAACATTGATCCTATGATTAGCACGCTTATGCTTGATGATAGATCACCTCTATCCTACTACGTACTTGATCCTTTTTTATCAAATGTCTCTCTGTTGTTCACTATTTCCTTCTCATGTTTTCCTTTAACTAATTTTGCAATGTAATTCAAATTGTAATACCTTGATCACCATGAATGTCTTAGTTTGTGCATGCAAAAATTTCCTTTATCATTTATTCATTCCCTCTCTTTTGATAAGAAGTTTAAAGGTTTTCCTCCTTAGGAAGACCTAGTTGTCTTAGGGTTAGGTATGAATTAATAGCTATGATTCACCCATTTTGTTGCTTAAACCTTCCCTTTACCTAATTGGGTGCATGTAATACATAGGGATTCCCAATTAAGATTCATCCTTATCACCAAAATATCATAATTCAATCTATAAGTTAGCTCAAAAATGGTTTGCATAGTAGTTTGTGCCAATATAATCAGTTATGAAAAAAATGTGTTACTTGGCATCTAAAGTCCCTAATGCTCAGCATATATTGATTTCAATATTGTGACTCATCATCTGAATGGCCTATACTATTTTCTTGGCTCCTGAATCACTTGGCATATACTATCTGTTCGGCACTTGAGTGACTCAGCACTCACTATTGACTCGTAATGCTTTAACTTATACATGTTGTGCTTAGCATATGCTACGTGTTTGACATGAACTAAGTAAATGACTAAAGTGTATAGACAATCACTTGTCAAAACTAATCTAAGATCAACAATCTCCCCCTTTGACATGAGTGTCAAAAACACTTGGTCATGTATTAATACTTTTATTCTTTTGAGCATAACATAACATAACTAGTTGGCTTCTATATAAAATTTCAAAATATCAAAATTTTGCAACAACTTATACCTCAAAAATCTTATAACTCCCCCTAAGTTGTTTGATCTATTTTGTACTATATTCTGCAACAAATTTTTTTTGTTGAGTAGATTTTCCTCAGTTGCTAATATTTTTATCTCATTCTTGCTCCCCCATACTTTCATACTTGCTGTCCCATCACTCTTACTCTCCCTTTTGACACTGATGTCAATGGGTTGTACACTAATAATGTGTTTTTCCAAAAAAGATTTATGGACCTCAAGAATAATCTTAAGAGTGGTGTCCCAATTCTCACAAGCTACCTCCAAAGACATGGTTTGGATGGCTAGCTTGATAGCAAGGTGTAATAGACCATCTAATTTAGAAAGATTGGGGTCTTTCTTCATAAGAGTTTTTGCATAGCCTAACTCCTTTTGTAGAATCTCCATGTGAGGAATCAATGTAATCTAGATGTTTATCAATTTAGCCCTTATGTTGGATCCATCTCTAGATAGTGTTGCTAATTCACTCTAGGTTTGCAATAGGGTCTTGAAGTGTTTCTCACTTTGAGTTGGAGTCATAGGAAATCTAGCTCTAGATGACTGCATTTGAATTTCCAAGCTTAGGATGTGATTCCTTATTTCTTGTGTGAAGAGTGTAGGATTACATAGTTTGGTGTACAGAGAGAGAATGTTCTATAGTACCTTCTTCACACGTTCTATCTTAGTTACCAATGCAAATTTTGTAAGTGCTATCTCACTAGATATCATTTCATCTACTTTACTTTGAAACTTCTTCTCAGACCATTCTAATAATTTTGCATTAGTGTCAAGGTCTATATCACTTACTTTTTCCACTATGTTAGTCAATTGTTCAATAAGTGGCTTTGTTTCATCTAGAGTAGGTAGACTAAATGTACCCAAGAAGATGTTGTTGATATCAAGAAAAGCTTTCTTCTACCTATGCTCCCTTCTGAGTAGTTCTTGATGTTTCTTTCTTGTTAGGGCTTCTTGAAGTATACCCATCTGCTCAATAATCATTTCTACAAGATCAAACTTGGGCAATAAAATTTCTTCATCTAGGCTAACATCTCCATAGGTTATTACCTCTTCTACCTTGGATGAACTTAGACTTGGCACTGAGAATTGAAAAGGTGTTGTATCTATGCTTGACCACTGAAGAGTTTGACTAGAAGGAGTGCCAAATTCTAGTAAAGTTACCAGTGCTTGAATTGTTGCTAGCTCCTTCAGCTTAGGTGTCAAATCAGTCTCTTCAGGCTTGTCCATTCTACCTTATTGATTTGAAATGAACCTTGTTTTTGTGCTAGAGGTGTAGGTGAATCTTCCTAACCTATTTGACTCTATGTCTCATTAGTGACATTTGTATCCACTTTATCCTCTCCAAGTGTGTCAACCTTTTTCTATTGCAACTTCTAGTACATTTTTCGAGAGTGGAGTGCCAACTATGTGTGTACTAATAATGCATTATGCTATCTCCTTTTGATATTCAACCAAGGGTTGTAAAGATTGTACACTAGTGACTTGAGGAGTGATTTTAGGTGGTTCTTATGTTTTCACCTCCTCCCTTGTAGTTATAGTCAATGATTTCTAAATTTCATCTACACTCACCAATATAGGGTTGTCACGTAATTTTTCCTATAATGTAGATTGGTCAATTATCTTTTTCAAATCTACCTTTGTTAGACGATTGATTTTTTGAGTAGTAGAATCAAAAACATCCTTTATTGATAGTTTTATTATTTACACTTATTACCTATGGAGGGATGACACTTAGCATTTGAGCAACTTGTACACTTTATTCTTGTTGTTGCTCTACCTCAGTTTTGCCTTCTTTATTTTCATCATCTTCATCATCTTTGACCTCAATAGGTTCTTGTTCACATTCTTTCATTATGACTAGTCCATATGTTATCTTCCACATCTATTTGGACTTCTTTATAACATCTTCTATGTTGTTCTATAGTATGCTAAATGCCCTATACTTAGGAACAAATCTAATAGTATATTTATTTATGGATTTGGATATTCGAGCCTTGTTGAGTTCTAGCATAACTTGGGTGAGGGATGTCTCCCTAATTTTCCTTTCTAAGTTCAAACAATAATGCCATTTTTTCTCAACTCTTTCATGTAAACTTTTAGAAATGGAGATGGCAATTTCTAGAGGAGCCTTCTTAAAAGTACCCATCATGGCATATATTGCCTCCTCTACTTGATTCTTCTCAACTTTTCCAAGATTTTCAAAATCAATGTGAGTGAAACCTAATAAATCAACATTATTTCTAACATTCTCACATAAGTTATCTAGATCTGAAGATGGATTATGACTCTCCACTTAGAATTGGTTGATGTCATAAAATTTAGTCCTTTCCTCATCAAATTCAACCTGAGTAACATATTTTATTTTGGGTCTTTTATGTGCTCCACCTGCCTGCTCTATAGGCTTGGCTTTCTCTTTAGCCTTTTGTGTAATGACACATGTACTAGCCCTTGTCATAGGTGTTATATATTTGGGTTGGCTCGGTTTAGCAACCTTCTTAGGTCTTGTTGCTACTTGTGCCTTGGCCTTTATCTTCTTCTAATCAGTGGGAATAGGTGCTTCCTCAGCTTCTTCTTCCTCAAAACCTTTTGTAGTCTTTATTTCTTCCTCTTTTTGATCCTCACCGTGTCCTTGTGTCAATACAAGTGGTGCTTGAATCTGAGAGTCTTCTTCCTCCTTGACACCTTCACCAAATGTTTCTTTTAGTTTCTCTACCAGTTTGTCCTTCTTTCTGATTATAGAGGCAGGTCTCAAATCCATAGTAATATTTGATTTGGCCAACTCATAGTTACCAAAATCTTGGGCATTTTTGTCCACTTCTTCTACAAGTAATGTTGTGATTTCTATAGAGGCCTCATCAACATTAATCTCATAACCTACTGGCCTTAGCCAACTCACTCTAGGAATTTCTGCCTGAAAGAATGTGCGATCAGAATCAACTAGGAAACAAACATCATCATAATATTTTTCCACTAATGACACTAGAATCCTTAATCTCTTCTTCATGGATTGTTTGAAATTCTCAAAATAACTAGTCATTATTGACTCAAATTTTTCACCTAATTGTTCAATGAACTCTCCTATTTGAACTATAATAGACTTATTTTTCTTCCATGCAATAGTACCAAATGTAGGAAATGTGTTCTATACATAAAAGAAGATACATACCAAAATAGATCTGAAAATACACTAAGCACTCTTTGTTTTCCTTATTGCTCCTAGGTTTTTAATTAATTGTTATAGCTACAGCTTAGCAAGATCATATTTATGATCCTTCTTCACAATCTTTTAGCCCATATCCATTGCAATGCAAAGTACACTATTCAATCTACTTGGTTGATAAAAATTATGTGCAATTACCCTTACTACAAAAGCTATCAGAGGATCTGTAATTGTATCTTCATTCCTCTCTTTTTCCACACAACCCTTGTATTCTTTTTAATAAATTTTTTGGAAGCTCTTGTCATAGTCTTTGGTTGATCTAGATTTGGATACCTTCTTACCCTATGAATTATCCTCTTTATGAGTTTTATTAGTCCATTATATAACCATAATGAGCTATCATGAATTCTACTCAAAACAATCATGATCCACTCAATTTTGAAAACATTAGGGAAATCTAAAGCATAAGTTAACCCTTTCCTTTCTACTATCTTGAATTCTTCACTCAGCATATTGTTTTCACATAGTTTTCCATATGCTTCTCTAATTTCCATGTCACCAATATTACCAATCTTACAATTATAACATTTTCTAACATCTTGAATCATTAAAACTTTTGGTGGTATCATAGATAATGCACCTGAGGGATCTTGTTTGTATGTTATGTCTATAATAACCTTGAAAGTAGGTTGTTTTATCTCCTTGCTAACCATATGAAATTAAAAACCTCTTTTCCCTCTACATCTTTTTCTTTCAAAGAACTAGATGCCATTTTATAAATCTAGGGTTTACAAAATCTGAAATAGCATAGCTCAACACATGATAAATACCTTGTAAATCCTAATGAAATGATGTCAAATAGCTACTCAAATCCCCTAAAAATGCTTCAAATTAAATTTTTAGATCACCTTTTTCTCTTCTTGCTCTCTCTTTTGAATGATGTTAAAAGAGAAAAAATCAATCTAATACCCCTTTAAAACACTGCAATTAATGTTGAGTGCTTACACAGTTGTAAGCTCGGTATCAACTAATTTATGGATCACTTAGCATCCACTTGTCTTTCTATTCATTCAACAACCATTATGAGCTCAGCATCAACTAGCCAATCTATTAGCTCGACATTCACTAGAATTTCACTTGGAAACCATAGGAAACTTTTCATGCTAGGTAGTAACATGAGAGACTGACAAAACTTAAAGATTTTTCTTTGATTCCTAATAACACCTTGCATCTTTATTCATGCTTATGTAATCTTTTTAGAACTAAATCCTTTGGAACTGATGTATGGTATAACTTTTAAATATCAATCCCACATATCTCTTTATTTCTTAGTTTGAAGAGGTGTGATCACCTAACCTATTGGGTAAAGCAATCCCTTCTCCACTTGATGTGTTGCAATCCTCCTTTCTCTTCCATGTCTTTTTCATTTCATTTTTAACATTTTCAATATCTACCTTGCCTTTGCCTTTATTGAACTCACAACTTGGTGGCTTTGACCTTGTTGGACAATATTGACTGATGTGACCAGTCTTCAAACAACTAAAACATGTGGTTTGAGTCAACCACCTTTTGTAGTCACACGTAAAGTGTGTTCTAATACAGTTCTTAGGAATATGTCCATACTCTTGATAGTAGTGACAACTATACCTTGTATTATAGTCCCAATTATAAAGATTTCCATTATTCTTTACCTTTTCTTGCTTGTTTAATGACCATATTGGGTTGGATCTGCACTCAAAAGCTCTATGTCCATACTTCTAATAGTTGTAACAATATTCTTCAAACCTTTGAATGTGCATGGAAATGGTTCTGCATTCATGTACTTGATGAACTTTTTTGTTTCACTTATGGTAGTGACCCATGCTCTTCTGCTTATCATTCTAATTTATAGTCTTTCTCCTACATACATTGACAGTATGTCCTTTCTTACCCCAATTATGACAAGTAGGTTTTGAATTCTTACCTTTGTTACTCCTTTCTTCAGCAATTTTGGATGATTCTCCTTCTTCAATACTTGTGTATCCTAGTCCAAATATATCATTGTTAGATCTAGGGGATTGTATCAATTGTTCAAAGTACTTGATGGCTTCACTAGGTTTATTGAAACTTTCAGCAAACTCCTTTTCCCTTTTTTGGTCATTGCTCAATTATTCATTCTACAACTTTAGTGTTGATAAGTAGGAGATAATTTCTACAGCAAGTCAAATTGTGATATTGTTATAAAAATTTAACTATGTGATTTTGAGTCAAACTCAGACCCATGTTTCATGAGTAGTGATTCAACATGAATCCATCTCTCATGAGAATAAATGGAACACTTAACACTCATTGGATATAGGTGATGCTCATAGGGGTGAAGCACCGAGACTTCGCAGGAGGTCACCCATCCCAATACTACTCCAGCCTGAGCATGCTTAACTATGGAGTTTCCTCCTTGGTCAAACCCAAAGCTTGCAAGCCCATTTGTAAAAACCTTCACCAACTATTGTGGCTTATGAACCCTTCATTAAAAAGCCCCTTAATCTCATCAATTGATAAGTAGGAGATAGTTTCCACAAGTCAAATTGTGATATTGCTATTAGGATTTAAGTGTGTTATTTTGAGTCAAACTCAAACCCATGTTTCATGAGTAGTGATTCAACATGAATCTATCTCTCATGAGAATAAATGGAACACTTAGCACTCATTGGATCTAGGTGATTCTCATAGGGGTGAAGCACCAAGACTTCTTGGGAAGTCACCCATCATAGTACTACTCTAGCCTGAGCATGCTTAAATACAAAGTTTCCTCCATGGTTAAACCCAAAGCTTGCAACCCCATTTGCAAAACCTTCACCAAGTGTTGTGCCTTATGAACCATTCATTAGAAAGCCCCTTAAGCTCATCAATTGATAAGTAGGAGATAATTTCCATAGAAAGTCAATTTGTGATATTGCTATAAAGATTTAACTGTGTGATTTTGAGCCAAAATCAAACCCATTTTTCATGAGTAGTGATTCAACATGAATCCATCTCTCATGAGAATAAATGGAACACTTAGCACTCATTTGATCTAAGTGATGCTTATAGGGGCGAAGCACCAGGACTTCCTAAGGGGTCACCCATCCCAATACTACTCTAGCCTAAGCTAGATTCATGTTGAATCACTACTCATGAAACATGGGTCTAAGTTTGACTCAAAATCACACAGTTAAATCCTGATAAGAATATCACAATTTGACTTGCTGTGGAAATTATCTCCTACTTATCAATTGATGAGGTTAAGGGGCTTTCTAATGAATGTTTCATAAGGCACAACACTTGGTGAAGGTTTTGTATATGGGGTTGCAAGCTTTGGGTTTAATCATGGAGGAAACTTCATAGTTAAGCACACTCAAGCTAGAGTAGTACTAGGATGATTGACTTCCTAGGAAGTCCTAGTGCTTCACCCCTATGAGCATCACCTAGATCCAATGAGTGCTAAGTATTCCATTTTTTCTCATGAGAGATGGATTCATGTTGAATCACTACTCATGAAACATGGGTTTGAGTTTGACTCAAAATCACACAGTTAAATCCTGATAGCAATATCATAACTTTAGTGTTGTTATCTCAATGTCCTTGGCATTTAGTTCATGGTTGGTATTCATCAATTGACTCAAGTTTCTAAATGCATGTTAGCAATTTTAGTTACTTCTTCTTATCTCTCTTCCAATCTACTAGTCAAAACTCTTTTGTCATCTTCAATCATGGCTTTGTCTTCCATTGCTTTCTTTTTCTATTTAGTCACCTCACAAAGTAATATGGCTTGTGATTCTTGTTCTATCTTGAGATTTTTATTTCTTTAGCTTGGGTTCTATTCTTTTCCATTACATTTGCAATTGCTGCATCAAACTCATTGGAGTCTCCATTTGTAAATAGCTTAGTAGTGTTCATCTCTTTGTATTGTGTGTCATTATCCTCAATGGTGATTTCCTTCCTTCTGTTCAATAATTTCTTTAGATCATCTCTTGTTTCATTCAACTGATGCAGAATAAGTTGTATTTCAATTTTCTGATTCTCAATGATCTTTTCCAACTTGTAGGCTTACATTTCCAAGATCTTTCCTCAAAGCTACAAAGCTTATCTTTTAGTGAACCAATGCACTGATACCAATTGTTAGAATTACAATAGGAAAAGTAAACTTCTAGGGGGGGTTTGAATTAGTGTTTTAAACTTTGACCTATAAAATATTCACCACAAATCCATCTCACATATTCTATAAGTAAACTGAAATGCCATGTAAAGAATCGGCATCTAAAACATGTAAACAAGTAAGCATTCACACATATGACACGAGATATGATTACCCAAAAACCCTCCAATGAGAAGGTAAAACTAGGGCGGGGATGACACTCACAAATATTCACTATTGTAGTAATAAAGTGTATCCAATAAAGGTTACAATGTTTGATCATGAACCATGATCTACCCTATGAAAGGTATTTCTTGTTAAAGGCTTACAAAGACTATTAGGTCTTACCCTATTAAAGGATTTCAACACCCTCTTAAAAACATATCTTGTTAAAGGACTTCAACTCACAATTAAGTAAGAACCTTGTTAGATGATTTCAATAGAGCCTATTAGGATTACTCTTTTAAAAGATTTAATTAATTCACCTATTAAAATGTCTCAGCATTGATCTTGCAATTAGCACTCTTATGCTTGATGGAAAATCACTTCTATCCTACCATGTACTTGATCCTTTTTATCAAATGTATCTCTATTGTTCACTATTTCCTTCCTCTATTCTCCTTTAATTGATTATACAATGAAATTTAGATCATAATACCTTGGTCATGATGAATGTCCTAGTTTACTCATGCAAAAATCTCATTAATCATTCATTCATTCCCTTTCTTCTCATAGGAAGTTTAGGGTTTTTCCTCCTTAAGAAGACCTAAGTGACTTAGGATTAGGTATGAATCAATGACTGTGATTCACCCATTGTACCACTCAAACCTCCTCTTTACCTGATTGGGCACATGTAATACATAGGGATTCTCAATTAAGAATTTTCTTTATCACCAAAACATTGTAATTCAATTTGTAAGCGGGGTCAAAAATAGTTTACATAGTATGTAATGCCCCGCCAAGGGATCCAAAGAATTAACCTAAAGCTTGCCAAACATTTTTTTTTTTTAAACATGAAAGATAAATCATTTACAACTTATACATAGTAACGGAAGCAATAGTAACATCCAACTGAAAGTAAACATAACATACATAATAGATTACATTCTTTTAAGATCCCTTAATGTTGAATTACATCTAAACTAACTATTCATCTATCATTACATCCTTAGCAATTGATACATCCAACATTCTTAAACCATATACAAGTATCCTTTTAGTAATTACATTTCAGATTTCTCAATCATCCACTATACATGTTACAAGGTATGAAAGGTTTAAATGCATAAAAATCCATGTAAATGAAGTACATCATCATACTAACTCTAATCCATAATGCAATAAGGTAACTGAAACCACATATCATACATGATACATCATCACAAAAGATATAAACATCCATCATAAAAGATAATCATATATCACAAACATAAATAACTAAGTGCATGGTTCCTCCCAACTGTAAATAGCATCATTAGACCATTGTGGATCCTAGCCATCCCTCCGTGTGTAACATTCCAAATTATCGAAGAGATCATCAGTATTAACATAGTAGGAATCTCACACCTAAACATACTACATCAAATACATATAAGATATCTAACATGCAAAGTAAATCATAAGATAACATCATCTAACATATGCTAATCATCACTGAAAGGATACATATCCATCATCATGAAGGATGCATCAGCCATGATGTCTCAATAAATCTCAAATTATAAGAGTGGAAAAACACTACCGCCCAACCATGTGGTACCTAAGTGGTCCACTCCCACCGTGCTGAGGAGATAATCTCAAGTCCCAAAATAGAATATCAAATCACATAGCACAAACACTTTCTAAAACAAGAATCCTAAAAGTATACTAACTCAAAGGTTCCAATCACAAAATCGACATCTAATCCTAGAGGCACAACAATAAGTACACCACCAAAGGTACACAAAATCTATAGAGGAGATTCAGGCTACATACTAGGGAGTGTCATCACATGGCTACTTGAGTTACCTTGGACTAGTCTCTCATTAGACCCCGGACCCTCAAGCGTTGAGTTACTCTGGACTGGTTACTCTAAACCCCAGACCCTCAACATGGCACATGTGGAAACCAAGAAGCCCTCTCAAGAAGATGAGGCACTTCTCCCATCCTTAGTCTATACAAGCACTCAAGGCATGGGTGGTTCAAATATCTCTAACTTATCTTTTTAATGTGTTTCCCCCCCATAAATTTTAATTACTAGATTATCACTTATTACATAACTTGCATTAGGTTACCCTGGTACTAACCACTTTGGGCCTCGAACCCCTATGTAAGCCACTCCCATAGTCATGTACCTAGACAACCACTCCTAAGCACATAAATCCACAGTTGTGTCCATACCACAACACTCATAAACATCAAACTCGGTTCATTAATAGGCAACTTGATAATAAGATGGTTCTCTCATACAAAATAAACCTCATAAATATAATCTCCAATATGAATCACAATATCCATTGGTTCTCAACAAGCAACCAAAGAATATCTCAAAGCAATACTGATCAAAGACTCCAAAATGGTTGAGTCAAAACATATCACAACATGACATCATAAATCAACATTTTAGTCCCATCATGGCGACTAGAAAGTAATCTAAGGATAATTGATCAATGACTCAAAATTGATTAGCTCAAGTGTCTCATTCATAAGAATCTCAACTATAATAATCAGTAATTACAAACATCTCATAGAGCAGTCCATCACATATACATGGTTGGGTTTATAAAGATCGAAAATAAGACATCATCATGACATCACAATCATAACCCCCAAGCCTCTGGTAGATGTCCTATAACTAGTCAACACTAGTCAACCCAAAACCCAAAACAAGAAGCATATAGAATACACAATGCAAACACATGTTTTGGTTTATTAAAATCACATACTTGATTAATGTGTAGAGGTTTCCAGTTTTAGTTTACCAGTATACTTCAAGTGTCTTAAGTTTCATCATTTGACCTACAAGTCAACCCATTTGTTCCCCGATAGCATTATCCTTACATTCTTAAAAATTACATTCTAAGAATAACTTAAGGATAAATATTTACTCATTAAACTGATCATCATTGATCCTTAATTAAATTGTTTTCTTTATTTAACTATGATCCATATTCTAATTGATTAACTCTTCTTTAATGTTACTTCAACTTTTCAACATAATCAGAGGATCATTATTTGTTATATTATAAGAGAACCAATTATCAATCTTCGAATAAGAAGAATTATAACTTTATTAAAATGATCAATTAACATAGGTACACAAAACTCAATATCATTGAAACTTAAGTCTCTTGATTAAACCATCACTAACAACTATTAAAATATCTAAAGTCTTTATTCAAGTCATTAGAATAAGACTTATCAACTTTGATATCAATATTTTTTTTACAATCTCATTAAAGGAATTATATCAATTAAATCTCTATTATATAATTATTAATTAAATCCAATCAACCCTAGTTAATTGATTTAATTAATAATTGCACAACCATACCATCAACCCAATAAATATCAGTTGACTAACAATAGTTTGTACGTAAAAAGTCAACTTCAATACAAATATTAATATTTCAATAATACTAATAATAACAAGTTATTTTGAAAATCTTATCCATAATGACCACATTCGTCATGATAATCATTTCAAGTTAAAAATCTATCGAATATAATTATATTGACAACTCAATGAACATCAATTGATTAAAATCAATTATAATCCAAATCCAAAAATTATTATCTTTTACAAAACTTCAATCAATAAATAATCTCCACTAGATTATCTCTAATCAAATTTGTTAATAACTATTTAAACCATTATTTATTAATAGTTTGTTAGACCCAACAAACATTAATAAATAATAAACTCATCAAAACTATTATTAATCGATCTAGAGAAACTTCCATAACTATTTTTCAATGCATTAATATTCCCAATGATATAAGGATAACTACCTCTCAATATCTTTATCTATTAATTACTTTAACCCTTCATCTCATATCTCCTGAGATTGTCTAAACCAATTTAAAATTATGAATTATTGCTATACTTTAATTATTAACTAACTCCAATTTGAATTGAATTAATTATTAGTTATACTAGCTATACTTATCATTCATTAATAATTGCTAACCTTAACAATTATTAATAATTTCACTATTTAATTATAATGATCAATATTTAAATTAGATTTATCGTTCATTAAGAGTCAACTATGTATCATTCCATTAATGTTCAAATTATTACTTTACTAATAAAAAATTATAATAAATTCCCAATATTAATATCTCAACTAAATACCTCTTATGTTGGTTGATAAATAGATTAATTATACTTCTTCTACTATTAACTAATCTTAATTTGATTAGATTAGTTAATAAATCATATAAAACTAATGCACACAAATAAGATTCTACTAAGAGAAGATTGCAATAATATCTTTAATTCATTCCATGCTTTGATATATTATTTTTGTGAAGTTTAAGCATAAAGAACTCTTGGTTATGAAAAATGGAAAAATATCTGTCCTTGAATAAAACAATCTCAGTACGAGGGCCATATCTCCCTAATGAACCATTGGATCAGGCTAAAATTGAAATATGTTGGAGAGGGCCAAGTTGCACCAATTCTAACTGGAGCGATCAAATAAATTCGATCACGATAAAAAGTTATGAATGACTGAGTTTGAGTCTACCCAAGGGGCAGGGACAGGGCAGTTTGTGATGAATTAAGAATTTCTCCTAAAAGGTAATTGTTCTCTAAATTTACCCATTCATCCATCTAATAGGTTTGTCCATACACATCTAAAAATATAATTGATAGAAAGATTACATCTAACCACTCAAATTTTCAACTTAAAATTTTTATTTTTATTTCAAATCTTGTCTATCTAATTTCACAATATAAATTCAAACTCAAACCCGATTCAGATCTAATTTCTTTCTTAAATTGAAGCTATGGTTTTCTAATTGTTTTCTTTGCAACCAAATAAATACATATCTAAATTCCAATTCAAATCGTAGATTCAATCACAGAGAGTATTTAGACACATATAACAAACACGATGAAGACAGAAAGAGAAAGAGTGCAAATGAAATATGTGAATATCACGAGTGCACTTGGACACTGATGCTAATTTGCCTTGCCTCAGAAGTCCATAGAAAATCCCTTCCTTCTCCATCATTTACACTTCCTCCATGATCCAAGCCAACCGAAATTCTCACGTGACTAGAAGTGCTTGAAGAAGCATAAAAGCATGTAGAAACATATGAGCGTGTAGAAGCATATGAGCTACTCAAATGCATGTAAGCTTTGAAGCTTCCATTTTTGCTTGAAGCTTGTAGCTTCTCCAAACACACTAGGAAAGCCTCTATTTAAATATTTCTAAGATGCATCTAGAGTGTCTCTACAAATAACTAGAAGATAAGCATGACAACTAAACATGAGTCTTCTCCAACCTTCTAGATAAGTCATAAGGTTGTAGACACCATGTGCTCAAATAAAATGCTAACTCCTAAGTGTAGACAACTTAAGCATTATTATAATGCAAACTCTTGTGTTCTCTACATGACAACTCCCGAGAATTTGCCAACTCCTATGTGAGCAAATATTAAAATAATGCACAATCATTAATATAATATTTACTTTACTCATTCCAATTTAATTTATTTATTATTAAATCTCATGCACTAACTTTAATAATTCCACTTTTTAAGTCTTAATATATTTATATTTTAATCACATGAAATCTAGAATCTTTTATTAATTTTAATATATTTTCCACTTTTTAATTTCATTTTCAAAACTTAATTGCTAAAATATTTATCAACTTTAATAATAATAATATTTAGTCATTTATTTAAAAATGAACTCTAAATAAATTACTATTAAATAAATATTATCACATTTCAAATTTCAAATTATAACTTTTATCTTCAAATTTAATTATTTTATTTAATTAATTTCCTAATTAATTAAATAAAATAAATATTAAAATATGATATTAATTTTCCATTAAATTAAACCATTAATTAAATCTTTTAATTAGGCTTAATTAATAGAAAATACATCAAAGACTCTCAAGGTAAAATACAGAAATCCATCATAGCCAAAATACATACAAAATCAAACCAAGGGTTAATATCGCGAATTACATCATCTGATGTATTCGGAGGGTACTCAACTCAGATACTTGTCCTAATTTCCAATTAAGACAAATGGCTTAAAGGGTTGGGATTTGAACTTGAGAATTTATCTCCCCTCTCTTATCATTGAGATAATGTGATAGGGTATGCTCATCCTACCAATTCAGGGAAGTCGATACCCAATACCTGCAACCTACATAAAAATCATGCATGTACAAGCACAATATATACTAAACCAAATAAGCAATGGCAAGAAGTGGTGCATCGTGTAGATTCCGACTAGCAGGTGACTATGACTCCCTTCCTTAACCACATCAAACATGCCATGCAAAAGCAAACACGCACACCTTACACATGCAAGTATGGGGTAAGTATCCATAAGAAAAACACACATAATAATAAATCATCTTACTAATCATTATTAATTAATCATCATCATGCATACATGAAATGTAAAGTCTAAGTAATCTCATCACATATCAATAGAATCCATAGCGCAATATCTGATAGTCTCAAAACAATGCTACTAACCAAGAACAACGCGAACTAGGGGTAGGCACTACATCCACCCCCCCTAGAATTAGGCTTACTCCTGGAAGCCTGCAAGAATAAAAAACTAAGATACTCACTATGTGGGTCCCATTGAACCTTTTCCCTTATAGCGAAATATGATTCCACTAGTGCCTCTACAACTCACTTAGAGCAATATGATTTTGGTTTAATGGTAAACCAAAAACCATATCGATCCGACATTCATTCTTTCAACTACTAAAATAGATTCCCAATACATTCTAGATAAGAGCAACTTAATGCTTGCAAAGATAATCAAGGGCATACTACCTTAAATCATAGATAAAAGATACATGTTTTGCAACTAGAATGAGTTTCAATTTTCAGTTTTGCTCACGTTTAGGTTTAAGTAGAATTTCCAATTTTGAAAGCTAAGTGTTGACGTATGAAAAATATGCAAGTAACAGTTTTAAGTTCTATTTCAGTTCACCTAGTTTCAAGTTTTTAGTTTGAAAAAGATACACATGATAGTTCAAAGTTTTCATTTTGTTCAACTAGTTGACAACTAGTGGCATTCTAATATACCCAAAGGTCCCAATGTTGAAATTCGGGCTCTGATACCAAATGTAATGCCCCGCCAAGGGATCTAAAGAATTGGGGTAGAGTGTACAGTACTCAAATATCTTAGTTGCCACATGTCTTCACCTATCATTGAATCTTCCTAACATAGCTCTTACATGTCATAAGAATCCATCATAACCATTTTAGTCATGATCTCCTTACACAAAATTCAAGATGTCGAGACATCAACATTATTTGCAAGAAATACATTTTACAAAACAAATAATAATGAATAGGAATTATACAAGGTTGAGACGCCTTATTCCTAACACTATTGGTTAACAAAGGAAATTATTTATGAGTTAGTTTCTATCTAGTTGGGTCAACTAGTGAAGGGTTTTCTTATTTTGTTGTATTAAGCTTAATTGATTTATCTATTGATTCCAGCTAACTAAGGTGGTGAATATTGTTTATTCTAAGTTGTATTTGAGCTGACTTGACAAAGTGGAAGATATAAGTATAAGGTCAAGTTGTGATTTCAAAGTGTTTGAATGTATGGCATGAAGATGTTATTGAAGATCTAATCATAAGCAGAGGAAGCCATTTTGAAGGATAAGCATAATATCTTTATGGAGCAGCAAAGCCTTATTTGATCAAGAAGGATCAAGTACAAGCTAGAACAAAGATCTGTAATCAGTAAATCAGTTGCATTCAATCAAGTCATCTTTTTGTTACTCTCTAACCATTGTAGCAATGATCTAAATCTCTTAACAGAGTTGGCTTAATAGCCATTTGTAAATCCTCTAACAAGGTGGTAGTTCTATTGAATTGTCTTAAGACCTCTAACCAAGTCACTCCTAATAGGGTGATTAAATCCTTTAATAGGGTCACACCTAATAGTGTGTTTTATAACTTTTAACAGAGTTGGCTCCTAACAAGGCTCAATTCAAAAGAGTGAAAAAAAATAACTAGTTACAATTGGTGATTTTTTACAAATTGGGTTTCCATGTTAAATCTTGGTGTCTACTGTGTTCATGCTAATTTCTGTTATGTCTTTGCAACTTAGTTAAAGTAATGTTAATCACAAACAAAATCTAAAGATTTATATGTTGAGCACTTACCAAGCTAATTTAGTAATTATCAAGCTATAGCATTCTGTGTGTGCTTACTGAGCTTCAACAGTATTTAGTTTTTTAGTTTGCATTTTTTAACTAATATCTAAGGGATCTAGCATTTATTTTAGTAGTAATTGATTCACCCCTCCCCTCTTAGTTACTCCTCTTATATTTCCAACAATTGGTATCATAGCTTTTGGTGCTTGCAGAGAAGGTTTCAAGGACCTGAGCTAAAGATCAGGATGTCTTATAAAAGAGATATGCCCAAGTTGAATAGAGATAACTTTGCAGCATGGCAAGGACTTGTGAGGTTACATATGGCCACCATCAGTGGTTCAAGTTGCAAGTATCTTGATGTGGAATATAAGACTCCCACTAGAAATTATATTTGTTCAAGATATTATTGAAAAGAAGAATCATAATATCATGATAATTGATATTGCATCTACTCTCAGTTATGCTGAATTTCATGAGGTAAAAGAATGCAAAACTGCTTATGAAATGTGGAACAAACTGAAAGATATCTATGGAGGAGATAACAATGTAAGAAAAGTCAAAGCAGAAAGCAACAAGGAGCCAGAAGATTGTAGAAGATTTGTTTACTATAAACCTAATACCCTACCAAATCTATCTAAGAGAAAAGAAGCTTCATCTCCTAAGTCCCTAGAAACTCCTATAGTTACCGAGTTGTAGATAGTGCAACTTGAGCTATAGTCTAAAGGACCCAAGTCAAAGGCTACTAATCTAGTTCAGACTGAACTTGATGGACTCGAGTCACAAACAAAAGGACTGGAGATTGAAACTAAAATTCAAGATAAAGATGGTGGAACTCATTCAAAAACCAAAGAGCTTCTGTTACCAAGATTTGTCAGAAGGCATCATGTACCTAATCAGATCATTAGAGACAAATCAAATGGAATAATGACAAGAGAAAAATTAAAAGGTACATGTTTACTTGCTGAATTTGAACATAGAAGTATTAAAGATGCTCTAGAAAATGAAAGTTGGATTGAAGCAATGAATGCAGAAATAGAACAGATAGAAAAGAACAAAACTTGGACTCTTATTCCTAGACCCAAGGGTAAAAATGTAATTGGTACAAAGTGGGTATTTAGAAATAAGCTAAATGAAGAGGGAAAAGTTTCAAGAAACAATGCAAGATTAGTGTGCAAAGATTATTCTCAAGAAGAAGGTATTGACTATGGTGAGACTTTTGCTCTTGTGGCTAGACTAGAAGGGTTAGAACCTTACTAGCATATGCAACACATAGAGGATTTAAAGTATATCAAATAGATGTTAAATCTTCATTCTTGAATGGAATTCTTGATGAAGAAATCTACATTGAACAACCATAAGGTTTTGTAGATCCTAGCAAAAGAGACATGGTTTGCAAGTTACACAAAGCATTATATGGTCTCAAGCAAGCTCTCAGAGCTTGGTATGAAAGACTCCATAATTACTTTATACAAATTGGCTTTCAAAGAACAAATGATAATAGTAGTTTGTATATCAAGGAAGGATAAAATAAGAAGATTGTGTTGGCATAAATATTTGTTGATGATACTCTATTTATAGGAAATGATGACTTATGCAAAGCATTTTTAGAAAAAATAAGTAAAGAATTTGAGATGTCCATGTTTGGTGAGATAAAATTCTTTGTTGGATTGCAAATACAATAGAACAAGAATGGTATCTACATCACTCAATCTAAGTATATCAAGGAGATAATAAAGAAATTAGGAATGGAAGATTCAAGACCAGTTGGAACACCTATGTCTACTAGACATAAGCTCTCCAAAAATGATGATTCCAAAGAAGTAGATAAGACCACATATAGATCAATGATTGGAAAATTATAGTATGTAGTAAACAAAAGGCCTAATATTGCTCTAACAGTTAGAATAGTAGAAAGATTCTCAGCAAATCCTAAGGAAAATCACATGATGGAAATCAAGAGAATCATGAGGTATCTAAAAGGTATTGAAGACTGTGGTTTATGGTACAAACTTGGAGGCAATTTAGACTTGAAAGTATTTATTGATACTGATTGGGTAGGAAGTTTTGATGACAAAAAGACACTAGTGGTGGAGCATTTTTTCTTGGTAAAAGACTAGTACCTTGGACAAGCAAGAAACAAAATTGTACATCTCAATCCACAACAGAGGCAGAATATGTAGTAGCTGCAGTCAATTGTTCTAACATTGTTTGATTCAAACAATGGTTGGAAAGAATGAAGGTACAAATCAAAGACCCAATAGTCATATACTGTGATAACACCGGTGCAATCAATATATCAAAGAATCCAATAATGCATTTCAAAAAAAAGCATATTGCTATAAAATATCACTTCTTAAGAGAGTTGGTGCAAGATAAAGAAGTTAGATTGGAATATGTGGATACAAAAGAATAGATTGCAAACATATTCACCAAGCCATTACCTAGGAATGCATTTCTGCATCTAAAAGGTAAGCTAGGGGTTATTCCCCTATCTAAAATTCACTAAATGAAATTTAGTGAATGCATCGACTATAACGTATTGAAGATCAATCAGTTGGTGTAGAATTAGCAAGGTCATATTGGAGATAAATAAGTACCTAAGGTACATTGGTATTTACATAATCATTATCTTTGGCATGTGTTGTGAAAGAGAGAGAAGTTTATTGTCATATCTCTAATAAATTTTTGGCACCAGAATAAAGTAAGAAACCAAAGAGGGACAAGTTTTCCAAAGAAGAAGTTTGTTGAAAGAGTGAGAATGTTCTGAATGAACTTGGTATACCTATTGTAGACAAAATCTAGTGAAAGGAAGAGCTCATACTAACAGAGGGAGTTCTTAGTCTAAATCCAAAATTTCATTGTGCTATGACATGTTATATTGCTAGCAATGCCAAAGAGGGAGATTGTTGGAAACAATTGATTAATTGTGTATTTTCTTTAATGTTACACAAATTTCATATCATTATCAGTTAGTATATGTTGAGATCACTCAAGTAGTGAAGAGAGTTCTCAGAGTCTATTGAGTGTTCCTGTGTTTTTCTAGTTCAGAAGGTAGTGTCTACCGAGTTCACTTGAGCATCAAGGAAAAGTTGCAGAAAGTGAATGTTAACTGAGCTCACTTGGGTAATGAAAGAAAGTTGGATGGAACCAATGCTAATTGAGCTCATTCTATTGCTAAAGGATTTTTGCAAGCTTGAAGTGTTAACCAAGCTTCTGTTGGTTATGTTTCTAAGTCAATTTCTACTGAGCTAGATTGACTAATGAAGGGTTTTCTTATTTTTTTATATTAAGCTTAATTGATTTATCTATTGATTCTAGCTGAATAAGGTGATGAATATTGTTTATTCTAAGTTGTATTTGAACTGACTTGACAAAGTGGAAGATATAAGTATAAGGTCAAGTTGTGATTTCAATGTGTGTGAATGTATGGCATAAAGATGTTATTGAAGATCTAATGATAAGTAGAGGGAGAAAATTTGAAGGATAAGCAGAATATCCTTGTGGAGCAGCAAAGCCTTATTCGATTAAGAAGGATCAAGTACAAGCTAGAATAGAGATCTGCAATTAGAAAATTAGTTGCATTCAATCAGGTCATCATTATTACTCTCTAACCATTGTAGCAATGATCTAAATCTCTTAATAGAGTTCGCTTAATAGCCATTTGCAAATCCTCTAACAAGGTGGCAGTTCTAGTGAATTGTCTCAAGACCTCTAACAAGACCACTCCTAATATGGTGATTAAATCCTTTAACAGGGTCACACCTAACAGTGTGTTTTGTAACCTTTAATAGGGTTTCCCCTAACAGGGCTCATTTCACAAGAGTGAAAAATAGTAACTAGTTACAATTGGTGGTTTTTCTCAAATTAGGTTTCCACATTAAATTCTAGTGTCTTCTGTGTTCATGCTATTTTATGTTATGTGTTTGCAACTTAGTTAAAGAAATGCTAATCATAGACAATATCTAAAAGGTTTATATATTAAGCACTTATCGAGCTAATTCAGTTATTACCGAGTTACATCATTCTATGTGTGTTTATTGAGCTTTAGTAGTATTCAATTTTTTAGTTTGTATTTTTGTACTAACACCTAAGGCATTTGGGATTTATTTTAGTAGTAATTGATTCACCCCTCCCCTCTCATTTACTCCTCTTATATTTCTAAAAAATTCTACCTAATCTAAATATCATATCTATTTGATTGATGAAGAGGATTTTAGAAGTTGCTCATAACTATAGAACCTAGAGGAAAGGTTGATTTTTCAAAAGGAAATTACAATGGACATTTGATTAGATAGACTTTGATAAAGAAAAGTGATTGTTTATGTCAAGAAAGCAAAGACAAGCTGAGTAATAGAGTAAAATGCTAAGAAATGCCGATTAATGCTAGTGTCAATTGAGCTTCAATTAGTGCTAAGAAAATCTAGTGTTGACCAAGCATTAGTATTGATCGAGTGAGATAGTTGATGTCGAGCTAGAAAGCTTTATAGTGATCGAATAATTCAATGATGACTCAGTGTTAGAATTTAGAGATTTTCAGGTGATAGTATCAGAATGAATTCGAGGAAATCATGAGATTAAGATGACATTATTGAAGATAAGATTGATGAATTAGATCATTCAATTCAAGCCAAGGATTAGGTAAAGACCTAATAGACAGATTCTAGAGAAGTTTCTAGAAGAAGATCAAGAAGATGGATAGATAAAATAAATTAAGTTAAACCTAATCATAAACCCAAAAATCTATGGTAGATGTGGAAAATGATGAAGAGGGAGACAACGTTGAATAATTGGTGATGTGTGTGTGTGTGTGTGCACGCGTGTGCATGCATGAAGTGCAAGCATATGTGAAAAGAGACATACTGTGAGGCCTCGCCTCGACCCTTCATAGCCTTAGTTGTTACTTTATCATTTTGATACTCACGACTCGAGATGTCGAGACATTATCTAATGCTTAGAACATACTATATTATTTCATGTTGTGTGATGTTACTTTCAGATATATTTGATGTTGTCATTTAATGTTTCATGTATATGTATGTTGAGGAAGTCAGTAAATGTAGGATTGATACTTTGATTAAGAGTCTTTTTAAATGGTTAAGAATTAAGTAGGATGAAGAAACCCTTATTAATGTATGTTTCAATTTATGAGAATTTTTGATACGTATACATATATACATGTGATTTTACAGGACTACTGATGTGTACAATGAGTGTGCAGATATTTTTAGCTGAGAAACAGAACTGATCTCTACGTGCTAATTTTGGAAACCTTGTTGTTCGTAATTCTAGTATTTTAACTATGAGATGTATGTATTTTTTTCTATGTTCAGTGAATGTTAATGTTCGTAACTATGTTCTTTTAGTGTCGCTTGACACTCATGAATTGTGTATGCTCTTCAGCGTGCTGATTAGAGTTAGTTGTGTACCTTTTGGACCTAAGTTGGTTTAAGTTAGTGTCAGTTTGCTAATTTGGTTCTTAATCGAGTTTAGTCATCCCTAATCTGGATTAGTGCTTATTTTGCATTTTAGAGTTGTTAGTTGGTCCTAATTATTTTCCTAACCTTTGTTTGGCTCTAAACCTATTCCTAAGGTTTTAAAACATGAAATATTTATACCCAAGGGGTATGGGTATGGGTTAGGGGTCTTTCCAACCCCTAAGTCCCTTTTATTGACTTTTGAGGCCACTCAAAAAGTCTCATTTTACCTTTGTGCGAAAATTGCAAGTGGTTACCATGAGTTGCCTTACCACACCTCCATTTAGTGAATTAACCATAGTGTGGGTTGAGTTAGGAGTTTCTAATATTGTAAGTGGGTGGGAGAAGTTATTGATCCCTTGGGTGGTTGAGTTTGAGGCTTATTTAGAAGCCCTTCTTGGTCTAGTAGAGGTTGTTACCCAATCTCTACATTTAGAGAGGAGTCTTGGAAGATTGAAGCAAGGAAGGAAAGAGCTCTTCTCAATTTGATCATTTACCATAACTCTTTGGTGAAGGTAGAGATTTTTCACTCCTTTGTATTTTTTTTCATGTTGTCTATGCTTGAATCATGTATAAGTTGATGTGTTGTTCTTTGTTTGTGCTTGCTTGTGTGTTGGGATGGGTTGGAGGGATTCTTGTTTTTTTCTTGATGCATTCTTATACTTGTCTTGATGTTTTGTGTTTTGAGAGAATTTTATGGGGATTGTTTTGGCATCACTCACCCTTGGATAGGGAAGAAGTGGCCATGTATGGGGGTAGGGCCTTGGTTGGACCTCAATGGTGAAGAGTCTCCCTTCATGGTGAGAGGAGGGAAAAAGGGTAGGGTGTATGGGCCCCTACTGGTCATCACATACCTTGTTGATATTGTGAAATCTTGAATATGGAAAGGAATGAACATCCTTGTGATAGTAGCCTCGAAAGTGCCTTGTAAAAGAATGGAAATTCTTGAATTTTTAGCCTCGAAAGGGTTATGGTATGGTATGGTGATTGACATCTCCCATTGAGAAAATCCACCTCCCCCCTAGTCAGGTCCTATGTTTGGATCTATTGTGTAAAAACTGAGTTAGGGTGTATGCTTGAAATGTTCTTGCCATTGTGATGATTCACCTGGGTTCAGCTCTTGTTCTCATTGTATTCCTTGAAGTTTTGAAGTATTGGGAGAAAGAACTTGTGAAATATTTTTGAAGAGATTTCAATTGATTTGAAAAATTATGTAAAATGTAATTGAATTTTGATGTATTGGCGGCAAAGACATCAGGTTTTCTTACTGGTTCTTTCCTGATGGAGCCTTGAACCAGGATGAATAATAGAGAAAAGAAAAGATTATGGGAATCTCCTTGCATTGTTCTCATGTGATTTCAAAAAAATTGCATATGTAGGTGAGGAAATAGAATAATGGATCATGTCATGAATTGCGATATTTCAAGTTTTTGAATTGTTAATGAAGAATAATTTGATAGAATGAAACTTCCAAGTTGATGTATAAGTATTAGATGAATTAAAATTCTTACTTTGAGAACTCAAATTATCTCTTACTTGTTAAATTTCCTTATGAACAAATCAATTGAACTAAGAGATTATGTATCTTCTTGAAATTTTAAAGCATGAACACACACCTTGAATATAGTATGATTGATAAAACTTAGATTATTGGAGAGAAGGAGAAATTATAAACCTTGTTTTCATCCTTGTTAGTATGTTTGTTAGGATCCATGTAATCCTTAGGGAAGAATGTACTCTTAAGATAATATAAATATAGCAAAAGTAATATGCCAACACTTAGTCTAAAATGGGCTTCAAAAAAAAAAAGTGCATCTCCAGGTCTAAAAACCCTCTCTGGAAAATGTATGGGAAAACAATTTAATTCCCTCCTAGGCCATAGAGAATATTTTTTGTATTATTCCTTTGGTTTGCAACTAAAATCTAATATTAAACTTTTTTAAAAAAATATTATAAATTAAATGCATTTATAATTAAAATATCAAATGGGCATCTTGTGACACCTCTCACCAACAAAACTTTATGCATTCACTACCACCTTATAGCTATCCTAACCTAATCACTAGACTTGATTGCTATTAACCCTTGTGACCTTAGGCTTCTATGTCTATGCAAACATAATTGGTAAGGAAAGGCTAGTCATATCTCTCAGGACAATGTAATTAATTCTAATTCTCCTCATAGCCAGTGAATTCTTGTCAACATCTTTGCCTTGACCCATGAGATATGGAAATTTGAATGAAAAAGACATTAATGGTGTGCAGTTTGTTATTATTCCAAAACTCTTATTCCTTCACCCCTCTACCATCCCAAGCGTACTTCCCTGGGAGAGAGTGTACTTGGGCTACGAAATTCAGTCATGGGACAGCATGTCACTTCCTTGGTGGATGTCCAAGGCAAGTGGGCGGGGCAGCTTTCAACCCAAGCAAAGGTTTAACCTCCTTTTACTGACACCACCTTCCTTGTTGGGGATCTCCAACATTCCCTTAAGGTGGATTGTTATTGGGCAGCGCTCCAACTCCCTGGGTAGCGTGCCAAGCATCCTAGGGTAGCGTGTTCTTACATGGGAGAATGAGGAAAGTGGATGGGACAGTCCACTTGTCCCCTTTGCCAAGTGTAAGTTAGTCAAGGGTGGATTAGGGGATTTTTCAGTTCGGAGTTAGAGTAGGAAACTATGCTTAAGATAGTAAGTCAGTTTTGTGTTAAGATTGTTAGTTTAAGTATTGGTTTAGTAGGATTAGATGTTAGGCTAGTTTTAGAATAAATTCATTTAAGTTAGAATGTTAGTTACCTTATTTTAGTTTAGTTTGTTTGTCATTTAAAATTTTTAGTCTTAAAAAGTGGTGGAATTTTATCATGTACATTTATTCATGGATTAATATTAGTTAGTATTGTTATTAGTTTTCTTTATTTATATAATTCATTTTAGTAGGTTAGTAGATATTAATATTATTTTGTTGTTAGCATGTATAGCCCTTGTAGTGGTAATGTTAGGATAGTTTAAAGTTTAAATTATTAAATTGGCTTAGTTATTTTCTTCTAGTTTTGAATTAAGTAAGTCTAGTACTATGTTGATTTTAAATTTGATTTAGTTAGGACTAGTTAATTAGTTTCATGTTTGTATTTGTAACATTTTAAATATTAGTGACTAGTATCATTTGGTAATTTTGATATTTGCAAGTTGTTTTATTATTCTAGTTCAAGTGTTAATTTAGGATATATTTTAAACATGTTGGTGAATATTAGTTAGTTAGGTAAAATAGTGTAGTATAAGTTTTAGTTGTTATTATTTCTTGTTAGTAAGTTTTCGAAATTATCACAATTATTGTTAGAAGATAGTTGAGCATTTTTCTTTATATTTTTTTTTTTGGTATACTTGGTATGCATGTTGTTGGTTAGTTCAATTTTTAAATTTTTTTTATATTAGTGTAATTAAGTATCCCACTTAAATGATAAAGTAAGTTACCTTAGTTCATAGAATAGTGTGGTTGAAATTTGATACATTAACTTTATCTAGAAATTAGTTTTAATTAAGTAACAAATTTAGTTAGTATATCCAAAGGGTTTCAAGTACATTGTGTAGTTATATCTTATCTTATAAGATTAATCATATAATTGGTTGTAGATTGATTAATTTAGATTTAAATTAAGTAAATTTTTTAACCAATAAGTATGTTTTGTTTAAAACGAGGTTATGTTAGACTAATGAGTTAATAAAACAGATGTTAATATCAATCTTATAGCGAAAGTTCTATTTAACGATTTATTTCTCCTCAAGTTTATAATCTTAAGACGTAATGTAGAGAACCTGTACTTAAACTATTATCTCAATCATTTCAACTTAGAGCACTTTAATTAATAATTATAATTTTAAAAATAAAAAAAATGTGTGTTTTTGCCCTCATAGTTTGGGCATGACACATACAAAGGAAGATTGATTAGAAACACACAAGTGTGAATGAATGCGAAGCTAAAGGAGAAAGTGTGTAGAGATGATGTTGATGTTGATTTTTGAAGAAGGAGATTGTTGAAAATACATTGATACAAGTATGATAAATGTGTTTCAATAATTGTTTTTGTCATTGTTGGAAAACCTACTATTTTGTGAGTAAGACAATTGCTTATATGATTTAAGTACTATCACTTGTTTGATTAATGAAGAGGATTTGATCAAAAAGATGTAACAAAAGTACCTATAGGAAAGGTTGAGTTATGATATAAAAATGAGTACAAGAATCAGCTAAGACAGTGATATCATATTACATTGATAATCTACTTAATGTTGCAAAGGTTGGTTACACTAAGCAAGTTAGAAGAATAAGTTAAACAAACTTTGTCTACAAAGATTGACATAATGGATAGAAGGTGTCGAGAAAAGTTAGTGCAAGTTGAGTAGAAAACTAGTTGGAGCTGAGTAAAAGTCTATTCTAGTGTATGCCAAGAAAAATAGTGGATGCTAAGTAAAGTTTAGTTGATGTCGAGCACTAGTAAACTTTAGTTCATGCCAAGTGGTTTTTTAGAGGATGTTGAGCAATGCAGTATGTGCCGAGCATTAGAAGCAAGTTAATGCTAAGTGCTAACTTTATTACAAAGATTGTGAATTCAATAGCTCTAAGACGACAAGTTTATTTTCTTGGATTATGTGAACCATGTGGAAGATAAAATTGATGAGCTGGTGGCACAAAATTTATGGTAAACCATTTTTAGGAAAATTTAAAGATGATTGAAGGAGATGTTTTTAGAAGTGATATGGAATGAGGGGTGGATTCATTGAATCCTACCTAATTCATCCTAACCCTAAATTTGGCGATGAAGAATGAATGGAAAAGGATCTTAATTCTCTATTTATAGGGATTGGTTAGAAGAAGGGTTGTCATGTGTGAGAACCTAAGGAAGACAAGAAGTCAAGCATATTGCTTCATCAAATGACCTAAGTGAAGAGTCTACATTGGCATGTTAAGAAAGAAGGCTTAAGGGTATGCATTGGCATGTTAAGAAAGAAGGCTTAAGAGTATGGATGCTTAAAGGGTGAACAAGCTATCAAAGCTTAAATGTGTGAAAGTCATGCTGAATGGAGGACTGAAACAAAGATTTGTAATCTGCAAATGGAGTTGTAAGTTGTTATCAAATCAAGCCCTACTATTACTCTCTAATAATCATATTAATCTAGGGTAAATCCTTTGGATTAAGGTTGTTTAATGCCTAACCCTACCTGACATTTCTGATTTTTTTTCACTGGATTCTTTTGGGCCTATTTTATTATTATGTTTTATGATTAGCAGTGTTGGATTACCATAATTGATTAGTTGTATTTCATATTTAGTTGATATATATGTTGAGGTACTTATTGATAGTTATTTCAGTTATTGAATGATGTTAGTTAGACGAATGATTTTTATGTAGTTTCTATGGATACTCACCACATACTTGCATGTGAATGGTGTGCGTGAATGTTTTCATTATGTTTGACATTTCTAATGTGGTTGAGGAAGGGAGTCATCGTCACCTACTAGTCGAGATCTACATGATGAACCACTTCCTACCATTGCATGTTTAGTTTAGAATATTTTGTTTGTACATGTGCATGGATTTTATGCAGATTGCAGGTACCAGGTATCGACTTTCTTGAATTGCCAAGATGAGCATACATTATTGCAGTATTTCAATGGTATAAGTGGGGAGATAACTCTTGAGTCCAAATCTTAAACCCTAAGTCAATTGTTCTAGAAAATAGGACAAGTATCTGAGTTAGTTTACCTGTCTAAATTTGTCAAGTGATGTGAGTTCATGATTTTAAACCTAGAATTTGATTTTTTTCTGTGTCTTCAATTGAGTTGTCATATTTGGTTATGTGGGTCTATTGTGATTTTTTATTATAATTAAATCAAATTAAAAGATAATTTAATGATTTAATTTAATGGAAATTTTATAAAGAAATTTGATATTAAATTATATTTAATTAAGTGAGAAATTAATTAAATTAAAAAATTAAATTTAAAGATTTAATAAAGTTCTATTTTTGACATATTTATATTTATTTTATTTAATGATAATTATTTAGGAGTTTTATTTTAATAATAGACTCTAAATAGTGTTATTAATTAAGTTAATAAATGTATTATTAAAAAAGTATTATCAATTAATTAAATAAAACAATAAAATTTAAAGATAAAGTTATAGTTCTAATTTTGGAATATTTATAGTTATTTAATTTAATAATAATTTGTTTAGGAGTTTTATTAATAAACTCTAAATAATATTATTAGTTTAATTAATAAATATGATATTAAAAACGTCTCATGATTAATTAAATTGAGAAAGAAACTAATTTAATAAAGATATTTAAATTTAAATTGCATAAAGTTTTCGCATGAAAATTGTATATGGACAATTATATATTTAATTAATTAAAAAATTAATTAAATAAAAGAATTAAATGTAAAAGATTAAATTAAAGTTTTAATTTTAGCATATTTATAAATACTTAATTTAATAATTATTATTTAAGAGATTTATTTTAATAATAAACTCTAAATAATATTATTAGTTGAGTAATAAATATTATTTGATTAAAAAAATATGATAAAATATGTGAATATTTGATTAATTAAAAACTAATTAAATTTACGCTTGAAATAAAAAGTCTAAAATTAGATGTCTAAATGTAGAAAATTGGTTAAAGAAAGATTAGAATATGATGTTATTTAATTAATGCCGATAGGCATTCTACAATGGCAAAATGGGTGGAGTGGGATGGTCTGAACATGCTAATGTTAACTTTTATTCTTCTAGGTTAAATTTGACAAACATTTGCATGTCAAAAGTTTCAATCTTATTATAAATAGAATATACTTTTAAAAATAATTTAACAAATACCATATATTTAATATTTGTTTAAATTATAATATATGGAAATATAAAACATCAAAATTTTCAGAAATTAAAATAAAAAGCTTATGTTAGTAAAAAAACTAAATAAATAGAGATAAATGAAATATAAATAATTTTAGATGTAGTAAATTAAATTGTAATTATTTTGTAGTGGATATTTGTTGGCATTTTTTTAGATAGATTTATATAAGATATCTATAGTAGTTAATTAGAAATTAATTAAATATGTACTTCAATTTAAAATATTTATTTTAAAAGTCTAATTTAAGAAGTTGGATAAAAATAGAATTAAAATATTAAAATATTAAAGATTTGATATTATTTTATTATGATTATTTAATTAATAATTATTAAATTAGAGTTGCATTTAAATAATGAGCTTTAATTATTCTTATCAATTTAAATAATAAACTATGCTTTAAATAGTGCTTACACTAAATAATAAGTAAAGGAAAAGAAATATAATAAAATATTTTAATTGAAAAGTTCTTTAAATGTCCATGAACAAATTAAATTTAAAAGATTTGATTAAAGTAGGCCTATTTATATTTATTTAATTTAATAATAATGTATTTAGGAGTTTTATTTTTAATAAACACTAAATAATATTATTAGTTAAATTAATAAATATTATATTAAAAATGTCGCATGATTTAATAAGGGAGAGAGAGCTTTAATTTAATAAAGTTTATTTTAATTAAATTGCATAAAGTGTGTGCATGAAAATTAAAATATAATAATTAAAGACAAAGGATTTTTGCATGATTGCATAATCAAAGCCTTGATTTGGGGGAAAAACTTTTTATTAAGGAAATTAGAGTTTATGCTAGTGTAAATAATTATTATTTACACTTTACTTAAGTTAACTTAGGATAAATGCATTATTTCATTATTTATTAGTTAGACACTTAGGAGTACGCATACTCATATGAGTTGTCATGTTGACAACACAAGAGTTAGCAACTCTATTTTAGCACATGGTGTCTACAACACTGGAGTTTGCATAATCAACCGAGTTGTCATGTAGACAACACAGTTGTTTACACTCTAATTAAGCACATGGTGTCTACAACATAATTTTATGTGACAAACCTATGTAAGCTTATCCTCTCATCATTGAAAAAACTCATGTTCTCAATGGAGGATAATCCACTCTTGGTGGACATGTGCTTAGTTGTGAGACTTATCATTTTGCTAACTCCTAGTCATTCTAGAGGCCTTTACATACAAGCACTTCTAGTGTACTTGTACATCAATTATCTATCATTGAATAATCTAATATCCAAAGATAATTAGTTATTCATTCTCACATTGTTATGATCATACATTATTTGGTCCATATTGTCCTAGTCATGTGCTTCTTGATCTTGACATTATTTTTCCCTAAGAAAAATTCTTTCATAGTATCATAACTATACCAAATTCTTACATGGTATCAAAGCTATACCAAATTCTTACATGGTATCAAAACCGTAGGAGTGTCATTTCATAGCCATTGGAGACCATTTTTGCTTCACCTCTCAAAGGACCACCATTCAGATCTAAAGTGTCTATAGTTATTGGGAGCATCTAGAGTCAAAGTGCACCTCACCATTGTGTCTAGAGCATCGATTTAGTGAAATTTGACTATAATTTTTTTTAACCCTAGGCTATAGTCAATTTTGAGTCAAAAAAAATTTGTAAACTGAAACTCGAAGACCTAATTTGCAAAATTGGTATGATCTTTTTAGATCTATGCAATTGATTTTTAGATTTGTAGTTAAAATTGGCATCATATTCCAAAGGTCAAAAAAACCCCAAATTGACTTTTTTTTTATCAAAATTAGACATATGAGGTAAAATCTAGAGTCAATTGATTTTTGGAGGTGCTACGATAGGGATTCAGAAAAAATAATTACAGAGGTGATTTTCAAACAACGATATCTCTCTCATACGAACTCCTTTTTTTGAGAATTTTTTTTTTGTTTTGGGGTAGAATCTATGATCAATACATTGGTGTAGGTTTTTTGAGATATTTGTTCCTAATTTTTTTTGCAACTTTCAAATCTCAATTTTTGCAACTTCAAAGGCTTAGTTCGGGCTCATTTAGACACATATTCAAGTGCTATTTTTTTTGAGAGTGCATGATTTTTTGTCTACTTTCTAGATTTGGTATCAGTTTGGAGTAATTATGAGTAGACATAGTACTTTCAAATTTTGGTCTCATTTTGGCCTATTGGCACTTGTAATTAATTAGATCCTTGAGAGGTCTTGTGTCTTATCTTGTTGAGTCTGATATAGATTCATATTTTTTGTTGTAACCATCAAAATTAGAAGTCCACTTATGCCCTAAATTGGTAAGTGGCCTATTATAATTGCACTAAGTATAAAGTGCCAAATCATATATCATTTGTGGGGGGGGGGGGGGGTCATTGATTGCTTTTACATTTTGGGGGGTGCATACATTTATTTATCTCATGGAGTTTTGTTTCACATGTCAGTTTGGCATAAGACTAAGGCTGACAAAAAGAAACTATCATAAATGGAGTGCCTTGATAATTGATCATCTAAGAGAGCATAAGGAAGTATTTCATTTTCTATGTTCTAAAGAACTGCCCTCTTACACTAATCGTACACCTATTAACACAATTATGTCAGTCATTTTTTTCAGTATCAATGTTGAATTCTTTTTTGTCATTGGAAAGCTCATTGAACCTTATGACATTTGGATGGCTCTTTGGAAAGCATACAGAGATCCAACAATTCCTCACTTTCTAGAGAACATTCTACTTGCATTCACTCTAGTTATGGTACCTTCACCTTCAGATGAGATCCTACCTCATGTTGCTCATGTTGCTTCTATTGATCTATTTCTAGCCATAGATGCTCCTAATTTAGTGCACTAGGAAATACAATGTCTTCCTATTTTAGCTTCATGGGTGACTTCCTTTAGAAATTATAGTGTTGTTTGTGGAGTCTTACATTAAAAATGTGGGAGACATCATTGATGACATCAATCTTCTCTTTGTTGAGGAGACTTCTTCTTCACTTGTTGTGAGGGAACACTTTGACCCTCAACCACTTGATCTTTCTTTCAAGACTCACATGATTGCGGACATTTCTTTACATTAGTTGAAGGAGAACTCTTTTACTTCAAAGGAGACATATTAGTCTTTGGAGATTGTATTCAAGTTTCCTTAGACATCATATTTTATGAGGATTCTTCCTACTAGTTGGGGAGCATTCTCTACTACACTTATGGCACCACTTCTTCCTACAAGGAGGACAATCATTCAGTTTTCATGGTGCAGCTTCTTCAGTCATCAAGGAGTTTCTTTCATGGCTATACATTCATTATTGAGTGGAGGCAACATTACTTCCCTTCCCAAATCTTCCTATCAAGATGCTTCATTGTCTTGGGAGGTTGATTCAGTTTCATACATGGACATGCTACCTTGTTTGCCACCTTCTTTTCGACATCCACTAGATTGGTTCATGGCATCTACATTCATTGAGGACTTTTCAACATATGAGCAGACTTCAAAGGCAACATCCATAGCATACTACATATGGATCCCTCTTCCATCTTCCTATCCACAGTGGGAAGCATACTTGCACCTATACTTGGTGTATCTTCTTCGTAAAGGGAGAAATGTTGTTTGTGGGCATTGGATTTTGTTTTCTCTTCAAGCACTCATCATCAAGAGATCCTTCACTAAAGGGGGAATTTCATGGAGGGATTCTCTATTCTATATGCATGATGTATGTCATAATGTGGGTGGGGGGAGTCCTAATTACTCCATCCATACATGCATCTTTCTTTATTGCACTTATCTCTCTTTTAGGTGGAGGGTTTTTACCATGAGGTTTTCCCTCTTTCTCCATTTTTAGAGAGATTGCATTTCATTGCATTGCATTATATGTACAACATTGCATCTGTACTTGGGTACCTAGGACCCATTATGCATTTTCATCATAGATTTTGTGAGCTTAAGTGCATTCCCCTAAGGTGCACTTAAGGGGGGGTGTTAGTGTATATATTATTATTTACACTTTACTTAAGTTAACTTAGGATAAATGAATTATTTCATTATTTATTAGTTAGACACCTAGGAGTATGCATACTCATATGAGTTTTCATGTTGACAAAACAAGAGTTAGAAACTCTATTTTAGCACATGGTGTCTACAATACTAAAGTTTGCATAATCAACTGAGTTTTCATGTAGACAACATAGTTTTTCACACTCTAATTAGGCACATGGTGTCTACAACATAATTTTACATGACACACCTATGTAAGCTTATCCTCTCATCATTGCACAAACTTCTATGCTCAATGGAGGATAATCCACTCTTAGTGGACATGTGCTTAGTTGTGAGGCTTATCATTTTGCTAACTCCTAGTCATTCTAGAGGCCTTTATATATAGAAATTTCTAGTGTACTTGTACATCAATTATCTATCATTGAATAATATAATATCCAAAGATAATTAGTTATTCATTTTCATATTGTTATGATCATACATTATTTGGTCCATATTGTGCTAGTCTTCTGCTTCTTGATCTTGGCATTATTTTTTCCTAAGGAAAATTCTTTCATGGTATCATAGCTATACCAAATTCTTACATGGTATTAGAGCTATACCAAATTCTTACACTTATTTCTAGATACATAGGTTTGGAGGAACCAATTTCTAAAAAGAGGGTTTTTGAAGGAAAATGAAGATTCTTGTGTGTTTGTGCATTCATTATTTTAGCATCAAATCGAGGTAAGATCTTTTGAGTTTGTGCAATAGTTGCTCATTCTTTAAATTTTATCTTCTTTGTGTCTGTTGTGTTTCTATTTTTAGAAGTTCTCTAGGTTGAAAATATTGTTTGAAAAACTTGATTTCCATTATAGAATTGTCTATGATTTAATTTGAAAACTTTTAATAAATATTAAACTTTAGGGTTTTCAAAACCTAATGAATTATGAAATTCACTTTTGTATGCACTTTATGTGATATGTGATTTATTGGTGTTGGGGTTTTTGGGTTGTCTTAGCTTTGGCCAGTTAGGATGTTTACTAGAGGCTCAAGAGTTCTATTTTTTGATTTTTTGATCTCAATCTTTTATACTCAACCATGGTAATATATCAGGTATGCTCTATGAGATGTTTTGATGTATTGATTGTTATAGCTTTCTAGTGTTCTTGTGTGAACCTAAGGTAAATGGTGTGACCTATCTAATATAACCTTTAAGTCTTCAATCAATTGTTTTTGGATTTTTTTCTAGTCACTTGTATAGGACTGAGGTGTTTGTATGCTTTTTTCTTGGTGATGTAATGTTATGACATGGATTGGTTTATGTATACTTGATTTTGGGATCAATCCTATTAGGATTATCATTTGGTTGGAATCTATGATTATGATCAGTGATTTTTAGTACTCCTCGGTTGCTTGTTTAAGAACTAATGCATGGTATGTGGTCCTTTGTGATTTTTTTATTTTATTGAGCTTAGGGTAGGTTATCTATATGTAATGTTGGGAAGTGGCTTGGAATGGAGGTCGAGGCTCAAAGTGGCTCTCAGGTTCATTCATTGTAGGTTGTTTAATAAGTGAAAAAACTACACTAAATGGGAATTAAATGAACCTAATAAGAGTCTTTATATTTTCTTACCTATGGCCCGAGTGCTAGTATAAACTAGGATGGGAGTAGAGAGAATGCTTGGTTGTGACCATGCATCATTAGTATACCTTGTCAGTATGATAGGATACTAATGCCACATAGAGTCACTAGGGGACCAAGGTCAAGTTAGACTGCCAGGGCAACTCTAGTGTTGATTTGTATGATGAGACTTGCCCACTTGCATAGTAGATTCCCTACATATCGATATTTGACTCTGGGTCTAGATGTCAATTTATCTTGGAACCTTTGAGTTAGATTACTTTTAGGGTTTCCTTGACTTAGATATTACTTTTGATTTGGGATTGATATCCTATTTGGGACTTGAGACTATCTCCTCAGTGCAGTGGGACTGGACCTTTTTGGATTACCACAAAGTCAAGTAGTAGTGCTTTTCCTTATACCATTGATATTCGACTGTCAGATGTCGTTGCCAAAGGTGTTTGTGCAGATGTTCCTTTCTATCTATTCTTGGTATATCATGATGGATGATTTTACTTATTGTATTGTACTTTTCTTCATGGATCTAAAAGGGATGATGTAATCTATTTTTATGAATGTATATTCTTTCAGCTTTTCATACCTTGTGACATGTATAGTGGATGATTGTGCATTCCAAATTTTATTGCCAAGTGGAATTTGGAACAAATGTATATTATTTAAATGGATTGGATTTGTAGTTATTCTTTCATGTGGATGTCTTATTTAATTTACTTAGTATTAATTAAAATTAAATGTGACTCAATGTCTTAGGATCCTTAAGGAATGTAATCTATTATATTTTCTTATGTATGATTATTTGTTATTGCTTCTGCTACTTTATGATTGTTTTACATGTTATTCTTTAAAAAAATGTTTGGAAAAATTAGTAAAACTTTAGGTTAGTTCTTTTGGATCCCCTTGGTGGGGCATCACAGGTTGACCTAACAGTCATTTGTAAATCCTTTAACCAGGTGACATTCCAAGTGAATGGTCCAAAGTCCTTTAACAAGGCTCACTCTTAATAGGGTGATTGAAATCCTTTAAGGGTCACATTTAATAGTGTGTATTGTAACCTTTAGCAGGGTTGGCCTTTCATAGGACATCACTTCAAAAGAGTGAAAAAGAGTAGCATGTTATTGGTGGGTTTTTTCAAATTGGGTTTCCACATAAATCATTGTGTCAGATGTGTTGCTAAATTTGTTATGTTTCATGTTTACATTTTTGCAAATTGATTTGACAGTAACCTACAAGTTTTAAGTGAATGCATAACCTTATGGATATAGGCATGATGATAAATGTTTTATTGTTTCACTAAGGTGTGAAAAATTTTATTTGTACATCTAGACCTTAGATAATTGATTCAACCCCCTCTTAGTTATTCTAAAGAATTCCAAAAATTGGTATCAGAATCATCTACTTAAGAGGACTAGTTTGATGGTACTAGAAGCACAAAGATCAAGATGTCAAAAAGAAATGTACCCAAGCTTAATAGAGATAACTTTCTTGCATGAAAAAGTTTGATGAAGCTACACCTTGGAGGACTTGAAGATCATACACAATCTACCATCACTACTAAGCATGTTGATCATGCTAGAGTCTTAATTGTTGAGGATATGAAAAGGAAGAAAGAACACAATTAGGCAATGTTGAAGATTGCCTCTACCTTAAGCTATGCTAAATTTGCTGATATCAAAAGTCTTGAAAGTGCAAAGAAAATGTGGGATGCTCTACACACCATCTATGGAGGAGACAAGAATGTTCTAAGGGCCAAAGCTAAAAGTCTCAAAGGTAAGTTCAATTATATGAGAATGCAAGAAGCTGAAAATATTGCTCAAGGATAAAAGATATTGTTAATGCAATAAGAAGAGCTACGGGTACAATAGATGATGATATTATATTAAGAAAAGTTATAAGAACACTACTACGGTCCTATATACACTGTTAGAGTTTCTAGAATATAAGAACTAAGATGTATATTAGGGAATACTCTATCTCTTGAAGATTTGGTAGGTAGGCTCACTGCTTTTGAGCTATATAACTTTGATAATTACAAGCCTAAAAGTATTGAATATTCTTTCAAAGCTAAGTTGTCATTGAAGGAACCTAATGAGAAGAAGAAGAAGAAGAAAAAGATAAAGTATGTGTCTAGTGAGAGTGATACAAATGAGGAGGATGTAGATCAACTTGAAGCTTTACTAGAAAGAATATTTCACAGAGGTTAAGGAAAGTTTAAAGGTAAACTACCTATCATTTTTTTCAGTTGCAATGGAGTTGGTCATATTGCTACTAGATATCAAAAGAAGAAGAACTACAAAGGTGGTGACAAGTACAAAAGTAGAAGAGATGAAGATAACAATGATTACAAAGACAAAGGCAAGAAGTCTTGCTACATTTTTTAAGAGGAAATAAAAGATGAATTTGATGAACATGATAATGAAGTAGTGTATGTTGCAATGAAGGATGAATCTGATGAAGATGAAGCAACTGCACTTGTGTCTTGTGTGAACAAGAATGATAGATGAATCATTGACAATGGGTGTTCAAATCACATGACTGGAGATAAAAGTAAGTTCATTACATTAATTGTTATGATGAAAATAGTGTAAGATTTGGTAATGATGCACCATGTTTGATAAAAGGAAAAGGCTCTCTCAAACTCATAGAAAAGATTATATGTGACAATGCTTACTATGTTGAAGGACTTAACTATAATCTATTGAGTGTGTCACAATTGAATAATTTAGGATGTAAGGTTGAGTTTGAAAACAAGATTGCTACTTAGATATATGATGCTGATGGAAAACTGATTGGAAAGGGTGATCAAACTAAGAGTAATCTATTATATCTTAATATAGAGGATGCTACTTGTCTAATTATTAAATTTGATGATGTATAGCTATGACACAAGAGGTTATGTCATGTTAATTTTGATAAATTGGTTAGTATCAGTGATGTGAGAAAAGTTAGAGGTTTACCTAAGTTGAAGAAGACTAATAATATAATGTGCAAACAATGTTAGTTGGGAAAAATGACAAAGTCAAGTTTTAAGAGTAAAACTGATACCTTTTAAGGAATACTAGAGATTTTTCATATTGACTTGTGTGGACCAATTGAAGTGCAAAGCTACAAAGGAGATAAGTAAATTATGTTGCATGTTGATGATTATTCTAGAACAAAGAGGGTTATGTTTCTAAAATAGAAATATGATGCTCTCCAAATGTTTAAGTGGTACTTAGCAAGAGTTGAGAAGGGAAAAGGTAAAAGTTTGAAATGTTTGAGATCTGATAGAGGAGGAGAATTTACATCAAATGAGTTTTAGATGTTCTATAATGACAGAAGTATCAAAACAAAAACATCTACTCCTAGAACCCCTCCACAAAAAGCAATTTCTAAAAGGAGGAATAGGTTTGTAATGGACTTTTCTAGGACACTCATGATGGAGAAAAATGTTTCTTCGAAATATTGGAGAGAAGCTATAAGTATAGCTATCTATACCCTAAACTGTGTACAAGTCAAGAAAGATACTCATTCAACACCTTTTGAACTATGGTATGGATACTCACCCAATGTAAAATATTTTAAAGTATTCAAAAGAAAATGTTTTATTCTCAAAGATTTCAGGAATGGTAAACTAGATGAAAAAAGTGAAGAAGGTATATTCCTAGGTTATTCCACAAGAAGTAAAGCTTATAAGTGTTTAAATACTAATACTAACAAAGTTGTGGAAAGTGAAAATATAAAATTTGGTGAATATATAGAAGTACATGAGGCTGAACCTATGAAAGAACCAGCAAAATAGAAATCATTTGTATACTTTTATGAAGGTATGCATGTTGAAGAAGATTTTCTAAATCAAGCTACAAACCAACAGCAAGTTTTAGTGACTGCCGATTCACATACTATGAATGTCAAGTTGCATTTAGGAACTAAACTACATTCAGATGTCGAGCTGTAGAACAAAGATGAGGCACATTTTGATTCTAAGATTAGTGTATATGAGAGAGATGCTAAAATACCTAACATAGATTTACAAAGTGAGTATGAAGTAGATAGATCAAATGAAGAAACAAGAGCTTAACCAACATTGTCCAAATATGTCAAGATACATCATCCTATTGCACAAATCATTGGAGATAAAGATGTTATACCAGTGACAAGAAAAAAGTTGAGAAATGATACATGCTTGCTAAGCATAAAAGAGCCTAAATCAGTAAAAGATGCCTTAGAAGATGTTGACTAGAGTAAAGCTATGGAAGAAGAGATTGAACAAATTGAGAAAAATAAGACATGGACTCTAGTTCCTAGACCAAAAGACAAAAATATGATTGGTACCAAGTGGGTATATAGAAATAAGCTAGATGAAAATGGTGAAGTCACAAGGAACAAGGCAAGTTTAGTCTGCAAAGGATATGCACAAGAAGAAGGAATTGACTATGGAGAAATATTTGCTCCTATTACAAGATTGGAAGGAGTAAGAATTCTGATTACTTATTCTATTTATAAAGGTTTCAAAGTGTATCAAATGGATGTTAAATTTGTATTTCTGAATGGCATATTAGAGGAAGAAGTTTACATAGAGTAGCCAGAAGGATTTGTTGATATTAACAATAAAAACATTGTATGTAGATTACACAAAGCTCTATATGGTTTGAAACAAGCACCAAGAGCATGGTATGAGAGACTTCATAATTATCTTGTGAAGATTGGATTTGAAAGGACTGATGATAACAACAATTTGTACATGAAGACATAGAAAGGAAATTTTATTTTTTTATGTAAAATTTTTGTTGATAATATCATATTTGTAGGTCAAGATGCTTTATGTAAGGCTTTTGTGATGTAGCACAAGGTAGGAGAATCCCCAAAGGAGATGTCCTAGCCCCAAGCTATATAATGACAAAATGAAAACATAATAGCAATGCAACAAGAATGCAAGATCTGATACCAAATTACAATAGTTGTTCATAAAATATAATTGATTACATGCAATATGCCCAAATATAAGGCCTTCCTAGTTATGGCCAAATACATTAGCAAGTACAATAATAGTTCTACAAGATCCAACTTACAAACACCAATCCCAGTTAGCCTAGATCTATAACATAATAACAATCTGGAAGAAACCACCAAGGAAATATAAACTTGTGCTTGCAAGCCCACCAATAAACCTCCTTGTTTTCTAGCAAAACCCCTAGAAATTCTCCAATATTTAAGTGTAAATTGCCTCACATTCGATGGTCTATCCACACACTCATAACTTCATCATAATCCTGATGTAAACTGCCTCACATTCGGCACTCTGTCCACAGACTCAGGAAAACTCGCCCTTTAGCTACTCCCACATTCCCTCCTCCTTTGAATGAATGACTAAAAGACTTCACCACAACCCCTACTTATAACCAACTACGCCACAAGTTGGCCTACAATACATATTAAATGCCCATACATAAATTAAATGGCCAAAATTGATATCTGAGTAAAATCATGATATCTCCTAGCTCTGATTGAATTAGAACTTGTGCTTTGAACCATAGGTAGTAATTTAGGTCCTATATAACCCCTTAAGTGAAAAAAAGTTGATTCCCCAAGTAAAAGTGTGCATCCATCCCAAAAGTCATGCATAGAAACCCATCGTGCAGTCTATCAAAAATTGATACTTCGAGAGAATTGCCATATCTCCCAACATATAAGGAATTATAACTTGTTCCTTGGACCATAGATATTAATCTAGGCCCTCTTCAATCCCTAAAAATTTCAACCTCTATATCATTATGGAAAATTAGTTACACACCCTACAATAGGCACCCAGAAAACACAATTCTAGTAGCACAGCACAAACATCTCAAACTTCAACTCAATCCATCCAATCTCTATGCAATCATGACGAAAGGTTCCCAAATGTGTCTCCAAAAAATCCATAACAATGAAAATCCTAGCTTCACCAAAATCCAAGCTCGATGTTCCAGCATCATTTTGCAAATGAAATGAAGTAAGAGTTTGAGATGTCTATGTTTGGAGATATCAAGTTCTTTGTGGGTTTGCAATTTTACATCAGATGAAATATGGTAAATACATCACTTAGTCAAAGTATTTTAAGGAGATACTAAAAATTTTAAGATTGGAGAATTATAACCCTGTAAGTACACCTATGGTGATAGGACATAAATTGTCACAGAATGATGGTTCAACTAAGGTGAATCAAACATTGTACAAGTCTATGATTGGAAAATTACAATATGTAGTACATAGAAGACTTGATATTACATTATCTATATGGATAGTTTCAAGATTCTCTACTAATCCAAGGGAGAATCATTTGATGGTTGTAAATAGAATAATGATATATCTGAAAGGAAAAGAGGAATATGGTATATACTGTAAGAAAAATGAGAAATTTGAATTAAGAGCTTATATTGATGTTGATTAGGCTAGAAACATTGATGGCAGAAAGAGCACCAGTGGAGGAGCATTTTTCTTAGACAAGATGCTGGTTACATGGACTAGTAAGAAACAAAATTGCACTTCACAATCTACTATTGAAGCTGAATATGTTGTTGTTGTTGTAAATTGTACAAACATTCTATAGATCAAATAGCTACTCAAAGGTATGAAGGAAGAGATCACTGAACTAATGATACTTTGTTGTGATAATACAAGTGCTAAAAACATATCAAAGAACCTTATGATGCACACAAAGAATAATCATAAATTGCAATCATTTATCATTACTTGAGAGAATTAGTTCAAGATAAAGAGGTAAAGATGGAATATGTCAACACAAAAAAGCAAATTGTTGATATCATCACAAAAGCATTACCTAATGATGCTCATGAGTATCTAAGAGATAAATTAGGGGTGATACTTCTATCAAAGGCTATCTAAATAACAAAAGGATTGTTAGCATTAAACAAGTTGATTGTCATATGTTACAAATTGATGCAGTGGATCTTACTTTAAGAGTTTCCTAAAGTAATCAAAGAGTTGAAACTAAAAATTAGTCACAAGCAAGGTGACAAAGGAGAAATTGAAGAAGTTCATACCTACATATTAAGATAACAAGTCTTTGACATTTTTCTCAAAGAGGGGGAAATACAAGAGAACTAATCCCTAATCCTGCAAAAAAGGGGGAGAAATACAAGAGATTGGACATGGAGGGAGAAATCCTAACAAATAGTATGAGGGAGAAATTTTCACTACTAAGAAAGAAAGTGTATCTTCTAATAACATCGACCTAGTAAGAGGGAGATACTATAGAAGGGAGATATAAGAAGTAAATTAGATGGAGTCATAAGGATGAATTGATTGTTTATTGTCTGTTGATTGGAACAAAACATAATTTTGTAACCTATTCAAAAGATGAAAGTTGTTGATATAGGGAGAGATTTCAATACAAGGAATTATTTTCTTTTTTGGTATTGTGTTGGCCTTACTATTTTAACCGAGTTAGTTTGGTTGATCAGTTTGGTTTGCCATCAATGCCAAAGAGGGAGATTGTTGAAGAAGGATATTGTTGAAAATAGATTGATACAAGTATGACAAATGTGTTTCAATCATTGTTTTGTCACTGATGTCAAACCTTCTATTTTTCTAGTAAGAAAATTACTTATATGATTTAAGTACTATCACTTGTTTGATTGATGAAGAGGATTTGATCAAAAAGATGTAACAAAAGCACCTAGAGGAAAGGTTGAGTTATGATATAAAAGGAGTATGAGAACCAACTAAGAAAATGATATCATAGTTCATTGATAATCTACTTAAGATAGAAAAGGTTGGTTACATTGAGCAAGTTCAGAAGACCAAGATAAACAAAGTTTTTTTGCCAAGCTTGACCGAATGGATTGTAGGTTCTGGGAAAAATTGGTGCAAGCCAAGTAGAAAATCAGTTGGAGCTAAGTAAAAGTCTATTTTAGTGTATGTCAATAAAAGAAATGGATGTTGAGTAAAGTTTAGTTGATTCTGAGCACCAGTAAAATTTAGTTCATGCCAAGTGGTTTTTCAGAGGATGCCAAGCAATGCAATATGTGTTGAGCATCAAAAGAAAGTTAATGCCAAGTGCCAGCATTATTAGAAAGATTGTGAATTCAATGGATCTAATTCGACAAGTTTGTTTTCTTGGATTATTTGAACTAAGTGGAAGATAAGATTGATGATTTGGTGGCATAGAATTCATGATAAGCCATTTTGAGTTGAATTCAAAGAGGATTGAAGGAGAAGTTTCTACGAGTGATATGGAATGAGGGGTAGATTCATTGAATCCTACATAATCTATCCTAACCCTAAATTGGACAATGGAGTATGAACAACAAAAGATCTTAATTCTCTATTTATAGGGATGGCTATTCAAAAGCAAGGGTTGTCAGGTGTGAGAACCTAAGGAAGACAAGGAGTCAAGGGTTTTGCTTCATCAAGTTACCTAAGTGAAGAGTTTACATTGGCATGTTAAGAAAGAAGGCTTAAGGGTATAGATGCTTGAAGGGTGTATAAATTATCAGAGCTAAAATGTGTGAATGCCAAGTAGAATGAAGGACTGAAACAAAGATCTATAATATGCAAATAGAGTTGTAAGTTATTATCAGATCAAACCTTACTATTACTCTCTAATGATTGTATCAATCTAGGGTAACTCCTTTGGATTAATGTTGACCTAATAGTCATTTGTAAATCCTTTAACTAAGTGACATTCCAAGTGAATGGTCTAAAGTCCTCTAACAAGGCTCACTCCTAATAAGGTGATTGAAATCCTTTAACAGAGTCACATTTAACAATGTGTATTGTAACCTTTAACAGGGTTGGCCTTTCACAAGGTATCACTTCAAAAGAGTGAAAAAGAGTAGCATGTTACTGGCAATTTTTCACAAATTGGATTTCCACATAAATCATTGTGTCAAATGTGTTGCTAAATTTCTTATGTTTCATGTTTACATTTCTGCAAATTGATTTGACAATAACCTACAAGTTTTAAGTGATTACATAACCTTATGGATGCATGCATGATGATAAATATTTCATGGGTTCATTAAGATGTGAAAAGTTTTATTTATACATCTAGACCTTAGATAACTGATTCACCCCCCACACCCCCCCCCCCCCACCACCACCCCCCCCCCCCCCCCCCCCCCCCCCTTAGTTATTCTAAATAATTCCAATAGTTGATAAGTGAATCTGAGTAGGAGGATTAAGTATTGCTGAGAACAGTGGATTAGTTGCTTGATGGGTTTCCAAGCACAACATCAAAGATCAAAATGTAAGGCTTATTATCAAGGCAACACAAGGACCAAATCTAGATCTGAACTTGCAAAAGTGAGTTGTAATCACACAGATCAAAGCCTACTATTCTCTTTCTAGCCATTGTAAATAATTTGTATTAAGATCATTTTAACAGAGGTTGACCTAAAAATCATTTGGAAGACTTAACGGTCTGTATAAATCCTTTAACTAGGTGATTTTCTAAATGGAATGATCAAAGTACTCTAACAAGGCCACTTCTAATAGGTTGATTAAATCCTTTAAGAATATCACATTTAATAATATATTTTGTAACCTTTAACAGGGTTGGCTCCTAATAGAGTTCACTTTGAAAGAGTGAAAAAGAGTGACATGTTGCTAGTGGTTTTTCCCAAATTGGGTTTCCACGTAAAAATCCTAGTCTCAAATTTTTGATGAATGCTTTATATGATTTACATTTGATAATGTTTTCATTATGCAAAGCAAGTTATGTTTAGGATAGTATTTCCAATAGAGATCGAGCAACAATGAGATTAGTAGAACAATGAATGTCTATTTTATTGTTCAAATGGTACATAGAGACCTTGAGTAATTGATTCACTCCCCCCCCACCCCCTCCTCCCTACCTTTCAATTATTCTAAACATTTCTAGCACCAAACAACTAACTCATGGGCTTGTTATTGTCTAGTGTTATGAGAAGACTTCTTGTAGCTTGAGAAACTTTAGATATGCTCTATCCTTAGCTCTACAAGATGTAAAAGAAGAGGCTCATTCAACAATCTTGATCTTTAGGGCTATGAATGTGCAATTTTTAGTATACAATAGTTTTTCTCTTGGGTTTATGGGAAACTAGATGCAATGTGCCTATGTCTCTTCTTTCCTAATGCAATGGTAATATGACAACACCTCTACCAAATCATTCGTGTGGAACTCCACTTGGTTTAGTGCACTTGACAAAAATTGTAGAAGATAGTAATGTAAAAACATTAGCCATGACCAATGTATTAGTTTGATGCAACTTAGTTGTCAAAGGACATTAAAGATTATGATTCAAAGGGTGAAGTAATAATCACAAAACCTTTTGTTGAGATTCTTAATGCGAGATCTTAAAAATAAAAACAAGATAAAACTAGTTCAATAATCAGGTTACCATCTCTGAATTCTACAAAGGCTTTTTCTATTGTTGATGTTGATGTCAATCCTATAGAAAGTTAAAAACTTACACCAGAAAGCAACAAAAACACTTGAAAGTTCTTTTGTGAGTTGGTGAAATGTCTTTATAGATGGTGGTAGGTTAATAGAGCTCTCAATGGTTCCTTTATAAGTTTTTTATCAACCATAACATGTATAAAATCACCTACATTGATGGTATCAACTATCTTGTCTTTTGTTTCTTAGTACTAACTAAAAGTAACTCTTGTGATTCTTATGAAGTAGCTATGATTGAGTAGTGAGACTTGAGTGTCGTATTTATTCTTAGCACACTAAATTTTCAAGAGATAGATGATGATTCAAGTGATGAACTAGTTGCAAAGATAATGAAATCACAATGGTAGCAATATGTGTATTGTAGAATATAGTTGAAGGTATGAGAAATAGTTGTGTTGTTACACAAGCATGGGTCAATCTAGTTGTGTAAGACTTTCTTAGATTAGACAATTATGAGATGTCTCAGGAAGCATTGCTAGTCATACTTCAAAGAATATGTGTCCAATGAATTTATAAGACCTTGACAGTAATGTATGTCAATTGAATATTACAGTGTTAGTCTTCTTGACCATTGATATCATAGCATTTAAAATTGCATTTTATGATGGTTTTTGTGGGATTTTTAATTTTTAATTCAATGAATAATTAAAAATTATTGTATTTTTGGTTTTACTTTACATTTTCCAATTACAAACTATGCTTTTCTTTCTTGGGTTATATTTCTGAATTGGTTTTAATTTTTCTATGTTGTTAATTTTGTAGTAGGATTGATCTTTGCACCACTGCAAATGCATCATCATATGTGGACTATTGTGCTTCATGTTTTTCTTGTGTGGTAAAAAGTAAGCTATATTGTTGTGATGTGGAGCCTAATTAGACTTGGAGGTGAATCTTTCTCACTTTATTTTATGTGGTTTCCCCTAGATTTTACTATGGGGGTTTGTGGGCAGTACCCCCAAGACAAGGTCAAGGGGTAGTGTTGCTTGCAGGGCCCTAGCTATTTTTCTATTGGATGACTTATTCTAGCCAAAAAATTGTAAGCGGAAAAATTTTTGTATAAAATGGGTTAGAATTAGGGATTTCTAAATGAATAATGAGATTGTAGCTTCTTACGGTGGTATTGAGCTATAAGAGATTACAGATTGTAATCAAATTGTAATCACTGGATAATAAAAATATTGGACTCATTGTTTGGTGGATGTAGCCTAGGGATTGGGTAAGCCACATTAAATCTTTGTGTATTGTGTTCTCTTCTTTGTAGTTTATTATTTTCTGATATTGGTTATATTTGCATGTAATTATTATTTATGTCGCATTAATTTCCTAACATATATGACATTTTTCAAATCTTTAGTTGGAGAACAAATTTTTTTGTCATGTAAATACTTCTTGCACAATGGTAGCTACAATTTATTTTGATATTTTATTTTTTGCATTATCTTATTTAGTTTTAGACATGTTGTTATGCATTACAACATTTGGATTCATAATAATCGTATGGGCCCATGGAGAGGCTTGGCCATAACTTGCTACTCTGGTGATGCAATTTTTTTGAGATTTATTCAAAGGAATTAATTTTGAACATCTATAAATGATTCAAGGAAAGGGAAAATTCCATCTCTCTTTTACATTTTTTTAGGATAGTGCCCTACATAACCCTTAGCAAGCATCTCAACAAAAGACATTAACAAATATATTCACTAAGAAACATGAGTAGTTATTTTTCCCTAGCATCTCTTTTGGGTCGGGATAACTTTAGTGGTGAATATTCACCAAATGGAAAATTTCACTCATCGGAGACCTTGAATTTGGTGAAACAATTTGCACTTTCGAGGTGGTCATGTTGCCTGCACTTTATGAAAATGGAGTCTCGTGCTTAGACCAATTGCCAATAATCATACATAATTTAGTTGATAGGCTATTTGTGGGAACTTTGTTCCCAGAAATTAAATTTTTGATGGAAAATTTGCAAGAGTTTGGTCAGAAAATTGAAAATCCTTCTCGTTAATTATTTACCAGCCAGTTTTTATCTCCCTCCACTTTTAACTCTTGTTTTGATACTTATTAGTTGTTATCTCCACTTTTAACTATTGTTTTACTTTTTCTATTTATTAGTTGTGATCTCCACATTAGCTCATGTTCTGATCTATTCAGTTAACATTTTATTTTTAAAATCGATTTAGATTTTAGTTTTCCAATTATTTTAATTTATTTTTTATATTAGTTTAATTTTTTCTTTAAATATTATTATTTTGTATTTCTCTTATTAATTTTTCATAATAAAATTTTTGATGGATTTTTTAAAATGATTTTTTTCATATTTTATAAATTTAATTTAAATAAATTATTTATTAATCTATTTAAAAGATTTTAGTAAATATTATGTTATTTAAATAAAAAATTATTAATAATCTAATTTGTTTACATAAGATTATAATTGAAAAATCCACTTGTAACTATTGTTTTTCTTTTCTTATTTATTTAAAAAATAATTACTTGTGATCTCCACTTTAGATTATGTTGTGATCTCTAATTATTAAACTTTTGATTTTTTAAATTGATTAAGGTTTTAGCTTTTAAATTACTTTAAATTATAATTTTATATTAGTTTAGTTTTTTCTTTAAATATTGTTTTTTCAATTTCTATAACTTACTTAGTCAATAGAATATTTGTTAGAGATGTTGCTATTTTTTTTAAAAAAATTGTATTTCTCTTATTAATTTTTTGTAATAAATTTTTTGATGGGTTTTTTTTAAATGATTATTTTTTCATATGTGATAAATTGAATTTAATTGTAAACTATTGAAATTGTTGAACATGTTTAGCAATATTTAAATTTCCAAAATATTGTAAATTTTATATCTATGTTTTAATCTTCAACTTTTTATTTTTGTATTTTCATTTTTTTTAAACTTATATTTACATTATTTAATGTTCATTCTACATTTTTCTCTAAAATCTCATCTCCTATTGGCACAATCATTTCATTTACAAAAGCATGTGACTACTAGTTATTTTTATTTTGGTGGTGACTTTGTCAAGGGAATTTAATCTTTCCACATGGTAAGTTAAATATATTTGCCTACAATTTTTGAGGCTTGTCTTATTCGATGGACACATTTGCCAATATGTGGTAGATCTTTTAAGTTATATTATATATTAGGTACATATATACTAAATGCACATGTCTATTTCGAAGACTTTTTAAGTAAGTTTTGATCCTTTTAATTGTTGGCCCAAAATAGATTTGAATGTGGACAAGTGTCATATTTCTGAAGATTTTCTCCAAAACTTGTTGCCCTTTGACATTTTAGCCTGAAGTAGGCTTTATACCATTTATTTAGGATCATCTAACAATTATTTAAAAAAATTATTATGTTTTAAATGATATAAAATTATGGTTTCCGAGTATTTGTACTTTTTTGTCACGAATTTCTTCAATAGTCATAGATTCACCAAGGTTTTATAGAATTTTCATACGATGAAAATAAAATGGCCAATGAAATTAATTTCTTTTCCTAATTGGAAAAAAAAATCGCCAATAGAAATTAATATTTCCCCCAAAAAATTATGTTGGACTTGCCTCAATTTTATATTATTTTCAAGGGGGGCGGGGGGGAATTGTCTTAAAGTTATCCCTACTTTTGGGGTGCTACTCTCTAAAATAAAAATAATGTTTGCACTTTAAGCTCAATGATAATATTGATGTTTTTCTATTTCTATTGTTTCATGGGACTCTAATGGACTCTAATGCAAGTAAAATCAGCCTCATAGCCCCCAATGGGAATATTTGTGTGCTTCAATTTTTCATATGACTTTCACTAATGATTAAGTCCTAAAATCATTTGAATTCAAAATTACAATGTTCACAACACTGCATTCCATAAAGCTAGTTGTAAAATTTAATAGTCGACACATTATTTGATTAAAAAAATTAGTTGATTGCCAATAAGTTAAGATGTCCTTTGAAACAATAGGTTGACTATTGTATTCTTAATATTAAAAATTATGCCAACTTGGTTTCATTAAAAATAAGTTAAACATACTTGTAGTGCATTTATGTGTCATCAACCATCCTAGTTGTTTAAGGCTCTATGTGTTATGTGTTCTATCCCAATAAGAAGAGTCAACCTTGTCTTTTTGATTGTATCTCTTTAAGGTTAGCCTAAACCAAACTTAAAATATATTGTATAGAAACTATTTTTTAATGTTGAAGGCTTAAGGCTCAAATTTTACTCCACAATTATTTATATGGTCAAAGATGGATTTTCTTGAGGTTTTCCACACTAGTGACTTGGCAATACATCTGATTGTTAAAGTAATCATCATTTCTATGACAAAAAAATCCCTTTTGTTCCACTATTTTCCAAAAGCCAAGCAATTTTAATGACCCAAGTATTGTAGCAAATCACATAAAAAATGATCCTAGTTTAGCTAATAATAATAGCTCAAAACATTCTCCTTTATACCTTGAAAAATGGGTTGCTATACATAATTGTGTATTTGTTTAAGGAGGACTACCTAAGCATCAGAGTAGCATTAGAGAAACTCACTTGCCTTATTTTTTGTTTAACCATTTCTAAGGTAAAATCATAAACCTATGTCCCCCTTTTATAAAGGAAAAGGCTAACAAAAGTATAATTGTTCATCTTCAATGGCATAAAAATTGTAGTGTTATTTACAATTTGATAATGAAGTAAACTAATGAAATGTGTAGAAATGGATGAATTTTAGGATTATAAAATTTAATAATTATTTGGAATAAGAATTGATATATTTTCCTTATTTTTAAAGACAATTTTTTACTTGCTAAAAATATACTAAAAATTAGGGGTCTAGTTCCCACCACAAAATAATGGAGAAATAAACTTAATTTCCTTCGATCTTAGATTATGTTATAGACAACATATATAGCTAGAAAAATCAAAAATAAAAATTGGCTTTAGATCTATATTTTATCTTTTATAACGATTCTAAATTAACTCATCTAAAATTGATAGTTTTCATCTCCCACCACATTTTTCAAAATAAATCTTTTCTAACCAAAAGAAAAATTATACATTCTTGAAGAGAACTCTCTCCTCTAGACGCCATGTTATTTTTTAAAAAAATTGATATGATTTACTAATTTTTCCTTTCTCAAACTTGACATCTTCTTGAGTGTTAAAATACATACTTGTAGAATTTTTTAATTACAATATACTATATCTAATTAAAACACTATAAACTCTATATGAGAATATTCTTGACTTTGAACTCTATAAAATGGTGTTTATATTTTATTAAAAAAATATCATAAAAACTAGTAAGGGTTATTGAAACATCAATTTTCTGAAATAATTATATTTCTTTAGTAATTGGATACAAACTAGTGTAAAACATGCATTTAATAGACATTTCCAATTGGAAAAGTGTAAGACCATATATAACTTAGCTAGAGTGAATTTTTGTAGATCATATGTTTCAATAAAGTTGATTTTTAGATAGAAATACTCAAATTCAACCATTCTAATAAGTCAGCCTGAAAGGTAACACAGTTTTGTACTTTTACCTTTCAAGCTCATTTCAATTTACACATGCATGCCCAAGCTTTATTTCATATGACAAAATATTGGTAGCATCTTCACTGCTCTATAGCCTTGTTAAATAAAATATGGAAATAGAGCCTATACATGGTAAATATTTCAAATATTTCTAAGTAGATATGTATCATTATCATGTACAAATATAAATGAGTGATAATTTTTTATTAACTTCAATTTATGTTAAATGAGAAAGGACACGTAAGACATGGTTTTAGAATTTCATATCATTATTAATTTTTTTTAATGTTCCCTTTGTGTTGTGCTCTTTGGATTATAATGTGCGATAGTTTTGCATTAGTTGTGATTCACAAAAAGCTTATTTTTAAAAATACAAGTAAATTATTTAACTTTTTATCTTGAATTATTTTGGTGAATGTGTTGACATTTATAAAGTAAGATCATGAAATTATTGACCATAATAATAAATATTAAAATTTAAAAACAATAGAACAAGAAGACCTATTTATTACACCACTTCTATTGTATGTTCAACAAAGAATTTTTTTAAAATTTTAAACATATCTAGTTCTATTTCTATAATAAAAGATTTGTGAATAATAAACATAAGATTATAATCAATCTAGAGTGTGAGAGAGAAAAAAATAGAATAAGGGTGAGTGAGTAGCCGAGTTGGTGTGAAGGCGAGTCGTGAGGCGTAGTGTTAGGCTAATGATCCCGGTGCTATGCATCAACTCCGGTTCGAGTCACACTAGGTTTACCGCAAACCCTTTATAAGGGTGATTGAGTAGCCGAGTTGGTGTGAAGGCGAGTCGTGAGGCGTAGTGTTAGGCTAATGATCCCGGTGCTACGCATCAACTCCGGTTCGAGTCACACTAGGTTTACCACAAACCCTTTTAAGGGTGAGTGAGTAGCCGAGTTGGTGTGAAGGCGAGTCGTGAGGCGTAGTGTTAGGCTAATGATCCCAGTGCTATGCATCAACTCTGGTTCGAGTCACACTAGATTTACCAAAAACCCTTTTGGCCAATAGTGGCATGTTATGATGGTTAAGTTGTTATGTTGTTATCCTTGCCATCAAGGTTCAAATCTCATGGGGATGAGGTCCCCCGTTTGTGGCCTCATTGGTTCATAGCTCCAGGGCAAAGCGTTTACCCCTCTTTCTGAAAAAAATAGAATAATAGAAATTGACAAAAATAAAATAAGCTAAGAGTAAGATGACAAAATGAAAAGGCATATATTCAAAAACGCGTATATTTTTTTCATTGAAAAGTAATAAAGAGAAAATGATTATTTTCATTAAGATTTTTTTTTATGACACTTTTTATATTTTAAAAAGAAAAAAATGTTAAATTTTCAAAAAAAAAAGTGTCTAAATAATTATTACTATGTAACTAGAATAATATAAATTAGATCATATTTTCTATGATCAGAAGTAGTAATTCCACATAATGAAATTAAAATCAACTTTTTAATGTTAAAAATGTATCATTTATTAATTCTCAAATTAAAACTAAAATTGAAATAATAAATATAATGATACATAGTTATATCTGAACATAAATCAAACAATGTAACTAGAATAATATAAATTAGATCATCTTTTCTATGATCAGAAGTAATAATTCCACATAATGAAATTAAAATCAACTTTTTAATGTTAAAAATGTATCATTTATTAATTCTCAAATTAAAACTAAAATTGAAATAATAAATATAATAATACATAGTTATATCTGAACATAAATCAAACATTTTTTTTCTTTTCTTTTTTTGATAAAATACAGTCAATAAGATATAAATTACATCAAACACAATCTAAACCAGACGCTGTTTTCAAAAGTTGTAATGAATTGTAGAAAATTGATAACACTGAATATAAATATATATTTTCAATATTAAAATATATATATATATATATATAGACCACCATTTTGGTTGTTCCTATATCAGTCTATCCAAGTTAGACACGTTTCATCCCAGTTTTGGCACTAAATGTGTCGAAAAATTATGGGCGGTTTCAGTGAGGTGATACTCGTTGGAGGGAAAATGTTAAGAGTTAGTCAAAACCACCATAAACAATACGGAGTTCTCTGTGATGACAGAAAATCAAAACAACTCTGAATTCCACAAATCCGCGGGGTCAAAAAAGAGGGACTGCGAATCTTCTGTTTGCAGTTGCTCTTCTGAGACATCATTAGACATTAGCTGCAAGAACCTTGCATCGTCAAATGACGGGAATCTCTCGAAATTCCAGTGCTGATCCCGAAGAAAATAATCCCACGTCAAGTCCTGCTCCTCCCGGTTCGCATTTCCGTCACATGACACCTCTGTTTCTGAAACACATGACGACGGGCTGTCCTCCGTCAACAGACAGCTCTCAAGTGAGGGAATTTGATCCAGAGCATACTTCGCTGCAACAAGCTGAATCTCCTGACGGGAAAGTGAAGACGCAGACGGAATGGCCGGAATTGTGTTGGGAAAATTGAATTTTGCGTTGGGACCGCGAAGACAGAAAACGGCGGCGTCGAAAGCGCGGGCGGCCTGTTCCGCGGTGTCGTAAGAACCCAGCCATATTTTAGATCTGCATTTCGGCATTCTCACTTCCGCCACCCATTTTCCCCACTTCCGCATACTGATTCCCTTGTATTGCCTACTTTTTCTATTTTGCGGTTTGCCTGAAACATCCATGGCCACAGCAAACTAAAATTTCAAGAGTTTTCCAGTTGAAGATTACACAGTTTCTTACAGAAAAAATGGAGGAAGTAGAGAAATTTTCAGTTGTTTTAATATGAGCGAGAGAGTGATGATTTGGTAGGGACAAATGTGAGAAAACGATGAGAGTGCAGGATTTTGTGTGATGAAAGCGAATATACAAGAGGTGGTGTATATAAGGAGGGTACTAAACTATAATATCCGCGAGACATAGGAAACTGCCAAAGCGCGTTTAGTTTATTCCACTAAACATAATTGACTTTTTAATTGGACTTTATGTTGACGTTCAAAACGTGAGAATATCCGAGGAAGTGCCGGATCAAATATTCCTACGAATGTATATTTCTCGGGGGAATGAATGGACGGATGCCGGGCGTTTCGATTACGTAAGTATTTTGCCTCGTGTAGACAAAAATGAGAAACTAGCTGGAGAATAAACATTTAAAATGCCGATTTCCAAATTGGCATCACTGTTAACTATGTTGTCATGTGAAGGACGGAATGTTAGTCAAAATATAGAATTTCCTTTGAGAGTATATGAATTTAATATGCACGTACATGTTATGGCATCGATATTAGTATTTAAAATAAACTGTTGTTACCATGCTTTTTAATTTCTAGAAGAAACTAGAGTGGGTGTCAAAAAGTCAAATGGACTGTACTCGTATGAGGGAGTTACTGAAAATTATTAGAGTCAACCTATATAAATTATTTAAAAGTCAACATATTAAAAAATACAAAGTCAAAATGTAAAAACTACTATGTATTTTTTCAAATAAACATAAAACACACCTCTCAATACATGCTGATGGTTGTGTAAGATATATCTTTCTCTTACACATCCACATTCTCTCTCTCTCTCTCTCACATACACACACACACACACACTTACATAAACATATACATGTATGTGTATTTTTAGCATCCACAATGGTAACATGTAAGACATTATTTGCAATATATGGATAACAAAATTCATGGATATAACCCTAACTCTATTGTTAATATATATTCTTGAGCTCTAAATCTAACCTTGACCCAAAGATTATTTATAAAAACATAACACTAATTGAACCCTAACACTAATCTAACCTCAGTCATAATCATTATTGACTTCTAACTTTGATCCTAACACTAATTAAACCTTAACTCTAACCTAAAATTTTATCTTAGAAACATGACCCTAAAAAAACTCAAACCCTAATGGCTTGTCTTGAAGACTTAATTGGAAAATTAGGTGACCCCATCGACTTGTTCAATCTCAAAAACTAATATAAAAAGAAGCCTAGGCATCTTATTTTCATATTCAAAGACATATGTACATACATGAAGGACACTCAAGATATCAAAGTCAAGACATTTTCATATGGGTTTTCAAGCATTGATCAAGTATTCAAGGGTTTTTCAAGATTCAAGGATCTTTTGTGAGCATTTTCTGTTCAAGATCTAGCATTGTGTTCGCCATCAAGGGAGGTGATCTACATAGTGACACTCACCATTTTCTTATTCCTTTGTGTACAACTACATCTGTGACTCCATGATTTGGTATTGATAAGATCTATTGCATTTGTGAAGATTAAATAGATTGTTCATTGAAGATTCAATATCAACACCATTCATGCATTGCAAAATACTTCTTTACATTCTCTTACATACTTGTCTAGTTCAAATCTTAGAAGTATTAGTCATAAGATTTTAGAAATAACTCGGTTGACCTAGTTTTAATGCTCTAAGAATATGTCTTTCACCCCATAAACATAAAGGTAGACATCACACAAATTGACTTGTACATTGAGTAAGGTGCTTGGATTTGTTTTGTCCTAATCATAGATCAACAGTTAAATTCTCAACCACTATTTTACAACCACAATTTTTTTAGCAGAAAATAACTTTCCCTTGCATATTTTAAGGTCAAATTTCTACCCTTCCTTTTATCTCTTATCGTAGACCTATTTTTAGATTCTAATTGGGTTGACTGCATACACATTACTCCTACATCTATTTTACCTTTGTCACTTAGTCTTTTATTTCAATTTATACTCACATTGCACATTTAAAGTTAATGAACATTGCATGAAAAAGGACCTTCTTGCATACTTCCTTAGTATATTTTGAGTTAATTATTGACATCTCTTCATCTTATTTAAGTTTTAATAATCTAACTTTAGTTGTATTAAGGGTTATGTTTGTAAGCCCCTCTTTCACTTTACTAAATGACTTAGTGTGAAAGTTTGTAATTGGTGAATTTATCTCATCTAGTTTTTATTATTAAATTGATTGATTTCATTCTCACCACTAAACAATCTCTAAGAGGCTCACACCTAAATAAGGATACTCAAAAATATTTGTAGGAGTTAGACCTCCTAAGGATTTAGAAGCTAATTATTTATTCCTTAGGGGGGTAAAAGATGAAGGAACTATTTCAAAGTAAAATCTATGCTACATGGATGATGCACCAAATCTCTTGAAACATTTTATAGGTTCATAGTGAAACCTTAGAAAATCTGGGAAACTTCTATTCATGGAATACCACATTTGGAAATGGATACTATGCTTGACTAAGGGTAGGAGTAAATATGGATGGTCCATCACAAGTGAAAAAATATCTTTATTAAAAGGACCATATAGGAATATAATTCTTAAGTGGAAACCAATGAATAGACATTTGGGAAGAAAAAATTATTATTCAATCAAGGAAGAAAATTTGTAAAGATTCAAACCTATCTTCATTTGATGAGGCAAACATTTTTAAAAATATAAACATTAGATTATAGTCAACTTGGAAAACGAAATAGCATATTGAAACAATGTAAATCGACACAATAAAATAAAAGATCATTGAGATGACAAAAGTGTAAAGCATGTACTTTTCTCCTTTACATAATACACAACTCTTATAAAGAAATGATTCGAATGAATGAATAAAGAATAATTATTTTAGGTAATATATTTTATTTTATTTTTTATTATTAAAAGCAACAAGAGGGTGTTGGCCCATATAACAAACTAGCAAATTAATAGAACATTAATAACACTAGCAACTTTCAACACATAAACAACAACATCTATCATGCATGTATCAAAAACCAAAAACGTAAAGTTCTAAGTATCAACGATATTGGTAATGTCATGTAGTAAAATAATAATAATAATAATAAAGTATCTACGCCACGCAGGGTGGGTAAAATTTCTAAAGCCATCCAAGCTAAACAAAAATCTAGGAAAACCCATAAAGTAAAAAACTGGAATTTTCCCGCCCGCTTAGACAGTTGTGTGGAGCTCCACTCTTCCTTAAGGAACTGGAAGACATCCTTTTAATCTTCACCAAGCTTTCGCTTAGTCCTAGTAAAATTCTCATGTAGGGCACGAAGGGTCACTGAACAAGCATGCATAACTTTAGTAGAATTTTTTTTAGAGTCCTCAAGACGGTTGTTGAAACTGTCAACCTCCCTTCTCAGTTCTTGAATCTTCGAGTCTTGCTTGTCAATTTTGTCTTTCATTTGGCCTAGTAGCCCACTAGTAGTTGAGCCACTAGCTTTCTTAACCTTCTCTAGAGCCTGCACAATAAAGGAGTTTAGAGTGGGATTTGGGATAGGATTTTTTCTCTAAGTCTTCGAGGGGGAGGGAGTAGGGGTATTTTTGACATCAGAGAGAGGGGGGGCAGGGGGGATCCAAGGATTTATTAGAGGAATGCCCTAAAATTTCCTCAGGAGAGTTAGCCACAAAACTTCTAGAATGTAACCCACCAACATTTTCAAGGCTCGTTTACACTTCTCTCTAGCAAGGTGGTTAGACGTATGGGCTCCAAGGGTTTCAATAACATCATCTAAATCAATAGTATAAACCTCACGCTTGCCTTTTTTTATGAGCTCGTTAGATTTTTTGTTAGGTGGAGATTCCATTTTGAGTCTTTTATCACTAGTATGGGAAGGGTCGACATCAACAAGCCCAAGGGAGTGGTCGTGTGAGAGACTATTGGTTCCTTAATTAGTGGACAAAGCACACGGTGAAAGTTATAAAGCTTGAAAATCAACTCTTAATGCAAAACAAACTTATATATTTTGTTTTGTTAAGATCTATTACTTGTATATTTTCGAAAGAAAACAAATGGTTATATTTCTAAAATTTAAGTTAAAAATTAAATTTACATATCTATAGATATGATTTAATCATATTAATATAAATTTGGATCATCATTTTATGATTCAAACTACCAACAACTAATTCTTATTATAAAATTAAAATCAACTTCAATTATTAATTTTAATAATAAAATTAAAGTTAAAAGTAACATAATCTTTTTAATATGATAGAAAGAACCAATTATTAATTCTCACAATAAAATAAAAATTGAAATAATAAATATCACAATAAAATAACTATAAACGAACATAATGAAATCATATTTTAAATGATAAAAAGTATGTAATGGGCACCCCTGGATGTCCCAAAAAAACTAAACCAAATTGCTGAAAGGAATTATGTCAAACAGTTTGCATTCAACTTCTTAAAACCCCTTATAACTCTGGAAATCAAACGTTTATTTGTTTGTTGTGTTTCGTGCATGGAATTGGTATCATACAACATAAACAAGAAAGAAACTACAATAATATGCAAAGTGGAAATGAACTGCTGCTAATAAAATGTTATTTTTCAGAATTCATAAAACCAAATACATGGCAGATTTATCAACTCACTAATTACTTCAGCAATATTGTCATAATACTCCAGCCCATGCTTACGAACTTTCTGCTACAATACTTTGTCCTCCAATCAGTCCACTACCTTCATAATACCATTCCCTCCAAGCGGCATAAGCGTCAGACAAGTAGTGAAGAAGATATGAGCAAAATATCAAATCTGCCTGTAGCCGGAAATGCAACTAAACTGCCTGATAATGAAGCCAATAAGAAAGAATTTCAAAGGCCAAACCCCAAGGGAATGACATCTAGAATGTTACAAGAGAGGATAGACGTCCTCAAATGCCAAGAACAGAGTTGCAACTCACACACCAATTTCTTCTCATATTCAATCCTGTCTAATGAAGCCACAAATGCTTCCTTTTATTCTATTCCCACGGGTCCGCTCAACTCATATGGGCAATGTGGGATAAAAGATGTGTAATATAAAACATATATTAAAATACCCCTTATGTCTCCCTTGGGTACACATCACCATAAAATAAATATTAAAGTAACACTTTAATATTTTACAATTAAATTAGACGTTACTTTAATAAAACTTTAAGCATTAAAATGTATTAGCAATCGGACTTCGAATAATGCGAGTGATAGCTCATCGAAAAGCTCTCACCAAGGAGTATCGAATCCAATCACCAAAATTGACCTGCACTGTGTCCTGCCGACTTACTAAAAATAGTAAGTATGCCTAAAACTGAGTAAATCAACTTCGTTTTGGCCCAAACTAGAAATGACTAGGCCAAAACACTCCAAGATCCCATTAAACCCTTCGTTAGCCCTCGGGACCATGTAGAACAAGGCTAACGTACACACACTTGGTCAACTGCTAAAATGGGGACATTACAGTCCGCCCCCCTTGAAATTGCTTGTCCTCAAGCAATCTCAGTCCAGCCTGCTGAATAACCTGCTCACTCTCCCATGTAGAATCTTCCTTCGGCAGGTCTTTCCATCTGACCAAATACTCGTTCACTATCCTGTTTCTAAGCTTCCTCTCTCTGGTATCCAGAATAGACTCAGGTACTAACACAAGCTTCCCCTCCTCATCCAAAGGGGGTAAATCTGCAGAAGGCACTACACTCTGACCAATGGCTTTCTTAAGCCTAGACACATGAAACACATTGTGCACTCAATTGCCCTCTGGAAGCTCAATCTCATAGGCGACTTTGCCCACTTTGTGAATCACCCTGTAGGGACCATAAAATCTAGGTTTCAACTTTTCAGCTCCGCTCTTCTTGAGCGATGACTGTCTATATGGTTGTAGCCTCAAGTAAACCATATCCCCTACCTCGAAGCTATGCTCTATTCGGTGCTGATCAGCATACAAATTTTGTTGATTCTGGGCCTATTGTATATTCTCTTTGAGCACTTTCAGGATGTCCTGACTATCCTGCAATAAGTTTTTGGCTTTGGGCACTCTACTATCCCCCAAAACTAAATCCATGAAGCTAGGTGCTTCATAACCATAGAGTGCCATGAAAGGAGTCATCTTGATGGACATATGATAAGTGGTGTTATAACAATACTCTCCCATATGCAACCATCTGATCCAAGCCTTTTGTTGTGTAGTTACATAGTTCCTCAAATATCCTTCCGCCCATTTATTCACAATCTCTGTTTGCCCATCTGTTTACGGATGATAACTAGTGCTAGGTGTAAGATCTGTACCACGCAACCTAAACAACTCTTGCCAAAAAAATCATAAACTTACTATCCCGGTCGCTGACAATGAATTTGGGCAGCCCATGTAACCTGAATATCTCTTTAAAGAAAAGATCTGCCACCTGTGCTGCTGTGTAAGTGGACAGAATAGCAAAGAAGTGAGCAAACTTTGTCAAGCGGTCCACCACCACATAGATGCAATCCCTTCCCTGCACTCGTGGTAAACCAATGATGAAGTCCATCGAAATACTTTCCCATTTCCTATCAGGAATGGGCAAGGGCTGTAATAAACCTGCAGGAAATGTGTACTCTCCCTTATTCTGTTGACAAACCACACACTCCCTGACATACCTCTGAACATCATCCTTGAGCCCTTTCCATGAAAACCACTCTTGGATCTGCCTGTAGGTCTTGAAGACCCCCAGATGTCCAACTATGGGTGCATCATGAAATGCCTTCAGTATTGCCTCTCTCAAATGTGATGACGAAATCAAATAAACCCTGTCGTAAACTCTAATCAATCCATCTATCACCTCATAGCGATCATCCTGTATGGTACCTGAAATCAATCCAGAAGCTCAAGCATCTCCGACATACTCTGCTATAATCCGATCTCTCCAATCTCCTGAAATCTCTGCCAGAGCACATAAGTGAGGTCTCCGAGATAAGGCATCAACCACCACATTTTTCTTACCTTTGACAAACTCTATGTCAAAGTCATAAGCCTGCAATTTAGTCACCCATTTTTGTTGCCGGTCATTAAGATCACGCTGGCTCATGAATTATTTAATACTGTTGTGATTAGTCTTGATAACAAAACGTCCACCTACCAAATATGATCGAAATTTGGCCAATGCATGCATTATGGCCAACATCTCCCGGTCATAGACAGAATAATTTTTCTCAACTCATCGGAGCTTCCTACTCTCAAATGCAATGGGATGCTTCTCCTGCATCAATACTGCTCCAATCCCATCACCTGATGCACCACAATGAAGCTCAAAAGGCTTCATGAAATCCAGTAGAGCTAGAACTGGACATGAAGACATTACTTGCTTGAAATGCTCAAAACACCTCTGTGCTGCCCTTGTCCACACGAAGGCTCCTTTCCTGGTAAGATCTGTCAAGGGTGTAGCAATCTGTGAGAATCCCTTAACAAACCTCCTATAAAAACCACATAAACCAAAGAATCCCTTAAGCTGTGTAAGCTTTGTGGGAGTAGGCCACTCTACAATAGCTCTAATCTTTTCGGGATCAACCCGAACGCAATCTGCACTAATGATATGCCCCAGGTAAAGGAGCTCAGTCATGCCAAACTCACATTTAGATTCCTTGGCATACAATGACTCTCTCTCCAAAATAGATAACACCTCCTCCAGATGATGTAAGTGCTCCTCCCAGGTCTTACTGAAGACCAAGATGTCATCAAAGAAGATCAAGACAAATCTCCTCAGCTACTTTCTGAATACCTGGTTCATACAACTTTGAAATGTAGCAGGTGCATTGGTTAGACTAAATGGCATAACCATGAACTCAAAGTGGCCATAGTGACATCGAAAGGTTGTTTTCTCAATGTCCTTTGCTCTCATCTTGATCTGATGGTATCCGGATTGCAAATCAATTTTGGTGAAGAAGCATGCCCCATGCAACTCATCAATCAACTCATCAATCCTAGGAATGGGATACCTATTTTTAATTGTTTTCTTATTCAGTGCCCTATAATCGATGCACATCCGCATCGTCTCATCCTTCTTCTTTACCAATACTACTGCTGAAGCAAAGGGGCTCTTACTGGGCCTGATATGCCCCATCTCCAACAAATCCTTAATTTCCTTCTCTATCTCATCCTTGTGTTTCTTAGGATGGCGATAGGGAGTAATCATAACTGGTTTGGCTCCCTCCTCGAGCTCAATAACATGTTCCATCCCTCTGTCAGGAGGAACCCCATGAGGAATATCGCTAAATACTTTAGCGTGTCTATCAAGTATCTTCTGGACATCTAGTGGATGACTCTTTTCTTGTGGCTCTGGTGAAGTTGGCATAATGTGGCACTCTGCCGCCAACTCTATGTCATCATGACGAAAAAGTCTCTGCATTCTCCTCAAGGACACTACTCTACAACCTCCATTTGAAAGCCCTCTAAGTACCACAGTTCTACCCTCATGCTGGAATCTCATATCCAATTTCGCTAGATTGAGTGTGAACTCAACTAGTGAAGCCATCCATGTCATGCCGAGGATGACATCATAATCTCCCATGTCTACAACATAGAACTCATCCTCCAACTCGTAGCCATCTCCAAACCTGATGCGAAGATTAGATATCTTTCGAGTGCATAATAACTTGTTACCGTTAGCCACCATGACTCTAAATCCATCATGCTCCTCTGTCTGTAACCCTCTCTTGGCTACCAACTGTGCATCTATGAAGTTATGTGTAGCCCCAATGTCAATAAGAGATATCACTTTCTGCCCCTGGATAGTACCCCTGACCTTAAATGTGATTGCCTTTTGGGCCCCTGTCAAGCGTGCCAACGATCTATCATCCTTAGGAATGTTGCTCTCCTATATAATGTTACCCTCATCTGAATCGGAGTGCTGATCCTCCCCTTCTGACTCTAACTCTTCTGCTGAAAAATACTCCATTTGATTTGCCTTAGCCTTGAGAGAACATTTATGAGATAAGTCCCAAGGCTCTCTACAATGGAAGCACAGCTTCTTCCTTCGAAGTTCATTCAAGGTTTCATTGTCTAGTCCTTTAGATCCTTCTTTGGGTTTTCTATACTCTTTCTAAAACAATTTTTTGTCTTTGTCCTTGCGGTAGGAAGAATCTGTTGAATGATTTTTTCCTTTGTATACCGAAGAGGCTAAATCTCATGCCTTTTTAGTTGCTTCAACCAACGTGAGTGGATCATGTCCCTTCACCCAACCTCGTAATGGATCAGCAAGACCATCACAAAATAACACCACCAATCTCCTAAGAGAGAGATCAGTAACAAGAAAAGACAAGCGCTGAAACTCGGTAATGTAAGCATCCACAGAAGACTGTTTTAACTGTGCTAGCTCCTTGAAATGTAACTCGGGATCTTTAATGTCAAATCTCCCAATAAATGTTTCGGTGAATTCCTTATAGGATGTAATCTGATTATGCCCCAAAGTCACCATGCCATGATGCCACCATTCATGTGCAACGCCATCCAAGTGCATAGCCGCATACTTGATAGCCTCCTCCTCAGGCATAGGATTTAGCTGCAAGTATGTATCTACCTTTTGCACCCAAGCTCGTGCAGTCATCTTCCCTGAAGCATCATAATAAGGTAAAGAAAGTTTTCCAACTTTCTTCCTCAGCTCAAAGTTTTGATTGCTCCCTCCTGCTTTAGGCATGTGTCTCATCCTCAAGTCCATATAATCTCTAAGAGAAATATCCGCCTGAAACTCTGGTCCACTAGCCTCCCAATCCCTCCTGAACTGATCTTGTAACTCGGTAATCTGTGGTTCGTTTACTGGTTGAACCGGATCTCTGGGTGGGAAAGTGGGTAGAAGAGGTCTCGAGCTTGCAGTCCGTGCTGGGCGTGCAACATGTCTAAAGTTATCAGCCTCATTCCCATTGTTGCCGTGTCCATTATTACCATTAATGTTATTCTCAGGACCATTTTTGTTGCCTTGGCCTTCATGGTTATTGTTTCCCCCCTTGTTATTGTTTCCCTCATTGTTATTGTTTTTGTTGTTGGCATCACCTAGATTAATATTGACACCCATTTGTCTAGCCATGAGCTACAACATCATGTCCATTCGCCTATTCTGCTCCTGTTGCATACGCTGCCCCTGTTCTAATGTATCCAGTAACTGTCGGAATAGTACCTCCCCCTGATCTGGACCAGCATTTCTGCCTCCGCCTAATCCTGTATTCCTGTCATCTCGATCACCCATATTATTGTCCTGATCACAAAATATCTCCTCTGTGTCTATATGGTTGGATTCAATGTCCCCCTACACGGATGTACTAGACTGTTTTCTTTGCAAGTCTGAAACCCTATTTTGTCTTGCTCTTGTATCGTGGAAATTATAAGACCCATGTCGCATGCTCAAACATAACTGCTTAGCCTGTGTTTATTTATTTATTTCTGATTTTAGTGTTTTGACATTTCGTCAAACACTTTTTCCCTCTATCTGGCTGTTCCAAATTCCCTATAAGACCTCCACAGGGTGGCAGGACTTATAGCTTTGATACCACTGAAATGGGCACCCCTGGATGTCCCAAAAAAACTAAACCAAATTGCTGAAAAGAATTATGTCAAACAGTTTGCATTCAACTTCGTAAAACCCCTTATAACTCTGGAAATCAAATGTTTATTTGTTTGTTGTGTTTCGTGCATGGAATTGGTATCATACAACATAAACAAGAAAGAAACTACAATAATATGCAAAGTGGAAATGAACTGCTGCTAATAAAATGTTATTTTTCAGAATTCATAAAACCAAATACATGGCAGATTTATCAACTCACTAATTACTTCAGCAATATTGTCATAATACTCCAGCCCATGCTTACGAACTTTCTGCTACAATACTTTGTCCTCCAATCAGTCCACTACCTTCATAATACCATTCCCTCCAAGCGGCATAAACGTCGGACAAGTAGTGAAGAAGATATGAGCAAAATATCAAATTTGCCTGTAGCCGGAAATGCAACTAAACTACCTGATAATGAAGCCAATAAGAAAGAATTCCAAAGGCCAAACCCCAAGGGAATGACGTCTAGAATGTTACAAGAGAGGATAGACGTCCTCAAATGCCAAGAACAGAGCTGCAACTCACACACCAATTTCTTCTCATATTCAATCCTGTCTAATGAAGCCACAAATGCTTCCTTTTATTCTATTCCCATGGGTCTGCTCAACTCATATGGGCAATGTGGGATAAAAGATGTGTAATATAAAACATATATTAAAATACCCCTTATGTCTCCCTTGGGTACACATCACCATAAAATAAATATTAAAGTAACACTTTAATATTTTACAATTAAATTAGACATTACTTTAATAAAACTTCAGACATTAAAATGTATTAGCAATCGGACTCCGAATAATGCGAGTGATAGCTCATTGGAAAGCTCTCACCGAGGAGTATCGAATCCAATCACCAAAATTGACCTGCATTGTGTCCTGTCGACTTACTAAAAATAGTAAGTATGCCTGAAACTGAGTAAATCAACTTCGTTTTGGCCCAAACTGGAAATGACTAGGCCAAAACACTCCAAGATCCCATTAAACCCTTCGTTAGCCCTCGAGACCATGTAGAACAAGGCTAACGCACACACACTTGGTCAACTGCTAAAATGGGGACATTACAAAGTATCAACTATTAATTCTCATAATCAATGTAATTTACCAACTTCAATGTATTTTCTCATTTATTTTTTAAATGTAGACAACTATTTTAATTGCTTGTACATCGTCGTGACCTGGAATTTGACAGTCACCCTGGCTGTCATATGATTTTTTATGACGGTTTAACAGTTTATTGCCTTTCATTTTACATTTTAAAAATAATATTAGTTGTCATTTTTCACTATTTTATAAATAATTTAACAATGCTTTTAAATTAGAA